>CM052338.1:18876286-18913472 GCA_028455595.1 Lasioglossum vierecki | reverse complement strand
TTATTTAAAACAATGGAAATTCGTATGGCTCCTATTTCTTAAAATTAATAGAGAATGTCATGGCAAAGCTGTTCTGGGTAGAATTATTAGAAGAATTAGAAGATATGGATGTGTAACATTGAAACTCTGTTGAAATTATTAAAAGAAAAAATGGAAATTCGTATCCATTCTATTTTATCACGAACAAACGATGATATTTTTAATTCAACGATCATATCCGCGATTTTTATCAAATGGTTTCTGCCACGGAGAGTGCACCTGAAATTGTGAACGTGACAAATACGTGATGCCGGTGGCAAACGTGTTAACGCATTGACCGTCGCGCGAACTTTATATATTTTATCCCGAAGGCCACAATTGAATTTCCATTATTATAACTGTTACAAATTTCATTTAAATCGTTCCGATACGCGTTACACAAGTGTTATGAGAAATGGAACTCGTTACGGGACAAACGATAGCAATTTTTGGCACCGAGGACTGGTCAGAAAAGGTAACGTATTCCTGTTATTGCTGTCATAGGCCAATATTTGTTTAAAACGAATATACTGCACTGCGGTATTTAATTTTCTCCAGGAACATTATTTTTATTTCGTGCTGTTATCTATACCGTGTTGTTGAATCTACCTCTACATGTTGTTTAAAATTTTTTGTTTGATGCCACTCGCTTTATATTATTCATTGTAAAAAACGTAGTATCACCGGTTATCGATATCCGGCTACGCCATGGCCCACATAACTCTCGAACTATACGGAATAGCGAAATAAAATTGTTACGGAAAAATATTTTAAAAATACCGCCTCTCTGACTATACAACGTGTAACATACATTTGTTTCATAGTTATCTAAATTATTTGAAGTCACACGAAAACACTATTCAATCTTTATTATTTATATTGTAATGAATTTATATATGAATATATTTTATATGTAGACTGCGCGGTTTTTTATGCATTCTTGACGAAATTAGTTGGATGAAAAAATTGATCTAACGACAGTGGTGAGACTCGATGAGTGGAACTCGTTAATGGAGTTATAAAACAAAATCAAACAAATCGAAGGCAAATCGCGCGCGAAGCAGTGTTATTAAATCTGTGCCAAGTTGGCACCCGCGGGTAAATAATCATCAACTAAAATTCATAATAGCATCGACGGCGTGATTGATAATCGGAGAAGCAGCATTCGCGTAGCGACAAATATTTTCGCGTAGAATTTCCACGGGACACGACCGAGTGCGAGCGAGCGTCTGGTAAATATTTTCATTCCATTCCATAAATGAAGCCTGGAGTTACGCCGATATTCGACTGGATCCGTGTGTGCCGTGGTTGCGTTGTATTCCGCAGAACAGATCTCCGTTTCACGGCATTACACACAGCCCACCGTATCCCAAAATCGTCGAAACACGAAAAATTTATGTACACAGCATTGTTGTTCGAGCCGTTTACACGCGAAACTGGTGGCGAGACAGTGTTTGTCCATTTTGTTTGACGCCGCGTCTCGAGGGTGTGATCGTCGTTAAATAAAATAATGCTAATGTAACGAATAAAAAACTCGAAAACAAAGAAACCTCACAAATGCGATGTTATATAAAATAATATTGTATAAAATAATATACAACGAACAAAATTATAATTGCTTTCACAAGCAACAAATGTTATGTACTACAAAATGTGTAGTGTCGTTTAAAAATATTGATAATTATTTATTTTGAGGGCCTCCTCATCGATTTTGATGGCCTTGAAATATGTTGTCAAGGTCATCATTCTGAACAACATTTCCCTATACATGTTACCGCCGCTTGGTTTTAGTTTTCGAGATAATCGCAAACAACTATCGCTAATACTGTATTGAATGTACACACTATTGCTACTACTGTATTGTATTTATTTATTTATATGTGTTGTATATTATATAACTGTGTTATTCATTTTGTGTTTGGTTAGACAACATATTTCAAGGTCATCAAAATCAGTCAGGAAGCCCTCAAAGTAAATATTTACCAAAAAATGAAGGTGACCTCGAAACGTTATAATTGTACTGGCACTTATTGGAACAAAATGGGTCGTGACATTTAAAAAGACACGATGTGTTGTCATGCAGTGTTGACAACTAACAGTGACACTCGGATGACCGTTTATAGAGTTCCAATCCCGGCCACACAGACAGGAGCAATCAGAGAACCATTGGCGTCGTTCGATCAGGGAATTTTCGAACTTCCAACGGAGCTTTACCGTCGAACTTGTGATTCTCTTAATTACGCGAGCCTTTGACAGTAAGCCGACCACAAAGACGACTCGCCGTCGAATCGAGCACAACGCCGTAATTAAATATCTACTTTAATATTTTTCACCGGGGAAAGGACCTTCGGAAGGACTTCCGGCGAAAGACCGCCCCCCCCCTTTGATCCGGCAATTTAAGTATCGATGGAAATGCTGGCCGCGAGTCGACCGGTCTAATGGAAGTTGCTAAAACATCGAATGAAATTACAGCGGCGTGTACTATGGCGAACAGTTTTTATCTGATAACAGCGAAATACGAAGGTGTTTCGAGGAACGCTCGACCAAACTGTTTCTTGCTACTGGTAAAGATGTTTCTTTTCGATGTCTAATTATTATTTATTGTAGACGGGCAAAAGCCCTTTTTACATAAGTATTTACAAATAAAAGAAAAAAAGAGAAAGATACCAGACTACTTATTAAAAAAATAATAATACTGGTATAATCGATAGGTACTATCCTGCGTAGTTGCATTTTAAAATTTTGCAAAGATTCAATGAAGTGCATAAATGTGTGCAGCTCGAGTTTGTTTAATTTTTTAAAAATAATTTTTATTGTAGTATGCACTCGAATAATAAAAGTTATTCAATACTTTTCTATGAAAGCGTTTTTATAATTTTTGGAAAATTGGTCATTTGGTGGCAGTTTGACGGGAACGTACAGAATTTCAGTAGAAGAGGTGCGGCTTGATCAGACCTGGCCGACCTTATTCCGCTTTAACTACTTGCGCAGCCGCATACAACCGCAATTTCCACCTTAGAGAACATAATCTACGTCCTCGGAACATAAAGCAAAGCATCGAGTTTCTTACGAAGCATTTACTGCACATTTCCCGTCGCAATCATGCATTTATTTGGCCTTCACCACTTGTTGTTATTTAATCGCGAGCTAATACCGGTAAACATAATGCTGAACAATTTTGATTAAATCGCTGGGTGAAAAAGTTGCGTGAAACAATTCTATTTACTAGTGACAATATAAAATAACCTAAATTTTGGAAAAAAAACTTTTATCCTTTAATATTAGGGATCTCTTGCTTAATCAACTTTTAGAATACAGAGAAAAAAATGATTAAAATCTATGTATAAATGCTTAAAACAATCCTTTTTTTAATGCTTTGAAACATTTATTAAATAAGCGTGGCCTATGTAAAGTAAAAGCTATTGTCCGCGTTTACTTTTCTTGTATGCGAATGTATTTTCTGACCGTACTTCGCCAAGTTTCACCACGTTTCGAATGAGATAAAAACTTCGCCGAACTTTGTCAAACTTTTTACTAAAACATGTTCGCGATGACTATTTTTCCTCGGTCACAAGGACTTCGTGGTATAAAAGTTTCTTGTCTCTGTGTACAGATGTGCTGCGCCTACGATATAAAACAAGATAACGTATCCGTAGGTGTATTATATTTTTACAAACTAACATTAATCCAATTTGTTTTTGTCAGGTATTATTTAAAGTCGTATCAAATTTTTCGTTTTCAGCAACCATATTAATATCTTTAATGTTTTAATATTGAAATTTATCGCAGTTTCATATACGAGAAGATTTTGTTAAAGTTTTTTAATTCGAGACATTTTTTAAGAAAAATATGTACAGTTTCAAGTAAAAATATCTTACCACAGGAAAATAAATTTGTGAATATTAGTTCAGGCTGATGGTACTATTTGGTTTCGCGAAACTGTCGCAGCTGAAATGTCAACAATTTTTCGAGAAATCCAGTTTAAGTAGTTTTTGGATCCACTGTATATTCATCGTGTTTTAAGTGAGAACGTGGTAAATATCGTCACGAGTTTATGAATAATTCGCAGTTTCCGTTTCCCCGTCTGATTCCAACAATTTCCACTGGTAACCCCGTGTAATTCATCGTTGCCTCGTTTCTCTAATTGGATAGATGGGCCAAATAACCTACGACATGAAGGCATCAAGTTAAAATGTGGCTGGATGTGTGTGTGTACATTTATTTTATGGGGAAAAAGGGGGAGTACGCGCGGCGTTCGGAACGCGGGGCGAAATTAATTTTCGTTTGAGTTATGGCTCGCAGCCGCGGTAACTTTTTGCATATCACGGTGTACAATGATCTCGCATTAAGAATTTGCATTTCCATCATCAATATATTGTTTTTATGCATATCTGGCTTTTGTGTCAAATAAATGTTATTCAAATATTCTCTGGAATAAATTCTCAAAGATCAAAATATGTATGTGCCTTCTCCGTTACTGACAACACTAAGCTATTGGTAACCGAGTTGTAATTTATTCTTCTCTCTCTTTCCGATTTTTGTACAAGTTGAATTTTTTCATCTGGTTATCAAACCTCTATAGGGTGTCCCGTATCGAACAAAATTAATTACTTTTTAGTCGAGTCTAGTTAGAAGAAATGGTAATTATTTGCATTAGGGGCTTCCACACCGATTTTGACGAACTTGAAATAATTTTTAAATAAAAGTTTCTCTCGATCGAAATTGTAATAAAGATTAAATTTGTGATCATTAATGATCGAACCTTGCGCCGAAATCACAGAAATAATTTCTAATGGAAGCTTTGATTGTGTATCGTTCTGTTCAAGAACATCATGAATTGTACCGGGTGTCTCGCTTAAGAGCGACTTCCAGAATATTTCCTTTAACATTGACAAAGTAAAACATGAATAGTTTCATTTTCATCATTTATTTATTTCATGGCCACACTCATTTTTAAGTAGATTAACAGCCAGACACACGTATATATATTTTTTCAGCTGGTCATACAAATTCATGCAAGAGAGGGTTAAACCATACAGTTTCACCCCTAACCGGATAGTTTGACCTGGTCGACCCGGACAATTGTGCCACTAAAAATGCCGTGTCAACAATGTCCCTGAAGAACTGCTCTCACGCAAATTTCATCAAGCTCGGCTTCATAAAAATTGTACAGAGGGCTCGGTATGTTTCCTCGCGAGTCCAGTTACTCGTGACTGCTTCTTTTTTCCCGTGTCCGGCCGTGCTCACTGCGCGTTTGCCTTTCTTATTTCGCTTAGAGAGGTGTGTTGATTTTACCAGCGAATTGTTCCATTCGTTTCTCATTAGTTTTGTTAGGCTGTATTTCCTCTTCCCCTCATCCTCGAGGCGTTCCGATCTTGGAGGGTCCAGAGCCTTCTTGCACCTGTGGCCTAAATTTCTACAATTACCGGGTGACCGACGTGGCATCGAGGTCTGTAAAAAGAGTTCGCGCACACGCGAGAGGGAGAGAGAGGGAGAGAGAGAAAGACAAAGGAGTGAAAGGGACAAAGGCGCTTTTGTTCGCTCGACAAGTAAACGCCGTCCAATTTCAGGCTGACGGTTCTCCTTCAGTGGGGTGGGGGGTCTCCTCCATGCATATATGAAATCCTCGTCGCAATAAAGTTCACTGGTCGGGAGAGGTGCTCGGAATCGAACGTCAAAGATATTTTTCGTCTCTGCGTTCCTGTCCCGTCGACCATGCAGTCGCGCTTTTATGTCTTCAGCTTTTTATTCTATCCCCTCCCCACCCCCGGCGGAATTTGACCTTTCGCGAAATCGAACGAGTCGTATGCAAAAGTGGTTTAAGACATAGAGCAGATATATACGCGTCCACCCCCTCTCTCTTTCCCTCTCTCTCTGTATCGCATCGTTTCACCCTTTTGCGGGCGGGTTCTCGCCAGCTTCTGATCAGTCGGGCCTGAAATCGAGATATGATACGGACTCATGAACCATTCGCTCTCTGGTATCGGAAGCTCCATGCGTAACAGTACCTTAAGCGACGAATATTTGCTCGAAATTCAACCGTCCCACGCAGCCTCCGCATCCGTCCCCCGGTGAACACTCGGAAGAACACGGGAATTTCGTTTGCTGAATAAGCAGTCCTGGAACTGGTAAAGCACAACATCGGAACCGTGTATTGACTGATCGAACTGGGGAATCTCGGGCGGTTGATGTTTTTGGGGGAATCGGGGGAGGGGGGCTCATGGTTGTTTTCACTCTGCACGGAATCGCTCCTGCGAGTGTTCGCGAATGCTTATGTTTGCGACCGTCTAACTGGGGAATACCTGCACCGGCTGATCAAATCATTGTAATCGGAGATAACATTTATTTTAACCCCGCATTACCCGCATTCGATATACATATCTGATCCCCGGTGAATTAAGTCGTATTTATTCATCCGATATCACTCCGTACTAACAATTAATTATTTCGTCTGTTGCCGGATATTTCCGACCGTGGAACGGACACGCTTCGACGTCGATGCGATAGAAAACCTTAATTCTATATACATGAATGAGAAATTAAATACTGTTCGTTGGTAAGCGCATCACTTGAGTAAACAACTGGACCGATTTTCTTTGGTTTAATCGGCAACGTACTTTTACACTGTTTCCGTTGAAAGAAACAAGATGGAAATTTCGAGATACATACTAGATAAGACTTCGCGTCTAGACAAGATTAAAATTTCATGGGGTCGCCTGGAAACCCTAGGGCGTCGTTCCAGGGTTATATAGATAGTGTTCTATTCTTGTCGGAGGAAATACCACATCGATATTTTTGCCAGAATCGATTTCTGCCCTTTACAAAACCAGGACTATGCACTCGGATGTTATTTGAAAAGGAGTCGGTGTAAATTTGAACAAAGAAATACAGGGTATTATTTGCAAGTTTTTAAAATCGTTACATGGAGAAACAATATTTTGTTCAGCTCCTATCATTTGTTATTGAAGACTCAAAGGAAACATTACCTATATACAACTAGTTAAGGGATTACGGATCTATTAAAATCGCTGTATTAACGCAGAAGTGGGCTTCGCCTAAGAAAACCAAAAATTGTTTACTTTTTGTACTGTAATCCCGTAGATTTTGAGGAGAAAATGCTGAAAATCCAAGTTTCGAGCTTAGGAAAGCACTGGTTCAAAAGTTACGTGTGTTTAAAGTTTAGCGATTGTCAAATCGAAACGCCTAAAATCGCTGAACTTTAAACACGCATAACTTTTGAACCAGTGCTTTCCTAACATTAAGAATTGATTTTCGGCACTTCCTCCTCAAAATCTACAGGACTGCAGTAAAAGAAAAGCCGTAGAAAATTTTTGGTTTCTTGAGGTAAGTTCGGCCCTGGTCTCTTTCAATTTTTTTCCGTGAAATTTTCTCTGATGCCTTCCTGGAGGAAACTAATAGTGTCCAGTTTCTTTTTGATCGTACGAGTACCCAACAACGCAGAAAGGTATTATGCCAGCGATAAAGGTTGAACAGACGTGTCTGCGAACCGAAGAAGCTCGCGCAACGATAGGAACCGAGTTGACCGAGCGCGTTGGCGCGGAAAATTGCGTGCGTGCGCCACGCCCTTTGGTCCGTGTTTTCACGGGCCAGCTCGTGTCTCATTAATCACAATTCTCCGGTTCACCGGGAAATTTCATTATTTCTCGAACGCGGAACGGGAATGTCCACCGGCCGCAATGGCAGCGTCGTCGTCAATGGCCGCGGAATAGTATCAAAGGCGAACGGCACAAACGAAGACAGATTGTGTTAAGCGTAATCGGGAAAGCACGGCTCCCGCGATCGGCTAAATCGAATTTTCCAACGGCAGGACGTTTCTCGCGCGCGGACACCTCGCCTGCCCGCGTGGAAAACGAGTTGATTATGAATACGACCTGCCATCGATTAACTCTGTCTTCTCAGTTTTAATGGATTCAATAACCTTCATCCCTTCTCGTCTCGACAAACTCTCATGTGAAAGTGATTATTGAACTGCGGATACTTACAGTGAATCACGGAAGCATTTGAACGCAATTTAAAACGGTATCACTTTTATAATTGTACAACGAAAATGGTATTTTAAATAAGATATACAATTTCGAAGATAAAATATTTCTATTTTAATAATCTCAAACGCAAACTAGAATATTGTATTTTCAGAAATTACTGTCTCAAATAAATTATTGTATTTTCAAAAATCACTACATCGAATGAAATATTTTATTTTCAAAATCGAGAACATACTTTAAATTAATAGGATTATTTATTATTTACTACTTAAAATACTATTTTAAAATACAGCTCTTGCAGACAGAATTTTTTTGGAGCTAATAAATATTATGAAATTATTTTGGAATGAATAAATGGGGAGGAATTAATACCGTGATCTGAATTTTCCGATAGAAATTAAGTTCAAATTAAGAGATTGTAAATAAGAAAAACTGGAACACATTCACAACATAATTCTCTTAGAGCGCACCTCACAGGTCAGTTTTCACTCGCACGACTTCCTCCGGACTGGTTCTTTTCAAAGGAGCAAACGCCTTCATACCCTTCACGCTCGCACACACTCAGTTTCGCAATTCCCTAAAAGTAAATGAAGTTGACAATGCTATGTTTTAACACGTTCACCGCCGCCGTTTGTTTAGGTAACATACTTTGCAGCCATCGCATTTTTATTACTCGCTCCATATACTTTTTATGAGACATTCAGCAGACAAATCTAATTTATTGTATGCTGTACATTCTTTTTATAAAAGCGCTCAGCAGACTTTCCTTTATAATATGTTATGTATTCTCTTTACGAATGCAATGAAAAGACGGAGACATTTATTTGACCTTTCGATCGTTTCTCTATGCGATACCAGCGTCGTATTAAAAGAGGCACCAGACATTAATTTGATTAATTATGAAAAACATGATTTTCACTGTGTCCTAAACCCTCACACACACACACAACTTTCGAATCACTGGATTCCTAAATAAAAGTAACATTTGGATTTTCTACATTTACTCTTAAACATCAACGGGATTACGTCAAGATAAAGTTAAAAAGGTTATATAGAAAAGAAATTATATAGAAAAGGTCTGCGTACTCCGATTTTGATGAAATTTTAATATGTTATAGATTTCGACATTTCCAACAATTCTTTCCTCTTCCAATATAGGGGGGTCGGTTTTAGTTTTCGAGATATTTGCAAAAGACTATCGCTAATACTGTATTGAATTTTTCGTACTCTTGCATCCTCCGCGGCAACGTAAACCTGTTCCGGGGTCGCATCTATTTATTTTTTCTTTGTAAACACGTTGTGGAGATGAGAAGCAACAATACTACACACCCACCCAGTGATTCAAACGCGCCCAGTGCAGGAATACGAAAAATTCAATACAGTATTCGCGATAGTTTTTTGCAAATATCTGAAAAACTAAAATCAACTCCCCTATATTGAAAAAGGAAAAAGTTGTTCCGAATGTGTTGCTGCATAACATATTAAAATTTCATCAAAGTCGGAGTACGCAGAGCTTTTCTATATAATTACCAGTTAAAAATTTCTGTAGATAAATTAAGTGTCAAGTCTCGAGAAATAATTTCATCAATCGAATATGGGTGAACTGGCAATGAACGTATTAAATTATTATGAGATGTCTATTTTTTTAATGAAATTGCGATTAAATCATAATAGGCGACGTCGTAGATCAACTTAATAATATGTAATAATATCATCGACTTTACAGTGAATATGTGGATTGGGGCCAAGTATTCCGTGGCTTATTCACGACTAGCTGCCGCGACGGACCATTTCGTGTAATTGAGCTTATATTTTCGTGAGTGGCGAAGTATTCATTAAAGAAAGCCTCTTACGGGGGGGCTTCTTATCTCGACTCTTTTCGCGACGAAACGACGTCGCGTGCTCGTATCCGCTTCAGATAGGCGGCCGTACGTGCGGGAAAACGGAATGTCTGAGACGAAAAGTAAAGCAGTCTGCCAGAAAAGAGCAGGAAATGAAAATATAGAAGACCTACAGGCGACGGCGGGCGTTAAAGAAACGATCCGAGGGAAAGACGGGGGATCTCGATGTAATTGCTCGATCGCTTTCTCGATAAAAATCGAATACTCCAGCGGTGAACCCACCACGCTCTTTCAGATAGCTCTCCATTGAACAACCACCCGTCTTCCCCGCCTCTTTTACCCTCGGCGAATAGATGCGACGGTAGATAAATTATTATTTATGTCCTCTCTTGTACGTACTCTTTTGTATATTATACTGGTATCGAACCTTCCATTTTCCTATGCCAACCGTGCTTTGATTTTCACCCGGGTAAAGAATGTAAAGTCAATATTAGTCCACGTTGTACGGTCTTAAATCATGTAAAATCGTCGTTTGGTTTCAAAATAGACTCCGTCCTTCTGAATTTCGTTCTTTGCAAGAATAATCATGAGCGCTCTTAGTTTAATATTGACTTTTTTTATGTGCGACTCATTTTGTTTCTTTTCTTCTTTTTTTGTCATTGCGATTTAACGTGTAGGAAGAGATGGTGTGTGCATCTTTATCTCGTTTTATTAGTAGTTCAATATGCGATATAAATTCTATATAATCGTAGTTATATATTACAAAATTAATGAATTCTAAATTGATTTCGCTGAAACTACATTCATTTACGAAATGATTTGTATGCATTCTACACAAATTAATTTATAAAATGAAATAACCGATTTGGTGCATTAATTAAATAAATTTTATACATCGTCCTTCTTATGATAAAACTCAAATACATTTTTTTACACAGCTTCTAGTTCGTACAAAATTTCTCTCTAAATTCCGGGAGCTAATAACAACGAATAAATAATGCCTAATAAAATCAACGTTCAGTTGATTTGTCCAGTAAATAGTCGCTCGATTAGATACTTTATTTTTTTTGCACATATGCATTTCTGTTTGCGGTGCGGATAGTGGACAGAATGTTTAAAAAAAGCGGCAGCTTTTACATTGGAGACTAGTGACGCTTGAGTGCACTTCGTAGGTTGGAGTTCCACTTCCATTTTTTCTCTTTTCGACGTTCTGAAAGTCGCTTCAGCTTTTCCGAGACACGTATCCTCGCTCGGAACACTTTTTACAACGGTAAACGTCTACATCTTTTATTATGAAAATTTCATCATTATTATTGGACGGTGATAGCGATAATTCTTTACGTGTGCATAATTTTTTCGAAATCAAAGTAACATGTATCTATACAGGGTGAGTCACCAAACATTTGTACCTCAAATATCTTTGTTGTTTCTAAAGATACGTAAAATATGGTAAGGACAAAGTTTTTTTGCATCGTGTCAGCCCCATTGTACCATTCAACTTTGAGGTACAAACGTTTGGTGACTCACCCTGTATATAAAAATGGAATTTCTAGTTTTGTTTTTTCAAGGTTTAAATAGGCTTCAAAGTGGAATTTTATGAATATTTCCATAAGAAGACGTGTTAAAATGTGGAAACTTTAAGTTGCTATAAATATTAAACGGTGCAGCGAATCGAACCCAAACTTTGCTAATTGCATTAATTTAGTAAGAATTATATCCGTGTGAAATTTTCAAAAAATTTTTTGCGTTTTTAATTACCTCCAGAACATCCTTAACGCCGAACACATTGCTTCTTGGCATTCCGTTCCCGTTTTGAAAAACCGGAGATCTTGTTTATGAGGTCATGGATGGCCGGCAGGCCTACGCGCAAACATTTTAGGGTAGTCGACCAGCCAGATACTGCGGACCCCGCGCGTTGACCTGTCCGATAACAAAAGCTTCAAATGGACTCTCGGTGCAGCGATTTCACCGTGGGATAAAAAAAATTTCCCGAGGCTCGAACATCACGGATCCGAAAAGCGCGAAACCAGCGCGTGATACTGCTGTCTCTATTCTTCTCGCGAGAATCTGGCATCTTGTTGGACACGGGAAATATCGTTCGGGACATGCTACCGTCCCGACGAACGCGTCGCGTCGCTTCGCAATACAGTGATCGCGCTCGCGTCTGTGTTTTGAATTTAAATCGCGCTCTAAATGTCTCGGCTGGATTTGCCCGCCGAAATGAGGACGCCCACGTTTTTCCTGTTAAATAATAACGGGACGAATTGAGCTTCTGCGACCGCGTGATTGCGATTCATTTGACGCTCGTCGATCAGTTAAACGAATGGGAATTGTTTCGCTCGCGAAGTCGTGTTCTGATCGAGTTATTCCTCGGCCTTTTTTTCGCCTATGTCGAGTGACGAATGCGCGTTACCATATTTAACCAGCGTGACGTTTCCGGGAAGTTGACTCTCTGCGGAGCTGCTATATGGGATCGGGATCACTGGGTAATAGAGATTCTTTTTTACCGGCTTGTAAATAAATAAACTACTCGAGGGAAATTACTTTCAGGGAAGCAAAACATCTTTTTAGACATCCTGTATGTATGTGTAGATGATTCGAGCCGTTTATTTTGAAGCAAATTGTAACTGATACATTTAAAATCACAAAGATTTTGTGGAATGGAAACTAGCTGATTAATAGAATGATAAAAATATTTATTTTCAAAGTGGCCCAAGTCCATTTTCGAGAAAAATTAACCTTCTAAAGCAAATTCTCACTGATATATTTTTAAAATCACAAAGATTTTGTGTGTAAAGGAAACTAGCTGGTTAATAGAATGATAAAAATATTTATTTTCAAAGTGACCCAAGTCCATTTTCGAGAAAAATTAACCTTCTAAAGCAAATTCTCACTGATATATTTTTAAAATCACAAAGGTTTTTTGAAATGGAAATTAACTTGTTAATAGAATGATAAAAATATTTATTTTCAAAGTGGCCCAAATCCAGTTTCAAGAAAAATCAACCTTCTGAATCAAATTCTAACCGATATATTTAAAATCACAAAGACTTTGTGAAAAGGAAACTAGCTTCTTAATAAAATGATAAAAATATTTATTTTCAAAGTGGCTCAAGTCCATTTACGAGAAAAATCAACCTTCTGAAGCAAATTGTAACTGATACATTTAAAATCACAAAGATTTTGTGCGTAAAGGAAACTAGCTGGTTAATAGAATGATAAAAATATTTATTTTCAAAGTGGTCCAAATCCAGTTTCAAGAAAAATCAACCTTCTGAATCAAATTCTAACCGATATATTTAAAATCACAAAGATATTGTGAAAAGGAAACTAGCTGGTTAATAGAATGATAAAACTATTTATTTCAAAGTGACCCAAATCCAGTTTCAAGAAAAATCAACCTTCCGAATCAAATTCTAACCGACATATTTAAAATCACAAAGACTTTGCGAAAAGGAAACTAGCTTCTTAATAAAATGATAAAAATTTTCATTTTGAAAGTAGCCCCCAAGTCACACTTACGGAGTGTAATACATTGGTGTCCTATATTTTTAATTTCATTCGAACATACAACTCTTAAACATGTCAATTTAAACTTAACAGGACTTGGTCCACTTCCAATATAAACGGCTAATTTATTTCATCAAGATTTTACCACCCTATCCACGTTCGAAATTTTCTTATGGTGTTCTTTTATGGAATAACATGTTCGGTGGTGTGTTGCAGGTCGTAATCGGAAATTATGAGGTGGCTGTGGATTATGGTGCTGATAGCTGTGGCGCTGCCGGCGGCCGTGCCACGGGAGACGCATCGCAACAAACCCAGTAAAGTATCATTTGTTTTAATCACTCGCGGCTTCCATTTTCTTTCCTCCATTTAAAGGAACAATGGCTACGCGGAGCTATTAAGTGTTCGATCATTTTCTTTATACGTTTTCCCACGGGACTCAGGGAATCGATTTACGTGAAAATATTCCGTATTTTTAGTATACTATTCCTCCATTGACCGATCACGTGAGAGAGAGGGTAACTTTTTCCCCTGAATTCGAGTGCAATTCTAAGTGCGACTTAATTTTGTGTAGACACAAATTAGGACACTGTTCGAATAACCGCTGCGTTAAACATCGAATGAATTCATAATGAATCCGCTGCGGAATTTAATGCGATGATCAAATGCAATTTATATTCATCATTGAAAATAAATGCATTCATTTCGAGTAATTTCGTGGTTTTTAAAGAGATTATTCGTGGAAGGGTTGCGCTCGCTATAATCCCATCTCACACCGCGCAAAACTATATTCATGTTCGCATTATATTCCTCATTTCATGGAAGTTAAAGCACGCGATGCATCGAACAAGTTGTTAGCTTCGTTTTGGAGTTGTAAATCATTTCCTGTGAATACGTTTCGAAGTAGTGCTTTTAGGACGTAGCAAACATTTTTAGAACCGTCGTATTTTTCCGATTGGTTTTGTCTTGACTGATTGTTTTGAATAAACAGCATGGCTCGAATAACACGAAGCGAACGTAATCAATTTCGCTCAATTTATCGAACAATAAATGTGTAATAAAAGTGTGATGGGCGTTCGTGTATAAACCGAGTACCCTGGAACGTTCAAGTCCGATGACGGATCGCTCGCAAAAGTTTGCGTGAGAGATCTCGAAGAAGTGGAAAGGGAAACGACCAGTGAAAAATGGAAAAGATAGATAGCAAACGAAGAAGTGATGAGACGGAGGAAATCTCGGGGAAAGTGGAGAGGCAATAAATTTAGTGGTGTTGAAGCTAACGTTTCGAGTAAACGAGGTCGTCAAATGTTTCAGACGTCGAAGCGGATCGTTCAATTTTTTTATGTTCATATATGAAGAAATTAGAATAAAAAAGGAAATATGGCAATAGGTGTTCTTGAAACAGTATAATGTAAGAAAACTCGATGTTTATAAACTATAAAAATATTTATTAATCGTTCATGTCGATCGTAAATGTTGAATATAATTTGGTTTGACAATTTTACAATTTAAATTGTTCTTAATGTTTTGATCCTGGCGTGGATCAAGTTGCTATTTCAGTTAATAATTTATCGAATCTATGCGCCCGAAAAAAACCAACGGATTATATTAAAATATTGTCTTTCTTACATTTCTATACTATTCAAAGATAATATAATTGTTGGAAATATTATCACTAAACCGCTATTTCAATTAATAATTGATCGAACCTATGCGCCCCAAAAAAAAAACAACGAATTATATTAAAATATTGTCTTTCTTACATTTCCATACTATTCAAAGATAATATAATTGTTGTGATTGTTGTAAAAATATTATCACTAGACCGCGGATCTTTATGCAGAAAATAAAATTCCAAGCAATGCGCTCGAGAAAAGAATGAAATTATTCTTACTTTTTAAGGGAAAACGATACAACGCCGGAATAGGTTTACTTCACTCGCAGAAACATTCATTACGCGCAGCTGCTACACGCACCGTAACTTTATCGGCTTTAATTTTTGAGTAAAGAACGAGTGCCGACATAAAGTTGCTGTAAACAATGCTCGAACTTTTGCGAGTGGTGCTTCGAAAATTCTATAATCTGTGATCGCGAGCCTTTGTACGAGTAAACGCGTTTCTCGTGATAAAACCTGTCACGAATGTATATCCTGTAGTATAGTATTCATGATATCCCAGTTTAACTCACTTGTTTCCAAACTTTTCTGAGTAATATAAATTTTTATGTCGCAGCTGACGCTTCTCGTTGCTAGTAAATGCGCGCATCAAAGTGGTTTCGCATCTCTGCCTGGAATATTCGCCAGTGACTTTAATGACTTCATTCTGTTTAATCGAATTGGCTGTATAGAATAATTACTCGAGTAATTGATAGTTAAAGATTTTCATAAAGAATTTCATGTTTACTCACTTTCATTCGTTGGTATTACCTTTACTAAAAATATTCGTTTAAACAGCAGCCTTTAGAAATTAATACAATAAAACATCTCTATTTTATTTTTATTTAAATATAATGTAGTAAATATCGAATGAATAGTTTTTTATATAAAGAATATGTTAATAGACTTCAGGGTATTAAAGTGTTCAGTACTATACATGTTCATATACTTTGTTGCAGTTGATTTCATCTCTGTTTTATTTTTATTTAAATATAAAGTAGTAAATATCGAATGAATATATTTTTTTTTAATAAAAAATATGTTAATAGTCTTCAGGGTACTAAAGTGTTCAGTACTATATATGTCCATATACTTTGTTGCAGTTGTCAAAAAATTTAATTCTTCTTGGATTTTTTTAACTCGTTCAAAAGTCAACTTTAATGACTAAAAGAATAGAAATGATGTGTATTGCTTGCCATTTGATTCCTTGTATCTGCTTTCGCGTATAGTCGCCACCGCACATTCCGCCGGACGATGGACAAGTTCCTGAAACTTGTTATTGAACAGTTCCTCGCAGTTCTTTCCAAGTCTTTATTGGTTTCAAACCAGTGCGGAGTCCCAAAGGTGTTCGAAGCAATGCCTTTCGCTGCGAGAAATTCGATCACCGCGTGTTCCTTAAACCGTGCCACCTCTTCGTCCAACCGTTTCTCGTTTACCAAACTATTACAATAGAGGCGCCACGAAATAGACGAGCGTTTTATGGTAAGTGTTGACAACCATTAACTAGTCTTAAAGTCGAAGGTGATAGGCATTTTATACTACATCCTCCTAGAAAACAAAATTATCTCAATAATCAATTTCTTGAAAAATAACCGTACCCAAGCATGTTTAATCATAATAATTTTTTATCAGAAATTTTTCATTTTTGTTTTTGTTTTGTTGTTTGTTTGTTTATCTGTCTGTTCGGTGACAAATTTTGCAATTGATTTTAAACTATCTTCTTGATGAGCCCGAGACTTGAAATTGGATACATGGCTCAGAATTGGATGACAATGCGTTATTCAAAAAAAAAATTTTTTAAAGTCTATCCGTTTCGGAGAAAATAACAATTAAATATTTCCCTTTCCATCCCCCCACGAAATACGTCATCGCGTTTAGCGATCCCCACTTCGCTCGACAACGCTCTCTACTTTACTATGCGTGCGCACTCTGAGTCATCCCCACTCCACGGACCCACTTCGCCCCGACGCGCGACGGAGCTCAGTATATGATAGTACGTCGCCGCGCGACGATCGGTAGTACATCATCGCTTTGTTTATCAAGTGAAATTTACAGAAAGCTTAGTGAGTATAAGTATTAATAAAGAGTGATATAAGTATTAACACAAGACTAAAAAGCAGAAAATAATTATTTAAATAAAAATAAAATTTTAAAAATACGTTTTTAAAAGCGTACTAAAAAGTATAAAATAATTTGAAAAACGTGGTATTTTTAAAAATTTATTCCCATCGCTACACTGCGAAATAAAAATCGTTTAATATAAAAAATATACTAGTCCCTTAAATAATCATTTCAACCAGTTCAAAATATAATAGTGTGTTTAAATTCTTCTCTTGATCATTCTAAATGCATAAAATCTGACTGTCGATGTTGACGGCATAAAGAAACATTTTAAAGTTGGATATGAAGAGGCCTTTTTACGTTTGTTTAAACAGTAATATAACGAATCGAACTGCGCGAATAAATTCTCCGAAACTCAGTTTGTTTAAAACAGACACGCATAAAAAGTAGAATTTACATATCCATGGCGAAATATACATTTTGTGAAACGTGTATCCAAGATAAAAATGAAATGAAATCTTCGTTTTTGAAACATGCCGTTCATCGCTCAATTTTCCACGAATAAAATTACATTGCCTCGCCGAGCGGATTTTGTCGGTCTGTTGCCGCGGTGAATAAACAACGATTTAGCTGTAAACACGACGGTTTATAGGAAACGTGAAATTATCTGACGCTTAAACGATCTACGAATCAACGGATCTACATTATCAACCGGTGGTTAAGCGGTCGGACGTAAGCAACGATAACTTGATCCTCCTTGTAAATTACCCGCAACCCTAATTTATTGGGGGACCCTACGAATTCGTGGGGATCAGATGTTATCCACTTGTATCTTGATAAAATCTCGGCGTGAACAATCTCTGACCCTAATTTAACATTTGAGCCGGTCTCCGTTCAGGTAGCTAAAGTGAATAGCCCCGCTCGCAAGTTGAGGTCAAATGCTTGATCCTTCTTAGGGATCGAAACAAAGTTCGAGGAATTATTCATTGCTCGGCTACGTATATCCTCGCCGTGAACTAACGAGGACAGCTTCGTGAACTAAGCCGGACATTCTCGTGAATACCTGCCACACACGTAAGTACGCATAAAGACCAATTATTATTATTAATATTATATTGACATAAGTAGCTGCTGAAACTCTGTTCAATGTCCATTATATAATCATTGAATAGATGAAACCGCGTTTGCGATAATGAATTTTCTCGTTCGACAATTGTTTCGTTATTTTATTACTACTTCATTTCTTTTTTGATGAATTATTCATGTCAATTATAATTAGAATTATTTATAATCATGTATTTTGTTTATATCGTATATGGGAAATTATCTTTGGTTATTGAAATTAAATCTTTGTAAATGGTCTTTTTACGGATTTTTTAATATAACCGATGCCCCAAAATTAGTAAAACAATGATTAAAGTATAAAATATGAATGATTATTTATGAAATAAACGCGAAATTTAAGTAAAAATTTCAAAGTGGCCAGAATTAAATTGCCCAGTGTAAATACAGTAACATTGCGCGTGCTGGAATAAATAAAATGTTAAACATTAAACTACGGGAAAAGTGAAACTGTGAAAGAGACAGGTTATGGTTATTGAAATTATTATTATTCATTCTATATTAAATATATGGCTGTAAATGGTCTTTTTACAGATTTTTTAACATAAGCAACGCCCTTAAGCGTTGTGCACTAAAAATTTTATTTGATTGAATCAATTTTTTAAAAATAAAAGATTACTGTTAAGTTAAGCTAAGCTAAGAGGCATATTAAGTCATTATATAATACGCTAATGGAATGCATGTATTGAATATGCTACATAAACCACATCTGGTTTAAAGCATTAAATAAATAAATAAATAAGCGACGCCCCAAAATTAGTAAAACAATTATTAAAATATAAAATATGAATGATTATTTATGAAATAAACGCGAAATTTAAGTAAAAATTTCAAAGTTGCCAGAATTTAATTGCCCAGTGTAAATACAGGTGTGATCGCACGTGTTGGAATAAAGAAAATATTAAATATTAAACTACGGGAAAAGTGAAAATGTGAAAGAGACAGATTCGACAAGTGCGCGGTGCTAATTGGTTAATTTAATAGTAAGACCGTAATGCGGAGCGTAATGTGTTGAAATAAATGTTACCGAAAATTTGCATATTCCACAGTCTCCTCTTCGACGATAACATAGTTTGTATCATGAACTCGCTCCGGATTTACTTCACCGGTGCGCGTCGTCGTAGTTAGCCCAGCTTCACGTTTAAGTAAATACGAGTCGCGGGTTTCTTTCCCCGCACGAATTCGACGAGTACCGCGTCGGGAAATTTCGCCACCGAGCGAAATGAACGACAGATCCTCTTTTTTTCCCCTCCCCGGACGACGTAGGAACATTTTTCGGCGAATGTGCGGGCGAACTTCTCTGCGAATCCGTCGAGGTTCACGGGCAAAAAATTCGTAGGAAATTATGAGGCCGGGTTTACATTGAATCTCGCTGGTTATAAATAGACGCGCGTGTACTACGGCCGCGTTTCTGCTGCCACGAAAATTGTAGTTCCATTAGGCGAAATTGGATTATCATTTTGTAAGAATTTCGCTGGGAAGTGACATCGCAGTGTCACGTTGCTGAAGCGGTTATTAAATTGCGGCATCCGCTAACGGAAAGTTATTTTATACTTTGCAAAAGGTAAATGTTGTACAAAAATCGTCGCAGCTTTTGTCATGTCTGAATAATGAATATTTAGTGAAAAAGTTTACCTTCCATTCCGATTAATACGTCTGTAGCACTCTGACCAAGAAAACCTTTTTTTACAATTAATATCTGTTTTAAATAGGACGTTGGTAAAAAGGAAACTTTGATTACGTAGTGTATATAATTGTAGCTGTTTACGTGTAACAATAGAAAATTAATAAACATCCAATTTCTCGCATAACTTTTCCGAAGGTCGTTTGAAGGTCAATATATAGATCAGTACTTAAGGATTTTATTTTCTATTTTTTTTTGTGTTTTTTTTTATTAAATTCATACTCTAGCATCAAGAATATTAAACAATGTTTTCCTCCATGTTACGTGCTCTCTCCGAGGTAATTTATGTCGTAAACTTGTCCTATCATTTCGCAACAAGTCGCTGGCAAAGGTTCGACAATAAATTTCCGCTTCCATTCGGTGGAAATATCGATGAAATCGATCATTCTTTTTGGCAATATTGATTTTTTTAAGGCCGCACTTCAGCTTCTATGTTTTTACGTCTTTTACATATTTATAACTTCAGGCACACATGATCTTAATCATTATTAACCTCCGTTTCGATCCTAACAAAAGATCATTTTGTTCAATTCATTCCCCCAAAGATTAAATCCTGGGCGCGCCACTGCATTTTTGTCTAGTGTAGTTGCAGATGATCTAGCAAAACCTGAGGACACAGTTTTGATCGAATTTTTGGTAATTATATAGAAAAGGTCTGCTTACTCCGATTTTAATGAAATTTGAATATGATATGCAGCAACACATTCTGAACAACTTTTTCCTTTTGCAATATAGGGGGATCGCTTTTAGTTTTTCAGATATTTGCAAAAAACATGCAGGCATATGACAAAAAGGCATGCAGGAATACGAAAAATTGAATACAGTATTAGCGATAGTCTTTTGCAAATATCTCGAAAACTAAAACCGACCCCCCTATATTGGAAAAGGAAAAAATTGTTGAAAATGTCGAAATCTATAACATATTAAAATTTCATCATAATAGGAGTACGCAGACATTTTCTATATAATTACCGATTTTTTTTATAAATGGAATTGTCTCTGAACATTACGACAAGGAATGGTTCGATTCCATAATGTTCTTTACAAAGGACTAGAGAATAAGATCACTCGGCAACTGCAGCTGCTTAGCGTGCTCTGCGTAGGGTAAGTTCTCTGTTAGAACATCACGATTAGATGTTCGATTTGTGGATACAGGAATTCTCCCTAACAATGGATCGAATCCCCGTAATAGAGATTACGGCAGGATTACCATAGTATGCAAAGTACGACGACTATGCTGAGTCCAAGACATGAAACGTCAAAGACAATCGAAAGCTATATCTTCGTAGACCTGTATACGAGTAATACATACCATTTGCGTACAATTGAAAACGATACGTATAAATATTCTGTTGAGAGCAAATTTAATCGAAGTAGCTGAACAATTTTGTATACGTTTACAAGAAACAAAATGTCAATCACCTTGAAAACACCGGAAAAAATAGCTTGAACAAAAATAAAATACATTTACGTGGACCACCCTGTATATAAACCTTAATCGAGATTTTCTAAATAATAAAAAAAAAGGATTTTAGGGCTGTGTGCAGTGATAACGTTAATCTCAATGAAGTTAATTTAAAAGAAAATCCGAGAGAATTTATGATAGACTCTGCATTAAATAAAAATTTCGTAGTTTTTTCATCTCGAAAATGTAGTTATAATTACGAACACAATTTTGTATAATACAATTATACAATTGTACTGTGAAATGCAGTAAAATTGAGGTTCCATTGAAATTTATAATTGCGCATGTTTTATTATTTCCAAGCTTGGGTTCATAATTAATTCCACGGAGAACTGTATGAAAAAATTCTTCATTATAAATCTCGCTTGCGAGGGAATCCGATCGAAAAATTAGTCGGGAACATTTGCATTTGGCTAAGTCCCAGCGCTAGATCTTTTTCAAATACGAGGCCTCGCGAAACTTGTACTTTTTACTTATTTTCGCACGTGGAATAACCCTTTATCGATTACCTATACGATATTTAGTTGGGAGTTAGTCGAACACAGTGATTTCTTCTTAACCTATTTCTCTGGATTTCCGGTAACACGTGGTTCTTAAATTTTCGATATAGGCCCACACAAAAAAGTTGTAAAATGAAACTTTCAGTATCTACAATTCCTATATCACCGTTTAACATTGTCCTCAAGACATTTAATGTACCTTCGAGAACAACAAAATATATTTCTAACACATTTTAACAAAATAGAGGATAATCGAATCTTCTAAAAATTCACTCGTTCCGTCGCGTGAAAACGTGGAGAAAATGAGCTACGGATTGTTGACGTGGAATCTTGAAACTTTTTAAACGAGTCCAGGCTCAAAAAGTAACGTAGAATCTAATAAAGTATTTCAGTAAAAAGAAGGGCCTGAGCTAGCAGAGGCCCTTCTCGTATCTGACACAGTAGAATTTGCATTCCTATTTGCTGGTCCACGCACGGGCGAAAAAGAGTAGGCAAAAAAAAACAACTGAAGAAGACATTTCACCGGGAAGTGCAGTAATGGGGGCCAGTCGGAACGTCCGGGGTTTTTACGCATTCCCTTTCACTCGTGGCATCGAAAGAAACGAATCTCCGTGACCCGAAACGCTTCCGCATACGAGATTAAGGAAAACACATTTTCCCGGCGGCGTACTCTCTCTCTCTCTCGGGCTACGGATTCTCTCTGACTCTTCTCCCCCACTTCTCTTTTTGATCTTTGAGACGGTTTCGGAGGGTAAAGGGTATGAAAATAGAATGTTATTGCCCGTTTGGACGTAGCGGCGCAGTCGATATTCTCGTTTAAAGCGGGCACTTGTCCCGGCAAGAAAGGGAAGAAAATGGAGCAACGCGTAGAGAGAGAGAGAGAGAGAAGTGGCTTTTATTGACAACGAATATCGGTTATCGAGACGTTGTTCAGAGGAACGTTTGCCTCTGCTTTCAGCGCCACGGATCTTCGGTGACAAGGTGCCTATCAATCTAATCAATACGAACAACAGGAGGGTCCAGCAGAAGATCGTCAATGTCCACAATTACTTTCGCTCTCGGGTCAAGCCACCTGCTGCTAACATGCTCATGATGGTAAGTGCTTAATCACCTTCCTTGTAACCAGAGGGGTGGGCATTATTTTGCGAAACAAATATTTCAAATACTATTAAATTTTGTGTTTTCGGCGCACGATCGTTAATAGACTAACAGCAAGTTTGCAAATTAATTTAACTGAACGTTTCGATCCCTGTGTCATCTTCAAGAGAGACATTTTTGCTCCAGTTACGTATCTGCCACCATGGACGAAAACTCAATTTTCTGGAACTTATTATTCAGTTCAAAAAATCTTTTTCTTTTGTTGCCAATGCAAGTACGTGTGTTATAATTTCTTTTTTCTGCGACATTTTTACACAGCTGTGCCGCAATATATTTTTTCAAAATTTGCTAACGTATTATTTTTCAGACGCAAAAATGTCTCTCTTGAAGATGATCCACGCAGGGATCGAGACGTTGAGTTAAATTAATTTACAAACTTGCTGTTAGTCTTTTAATGATCGAACCTTGAATTTCTATAAAGCCACATACATTTTGCAGTCTTTTTAAAGAATATTGATAAATTTGATACTTTCCAAATATCTATGACATTGTGTACTTACTACTGAGTAGAAATATACATATACCCTACTTTCTCACAAATGTTTACATTTTGAGTCTGTTTATATTTTCGTTGAAGGCTACGACACAAGAGTGCGAGATTTCTGTAAAGCCTCTTTGTTTATGTTTACATTTTGTACGGATAACATAAGCAAGAATCAACGAAAGAACTTTAATTGCGATTAAGATTTGTGAATTCATATTAATATTGATTCCTAAATTCATAAAAATTGTGTATATATTATATTTGAATTTACTTTTACAATTAGAATGCCACGAGGCAAGTTATTAACAAGCGAAGAGAAGGCATCTATTGATGCTTACAAAGATATGGGGTGTTCTAGTTTATCAATTGCCAAAAAAATTAATAGTTAATTTTGAAGTTATCTACTTAACAAAACATGTGGCTTTATGAAATAATTTTGCAGTTTGGTTTTTGTTGAACTATATAAATTTACGTTTTTCTACAATTAATAATATATCTATGAATGTAATCGTGTAAATGATTTCTTTTATTAATCCGAAAAAGCTATCGTGCATCAGATTCTCAATACTGTGAAATAATTATAATATTTCACCAAAAAATCAGGTGGCTTTATGGAACATTTATTGATTTATGGAACACATAGACATTTTATTCATTGGTACATTTGCTAACAGTCATATGTGGAACTCTTGAATGAAAACTTACAACGTTGCTTTGCAATATAAGTAAGAAGCAATAAAATATTCATAAAGTCATGAAATTCTTAATATTTGCCGTTTAAACAAAAAGTACCAATAACTACCGTAGTGCCAGCAATAGTACAATTTACCCAATTTGGATTTTTTAATTCATCGATAGGGAGTATGATTTTTTTTAAATAAAGCGTGACCTTCCTGAGGGGGTGAATAGTCTTCCGATCAGTTCGCGTGCTGTGAATGCGTCACGGGTTCATAACCCTGAAAGGTGAATGATGCGGATCGGCTATGCGCCGCAACGGTTCAACCTTTACTCGAGCCTCTTTCACTTGCTTTGAGGTTCCATCGATTTCGCCGGATTCCTCAACGAAATCCCGCGGCGCAGATACCGTCGGTAATTTTCGAGCACTCCTCCAGATGGAATCGTCTCCGTCGGATCCGGATTCTTTGGTCTTCCTTTCTATGGAAATTACGATCGACTGCATTTAACGTGATCGGTTCCCGTGGAAGATTTTTATTCCGTCGAATATACTTTGGCGAAAGGTTTTTTTCAATGAGCCGGACCAATTTTTAGCGAGTATTCGACTCCTATGTTGATAACCCGAAACACGAATGTCGCTCTTCTAATTCACTGTACGCAGCATCGAATTATTGATGCTTCGCAAAAAAAATTAGCCGTTCATTTTGAATTAATAGTACATGTCTTCTTACCAAGAATGGACATTTTCAATCCAATATATTCAAGCTTTTTTCAAAATAAAAATTTGTATCATTAACCAGCTAATTTCCTTTTTACAAAATCTTTGTAAAAATATAGAAATGTAAATATTAAAATTGCTAGCTTGATATTTATCGAGAATGGACTTGGGTCACTTTCAAAATAAACGGCTCAAATTATTAGTTTGATTTTTTCTACAAGCCTTCAATTTTATTTATTGTGTACGCAACACTGAGACCTTGCGACGACCTTGAACGTATTTGACAATTGCAAAAAATGAATGAAGAAAGATTTTCCACGAAAAACATGTTTACAAAAAATGTCGATGACCTTGAACAAAAATTGACAGACCATAATGCACTTTAAACTAAATCGTTTAAACTAATCCATGTTAAACGAAACACCGTATGTACTGCTTGGTCGTTTCAGTAAGTTTTTTTCTTCCCCCGAGTATATTGCATTCTATTACTTCTTATTCGTCCGATATTAATCTGGAGAAGTATTCCCAATCTCCATTAAGGACCTCAGTGTGTTTAGAATGACTCTGTGCAAAGAGCGCTATTAGTTGCACGATTTCCCGGAGCCCTTCGACAAAAAGAACCGAGCAGCCGGTGAGTTTTATCGTGGGGATGGAAATTACTTTCGGATCATGTTTATCCCAGTAATACCCGACGTTAAACTTTACGCAGGAACTGCAGTTTACATAATCAGGACTGTGGAACTACTTTCTCTATAAACAATGTCGTTCCCCTTTCGATTTTATGGCTGAGTTTCGGTAATGCAACGGAACCTTTGCCTCGATATTTTCGGTATCGTATGTCTGAAACAGTTTCGACAGAACTCGCGGACCAGGAATTTTTGCAAATTACCTTTGACCGATCAATTACTATTGCCATTAGAATAATCAGATCAGTCGGAATCACTCTTTTGTATTTCTGGTTTGAGGGTTTTCACATTTGTGAAAGTGGTTCTGCAAAAACTGGTTCCTAAAAAATCCTATAATTTATACGGTGTAGGGTGTATAGAAATTCACAAAATTCTACACCCGCGGTTTGGTTAAAATTGATTTAAGCTACCGCAAAATCCATTTCAAAAGGTCAACAATAACATTTATGAATTTTAACATTTATAAAATCAGGTAATTATTTACTTTGAGGGCCTTCTCACCGATTTTGATGACCTTAAAATATGTTGTCAAGTTCATCATTCTGAACAACTTTTCCCTATACATGTTACCACCGCTCGGTTTTAGTTTTCGAGATATTCGCAAAAAACTATTGCTAATACTATATTGAATTCTGTATTTTCGAATTTTTCTGTTTTTTGCGAATATCTGAAAAACTAAAAGCGACCCCTCTATATTGGAAAAGGGAAAAGTTGCTCAGAATGTGTTGCTACATAACATATTAAAATTTCATGAAAATCAGAATACGCAGACCTTTTCTATATATAATTACCTTATTTTCTTTTAATAATATAGTCCTGGAGTTTTTGGTGTACTACATTAATTGGCTGGAGTCCAAAGGGTTAATATATTTATTGTCAGGAATAAGTTTTCGAGATATTCGCAAAAAACTATTGCTGATACTATATTGAATTCTGTATTTTCGTATGCATGGTCGTATGCGTGCTGTAAATTCAATACAGTATTAGCAATAGTTTTTTGCGAATATCTCGAAAACTAAAATCGAGCGGCAATAACATATATAGGAAAAAATTGTTTAGAATAATGACCTTGACAACATATTTCAAAGTGAATAATTACCAAAAATTATTTACCACGCATCAAATCAATTTTTTCTAAACCGCAGCTGTTGGTAACGTCTTAATTTCTCTCTTAATTGATAAGATTAAGAGTTGAAGAAAAATCATACTTAAATATTTGTCGGATTCATGAAACTTCTAAAATTTTTTCGTGTAGCTACCGACTAACATTGAGTAAGTCTCCACTGTCTCTTTCAAAACTTTAGTAGAATTCTTCGACTATGGCAGTTTTTGACATACCACTTTTTCGTCGGTATTATTATTTTCCCTTGTTCCTCTGTATAGCGTATGCGATACCGTTCGCATGTCCCCGGAGAGGGTGCAGTCGTGCGCAACTCGCTTCTATCGAAAAGTTGTATCCCCTATTATATCCATTACTCCGTGGGCCCGAGCGCGATCATATTACTCCTCGCCGAATTCGGATGGCTTCACACGTCTCGAAGATGGATCCTTCACTTGTGTTACTTAATGTATAAAACCCTCGCATCATGTTCCCATTCTTAGCTACGTGATCTAATACATCGCAACTACCGTTGCATCCCTCATCCAACTTCTATCACACACGTTCCGAATTCCGGCTCCTCCATTTCCAGGTTCCATTCAACTAAATTTCCGAGGTTCTCCTTCCATATGCACCTCATTTCTTCGGCCATTTATCAGATGACATATGTACGATTTCGGAAGTGTGTATCTGTAGGAGATCTATCAACAGTTTCTTGTCCAATTGTCTCCCTCCTATCGATTAATCTTGCCGATACATTTCTGTCCTGACTTTAACCAGATGTACAGGGTGTCTCGGTTAAGTTGATTCATTTCTGAGATTTACACTTTTCACACTGTTTTATTTATACCTGGTTCTGAACACAAGTACAAAATATAATTTACGAATATCAAAGACAACCAAATGTGGAATTAAAATTAGGAATAATTCAAAGTAATTGTTGGAAATAATTAACAATGATCACTGTATCATGTACAATTGTTTTTCACAATAATGATCACTTTACTATGAATCCTTATGCATTTGTGGCTAACGAAAATTTGACCTAACACATCTTTTAAATTTTCGTTGTTGGTCCAAATTAAAAAAAAAACATCAATTTTTACTATTGTTTCTCACCATTCCGACCAACAGCATTCTTTAAACATTTTCTTAGACTTACAGAGATATTGAAATCGTTTGGTCCATTCATAAAAAAGTTATACCGATTTAAAAAGTGTGTGTGCGATCAATTATGCTGCTAACTGTATAACATTCTGCCGCAGTATTTTACGATTTGCGATTTTTATTATTTCCACAAATGACTTTTTACAAATCGTCGATTCCGAGAGGACGAAGAAAGTGAGAGACTCGCAAGAAATGAAATGGGGATGTTCGCCGACGCGGAATTTCCAATTAAACCGCGCGGGAATGATGTTCTCCGGACAGTAGCGTTATCAAATAAAGGGTTAACTCACTGGAACGCCGTATTTCCTTTGTATCTTTCCCGCGGTTCGTTAGCTGGTACGACAAAAGCAGCCGGTCGGTTTGTTTTTTCGGGTGGCGAGGCCGAGCTGCGCGGCTCATTGCGTCGCCGAGAGGAAATTTGCCCGCTGAAGAGACACCGTCATTAGGTGTTCCCACGTTACAAATATTTTCGCTCGCTCAAACGAGCAACGATCCGTTCGAAACCCGCTTAAACGCTATTCGATAGTTCCGCTCGGGGCTGCCGGAGCGATCTCGACTTAGAACCTGTCGCAGTTCGCTAAATGCGACAATAATCGTATTCCGCACGAGCCATTGGTGTTCTTAATAGATTCACGCGTGCTTCCGGAACGGCCATGCTATTCGATTCATGTATTTCACGCTTGCCCTATCGAACAAACCAATCGTCGAAGATTTTCATCTATTTTCAATTCCGGTGCAGGAACCGTCCTCGATCCTTTCTTTTTATTCATTCTATTAATTGTTCTATTCCGAATGAGGGATTAATAAACGTTGTAGGTTTATGATAAACAAAACACTAGTTTATTAATGAAGATTCTTCAAATATAACTCCGGTGACAAAGTATAAGAATCTCAGTCGCTATAAATAAATGCGAATAATTATATAAAAAAGGTTTGCATACTTCAATTTTGATGAAATTTTAATATGTTATAGTTTTAAACATTTCGAACAACTTTTTCCTTTTTCAATATAGGGGGGTCGCTTTCAGTTTTCGAGATATTTGTAAAAGACTATTGCTAATACTGTATTGAATTTTTCGTATTCCTGCATGCTCCACGGCAACGTAAATCTGTTCCGGGACCGCATCTGTTTATTTTTTCTTTGTAAACACGCTGTGGAGATGAGAAGCGACAATACTACACACTATAGCGTCAAAATGTAAAGAAACGTTGTTGCCGCGGAGCGTGCAGGAATACGAAAAGTTCAATACAGTATTCGCAATAGTTTTTTGCAAATATCTGAAAAACTAAAAGCTATCCCACGATATTGGAACAGGAAAAAGTTGTTCAGAATGTGTTGCTGCATAACATATTAAAATTTCATAAAAATCAGACTACGCAGACCTTTTCCATATATTTACCAAAATACGTGTTAAATATTGTTTCGAATTTTACGAGTGTTACGGTTGGGTAACCTCCTTTGTCAGCATATAAGATCTTCGTAAAAAATAGTTTCCCTACACGACGTTTCTCCGTCCACTGCACAGCTGTTTGCAAAATTATGCGACTTTAGAGTAGAATGGTATACAGGGTGCATAATGTGTATTCAGTCCGAGAGCGTGAAAAACTTTTGTTGTTGCCACGCGCAGACAATCTGACTTTAATTAAAATTAAATTTAAAAAACGCGTGAGTTTGTTATCCGTTGCAATGTTTTGCGGAATCTGGTCGTGCCAGCCGGCATTCCACGGATTGGATTCGAACTAACTGACGGATATGCAGGAGCTCGCTATCGGCGAAACTGCTGTGAGAAATTTATTCGACCCTCGTTACATGTGCAAAATTTCCTGACAGGATGAAATTCAAGTTGAATAGCAGCTTAACCCTTGCATTGATAATGAAATGTTGTACAATGCTCGTTATATTTAAACAATCTGTTTCGGAAAACTTGCTGTTTTCACGATCGCACAAGTAAATTACTATAATATATAATACATTATTTAATGTATTATATATAATACATTATTTAATGTATTATATATAATATATTAATAAAATATATATTATCTAATATATTATGTAGTATATGTAATATATTATTATATACCTTTTCAAATCATTTTAGTTGATTGGAAATTATATAACAGCACGTTTAATCTGCATTTTGCAATCGGCATTTGATATTTTAACGTTATTAACAATCATCAACTTTTGTTCCGATTGTTTGCTAAATAATACAGGATTAAACACAAGTAAATAATGAATAAAGAAATTGATACGACCCTAATTATATAATTACCCAGAAAATTTGTTCCATATTCTTTTTTGTAATTGGAAATGCAGAACGATTAACATGAAAGTTTTATTTATCATCAAACGTATGAAAACTTGTTTACGATTTGTCGTAATTTTTTTTAGTAAATCCACGTTGCTCGTTTGCTAGATGAGTCTCTCAGCGTTTAGACACGTGGAAAAACTCCAAACCCGAGAATAATTTTGATGAAACTTGGCGAGATTGTACAGTATACAGGGTATCCCAAAATTCGTGTACTTCCCGGAAATGGGAGGTTCCTTGGGTCATTTAAAGCGACATTTTCCTTTACAAAAATGACGCCAGCGGCTTTGTTTAGGAGTTATTAACAAAAAACACAGACCAATCAGAGCGCGGTTAGAGCAAACGGAGTCCGACTCAGCGACAGGTCCCGCTTAGCGTGGCGGCGCCATTGGCCGAGCCAGAATCAATCCGCTGTAGCCGCGCTCTGATTGGTCCGTGTTTTTTGTTAATAACTTCTAAACAAAGCCGCTGGCGTCATTTTTGTAAAGGAAAATGTCACTGCAAATGACCCAAGGAACCTCCCATTTCCGGGAAGTACACGAATTTTGGGACACCCTGTATGGAGCTACAACACGAACGGGGTTCTTGTTCAGTAAAAACTCACGCCGAAAGCATGAAATCGACCCTCAAGGGATTCACGGTCTGTATTTTTTCGACATAACTTTGGAATTGTACAATGAATGCGGAGAACAAGTTATACGTTTCTGTAGATAGAATAAGAAAATACTTCTATTTCTACAATAAAGTAAAAAACGTCGGAACTGGTTCGAAAAATACCTTACATTTCTGTAGAATAAAATTAAGTAAAATATATTATAGAATTACGAGTAGAAAAAGTGAAATAATCTATTATTCTTAAGAGGTTAGACCACGGTAACGAGCTGGGAAAATATCAGATCTTTAAGCAACGGTACAGAAGAAAGCGAACGATCGAATTTGTATTTCAGTTTTTATTATTACCGCCTAACTTGTTCGAACAACGTATCATTTCTACGTGTCAGCTACACGATATTCCAAAAAATGTTTTGAATTTTTCGAGGACGAGGATGTTGCGTCCTTTCGAAGGTACTCGTCTGAATATTTGGCGCCGGCATAATTTTCCCCTCCGCTTTTCGAGGTTACGAAATTTCGCAGCGAGAGTACGTCTCCGCAGGGGATGAATTTAATGGATGGATTCTGTGTGCACTAGGCGATACGTGAATACATTTTTATGAAGGCGTTTAAAATGCAACTTCCCGCCTTACCTATCGAACCGGGTTAAATTTGTATTTTCTGGTGTACGACATTGTATAAATAACGTTCCTGTCAAAATATCACCTTCCGCTTCGTCTTCGAGGATAAAAATGTCCTTAAAAATGAAATCCTTCTAAAAGGAGTTCAATTTCCGTGATGCACGATACGTGACGTACGTTCGCTATTTCTGTCAAACTTTCATAGATTGTGTTACTTTTAGTTAATGGTTGTATGAGAATTGTAAGAGTGCATGAGATAAGTGCATAAGAACAAGAGTGTAGTGCGTCCTATAGAAACACGATCAGAAAAGAGTTCTACATAAAAAGACTTTTATTAGGTCGTTGCATATAAGACCGTCTAAAAAGTAAAAATAATTTCTTTTTCTTTAATTCTTTTTCTATTAAAGGGAGAATAAAAACTGAAGAACGAAGAATGATAAAAGAAAAATGGTGTGTTTCTTTTAGTTAATGATTGTAAGAAAATTGTAAGAGTGCATAACATAAGTGCATAAGAAACAAAAGTGCAGTGCGACCTATAGAAACACGATCAGAAAAGTATTCTACAAAAGACTTCTATTAGGTCGTTGCATATAAAACCGTCTAGAAGGTAAAAATAATTTCTTTTTCTTTAATTCTGTTTCTATTAAAAGGAGAATAAAAACTGAAGAATGAAGAATAATAAAAAAATGAAGGATTAAGAAGAATTCTTCTTCTATTAAATTTTATTTTAATAGATTCTTCTATTAACCCTTAGCACTCGAGTGGCGCATCTTTGGCGTCACTAAAAATTGCTGTATTAATATTTAAAATATTGTTTAGACTATTAGACATGTCGGTATCAAACCAATTACTAAACAGTTAAGTACTGTATGAGGTATTCTATCAATTACATATCTACCAAATTTATAATGTTTATACATTTTTACATTTACAATATAAAAATTCAAATAAATTTATAATTTATAATAAATCATAATGGATGGAAATATTCTAGGTCACAAAAAGTGTTTGATTTTCGAGTTAAAGTAGTTCCGAGTGCAAAGGGTTAAAATAAGATGCCTCATTGTTGTACGAACAAATTCAGTTTTCTTTGCATCTCGTTCGAGATATTCGAATGGTATTTGGTATATTTTGAAAAAGGCCATTTTGCCCACGTTTCGTCCCTTCACCACCTGCTTTCCTTTTTCAGTCTCTTGTATACTTCGTTCGTGCTCTTGTCTTTCTCTTACCCTGTTCGTTTTGTTCCGCGTGCTCACTTATAGACAATCATAACGATGAAAGTGAGATCGCCAGTAATTCTGGTGACGACAGTCAAAGTCGACTTTAATGGAACTTCTGTTCGAAATTTCTTCCTAATTCCGACTAAGTGGACTATTTCACTGCGGAATTAGATTTCTCTACGGATTATTAATCGCGCCGCTGTTTCTGTTAACACGTCCTCTTTGCGATACGATGTAATTATTTCAGCGAAACGACCTCGGGACAATTAGACTAATTGCATTCGGTGAAGAGCCTCTGTTTCTCGGTATGGTGAATTCCAATTTCTTTTCGAATGTAGTTTAAACAATATTTCAGTGACTCGCCACTAGATAATAATAACAGAACAAGGCTTTAAAATGTTCCGGAGGTACAATGGTAGACAAAAGTACAAGAAATTCTAAATCCAACAATATATTGGCAATGAAAACCATTGGTGAATATATTTTGTATTAAAACAAAATAGAATAATTTAAAAAGCTTTCGTTTAATTAATGAATTTTATGTTATATTCATTTTTTAATCAAATTTTCTTCATATTATAAAAAAATTGTAAGTGACTTTTGCGAATGATTGTACCCCTGATTTGAACTTCAAGATAATTTTGTTATATTCAATATATATAATTCCGCAATAAAAGGTTTAAAATAAATATTTAAATAAATGGAAAATACCTCGGAAAGCAATATTCATAACAGGAAAAATAAGTAGAAAAGGAAAGAAATTGTACAGAATAGAAAATTCTTAATGCTGCTTGTTTATTAACATAAAATATTAAATTATAGTAATTAATTAATAATATGATCATTTTTACATATTGTATTTGTGCGTGCGTTTCCATCGCGAACTACTTTTGATCGAATTGACGACTGTTAAGATATGTGATTAGGATGAGTGAGTAAACTAACTGTAACATAATTGTGGTTTCAGTCGTGGCACCCTGGATTGGCCAAATCAGCGCAGAGATGGGCCAATCAATGTCCCGGTTTGGTTCACGATAACGCGACAAATCGATACTTAAATGATCTTGGTAACACTGGACAGAATCTTTTTATGACGACGAGACGAACATATTGGTGAGTAATGACAAAATTCGTTTCTTGTTTCGAAGCTTATAATTGCACTGCGAAAATCGAGTAGATCATATTCAAAATTGAAGGAAAATTTTAGGCAGTTTTTATTTTGCATAAAGATCTACGCAGCCTACTTATAATCCCTTATACCGTTGTTTTCTGAAATTACGAAATTAACGCGTCTGAAATTATTAAAAGTAATAATAGAATACGACTTGTGACTTCTTCAGTCGAGTTCATTATTAACAAATTATATCTTTCTATTTTTTTCTGCATGAAATAAAAGGAACCAATAATTTGCTAAAACCGATTATCGGAAAATTCTCTCGAAATCTGATATCTTGGATATATTAATTAAATGCATGGCCAGATTTTATATTTTAAATCATTGCAGTTCGAATAAAAAGTATTTATGGTGTTTAAATAAATCGAGTAGATCAAATTCAACATTGAAGGAAAATTTTAGAAATTCAAGATTTCAATATATGATTTCTCCTCCAATTTGGTTTCGATCTCTTGCAATCGATGCAGGCAGTTTTTATTTTGCATAAAGATCTACGCAGCCAACTTATAATCACTTTACCGTTATTGTTTGAAATTACGAAATTAATGCGTCTGTAATTATTGAAAATATTAATAGCATAAACTTGTGACTTCTTCAGTCGAGTTCATTATTAGTAAATTATTTCTTTGTATTTTTTTCTGCATGAACTAAAAGGAATCAATATCTTGGATATATTAATTGGACGTACGGCCAGATTTCATATTTTACACCACGCAGTTTGAATGAAAAGTATTTATGGTATTTAAATAAATCGAGTTTTCACGTCTAAACTTTGTAAATTGTTTTTATTACATCGCAAATGTTGTTCCGACAACTATCCGTGCGTGCTTTGTCAAAGACGATATTTATGAAGCCGGTTCTGTTAGGTATTTCCACTGGGAAGTAGAAAAGGCTAGCATTGTTCCGACACGGAACTTCTGTTTGATCTAAAGTCAGAATTCTGGGCATTGTTCTATTTCTGTGTAACGATAAGTTGCTTTCACGTGCGTTGCTCTCTTCTGGGAGCCACCTGTTGATGTTCAATGAACAATTGTCACGGACGTCACTTTCCTGTCTTCTTCTGGCACAAACAATGCCGACGGTGCTATAAAAGCAACCGCGTTCCGTTTTTAATGCGTTCTATGCGGTTGCTTTCGTCTCTCGAACGATTGTACGGATATTGATCTTTCCAGGTCGAATAAAACATGTACAAGAGGAATCTATCAATAAATCACACGAATTATACAAATTTTCTCGAAATTGATTTAAATTTCAATTATAGTTTAAACAAAATTAATGTACAATTACTGAGAAGCCATCGTTATACGTATAAGAAACACATTTTATTTAATTTTTGAGTATGTTAACAAATTTTAGAAGCTTCGATAGGATTCATAATTTATTAAACTTAATCTTTATGCAAAATAAAAAATTTCAATTGCAAGATTTTTGCAAGAATTTTCTTCAACAGTTTTAATAAATTGAAAACTTGGAGTATTCTTGTTTCATAAATATTGAAAATAGCATTATGTGGTGTCTAATCAAAACATATCGATCTATACAGTGTGTCCCAAAAGCGTGGAACTTCCTTGAAATGGGTGATTCCTTAAGACCATTTGAAATAACTATTTTCTTTACGAAAGTTTACACTTCCTCGGTACGTGGTTCAACAATACTCGACCACATATCTCCTGGATTATTTAACACTTCGAGTCTAGGTCGAGCTCCTCTGAGAGTCTGATATTTTCCGGAAGAGCGAGTTTATGACTCTCCATAAATTGTTCGCATTTCAGGGAAGTTTGTCTCAAATTCGAAATTATTAGATCTTCAATCTTCCGCATTGGGATGTTGAAATCCCTTTAAGATATTTCCAAAAGATCCAGAGTTTTGCATGAAATTATGAAATCCTTAGAGTACGTACAATTTTGTAGAACAATTTTGTTTAATTGGTGAAAAAGTTGATACTTTGATTTTCTCAAAATTATAGTGTTAGATCTTTGAATTATTTATATTGTGTAAAATAGGAAGGAAAAATGGCGTAATTTGAATGGTATCAAGTGGTCAGCATCTCGCAGTGGTTGTTTTATTTAAATGTTGTTTTTTTTCTAGTAGTTTGACGAATGATCTTGAGTGATTCGATGAATCCGTTTAATTTTCAGGCAATTTGCCATCAGGGCGTGGTTTATGGAGTACAAGGACTTCGAGTACGGTACCACACCAACGGATTTCCACAAGATCGGTCATTATACTCAAGTTGTGTGGGCCACGACGCATCTTGTCGGCTGCGGTGTTAACCATTGCACCAACAGCAACGGTCCGCTTGGTAAAGACTACTTCATCTACGTCTGCAACTACGCACCAAGGTGAGTAAACCAAATAAAAAGAGAAAATCTATAACGCGCATTGGTTCGTAAGATAAATTCATTTGTTTTGAAGATTGATTTATCTAATATGAAATAATAAATAATCCTATTTATTTTAAAGTATGTGTTCAACTTTGAATAATAAAATATTTTATTTGATGCAGTCATTTTAGAAAATAAAATATTTCATTTGATGCGGACGATCTAATAGTTACAGTTTCAGTCTAATTACGGTTATTTGTATATTTATATCAAAAACCGAATGAATTCATATTACGAGCTTCCAAAAAGAATGAATATTACGGGTCGTCATTCATGAGAAATTTTTCGAGAAATATTGTTTTAGGAAATTGGCAAGAAATCCGATAGATACATTCTTGTTCTTGTTGTAGTAATAGTATTTTTTTCATAAAATAATGAACTTACAATAGAGTACTGCATATATTTCATATACATACTATGTGTGTATGTTCATTCAATGGACAGGTCAACCATATTTGGAAAATCGATTTCTTTTATTCTACCATAGCCGTTTAAACGATTTCAATTCGAATATCCCGAGCACACGCGTAACATTGGCATGGCAATCAACGCGTTGAATCACAATGTATAATAACGAGTCAGATTCATGAAGATAGCAAACAAAATCTATCACATATTGTGCCTTTATTTTCGAACGAAATAAAATTCCATTTTGTTTGCGATCAATACTGTTCGCAATAAAAAATACCTTTAATTGCAGCACCTGAGAACCAAGTAGATAATTTTATTTCTTTTCTATCTTTATTGTGGTCTAAACGTTTGTCGGTGCCCTCAATTTTTTTATCTTTCAACTTTTTTGAAACCACGCCCATTCATTTTTATCGTGAAATACCTTTAATTGCAGCACCCGAGAACCAAGTAGATAATTTTATTTCTTTTCTATCTTTATTGTGGTCCAAATGTTTATCGATGCCCTCAAATTTTGTTGTCTTTCCACTTTTTTTAAATCACGCCCATCCATTTTTATCGTGAAATACCTTTAATTGCAGCACCCGAGAACCAAGTAGATAATTTTATTTCTT
>CM052338.1:18854507-18876186 GCA_028455595.1 Lasioglossum vierecki | reverse complement strand
TTATTTCTTGTCTAGATTTATTGTGGTCTAAACGTTTGTCGGTGCCCTCAATTTTTTTTATCTTTCAACTTTTTTGAAACCACGCCCATCCATTTTTATCATGAAATATCTTTAATTGCAGCACCCGAGAACCAAGTAGATAATTTGATTTCTTTTCTACCTTTATTATGGTCCAAACGTTTGTCGGTGCCCTCAAATTCTTTTATCTTTCAACTTTTTTTAAATCACGCCCATCCATTTTTATTATGAAATACCTTTAATTGCAGCACCCGAGAACCAAGAAGATAATTTTATTTCTTTTCTAGATTTATTGTGATCCAAACGTTTGTCGGTGCCCTCAATTTTTTTTATTTTTCAACTTTTTTTAAATCACGCCCATCCATTTTTATGATGAAATACCTTTAATTGCAGCACCCGAGAACCAAGTAGATAATTTGATTTCTTTTCTAGCTTTATTGTGGTCCAAACGTTTATCGACGCCCTCAATTTTTTTTATCATTTAACATTTTTTAAATCAGGCCCATTCATTTTTATCGTGAATGGATAAAATCCACAGTCTAATTATTGACATGGAATTGGTAAAACAATTGATTAAGGGGGGTACGGAGTTACCTTTAATTCGATTCGTTTATTTCAGAGATTATACGTGTGAAACGTTTATTCATTGGACAGGTGATCCTTGAATGCAACAAGAACCAATCTTTATCGCGTTGTTTGCCGCGCATCGTTATATCCCCGTTTGTTTTCCCACGAGGGGAACTTCACTTTATGACGGTTAAGCGAGATCTTCGGCGGAAAGTACTTCGCCGGGAGAATAACAATCGCGACGCGAGCTTTTATAAGATTATCTCGCTATTGAAAGATACAACGGTGAATGCTCAGCGTGCTTCGAACGACCGGGATCGTTCGCGGGATCTGGTATTCCGTGCAAGCGCAGCTTTAATCCCGTGCTATGCAGTTTTCCTCGTTCTTGGGAGTCAGAATGCTTTCCGGATTTTCAGTTTGGAATTCGCGGTCGTATACTCGAACCCCGTCGGTTCGCACACAGGGCGAGAACGCTAAATAACTGGGAACAATATCAATTTAATCATCCCTCTGCTCAACAAGTTTGAACTTTTTCGAACGGGTTGTCGGTCGTCCACGAGATAGTTTTTATAACTGAATTATTTTGATTTTGTGGGATTTTAATTAATTTAATAATTTAAGGATTTTAATTTAAGGATATATTTAATTTAAGGATTTTAAAGATGCATGTTTCGTGTTCAATCAATTTTCTTTACCTTCTATTTCATGGAGTTTCGTGGGAGTTAATCGATTTGGAAAATAAATTGGAAATAATATCAATTTAATCATTCCTCTGTTCAACAAGTTTGAACTTTTTCAAACGGTTTGTCGGTTGTCCGCAAGACAGTTTTTATAATTGAATTATTTTGATTTTGTGGGATTTTAATTAATGCCAAACATTGAAACAATTGATAAAAATGCATTTTCTTTACCTTCTATTTCATGGAGTTTCATGGGAATTAATCGATTTGGAAAATTAATGGTTCGTACAATAAATAGACTGAGTCAAATTTTCTGAAAAAAATTCGTTCTTGAATTAATTATTCGGGGAATGCATTATTGGGGACATTATCTAGAGAAGTTCACAATTTCGCGAAGAATGTCGAACATGCAATTCTTTTAGGTGAATATCAATCACGGAGTTTCGAAACTAAAATGTTGCAAGATATTTCAAAGCTGAATTGTTAAAATATGTTCCGCTCGAAAAATTCCGTATAGAAATCAATTGAATCCTAGAAATTATGGGATATTCATGCTCTGGTTGGCATGTCTGATCATTGCACGCTATCTCTACTTACCGGACATATCTGGCGATAGCATTATTCGTCTCGTACATATCGATTGCGCTGTCGTTTAACCATCAATCTGTGAAATTGTTGTGAAAAACAGATAGCGGCACGGCACAGTTAACATTGATAAATTGAAATATAAATAATACGTAACAAATGGATGCGTTATACAAGTGATATTCCATCGCAATTAAACACAGTTCGATTAATCGTAGATACTATTTTTCCAGAAAATGAAAAACAAAATATTTCATAAATAAATCTTAATTGATGATATTCTTATTTTGTGTACCATTAAATTTGACAAACAAGGTAACAAATAATTTTCTGTAGAACATTCAACTAAATTAATTAATTCGCTTTTACTGCTTTAGATGTGTGGGACACTATACACATAGAATCTGTGTTTCAATTAGAGAGCATTTCTGATTTTATTTGAGAAAGTATTTGATGAAATAAAAATTAAAAACAAAAATTAGTTCATGTAAAATTATGTCTTTTCGAATACAGCAATGCGATATCATTTCAAATAATTATCACACAACACGATGAAGTTCACCATCCGGACAAATCTTTTTTTTTTATTATAAATAAAATTATAAATTTCTTCTACAAATAATTTTTATATAAAAATTCAATATAAACCTCAATAACATTAAATTTTCCATATAAGTTTCATTTGCAAAAAATTTTTTTAGCATTACTTTTAGCAAAAATATTTAAAGCATTATAACGTTTACATTTGTTAACTTTCTTCCGTCTCCAATCACTTGTACACTTGAGAAACCCTGTTACCTGCTTTACAGAAACTATTCGTTTCCACCGGATTCGAACGATAAAAAGGGGTTCAGGGATTTCCTTAACATTTGTTGGAATGATAAAGGGTATGACGTAACAGTAAACCGTGAAAAGACCACTTGTCAGGGAACAAGGAGATTGCAGAAAGCGGGGCTGGTACAGCAAGCGCGATACAATGTAGGGCGGCAATAATACACTCATCTATGAGTTGGAGCACCTTGTCCGCCTTCCCTTCGAAGCTACCCGCGTACGTACCGTGCACTCTAATTTCCGGATTTCTGTTATTTCCCGTGGTTTTCGTGGTTTAGTTATTTCAGAAACATCTAGACCCGGCTGGTTGGTTTTTTTATTTTGTTTACCGGCACCGCGAACCCCTCGTTTAATTTGCCCGACTTTCAACCTGAACGCAATGACCGTCTTCAAATTTCAGACGTGCCCGAAATTATGGATAATGGTCAAACAGCATGCAACAGCGGCGTAGCTAAATACGGAATCGCAACGAATACGGGTTAAGAGTAAACTTGTGTTTCTAAACGTTATACACGTGTTTTAATATTAACCCCTTGCCGTATTTAGACGAGTCTGACTCGCCGCGAAGATTTGGACAAGGTCTAACAAATGCGAATGTTGCGTGTTTCATTTGAGATGAAATAAAATTTTATTCTCGTTCGTAATCGATATTTAAGCATTCGAACAAATGTAGCCATAGAAAAAAGGTAATTATATAGAAAAGGGTACTCCGATTTTGATGAAATTTTAATATGTTATAGATTTTGATATTCTGAACAACTTTTTCCTGTTCCAATATAGGGGGGTCGCTTTTAGTTTTCGAGATATTTGCAAAAGACTATCGCTAATACTGTATTAAAATTTTCGTATTCTTGCATGCTCCGCGGCAACGTAAATCTGTTCCGGGACCGCATCTGTTTATTTTTTCTTTGTAAACATGTTGTGGAGATGAAAAGCGGCAATACTACACACTGCAGCGTCAAAATGTAAAGAAACGTTGTTGCCGCGGAGCGTGCAGGAATACGAAAAATTCCAATACAGTATCCGCGACAGTTTTTTGCAAATATCTGAAAAACTAAAAGCGATGCTTCTATATTGGAAAAGGAAAAAGTTGTTCAGAATGTGTTGCTGCATAACATATTATAATTTCGTCAAAATCGGAGTACGCAGATCATTTCTGTATAATTAACAGAAAAAATATAAATTCTCCTTTCCGTTTTAATCACTGAGACTATAAATAAAATGGCACGGCAAGGGGTTAAACTAATATTGTGTAGATGTTCAAGGAAATGCAACAAAATATTAATGTTGCTTGATTAAAAAATGTTAGGTTTCATGGTATGATACATTTAAAAAGTTTCTCTGCATTTCACTAATTTAAAAAAGTACCTAAATAAAAAAAGTTGTATGGCACTGTTCTTTTTAGAATCGTTTTTCTAAAGTACAGGGTGTAAAGAACTGTTTGGTCATGTCGTTGCGATATTCGTATTCTACGTGTTCGTCCTTGAAAATTGTGCTTGACCTTGAATTTCAAGAATCCAGTTTCTTTTCGATCGCACCTCGTAATTTTCTTGAGCCAATAGACCAAACGGAGCCGTGGCTACAATTAATTTACATTTAGAGTATTTCCGGTGGATTTCGCTATTCCGGCTGCGATCATCGTACGGTGTTTTGAATTCAAATGGCTGGTCCCAGCGCTGCGGTTGTGTTCGCGAAATTAATTACGAGGTCGCGCACGCCATCGCGCGAACGGAGAAAAAAAAGAATTATAGTTGAATACCGCCACGTGACGTGGTTTATTTATTATTCGCGGAGGAGGCATTGCGATTCGAATTAAAAGAATTAAACGGCCACAGGGGGAAAGAAGCTGTCCGAGACGGTGCGAGTTTGTTCTCGAGCGACCGGAGTGCATACGGTTGTTCAACGTGAAACAAATATTCCCAGAAGTTTTTTCTTTTTTTTTTCTGTTAGATTAATTATTTTTGTGTTCGAATATAATGGATCGTTGCGTGTAAACGAAAATATCAATTTACGTAATAAATGAAAAAGGCGGATTCCACTGTTACCGTGACAAAAATTACTTTTTGTAAAAAAAATTTTTGTGAACTGGGATTTATTTAAGCGCGACGAGGAAACGATTGCGAAATGTTTTAATTGTCATTGAATGGTCAGAGAATTGTATTTAATTTTTTATTGTATGGACAATAAGAAATAGTAGAAAAGAAAAATGTTTTCGTCTCGGACATCACCGAATTTTTCTGTAAAACCGAGCATTAAGGAGTTTTTAAGTAGCTATCTAACACCAAAACTGCTATTTTTCATCTTGATAAGGCAAGCCTCGTGATGTATACGGTTTCTATGAAAACCATTTACATACTAACAGCAGTTCTCGTTGCTCGAAGCTGTAGGCAACTTTTTAATCGGAAAACTTCTTAATCACGGTACAATTAAATCATCAATTGCGCGGCCTGCCTTAGTTAAAGTAATACAAGTTCGTGGTTGGTTTCTGATTGGAGAAACGAGCAAAAGAATTTACATTGCAAAACGATGGACTTGTGGAAGCGTCTTTCATGGATTACAGTAGTTTAAAATTTCGCGAATTACTAAAAATTCCATAATTTTTATATTAAACTCTCTTCGCGTTAAGTATATATTGTTATACACTGGTACTGTGGCATTTGTGTTAATTTCGCAAGAAGGCAGTTAATTATATCAGAATAAATAAATGATAACAAGAAAAATAAAAAATACTGCGGTAAACGCACGCAACATTATGTCAACAAATTGAAGTGAGGCTATCATGAGTAAAACATAAACATTAAAATTCAAATACGACATAAACCGACTTGTTTCAGCATAATACAGGGTGTCCCAAAATTCGTGTACTTCCCGGAAATGGGAGGTTCCTTGGGTCATTTGAAGCGACATTTTCCTTTACAAAAATGACGCCAGCGGCTTTGTTTAGAAGTTATTAACAAAAAACACGGACCAATCAGAGCGCGGCTACAGCGAATTGATTCTGGCTCAGCCAATGGCGCCGCCACGCTAAGCGGGTCCGTCGCTGAATCGGACTCCGTTTGCTCTAACCGCGCTCTGATTGGTCTGTGTTTTTTGTTAATAACTCCTAAACAAAGCCGCTGGCGTCATTTTTGTAAAGGAAAATGTCGCTTTAAATGACCCAAGGAACCTCCCATTTCCGGGAAGTACACGAATTTTGGGACACCCTGTATACTGTACAATCTCGCAAAGTTTCATCAAAATTATTCTCGGGTTTGGAGTTTTTCCACGTGTCTAAACGCTGAGAAACTCGTCTAGCGAACGAGCAACGTGGATTTACTAAAAAAAATTACGACAAATCTACGAAAATGTTAGTGCACCATCTCATAACGTTTTCATACGTTTGATGATAAATAAAACTTTCGTGTTAATCGTTCTGCATTTCCAATTACAAAAAAGAATAATAAATCAAATATGAACCGCAGCTCTGAATCTTTGTTCACGAAATTGATCCCATTGGAAAGCTTCGATTATGCTTTCCCCGTTTATTCCTGCGAGCAGGATCGCCTCGATATCGGATACCTTTTAATACGGTATAATGAAAGTGAGAAATGTGGAAAAAGATACAAATAGAGAAAATGAAGCAGCGATAAAGTGGCGGAACAAGCCGCCGCACCGCGCCGCGCCGGGGTATCAGGTTGAGGACAATGGATCTTCCCGAATGGATTTAATACTCGATCCGGCGGTGGACGACTGGTGTGCTCCCATAAAATCGCATAGTCGCCGCCATGAATCGCGGAACTCGTACGTCAAATGTAGCACATTTCGTGGGGAATTTTGCAAGCGTTACGCAAGGTCTCTCGTGTAGTTTTCGGGCTGAATGTTGATATATCGCGAGCCTTAATCGCACGGAGGGGAACAGTTCCTCAAGTTTACAGAAGTTTTTAGGAGATAAAAATAGAAGACCCCGAAACGTCTTTACACTTTCCGAATTGTTCGATAACACACCGACCCCGGCATTATCATTCGTTTTGTCCTGACATTATTCTCCTGGGAATATTCTCTCGTAGATTATCGTGCAAATTTTCAACCCTGCTTCTGCAAGAATATGATTTTGGTAATTATATAGACAAGCTCTGCGTACTCCGATTTTCATGAAATTTTAATATGTTATAGATTTCGACATTCTGAATAACTTTTTCCTTTTACAATATAGGGGGATCGCTTTTAGTTTCTCAGATATTTGCAAAAAACTATCGCGGATACTGTATTGAATTTTTCGTATTCCTGCACGCCCCGCGGCAACAATGTTTTTTTTACATTTTGACGCTGTAGTGTGTAGTATTGTCGCTTCTTACCTCCACAACGTGTTTACAAAGATAAAATAAACGCATGCGGCCCCGGAACATGTTTACGTTGCCGTGGAGCATGCAGGAATACGAAAAGTTCAATACAGTATTAGCGATGGACTTTTGCAAATATCTCGAAAACTAAAAGCGACACCTCTATATTGTAAAAGGAAAAAGTTGTTGAAAATATCAAAATCTATAACATATTAAAATTTCATCAAAATCGGAGTACCCTTTACTATACAATTACCCCGAAAACTATTGGAAAAGTCAGAGTAGAGAACCAGGGTATTAGGAGTGATAATCAAGAATCGTAAATAATAAAATCATAAAAAAACGTGTAAAAATTAAATAGTAAAGGTGTTGAGGGGTGATGCAGTGCTTTCAGACGACTGAATCGTAAACGAATTTTTGCAGTGGCAATTACGTAAATGGTTTGAGCCGTCCGTACGTGGCCGGGGAGCCGTGCAGCAAGTGCAAGAACCATTGCTCACGCAACAAGCTCTGCACGAACGCCTGCTACTTTTCCGATCTGTGGTCGAACTGCCCCGATCTGAAAAAATCGTTTCCTACCTGGGTCTGTGATACGCGCACGAAAGAGGGACTCAGACGGCGGAAGTCCTGCGGCGCCACCTGCAACTGCGAAGACAAGATCTACTACCGTCACGGGTAGTGAACGACCATCGGTGTCGACCGTTCCGCCGTTTCTTCGTTGATCTATCAGCAACCACGTGGATCTACCGCTGTGCACAGCAGACCATCGGCGAGTGTCTACAAGGTACGAAATCATTTTTAAAGATTACGTCGTCGCGCCAGACACGATGGAAAGAAACTTCTTGGCTCTCGCCGATCGTTATCCTATCCTAACACGCGTCTCGTAGCTCCATCGATTGGCAAAGGGAACATCCGTTCTCTAACCACTGTCGCAAGGCCACCGCGTTCTCTGACATTTCTTTTTGCATATTGATCTGCGTTAATCCTTCGTCGATGAAGCCCGGTTTCGTGAATTTGGGAGAAGCTATTGGAAATGTGCAAACGAAGTAAAAATAAGAGAAAAGCGTATTTTTGAGTGATCGTTGTATCTGTTAACGATTGTGGCCATGGATGTTCAATTTAAGGAGGAGTATATTCAGATGTACGCCAATGGGAAATTTCCAGAACGAAATTAACGAACGAAACGAAAAAAGTATTTTCCATTTTACCGGGCAATTTTTTCAATTTTTCTTTCTCTAAAAATCTTACTAGGACTGCTACGACATTGAAAAAAATTAGCCAAATTGGTCCAGCTGTTGTCAAGTGATGCGCTTACCGAAGAACACAATCTCATTTTTATTTATATAGATTCCTGTGACAAAAGACAATTATTATTTTCCATAAAGATCTGCGATTAAAAATGTAATTTAACACTAAACGTACCACGGCCGGTCAAATGACCGGTCTTACATGGAAAATGATTCGATTTTCTTTATCCAAGCACATATTGCAATAAAAATTGTACGAAATCTAAATGAATAGAGCCTTGTCAATTTTATCAGCTAAAATATTTTAATCTTTTTCAGTGCTCGGTATGTTTAGTGTTAATTTTATTTTGTTACAAACATTTATTTTACAAATTTATTTTACAAACACATAAATAATGACTTTGTTAAACAGGTATGTTTAACACTAACACTTTTGCGTACACTTGATTCGTCCGGTGGGGGTGGGTTTAGTATTAACAATCAGGTTCCAAAAGAGTCGTAACAATTTTCTAAAAGAATTTCCATGGTCATCATTGTACGAAGACACGAATTCGCGTAAATGCTCGTACAGTGCGATTGCGGTCGGCCAAGTGGCTGGAAGACGATTTCCCTTTGCTCGGTAATCTTTCTCGACAACGTCGCCCCGGAAATTGATTCTATTTTTTGCGAACATTCTCGTGGTTCGCCTTCCGACCTCTGTTCACGGTGGTTAAAGGAGCTCGGGAAAATGTAACGAAGCCTCGCTTGGAGAATATGGGGGCGAATCCTTTTGATATTTCTAAACGATAAGGGTGTCTATGTAAATGTGCATGCAGTGTGTACATACATATATGTAAGAGAAGGTATATGTAGACGGAGTGTTTCTGGGTGCTGTATTCATCACCGTTTCATTCTGGACGCTCCCGAACCGTCAATAAACATTACCCTCTTTACGTCAACCGGTGACCTGAACAGTTCTTATCTGTACTAAAATTGTACAACATTGTTAAATACAGTCGGCCTTCCCATAACACGTTCAAGCGTTCCGTGTGTCGTATCGAAACTGTGTTAAACGAAACCAGAAATAATGCGAAGTCGTGGATCAGTATTCGATGCAGTCATTTTTCGACATAAAATAATTTGTTTGCGACAGTAATTTTTGAAAATAAAATATTTCATTTGATATTTCATTTTAATCGTGCTATTAAAATATTTTATTTTAATCGTTAATTAAAATATTTTATTTTAACCGTGATATTAAAATATTTTGTTTTAATCGTGCTATTAAAATATTTTATTTTAATCGTTAATTAAAATATTTTATTTCAATCCTTAATTAAATCGTGCTATTTGGAAACAATGTTATAAAAATAATAGAGTTACGTCGTACGATGTTCTCGGAATAAACGTGTCATAAAATGATCGACTGTACTCCATTAAGAAAATCTAAAAGTGTGGATCGAATTCCTGATTCATACTAAAATTGTACAAAATTAAATTTTCTAGTGATTTCTACTTCATCTGTGAGATCTGTTCCGCCACTACCGTTTATTAGTCGAGAATGAAAATATAGATGAATACGTTCGTGTTTCGGAATTTCGAAGGCAGGTTACGTTGAAGAAACTAATATTTTATTGGCGGTATCGTGTGTTGCCTAAACCTGGGACTAAAATGTATAAACGTAAGAGGAAGGTCTATCTAAACCGTGTTTAGAGATGTAAGTTCTACAACAGTCAGTGTATGCACAAAACAAAACACGACGCTGAACGATTTTCCCGTGATGTCGCCCGAGACTATTTTGAGTGCGTACGAATGCATGTGCGTTGAACGCGAACGCAGGAAATCATTCCTTTTTGTATGAGAAGAAATCGTTCGATGAATTGCAAATCAACGAAGGATAGAAACACACGCGAAACTTCTTACATATCTGAACAAAGTGTTGTTCGAAAATACAAATTTCAACGTTGACAGCGCTATATTATAATTTCTAACATTGTTGTCAGTGTCAGATTATATTTATGTGAAAATAAATAAGAAATTTTATATCTCGCAAAAAAGGCATACATAATTAACAAAAGAAAAAAGATTTTATATAAACATTGTTTTGTGTCATTGTTTTACAAAATTTTATTAATTCGTGAGTTTCACTGATAGCGAAAGGGCTACCAATTTATGTATTTCAAAAACGTTTACATAGAAATGAAATAATCATATTATAAATAAAAATTAATATATAAATTAAATTTTATTTGAAATATTAGTTAAATCACAGTAGCATTATTTGTGAGAAATAATTTTATATACTTGAAATACGTTTACATAGAAATGAAATAATCGTTTACCATATCAGTTGTGAAGCAAATTAATATATAAATTATATTTTCATTTTCAGTATCAGTTACATCACAGAAGTATTATTTGTGAGAAATGATTTTATATACTTGAAATACGTTTACATAGAAATGAAATAATCGTTTACCATATCAGTTGTGAAGCAAATTAATATATAAATTATATTTTCATTTTCAGTATCAGTTACATCACAGAAGTATTATTTGTGAGAAATGATTTTATGTATTTGAAACACGTTTACATAGAAATTAAATAATCGTTCAACACGTCAGTTGTGAGGCAAATTAATATATAAATTAAATTTTATTTTAAGTATCAGTTAAATCACAGCAGTATTATTTGTGAGAAACGATTGTTTTATTCCTAATCAGACATTTTCATTCTAGTAAGCAGTATCGATTGTTAACGAGCGAACCGGCAACGAGAACAATAATTCCACGAAACGGTCAGTGCATTCGTAAGTGCTCGACAAGATCGAGTAAATAGAGTTTACCGAACGAACGAAAACATTTGTTTGTAAGGTCGTCTAGCGTGAAGTCGTAATTAATATATCGTCGGATCCCGGAAATGTATTCTGTATCCTCGTAGAGTTCATTTATTATTCAGCGCGTTCCAGAGGTAATATTTTTCATCGCATTTTATGGTGTTTCGACTCGTAATCGTAAACTCGTGTGTGCAAATGTGAACGACACGAATCAGAAGCCGATGCAAAAAGTATGAATGGAATAATAAGTAGTTTTCGGCTTTTAAAAGTCATAATTACAGCGAGGAACGGATAGAAATGATAACGAATCACGAGCGAGGACAGGGCGTGTGCAATATACAGGGTGAACATGGTAATGCGAACACTTCGATGCTTTTCATTCGTATAAGTTGAATCAATCGAAATTACCATATATACTATAATTAAAAATTCACTAGACTTCATTATTTATATACATTTATATTTTCGAAAATCAATTTTCAAGAGGGACACGCCAAATAAAAAATCTAATTTCAGATTTTTCATAAAATACTTATATTAAATAAAAGTCACAATTTGTTTTCATATTAAATTTTGTGATTTCGGCGCACGGTTAGAATCATTAATAGACTAACAGCAAGTTTGCAAATTAATTTAACTCAACGATTTCGATCCCTATATGGATCATCTTCAACAGAGACATTTTTGCGTCTGTTAAATTAAAGAAACTATCATCTTTTCGACTATCAAATGACATATAAAATAAATTAGTGATTTCAGCGCAAGATTGATCATTAGTAACAGCAAGCTTGCAAATTAATTTAACTCTACGTCTCGATCCCTGTGTGTATCATTTATTTTCAGTTGGAGCTTGGCAGATTTCTCTTTCTCTCTCTTTCTCTGTTAGATGTAAACAATTTTGATCGATTTCACTGAAAGGATGAGAAAGTAATAGAGCTGATCACCTTACCCTGTTCTTGCGTGGCTACAGAGTAAGAGATTAGCACGTAAGGTACACATATAACGGATGCTGTTAAATCAGAACAATATATGCAAGGCGAGACGTAAAGCTGTGGATAATAGAACACACTTAATCGTGTTAAGTACTAGTTAAGAGGTTAATGTTACACATAACCATGTAATGCGGAGTTACGCAACTTAAAGAGAAACGTTGTAAGGTGTCGTACTTTGTTCACTTACCGAAATAAAGATCCTGTAAATACATACTAATCATTGTTCTCAATGTGTGCAGTGTAGCTGACAGGATATTCTCCTCCGATCATCAAAATAAGAACATTGAAAATATTTGTATTTTCTTATTTTATTTTCAATGTCTAGCTTAAATATTATTGCTGAAAATTATGGTTCGTATTCGATACACTTATGAGTGTATATAGTTTCTTAACGATAAGGTAAGACTGTATGTGTATGCAGTGTCTCAGAGTATTACAGCAATGCAAAAACTAAAATATTTTATTTTAATCGTGCTATTAAAATATTTTATTTTAATCATGATATTAAAATATTTTATTTTAATCGTTAATTAAAATATTTTATTTTAATCGTTAATTAAATCGTGCTATTTGGAAACAATGTTATAAAAATCTTCCTACGATCATCAAAATAATTTTATTTTGAGAACTATAAAACTATTCTTTATTATTATTACTCATTTCAATGGGTTTCATCGTTTCTATGAAAAACAAACGCCATAAAATGTACAATCTATCGATAAATAATTCGCCATGTGCGTTACCGTGAAATAATTTAGGTTCGACAGTCTGGAGATGAAAATGGAAAGTTATAGTTTCCCAAGAACCCTATGCTCGAGGTAAAGTAACGATGATAAGAGTATTCTTAAGTAGTTCACGTTTCATTTAATATAATATTCCTACGTGCAAGAAGGGTTGGCGAGCCGAGACTTTAGGGCACACATGAAAGCGCAACTTTATCAATAAATCAGATTTACTGTTACGGAAGGTTCGGCTGGGAATTAATACCGGGGCTGCTATCTTTGTGACGTGCTTAATGGTTCGCAGCTATTTATACGAGAAGGGGAGAAGCCTGGAAGGATTAAGCGGAATTTTACGTGGTATAAATCGATCGTTCTCTCGAGTTGCGCCAGAAAAAGGAAGACATCGATTATCGACATAATTCGAGAGCGACGATCAATGTTTTGTTGTACGTTTCGCCATATGTTTATTTCCGAACGAATAATTAAATAGAACAACTTCTGTACGAGATCCTGATATCGTGCCTGTTTGTTTATTTTTGTATATACGGACACAGTATGATCCATAAATTATGATAATCCCAAATTGGTAGTTGGTCAATCATACCTAATCGAGGATAATAGGCGTAATCAATGTTATCATGCAAGAATTAATTTCGAATCAAATTACGTCATCGGCAGAAGTCATTAATCGAAAATTATTTATACACATTTATTGTACAGTTATTTGTTACAACCTTGACAGAAGCGTGAACGAAAAAATTAATGATTAAATTAAATTTAATGATGAAATTAATGACATGGTTTCGTTGAATGTTATCTTTATCTTTTTTGGGTAATTTACATTAGGGGGGGGGGGGGGCTTCCTCACCAATTTTGATGGCCTTCAAATATGTTGTCAAGGTCGTCATTCTGAACAACTTTTTCCTATACATGTTACCGTTTTTCAATTTTAGTCTTCGAGATATTAACAAAAAACTATTGCTAATACTGTACTGAATTCACTGTACACATACAAACATGCATAGGAAAATCCTTTTATATATATGTTGTATATTGTATACCTGTGTTATTCATTCTTTTGTTTGATTAGAAACAGAACCAATGAAACCGGTATTACTCAATCCCGATGGTAATTCCGATGAGAATTTCAATTACGTTTAATACAGACGAGTTTGAAAACCATTCGCCATTTTACTGGCCCAGACACAACAGAGAATAACATTTCTAGGTAATTATTTACTTTACTACATTCTGAACAACTTTTACCTATACATGTTACCGCCGCTCGATTTTAGTTTTCGACATATTTGCAAAAAACTATTGCTAATATTGTATTTAATTTACAGTACGCGTACGACCAAGCATACGAAAATCCTTTTTATATAAATTTTATATAAATGTTGTATATTGTATACCTGTGTTATTCATTTTGTGTTTGGTTAGAAACGCCGTTAAGCAACGACCTATGCTGATATACGAAAATTAAATATAGTATTAGCAATAGTTTTTTGCAAATATCTCGAAAACTAAAACCGAGCGGCGGTAACATGTATAATGAAAAGTTGTTCAGAATGATAACCTGGACAACATATTTCAAGATCATCAAAATCGATGAGGAAGCCCCTAATGTAAATAATTACCCTTTTTCGTTGCGGAATTTTGTGGTACATACTGTAAATACAGCATTCTGATTCGCGAATGAAATTCGACGTGCGTTAGAGCCAGAGGTGAACATGACAAATTCAGTGGTTCTAACGCGAAAGACAAACTGGAAAGCAAGTCACGGAGTGGCCCCGATTATGCGCGGGATTATAAGGTTAATTTCCCGAAATTTCAATTGCGCCGACGGCCGAATTAATACAGACACACGTGGCCGCCTTTACAAAGACCACCGGGAATCCCCGGATGAGAGCTGGAAATCCCGACAATAAATCAGCTGCCCGGCCACTTCACTTTGTTTGAGCGTTTAAAACGCGGTGGAATCTTGTTTGCGAATCAACTGCGAACCCCATTCGCTCGGACGAAGATTGAAGCCACTTTCCAACGACCTGGTCGATAGTATCGATGTGGTATTCCAGTTAGGGATGAATTGGGTTCCGCTCTGGATTGCGTATCTGTCTTTCGACGGAGAGCACCGATACTTGTTAATTACTATTTCCATCAATTTTAAACAGCACATTTGCCCGGTCGCGACCACCAATCTCGTTTTGCCTGCCACTTTGTTTTATCTAATGCGATTTTCATTATGCCATCGTTCTAAGTCAAATTCGAACCTTTTTCAACCGATAAAAACAAGTTAAATCGTCTAACAAAAAATCCACCACAGTCGACGTAAATAGAATGACATTGCAACAAAATTGATTTCTTGAATCAAGATAAAAATTCATAATTTTTGTAACGTGATAGCGAATCGAAGGAGAAATTATATAACAATGTTTTTTCAATTATATAACAAATAATTCTCACATAAGAATTCAAAAAGCGACGTTAAATAATAATAATAAAAAAATGTTTTTTCAACTCGTCATAAAAATTCATGCGTTAGAGGGTTAATCGTTAGTATTCTAAAATATTTTTAAATTACCTGTTCTATTTCAAATTTCACTTCAAACAATAAGTGTGAAATAATTGTCTCTCCACGACGAGTATATTCGTCGTAAACATCGATAAGGTTAATACATAAATAATGTGCATTGATAGTATATTGCAGGGTTACTAGAGACACGAAATACCCAGTTCAATGACAACCTTTTGAAGGTACAATTGACGATCTATAGATATTCTATAGATATAACAATTACTTTGTCGCAGTGTGTATTTCACGTAGACGATTCAACACAAACGGTCATCATCAATGCATGGTTTTAAGGGTATACAGAAACGGTGGATGCAAACGTTTCATCGTGCTGAGTTTGCAACACGTAATCAGAATGTATCGGGACGTATTGATACATTTCCGGCGGCTCTCCCATTGTAGTATTAGTTAATTAATGGTTGCGTAGTAGTTAACTTTATTTGAAGAAATTTTTAAAGAAATTGACCCTCAGTTTCCCACCTGCTGCGTCACGTAAAATTGTTTCAGATTTTTATTTAACAGTCGGAACCAGAAGATAAAATATTTCTACTTTAACAATTGAACACACAAAATAGAATATCAGAAATCTATATTGAACGCAAACCATTATTTTCAGCAATAATATTTTGAATTGAAATCCAAATATTTTCAATATTCTTCAAATAAAATACTATTTTCAAAAGTTATTGCTTCAAATAAATTATTTTAATTTAAAAAATTACTGCATGAAATAAAACATTTCATTTTCAAAATTGTATACATATTTTAAAATAAATAATATTATTTATTATTTACTATTTAAAATACTATTTTCCCAAGTTGTTTATAAGGTAACGCGCCATAATCTGAAACACAAAATAGAATATTGTATTATTCGTACCTACTGAGATTTCATGATAAACACACAGTGTATCTTATCACCAGGAATCTATTTCTACTCAGAAATCTATTAAACGCGAACCATTATTTTCAGCAATAATATTTTAAATTGAAATTCAAATATTTTCAATATTCTTCAAATAAAATACTATTTTCGAAAGTTACTGGTTCAAATAAATTATTTTATTTTCAAAAATTACTGCATCAAATAAAATATTTTCTTTCCAAAATTGTATACATATTTTAAATAGTAAATAATAAATAATCCACATTTTTCCCAGCTCTGGCATTTGTCCAAGTTGCGCATAGGGTAGCGCGCCACTGAGGATGACGATAATTGAGTGGATGAGAGTGAATAGGCCTTCTACCCTATATTAAAATAGGAAACTGGAAGGAGAACGTTGACGCGGAGGGAGGGTTGGAATAAGAGCGATTTCGTTTATGGTTGTTTCCGGTATGGACAGCAACGGACCCAGCAGGGTTATTCGAAGAGGAATTACAAACGCATCGATTTCCAGTTTCAATCGAGCGTGTGACCATTGTCGCTAAAGGGTCGCGAACCCGATCGTTCGGACTGAGACTTTGGATCTCAAAGGATTTGATGTGTGGCGTAACTTCACCTTCTCCGTCTTTGTGAATCCGTTTCCTCTGACGTTGAAAGTGGCTTTCCACGACCCCATTCGCTTTACGGCCGTGCGTTATTCCTCTCAAAGTTCCGACCACTTCCGAACTAAGGGAATGCACTTTTTGTTGATGTTTTTAACGGAACAAGAGATAATCGAATGCTTTGAATCCGAGTATTGTCTGGCCGCGTTCCGGAAATTCCATGCGATATTTATCACAGATAAATTGCGAATGTATTCATTCGTGGTGTAACAATTCTTCATCTGCAACGACGTCTCTGCCGTGTCACGAGTGGACACCGGATCTTTATGTGAATTAAACATTTTTTACTAGAATTGCAACAAACTACAGTGAAGTGGAAATTTACAATTTAAAAGATAAATGGTATTTTGGATTCAAGCTAGAGAACTTCCGCTCATATTTTTATGAAAATAATAAATCAAAACCTTGGCCCTAGAAAGCTGAAATTTTGTGAACAGAGATTTCCTTTATAATCTATACAAGGGATAAGAAAGGATTTTTCTAAATTCAACTTCTGAGGGGGTGAAAAGGGGTTGCAACGTTTGTATGAGGAATATTTTATTTGTGGTCAGATTTACTTGAAACTTGTTCTTAATGCTCTCTGATATAATTAATCAAACACCTATTTCGGCATTTTACAAATTTCAACCCCTAAGGGGGTGAAAACGGATTGCAATTTTTGTATGAGGAATATTTTGTTCATGGTTGGATTTCCTTGAAACTTGGTCTTAATGCTCTTTAATATAATTAATCAAACACCTATTTCGGTATTTTTAAAAATTCATCCCCTAAGGGAGTGAAAAGGGTTTGCAACGTTTGCATGAAGGATATATTGTTCGTGGTCTGATTTACATCACACTTGGTCTTAATGCTCATCATTGATACAATCTGAATGGGGTGAATGAGGGTTTAAAAGGTTTTATGGAGAAACAATATGGCTGCTGGGAAAAGCTAGATGTTAAATGTTTTCAATAGACTACGGATTTTATTAAACATGGCTACTGGGATGACAGATTAAAAACCGATCGAAACAATTTCTATTTGAATCCTGTTTGTTGGGGTAGAAGTAGAAAATGTTTTCTGCAGCCCTTGTTCAAGAAAATGGACTGCCAGCGCCTTGTACTTGAAAACAAAAGATTCCGAAGAAAAAGGAAGGAAAAGTGTTTGTACGAATTACGCCATATTTCCGTTTCGCGAGGATTACTGGCATCGGGTCTAAAAGTGTACGATTTAACGCGAAATCACATATTCATCATCTAGCGATTATCTGTGCAGCGATTACGGCATTTACGGGGTAGTTCAATTGCCAGAATGTCGGTCTTTCGACGGGATTCAAAGAACACTCGTGGAGCGCGGTATCGGTGCTCTAAACGCGAACAAATTTATCAGCTTTCAGCGCGGGGATCGTTCCGCCATGGACAAACATTATTCCGCTTGGTCAAAGTTGTATCGTCCCGGGGGAAATTGAATTTCGGTCCGGCTACTCTCTTGTCGAAGAAGCGTATTAATGGAGAAGAAAGCGAGCGTTTGCTCGCATCCACGTGTAATTACGAGGCAACGTCCGTTCGACGAGATATTATCGATTACAGCTGCGTTCCCTTTGTCCCTCCTAATTTCCCTGCAATTTGTTAGCTCGTTTGCGAAACGTTATTCTGTATGCGAAAGAGACGAACGGCCGTGTCAGCGTTTTAGAAATGCTGCCGTTCTGTTTCGCTGCGATAACATCCATCCTTATAGGCCAGCGTTTCCCGAACGGTACGACACGATTCAATTTTGAAAATATTTTCGATTTTTTTTATACGATCCTGTAGATTTTCACGTGAAAATGCTGCAAATCAAGTTTCTACGTTAAAGATTCACTGGTTCGATAGTTACGAGTGTGTAAAGTTGAGTAATTACGAGCATTCTTGCAGGTAAGGGCGCTCCACCATATTGGAGGGTTGAACCGATCTCCGTTGCCATTGTACAAAATGTATTTTAGAATTTACTAAATGAACTAAATGAACTAAAACATTTTAAAAGTATATTTTTTTCTTGTTTTCATTCGAATATAAAAATTGGAAAAGTTTTTCGCAGAAAGTGACTTTTCTAAAAACATTAGCTTAGTTTTCCACCGTGTAATTATTTGTACAAAGAGAATGATAGATCCAACGATATAAATTAACTTTATTCGAAAACTTTTTCGTAGAAAGTGACTTTTCTAAAAACATTAGGGTACTTTTCCACCGTGTAATTGTTTGTGCAAAGAGAATGATAGATCCAACGATATAAATTAACTGTACAACACGACAGTTTAAATATTTTTCTTCGGCAAGGTAAACTGTGTATAATGGAAGGATAAATAGAAGCGATTTTGTAGTAATTAATGTCGTATCTTCCGGCAGGTTAATGTGTTTTTAACGTTCACAAGACAACCAGAAATATTCGATCGATGTTCACACAGCTGTGCAGGCGTATGGGAGAGGGGCGGAGAGGACAAAGCTGACGCAGGTCTCTCAATTCGACAAGCTTTGGCCATTCTGCAGGAATTTCGGCCATCTTGGTGGCGCCGACATAAGGTAAGTTTTCTCTCTTGAATCTCTGCAACATCAGCATGAATTCTCGGTACGATGGTTACGCAGATGTAAATCAATGTATTCCAGTTTGCATAAATGCTGTCTGGGCTACTATACTTTCAGGGACCATCTTGCTATCTCCATCTCGGCAACACCTTTAGATCAGTTCGACGATAAAAAACGAATCGATCGGACTGCCAGATAAGGCATTCTGTACCATCACTACGACGAAATAGGTAGTACAATATTGATACTGTGAGCGTAGTGATATTCCAAAAATTAATAATTGTTGCTTATTATTTAACACTAAACCTTCCGACCATCAAAAGTGACTGTAGTGTTATAGTATTACAAAAATAAAATAAAATTTATTTATATTTTCTGGGATTTTTACCAGAATATACAATAGTGAAGTCAAACAAAAAAAAATATTTAACGAATTCTCATCGAAAAACACACCTTTACAATATCAATAATTGTCAAATAAGATTTGACCTCTCGTGGTAGGTTTAGTGTTACCACAGACAATATAATGGATAGATGAAACATATAATATATTTTTAAGTCTTAAATTTTTCTGTAGAGTCTCGTACAAATATTTAAATTTTCGACGGCTCTTAAAGCTGAACCATCGCTCGTACTGAAAAGGGCACTTCGATTTAAAAAGAAAGACTAAATCGTATATAAAAAAATTCTGATTTTCTGAGGTGAAGTTCAGCCTACATCTGTGCGTATTGGGTGTCCTAAAAATGTGCTTTCTTGAAAGGCATGATCCGAAGTAACTTTGGTAATTAGGAAAGGTCTGTGTACTCCGATTTTTATGAAATTTTAATATGTTATAGATTTCGACATTTCGAATAACCTTTTCCTTTTACAATATAGTGGGGTTGCTTTTAGTTTTCGAGATATTTGCAAAAGTCTATAGTTAACACTATATTGAATTTTTCGTATTCCTGCATGCTCCACGGCAACGTAAACATGTTCCGGGGCCGCATGTGTTTATTTTTTCTTTGTAAACACGTTGTGGAGATGAGAAGCGACAATACTACACACTACAGCGTCAAAATGTAAAGAAACGTTGTTGCCGCGGAGTGTGCAGGAATACGAAAAATTCAATACAGTATTCGCAATAGTTTTTTGCAAATATCTGAGAAACTAAAAGCGATCCCCCTATATTGGAAAAGGAAAAAGTTGTTCAGAATGTGTTGCTGCATAACATATTAAAATTTCATCAAAAACGGAGTACGCAGACCTTTTCTATATAATTAACGTAATTTTTTTTCATTGGGAAAATGCTTTATAATTGACCGACTATTTTGCGCAAACACTGCAATCGTGTAAAAGGAATATACCTCGAAAACAACGTTTCCCATTCACGATTTTGAAAATATTGCATCGGGCTTCGATAAGCTGGCATCCGCGAGTCTTCGATATTTGCAGGGGTTGACCTATTCTTCCTTACCGCTTCGTCAGGGCCGTTTGAAAATCGCCGGCGATATGTACTCGTGAATGTTTGCTCGCGTTTTATCGGCTCGGTTCTCGCGATTGCGTGCGCGCATGCTAATGGTCGCCGCGGATTCCGTCGGATTCCGCGTTGTCTTCGTAGAAACAGCCGTAGAAAGTAGCAGGCGGATCGTATGTGCGCGCGGGCTTTCGCTGCGCAAACAAAAGAGGAAAGTCGGATAATGGGCAGCAATCAGTGGTAAATGTGGCAAAGGGAGAGGAAAAGAGAGAAAGGAAAGGGGGGAGTAACAATTCGCTTACGACCCGGAAAAAAGTACTTTCTTTCGGGCGGCGAAGTTTTCATTCGAAAACCGAGAGTTTCCGGTTTGCTGCTTAAAGTTCCGCGGCGTTACACTCATACTCGCATTCGGAGCACGTGCTTAGCTGGATATCAACGGGAGTGGATTGTATCGTCGCGACTAACTGCGCGAAACTGAGTTTAGTTTCTTTCGAACTGACCGTTGAAACTTTTCGAATGCCAGATATCCGATGCGCGAATCGTTATGTTAATCTTCGGAAAATTATTCTGACCTACACACGGTTGAAACTTCGCGGGGCCGGAATCTTCGAGGTTTCTTCACAGCTCTTCGAGGTCTTATTTTCAACGCTACGTTTTCGAAGCATTTCACTGTTTTACGTTACTTTAGAAGAGGACAGAATCTTCAATGAGGGAGAGTCGAATTAGAAAAATTTGAGTTGGACATAAAAATTAAGATGACAAAATTCAAGTGAAATGCAAAAATAAA
>CM052338.1:18808968-18854407 GCA_028455595.1 Lasioglossum vierecki | reverse complement strand
CAACATCGGGGTGAAAGAAGAGTGCAAGAAAAATGGATGGACAAGCTTGCAGTCGTGAAAAGCCTGCGCGTAACGAAACTTAATGATTGAAAAGCATTCCTGGAGCGGCGAGAGCTCACGGTCGAATAAGCAGACCGAATGAAGTAACAATTGATCTCGAGTGCACGTTCGCCATTTCTCCCAGCGTATTCGCGGTATATAAAGCTGCGAACAATAGCGACGCGTATGAATTCGTTAGTACTTCATCCTGGTCACTTTAAACCTATGCTTTGCCATGACGGTGGTATGCGAGCTTTAAAATGGCTCGGTTAGGGGGTGGGTGTCAGAGGGGGCGAAAGAGCGGGGGTGGCGACGATGGCAGAGATGCAAGAGGGTAATTTGCGGGTGTAGCTAATTACAGGGCTCGTTACGGAAGCTCGGAGTAATTTCATACGGATTCCGGTCGTATATCGAGTCGATTCTTTGTTTCCTCGTTTTGTAACTTCTCGGCCCCGATCGATCGCTGGCTGCTCGCCGGAAGACACTTTGAACGGGTACGCATCGATACATATATATCTACATCCATGCTCAAAAATATTGTTAGTTTATTACTAATTGTTATATATCTTATTGCAAACATTCAGGATGTGAAGCGTCATCTAATTTATTTTGGTAAACCTTACGTTTAGAGGAGGCAGCTCCGATAACCTTGACCTTGGCATATGTTGTCAAGGACAACATTCTGAACTACTTTCGTCATTACAACTACCCGGTGCTCGCTGTTAGTTTTCGAGATAATTGCAAAAAACTATTGCTTGTACTAAATTGAATTTTCCGTATTCACCGTAAAATTCAATACAGTTTTTTGCAATTATCTCGAAAACTAAGACCGAGCACCGGGTAGTTGTAATGACAAAAGTTGTTTAGAATGTTGTCCTTGACCACATGTGCCAAGGTCAAGATCATCGAAGGGTTACCTTTATTTTATCAGAAATACTTTAAAATTTATATATCAGTAGTAATTGAAACGTTTTCAAAAATGTTAACATACAAAACTTTTGCTGGAAGAATCAATAGAAGATAGTAAAGATCAGAATTAATTAAACTATAATTACGAAAATATGTGAATAAACATATTCAAATAGATCTCTAATATAATCAATCATATATCGCATAAATGTATAATTAATTCGCTATATAACATTTTCTTTATTTATTTATGTTTACGTATCCGTAATTCTTTTTAATAAAAAAACTGCTCACATCTAATTTGAATTTATCTGATGAAGAGCATGTTTACATTCAGATTATCACAAAAGAGAAATAGACTTTTTAAAAAAATAATGATTGTTTACATAATCGTTGCGATGGTTGATATAACGATTCACGTAAAGGCTTCCACCGTCAGAATTGTGTTTCCATAACTAAAATTCCAATTACGTCGTTGATTGCTAGAAGTCCATTTCAGATGATCCCTGCTATGCAGTAGATCACTGAATCAGCTCCCATATACTCTGATTTAGGACGATCGTTAGCGAAATGAATTTCTGAATATCAGCAGCTGGGGGATCGCGTGTCTACGTAGAACGATGCGAAAATTGCGAGCAGATGACGCCGTAAGTCTTCGTGGAAGACCACGCCGATTTAGTATGCAAATGGTCGAACCTTAACCGTAACATAGAAACATAGATTATAGATTATACACTATTCAAATATTAGACGAAAATATTTGGTTCAGGTAAGCATAACTATTACCGCAGAAAATCAGAAATCGATTTAATTACGCGGACATTATCGAATTCTCTCGAGGACACTGCTGTATTATTATCAACGCATTAAAATGATTGAATAGAGGAATTCTCATTTAAATACCAATTACTTCAAGAATTGCACATTATCTATATATGTATATACAGGGTGTCCCGAAATTCCCTCAGCATCCGGAAATGGGAGGATACTGAGATTATTTCAAGCAAGATTTTCCTTTACGAAAATGTCATCTGAGGCTTGTAATAACTCCTTAACGAATGACATTTTCGTAAAGGAAAATCTTGCTTGAAATGATCTCAGCATCCTCCCATTTCCGGATGCTGAGGGAATTTCGGGACACCCTGTATATATTAAATATTTTCGACACAGCTGCGATTGATTATTTTCAGATTATACATAATTTCATCAACGATTATGGAAGTTTCATTCATAAAGTAACAAAATTGAATAAATAATTTTCTTCTTAAAATGCGCAAAAATTATTGCTTCACTAACTTTTATCACACTCGTTTTAAAAAACATAGCTATTTAAAAAAAGGAAGACTATTGAAGAACACGATATCGAACCTAAAAATCGTGCTTTTTCATCCGCAAAAGTAGACTATATCGTTCGAAAAAAAAGTTTTGCAAGAGAAACCAGAAATTTTTTTTAAAAACCTCTGCGAAAAATTCTAGTCGCATTGAATCGTTGGTGTCGTGGAATATTTGGGCACTGTTCATAGAAAAATGTGTCAACTATTTTGAGCGGAGCTTTACGCGCCACCATTTGTGTTCCCTAGTTGAAATATTTTTTACCCAGATCTGCTATTGTTATTTCACGTTAATTTAGTTCAAGTATATCGCGAGAGCTATTTCAAACACTGGGAAGCACCGAAAGCAGATAATGTGACGGACACTCGCAGCCCGACCCACTCGCCAACTATCTCTCTCGGGGTAAATGATAAAACCTCCGGGTTAAGGTGAAACATTAATCCATTTGAAAAAAAACCACGTTTTTTCGAGATAAACGTATAAATTCCCACGTTATTCGAACCACGTTCAAATGCCACGTAATCCCGTTCGACCGAAGGTGATCACGATTTTTTTTCCAGTTTCCCTCGTTGCTGCATTTCGGGAAATTTAATACATGCGTAAACGGCCGCGTCGTCAGCGGAATTAAAAAGGATACCGCGATTTACAGCCACCACGTGTGAATAAAATCGTGGGATTTCGTTTTACTCATAAAGACGGACCACCCGGCTCGCCTTCCTCACCGTTCGTTTTATATCATCCTAAAATGGGGTTCGGCTTAATCGTGACTTCCATCGGCGATGTCATTCCAGGGAATGTTAATGTTCGCGCTTGGGAGAATTGTCACTCGTCAAAGATTTTACCGTTTGAACCCCAATTCGTTAGAACGCGGCGGGCCCGGTAACGTACTGTTTAAGTGTTCCAGAATCGTAAAACCAGAGTCGCCAGATCAGGGAAATTGACTCGAATCGTGGGGAATGAGTTACCCTCTCTCTTTGCCAGTATTTGATTAGTCGAGTGAGTAATAAGTTAAGATCAGGGTGTTTGAAAACTATATGTCGTGACCACTGTATAAAAATATAGACCACAAGATTGACCTTGACCTTGAGAATCATGGTCAACATTGTTTTTTATTGCATCGTACCATTCATACTATTTTTGTTTTTTTTTGCAAACTTATGGAATAAAATATTTAATTGTGGACAAAGTTTCTTCATATTTCAATGCAGAAATGAATAGACCACAAGATTGACCTCGACCTTGAGAATCATGGTCAACATTGTCTTTTATTGCATCTACCATTCATACTATTTTTGTTTTTCTTTGCAAACTTATGGAATAAAATATTTAATTGTGGACAAAGTTTCTTCGTATTTCAATGTAGAAATGAATCAAGTCTTTTTACTGCTTGTTTACCATCTAACGATTATTTATATGTAATTGTATTGTATTATCTAATGTATAATAATGTATTGAAAAATATTGTATGGCAAAATAATCTCTACTTTGAGATTCCAATTGCAAAATAAAAAAAAAATCAAGAATGTGCCTCAAGAATGTGGACCACCTTTTGTCCTTGATAAAAAGGTAAAGGTCAATCATTTTTATCCCGAATTGCAGAATTCACTTTTACTAAACTATTAATTAAATAAACTATTTTATAGATTCTGCCCCGCGGAAAGAAATAAATAGAAAAACGGGAACGTTTTTATCACTTAATATTTCAATCTCGTCACTTATCTTCAAATTCCAAAATCTCTAAACAAAAATCGTTCTAGCCCCGTAGCGATAACTCATGAAAAGACAAATACGGCGATAAATTATTCTCGTGAAAGAAGAATACGTTCGAACGAAATAGGGGAACAAACAAGCGGGTACCACATATTTCTTCGTAGCGATTCTATTGAAGCCAGTTAAACACCGAAATAGTCATTCGATCTTTCCAGAAGCAGGAAAATTACGTGGCTGAATAATGGCGCGAACGGCCGGCGGTATTTGTCGTTGATATACAGTCAGTTTTACTGGCTGTTCTCTCTCCCAAATGATTCTTGCTTTATCGTCGGAATCGCTATCCCCTATTTATTCGCCTTCGATGAAAGTAACTTTAGAGACGTTCCGAATCTGCGCGAAAGGCAGTTATACTTCTAGCCGAATTGATAAGGTCTTATTACAAAATTAAATGACGTGTATTCGTAAAAAAAAGCGTTACTGGATATGTATAGGTTGTTGACAGATTAAATTAACGTGTTTACAGAGGTGTTACCATTTTTTAGCATATCCATGAAATTTTGGTTACAAGTCTGCAGAGAAAGCTGTGAAAAGCAACCCTAATAGCACAAAATATTGTATACGCATTCGTATAATATTAAAAAGAAATTCAATCTTTTTTTAATATTCAAATATACATACAATATTTATTTTATACTAAGTAACAAATATTTCTTTTTAAATATGCAAGAAATATCTATTTCATGTTACGAGGAAAATATTAAATGAATCTTTATTTCATATTAGAAGTAGAATATGTTTTCCTAATATACAGATAATATTTATTTCATATTATGCAAAAAAAAATTTTTCTCATTATAAAACAGATTTTTATTTAATATTAGAAACAGAATATTTTTTCCTAATATACAGATAATTTTTTCAGACCCAATATTCTCTCATATGAAAAAATGTGGCTTAAAAAATATTTTTCCAATATTTGAAAAAATATCTATCTAATATTTTTGTGCTACTAGGGAACTTTCACTATTTTCTTTTGGTCATACGTGAAACTCTGTGACGAAAACTGACAACGTTTTTTTGGTATATAAATAAGCAGCAATATAAAATAATGTTCTATATCAGGAATTCTTAATATACACTGTTTAAATGAAAATTGCCAATACCTATAGTGCCAGCAAAGGTACAGTAAACGTATAAAAGGTCCGCAGCACGACCGCAACTGGGGTGAAAAAAAGTAGACGAGCGATCGGACACTAAATCAGAAATTTAATAAAGTATTGGTATAAGGGGTAGCAACGTGCAAAAAGGAAGGAAGCATTTTTACACGGTGGAGGATAATTAAACCGCGAGTAAAAAATTTGATATTGACGGGCGAGCCGTCGTCGTCGTCGTCGTCGTCTCCTTTCATTTTTCCCTGGGTATCCCGGAAACAAAAAAAGGAAGCAGAGCCGGGAGTCCTCGAATTTCCGATACGCCGTGCTTGTTATCGTAACCACTTGCATCGTAAAAACCGACCGATCGATAAAAGATTACACACTCCCGAAAGCGGCGTACAAAGTGTAAAATGTAGCGAACGCCGTGGGGTTAGGTCCGAAAGGGAGTAGGTCCACGGAGGTGGGGGTGGTAGATTATTATCGAGGGCGAGGGTATCGATGTTCAACATGTGGAAAATTACAGTGAATATTATCCGCGGCCGGAGGACCGGTTCGCACAAAAGGATTCAATTTTCTCGGGAAATAAAGACGAAACGATAACAACGCACACCAGAAAGATAAGGAAAATATATTCGGAGAGACGGAAGGGTTTAAAGTGTGTGCATCACCAGTCGGGGTGTCTTCTCGATCATCCCTTCCGTACACAGCCAATCAGAACGTCCGTGTGCTATCTTTAATTTCTCGAAAGTTTTTTGTTTGCAACAAGTACACTTTATACCCTACATAATGGTCGTTTAGTAGTCAATATAGTTTAAATAATATAGTTTAATATATAATAATTTTATATATATTATTATAGTTAATATATATTTATATAGTTTAATATATATTAAATAATTGTTTAAATAAATGTTTAAAATAATGTTTAAAAACAAGGGTGGTTCTATTTAAAAAAATTATGGTGACTTTGATATCTTTAAAAAAAAAGTATTACGTAACAACAAATTTTTTTCGGTGTCGAACGAGCCCTATTTTAGCATTCACGCTTGACCTGAACACATTTAATATATCTTTAAAAACAACAAAGATGTTTGAGGTGACAACGTTATATGACTCGCTCTGTATACCCGAATATAATAATGTACTGGCTAGGTTTAAATACAGTAGAATACACGAAAACATAATAGAATATGATGTAATTAACTAAACTATATTATAGTACACTAGAATACACTGCAGTATACTATGCATACACTAAAGTTTCAATGAAAAAATAGTTAAGTAGAAAAAAAAGTTGGTAATTATATAGAAGAGGTACTCCGATTTTGATGAAATTTTAATATGTTATATATTTCGACATTTTGAACAACTTTTTTCTTTTCCAATATAGAGCTGTCGCTTTTAGTTTTCGAGATATTTGCAAAAGCCTATCGCTAATACTGTATTGAACTTTTAGTATTCCTACGTGTTCCGCGGTAACGTAAATCTGTTCCAGGGCCGCATCTGTTTATTTTTTTTTTGTAAACACGTTGTGGAGATGAGAAGCAACAATACCACACACACACCCATCCAGTGTTTTACACGCACCCAGTGCAGGAATGCGAAAAATTGAATACAGTGTTAGCAATAGTCTTTTTCAAATATCTCGAAAACTAAAAGCGAACCGCCTAAATTGGAAAAGGAAAAAGTTGTTCAGAATGTGTTGTTGCATAACATACTAAAATTTCATCAAAATCGGAGTACGCAGACCTTTTCTATATGACTACTCTAAGGCCACCTAAATATGTCTTCAGGTTATTGTGATGTTGAAAATCGATGTCGATGAAATCTGGAGTCGGTGGAAACCGTGTCCCGGAAGTTTGTGTCGGTGATTTTCATGGGATCCATAATATACACTCCTAATTTCTCTACCCTCTTCCCACACTTCACAGGAGCTTGGTGGGGAGAGCGGGGTTGATGTAACCGCATGCATAATATTTTTGAAAGCGGGCACAAACTTTTGCAGTCACCTAATAGAATTGTGTTCCAATTGAAATTTCCTTGCACCAGACAGGGCAGTTTTTCAATTTCGGTAAAGGCTGTATGTAATTCGCGGTGGCGTTTAATTTTGTCACACAAAGGGGTCGCGGACAGTCGTATCTCCATTTCTGTCGGAGTGAGAATATTTCGATTCGTGGGATAGGGGAGAATATGAAAATGAGGGAGACAACGGCGGTTTCTACAAAAAGAACGGAAACCTTCGTCTTCTCGCGGAGCTCGAAAGAAGGCAGGAACGTAAAAGCACGGTCGGGAAGCGCGCTCGTCAAGTCAGTAAGAAACAAAAGGTAGAAAACAATGCGATTCCTGACACACGGGAGGACGCCGCTGTCACTTTTGTGCGGAGCTGAAATTCTAAAGCGACTGCGGCTCGCCAGACCTTCGCGAATGAATTGTCGTCGGCCTTCGAACAATGAAATCGTAAAATACAATCTGCAATATCACAAAATATATTTGTCAAAGGTTTGCGTTATTCAAACGTTCACAGGATAATATCAACGATAACGATCAAATTACTTGGCCCTAGCAACTGACTGCTAAATTTCATTAAAATTTCTAATTTCGTTAAAAGTATAGGTTAAACTTCACTTTCTCGGACGAAAAATTTGTCACTTTGTTTTTTCGATTCTACAATCCTGTAGATTTTGACGAGAAAACTCCAGACATGCGAGTTTTAAAGCGCGGAATTCACTCGTTCGAAAGTTATACACGCATAAAGTTAAATCTCTATTTTGCATTTATTTTCACTTTACTCATAGTTTTGTAATAATCCGGAAAAAGATTTACCGGTGAATTCGTAATTTCCGAGAATATCCTGGCACGCGTTACAGTTTTCAATAATCGCCCGTACTAAATTATGCCAGCTGGGGAACCGAACGTGAACATGAAATTAAATTCTTCGCGTAAGCAAAAAAAAAAATGAAAATCACTTTCGAGTAAAAGCCGGGGAAACACAAACTGGCCGAAGCGAGATTTACGTCGAGAGATTGACGTATTTCGGAAAGTAGAAGCCACAAGAGCTTCGCTAGAGGCCTACTCGACTTGAACCTTCGGGGTCGTTCAGAATTTTTGGTCGTACGATTTTTCCCACTGGAACGATTAACGCTAGCTTAAAAATAATAACGACCAAAACTCGTTTCGAATATTTAGAAACGAGATGTTAATATTTAATAAACAAATTTATGACTTCACAGCTCGCTTTCATGAATGTACCCATAATTGTGAAGGTGAAAGTTTGAATTAGTTCTAAATAATGTGTTGTGAAATAACTGATAAACTCGTTCTTTTTTTATCAGTTTTACGTAAACCACTTTTATAATAATGGACAAGTATCTCAATTTTTGTAAAATTTTTATACACTCATAGTTTTTCTTAATTTTACACTGGTTACTTTGACGTATGTCATTTTTTGTACACTTGCATTTTCATAGTTCCTATCTGTCATTTAATTCGCTATACCGTCACATAATTATTCAACGTATCTCAATTTTTGTAAAATTTTTATACACTCATAGTTTTTCTTAATTTTACACTGGTTACTTTGACGTATGTCATTTTTTGTACACTTGCATTTTCATAGTTCCTATCTGTCATTTAATTCGCTATACCGTCACATAATTATTCAACGAATCTCGCATTCACTGGCTACTTTCGTTGTTTAATTTTTGTCCGCACTGTTACATTTAACTCAGAGTACAGTGTTAGCCAGAATTATATATGGCGATTCCGAATGCATCGGACGCTGTATAAATCATTTGACGTCTCCGTTTTCCAAAAAAGTATTTTTATTATTTCATGTCCTATGAATCTCTTTGTTCTCCGGCCTCGTTCGACACGGCGACGTCACTTGACAAATGTGCGTCGCCCCCGCGCTTTTACCTCTAATAAAAATTTATGACCGTCACTCGCGAAACATTTTTCGCGCTCCACCGATACGTATTACGGTTCCCGGCGGCTGTTGGTACTTGAAATTCTTGTCTTTAAACCGGTGCCAATAAACCCGTTCAATCTTTTCCGAAACGATTCACCATTTACACTGTTGGATGTTGCGAGAATTTATGCAATTCCAGATTGCTGTCGCAAATAGAACTATGCGGGCGCCTTCGAACAACAGTTCGTAAACTACACGAAAAATCGTATAACAAAAGTCGTACAACATTGACCCACCAATAACAGCGTACAGTAATACTTCTATGTATAAATATTTCTATTATTTGATCAAATAATGACAAAACTTTTTGGTAATTGTATAGAAAAGGTCTGCGTGCTCCGATTTTGATGAAATTTTAATATGTTATGCAGCAACACATTCTAAACAACTTTTTCCTTTTCCAATTTAGGGGGTTCGCTTTTAGTTTTCGAGATATTTGCAAAAGACTATTGCTAACACTGTATTCAATTTTTAAAAAATTTTGTTGTTATGTAATATTTTTTTAAAAATATTGCTAACAATTATTGCCAACAATATGCGATAGCTGAAGTTGTTCTATAAAAGTTGGAAAATATATCATATCCGTATATTCGCAAACATTAGCCAGTAGAAATATCAGTAATCCACAGTACACAGGTTCGATCGGTGCTCCAAAGGAATGTATCCTTAAACGGAAGATCCTCTGTACGTTCAGAAACCGAGAAGCGCGATTAACATCGTGTTAGCCGTAAAAGGTTGCAGATAAAGAGATCCCCAGCTGATAGAAGGCGGGATCGCCGCGCCAGATGTAAAAGAAGTGCAGGCAGAGAGAGGCATAAAGAAACAGCGGCGCAACCCCATGTTTCAAAGTCCAAGGCGTTCGCCGCCGTGAATTTTCGCGAGAATTCCGAACAGCTCTAAGACAGCGACGAAAGACTGTTTCGACCGACTAGTCTCTGGTTTCTACTACTCCCTATCTGGTTTTAGCGAACACGTTACATTTTCTCCCTCTCCCCTCTTCCAGCGAGTTGCTCATTCAGACAGGGAAGGTACTTACCTGCCCCTTGGCGCCAAGTGTTACCACTGGCAAACGGAAGTTGATCTCGCGTTCACTGTAAATTAGATTTTAATGTGTAGCTTAATAGACGCACTTTTTCCAGGTTTAATATTCACGGAGTTGTTCCCGTTACTTTCTTTTTTTAACATTGCTTCTACTTTGCTCTCGCGCACCTTTGGGAATATTTCGAGAATTTGAAAAAAATTTCGTTTCTATAGGGTCTTATCGTTCTTTAAACAAAATTTAACCAGTTTTACTTAAATATTTAAATGAAGTTTTTAATATTGAAACAGCTTATATTTCGTTCTCCCTTTGCTACCTTTTTACAGTCAATATACTGCAGCTGTTTACAATTTCATGGAGCAGACTTTGAATTATAATTAAAAACATGTTTTTGATAAACAGGTGAATAGAATTTTGCCGAATTATTCACTGCGAAAAATCTGATACTGTCTAACACTTGAAAGTCAACTGTGATACAAAAGAAGAAAATTATCCAGCTGTTTTTAAATGGCTGTATAATTTTTCCGTGAAGCATACGTCGACAACCCAATAAACGTGATATTTTTAAATGACGCGTTTAAGAAATAAACTTAAGCGACGAATTTTTCTTGTAGTAGCACGCGAAGAATTTCCCTTTGCCTTGGCCCAGTTGTTCCGCAATCAATTTAACTTCCAAGATGGCATCCAGCTGTTTCCAGCCTTGATTCGGTAGATTGCAGCCACTTAGATAATGCATGTTGCTTGTAGGTGATCTGTATACAGGCGATGTAACGTAAGAGACAAGGATCTCGCGTGTAAACTGTTCCGCTGATTTCCGGTGCTGGTTACAAGGGAATTTATAGTCCGAACCGCAACATGACTGGAACCGGATATACCACGACCATTTTGTTTGCAAGATTTAGAATCGAATTCCTGGCGGAGACCCTATGGTATCCTTAAAATCTGCGTTCGTTGCGGTAATTGACGATCTTTCCCTCGGGATTACGTTTCTACCGAGATCGGAGTTGTGTTTCTGTTCGGTTAGTATATAGTATATCTAATACGGATTCGGGTCTAGGAACTGAAGTTACGTTTAGCCTCTAGCATCTGTAGCAATAATCTCAGACACTTTCTAAATTCAAATCTGTAACAAACACCTAAACACTTAATAATTAATCCCTTGCACTATGATTTATTTTACAGTTTGCTTTTTAGTTAATTTAATTAATATACTCGGAAACTTTCTAAATTCAAATCTGTAACAAACACTTAAACACTTAATAATTAACCCCTTGCACTATGATTCATTTTACAGTTTGCTTTTTAGTTAATTTAATTAATATAATATAATATATTAATTAATTATATAATGATTTAATTTAATTAATATAATAATTAATTAAAATTTAGTTCATTATACAGTTGCCTTTTGCCATTGCCAGTAGCCATTGCTTCTTTGTCATTTGTAATTTCGTAGAAAACACAGAAAGTTTATATATTGTTTATTGTTAGGATATTGTTTCAGTTTCGTTCAAAGAAATAACATATGAGCTGCTCAATAACATATGAACGGCTCATATGTATATCTAATTCGATATTTATTTATTTCTTTACTTATTATTGCTTTAAACCAAATGTTTTGTGTAAAAACTATCACAACTGGGTTCTATACCTTTCAATCGGTGGAGATCTCTTCGAAAAATTAATAGCAGAAATATTTATAAATATAGATTGCAGATACAGTCGATTTCAAGATGGAGTTTTATATTTTCGCCTCTTTCATTTCTGTTAAATTAAATTTCATTTCAGAATGCTTGTTCATCGAGAAATCGGATGTTAGGTTTTCGAAGGAAGATTTGTCTTTTGATCTAGCGATGTAGGTTCCTGTTCCAGTTCGAAAAAGACACTCTCATATCTTGAAATCGCTGTCCTATTTGAAGTAACCGTCGATCCACCATTTTCCAGTGTGAAAAATACGAAATTTCTTTCCTTTCTCGTCGTACCTTAGTCTGAGGTGCTCAGAGAGAATTCGAAAAGATAAAAATACAGGAAATGCACTCGAGAAGATACATATTATCGATATTAGTCCATCGGATCTATTCATTAAGAAATTGTCAAAAAGTATTATCAATACATTTAAGACACGACAAAATACTTGTTACAAAAATTGCAAGTTAACAATAAATTTTTAATACTACAGATTACAAATTAATAAATTTCTAACATGGAGGTGTACATTTTTTTATTATATTAGAGTGAAACCTTTTTCATTGTAATTTACGATTTATATTGCGAAATCGGAAAATAGTCGAATTTTCCAGGGTTGGTTCACCCTTTCTAAAGTGAATTTGGTTAGCAAAAACAAAATGCAGTGCATATCTGGAAAGTTTCATAATTTTTTGAATTTCCGGGATCGGGCACATTCCTCGTTAGCGCGTATCTCCTGAATGCGAAATTGGCGCCGTCTCTGAATGAAACAATCCTCTTTCGGTGAAAATGACCGGAGTCGAATATTTTCGGAAGAAGAGCTTCTGTTCCATTCACCGTGAAAGACAGATTTATATAATACCTTACTCGCTCGATTGAACGCGGCACAGTTGTACATGCAAGCAAGCACAGACTTGCGTCCGTGGAGTCGTGTAATTCTCTGATTCTGTGTTCAGTGCTAAGTACGTTTCGGAGTTGAGAGTTAAAACTAGGCGAGGCTTCTTCCCGACGATGTAAGTCGCTGTGATTGTTCCACGGCAAGCTCTCTCTCTCTCTCTCTCTTTCGTTATTGTTATTCCATGTTCTTTATAGTGAACTGACCGAATAATACTGGTGCACGTTTTACTGCACGAAGATGCCTTAAGAGGCAAGGGTCACCACGTGACATAACTAGAAAGTAACTAGAATCTTACTAGATTTTGTATCGAAACATGGGTTTGCGGGCTGTCGCTTTTTTCCCTTATACGAGCATATTTTGAGCTGCACAAGGGTTCATTTGATAGAGGAAGATTAGCTGCACCACGGTGTGCCCCATCATATCAGTCAAAAATGTCTATTTATGACAGAAAAATACATCGGAATCTGCTGGTGTTTTTCTCGATGTTTGCTCTACTTTGAGCTTCACATTAGCTTTACACTACACTGAACTTCACCTCGGGGAACCAGAAATTTTTCACTTTTCGAAATGTAATCCTGTCGATTGTTACGAGAAAATGTCTAATATCCAAGTTTTAATGTTAGGAAATCATTAGTTTGAAAGTTATGAGTGTGTAAAATTGAGCAATTTTAAGCTCAGTAAGTGGACGGGTAAGGGTGCCGCCATATTGGTATGTAGTGCTGCCATCCAGCGGCTCCACCCGTTAAAAATTTAATACATGGATTTGAACTTGAGTCCTTCAGCGTTAGAGTCAGAGACACTAGTAGCGTCACTAAAACACTTATTTTGTTAAAAATTTAATAATGAAATTTGTGTGTTACAAATGATTTATTTATAATTAAGTAACGAAGCTTGTACTTGTATAATTCAGTGTTTATCTTTAAACTGCTTTTGGAACAGTAAAAATTTATTTCGTCGCTAAATCTACAACAGAAGATTAAAGCTTTACAGTGACCTTCCAAAAGGTGTACGCTTTTGTTTAGCTGTTTTATGGGACAAAAATGGGGAACAGTCGGTTCGCTCGTATAAAATCCCTCACGGTGTGCTTGCCTTATATTATTGTAAAGTTTGCAGTACATATTTCATTCGGAGCTCAAGAGAACGATAAAAAATTGTATACCAAGTTTTAGGGGGGTCGTTGTAAAGAAAAAGGTTCGGTCTTCAAGGACATGGCAGGATTCAGCCATGCGTAATATCATCCAATATTTTTCGAGTCGTTTAAAGTAGCATTTTCGAAAAGAAACTTAAATATATTCTAGAAAAAAAATTATCGGATGGATCACAAAAGTCATCAATCTTTAAAATGACTTCACGTTTATTGTTGCAATTTGTTTTCAAATTAAAAAATATACAATTTGCAGGAGGTAAGTTCGTGAATTTCTTTTTTTCTTACATCTCAATATATTAATTAACAATCGAGAAAAAATAATAAGGTGAAGGGTGTTTACCTCCCGCATATTTTCGTTAAATGAGATTTCATATATAAAACAATCTACATTTTTATCGTATTTAATGTTAAATTTGAATCAATATTTCGGTGATTAACTCGCACGATTTTGCATGAACAAAGATTGAAATTGTTAATGAAAAATTATGCATTCATGAGTAAGACAGAATGTACAGAAATTATATTCATCGGATGGACAGCTTATGTCAATATTTGTGAATATATTGGAATTGGTAGAAAATCGCTAACGGGACAAATATTTTTATACTCGGGTGAATATTGGACGAATTCATAACTCTCGAAAACTAAATGACGTAGAAGTAATGAGATGGACAACTGCCCGATGGTCTTTTTTTCCCATAATAAAAATTATACTTTATCGACAATTTTTATAAAGAAATATAGGATAATTTACAAACAAATGTCTATTTATACGATTGAAATTTTTCTATTGAACGTACCGGAATGCAGATACAATTTCAGATGGAATTTTATTTTAACCAACATACGAAAACTGCGTGATATTTTATTTTGCGAAAAATGAGGGCACCGTACTTCAAAAAGAATGTTATGAAATATTCCATGTAACAAAAAACCTTTCGTACAGAAACGTTGAACGTTAATTGTCAAATATGAAAAATTTAAAGTTATAGTGAAGCGCATGTGACATTAGCTTGAGAAATATTGTTTGAAATTGTATGGATGTAACGAATGGTTAGGGGAATGAATACTCTCATTGTAAATGTTAACTTAGCCGATTGAATCTCAGCGTTCAACAAATTATTTTTTTATAAAGTGTTTTATATATTCTTTATTGGTTACTTCGAAATACAATTTTAAGGTTGAAATTGTGTTATGCAACTTGCTTATTCGTTAATGTAACCTGTCGATATTGTTAATCAATTTTTTTACATGCACACATAATTTAGTTCAAATAGCTGTTATCGGTAATTTCGTCATGTATTAACATGTAGAATCATTAACGTTATCAGCAACCTAGAATTATTTTTCATAACAATTCGATATCAATTGGTAATTGGAAGATAGTAAGTTTGTTAAAACGGAGATAATTCCGTATCGTAATCAATGTTAACTACAAATATGGAAATACCGGGCAAAAGTCAGATAACATCAACTATAATATTCGAAAGCGCGTGCACGGCGTATCTTCGAAACCCGATTTTATCGAAAATGGGAGCTCGTATAAAAAAGAGTTATTCTACACGTTCAACTTATCTTTCTACGTAGAATCGTGTCCCTTTAGATTCTGCTATAATATTAATTATACAACACACCGCGTTTTACAACGTACACCGTAATCTCTGCTGATCATTATGCGGAATTACGGCACAGGGATTTTAAATGTCTATTTATGAATATGGATGAACAGAAATTGTGTAAGTTGAGAACGTTATTGGTACCAATTAATAATATAATATTAAATCAAATTGCATTTGTTATACGTAAAAGTCTTTTGCAAATATCTCGAAAACTAAAAGCGACCCCCTATGTTGAAACAGGAAAAAGTTGTTGAAAATGTCGAAATCTATAACAATCCGTATATATTGCTAACAATTATTGCCAACAATATGTGCTAGCTGAAGTTGTTCTATAAAAGTTGGAAAATATATCATATCCGTATATTCGCAAACATTAGCCAGTAGAAATATCAGTAATTCACAGTATACAGGTTAATATGTTATATAGCAACATATTCTGAACAACTTTTTCCTTTTCCAATATAGGAGTCTCGCTTTTAGTTTTTCAGATATTTGAAAAACAAAACTATCGTGAACACTGTATTGAATTCTTCGTATTCCTGCACTGGGTGCGAGTGAAACACTGGGTGAGTGTGTGTGGTATTGTTGCTTCTCATCTCCACAACGTGTGTACAAAGAAAAAATAAACAGATGCGGCCCCGGAAAAGATTTACGTTGCCGTACGATTTACGTATCATGCAGGAATACGAAAAATTCAATACAGTATTAACGATAGTCTTTTGCAAATATCTCGAAAGCTAAAAGCTACCCCCTTATATTGGAAAAGGAAAAAGTTCAAAATATTGAAGTCTATAACATATTAAAATTTCATCAAAATCGGAGTAAGCAGACCTTGTCTGTATAATTACCAATACTGTTTCACCTCATTGTACATAAAAATTTTAAATAATCATAGGGAATTTTAATATGTTATGCAGCAACACATTCTGAACAACTTTTTCCTTTTCCAATATAGTGGGGTCGCTTTTAGTTTTTCAGATATTTGCAAAAAACCGTTGTTGCGGAGCATGCAGGAATACGAAAAATTCAATACAGTATTAGCGATAGTCTTCTGCAAATATCTGAAAAACTAAAAGCGACACCATTATATTGGAAAAGGAAAAAGTTGTTCAAAATATTGAAATCTATAACATATTAAAATTTCATCAAAATCGGAGTAAGCAGACCTTGTCTGTATAATTCCCAATACTGTTTCACCTCATTGTACATAAAAATTTTAAATAATCATAGGGAATTTTAATATGTTATGCAGCAACACATTCTGAACAACTTTTTCCTTTTCCAATATAAGAGGGTCGCTTTTAGTTTTTCAGATATTTGCAAAAAAACCGTTGTTGCGGAGCATGCAGGAATACGAAAAATTCAATACAGTATTAGCGATAGTCTTCTGCAAATATCTGAAAAACTAAAAGCGACACCATTATATTGGAAAAGGAAAAAGTTGTTCAAAATATTGAAGTCTATAACATATTAAAATTTCATCAAAATCGGAGTACACAGACCTTTTCTATATAATTACCACAATTCCTATATTGGCTGGAACCATTTCCATGTAAAAAGTCGCTGGCCACCCGGTACACTTCATCGATAACCGTCGCGTTATTCTATTATAGAATTTTCTGATCCAAGGAGGGTCTGATCCCCCAGTTTAAAACACCAATTTCCTCGGTATCTGGGAAGAAGAGTTGATCCCCGATTCCTCGCGCAATATTCCTGTTCACGAACTCGCCTGTCACTCGGTCGACTGACTCCCAGGTCCCGGTAACATTGTTAACATTCAGCGTCGGGACGCGCTCGCGGAAAATTTCCGCTGGCGCAATAACATTTCGCAGCTGCGTTGATCTCGTTAATCCGGTTTCGTGTTTACGCGGACGTGTCTGGCAAGATTGCAGCCGCGTTATGGACTGTCGCCGGTGTCTGCGCGCGGGGATAAATGGGAGTGCCGCGGGATGCCGCCGCCGGTGGGGTGGCGGAACAGCGCGAAGTAAACGAGGGATGAAAGACGAACGGGTGTGCTCTAGTCGAGATGCCGGGAGGTTACGGGTTGGCCCGACCGTAAAAAACCAGGCGATTTTACGAGCATTTGCACTAAACGACAAAATGCAATTCTACGGGCGAGCAGCCCGCGAGACATTGTTAAGAAGACGCTCCGACGTACCGAACCTCGCAACCCCCTTACGTCGTTACCCCCAACGGACAAACCAATGGACTCGACGCTCCTGACGCGACAATCGCTTCTCTACGAATTGCATTGTTCGGCTCCCTCCGCGCCACTACCGCTTCCTGTAATTTATCGTAACGAGTGGACCGTGGGTACTTGCGCTTTTAAAGAAACTATCATCGTTTCAACTATCAAATGGAATATAAAAGAAATTGTGATTTCGGCGCAAGGTTTGATCATTGGTAACAACAGCAAGTTTGCCAATTAATTTATATTCAACATTTTAATCCCTATATGGATCATTTTCAAGAGAGACATTTTTGCGTCTGAAAATTAAAGAAACTATGAAATGGAATATGAAATAAATTTGTGATTTCGGCGCAAGGATTGATCAGTGATAATAACAGCAAGTTTGCCAATTAATTTATATTCAACATTTTAATCCCTATATGGATCATTTTCAAGAGAGACATTTTTGCGTCTGAAAATTAAAGAAACTATTAAATGGAATATAAAATAAATTTGTGATTTCGGCGCAAGGTTTGATCATTGGTAACAACAGCCAGTTTGCCAATTAATTTATATTCAACATTTTAATCCCTATATGGACCATTTTCAAGAGAGACATTTTTGCGTGTGAAAATTAAAGAAACTATGAAATGGAATATAAAATAAATTTGTGATTTCGGCGCAAGGTTTGATCATTGGTAACAACAGCCAGTTTGCCAATTAATTTATATTCAACATTTTAATCCCTATATAGATCATTTTCAAGAGAGACATTTTTGCGTCTGAAAATTAAAGAAACTATCAAATGGAATATAAAATAAATTTGTGATTTCGGCGCAAGGTTCAGTCATTGGTAACAACAGCAAGTTTGTAAATTAATTTAACTCAACGATTTCGGTTTCCCTATATGGATTATCTTAAAGAGAGACATTTTTGCGTCTGATAATTAATATATTTATAGTAAAAATAGAAACAAAAAAGAAATCGCGTCGAAATCACAAATTTATTTTATATATACATTTTCGATCGAGAAGAATTTAATTTTTCAACTGTAATGTTCCATTCGTTTTCTGCTACCTATCATTTTATCAGTTTAGATAAACAAAAAATAATGTAGCGACATCTTGAAATTTTTTTAATTTTCACGCAATTTTGAATTTTATCTATTCGATGTTGCTATTAATGCATACAGATCCGCAGTCTAACTGTGAAATGTGCTGTACGAAGTGTGTCCAACATCGAAGTTGGGCAGCTTTATCGTCAGTAAAATAATATAATATATTGATTTAAGAAAAGAGTCCATCAAATGTTTCGCTCTCTTTTAAGCTCCCAGCTTTCATCCGCCTGATATAACAGCAGCAATGTTACCTCTTCTAAAAAGTATTAAATGGCAACATATTTTTCGCGAAATATGGTTTCTGGTAAATAAAATAAACGTGGAAAACATCGTCCCTTTTTCAGGACCCAAACCAATTTTAATCAAAACGTTAATCAACGTCCACACGATGTGCAAAATATTTATATTTCCTTCAATATTTGAAAATCGGCCGCGTGAATGTTTTTATAAATAATCGTATAATAAATAGTAAACAAGTAATTTCGACAGTCGGATATTGAATAGATGTTTATTCCTCGTTTTAACTATCATCCGTCCCTTGTGTCACTTTCACACGGTTTTCCCAAAACAAGTTACACCGATCTGTTGTTTTCTGGTAAATTTGCTTGAAACTTCGTGGCTTTTAATTGTTTTATGCGAAACAGCCGATAAACCTAAAATGTAAATGTTAAATTATATCGGAAGTGATATCGAAGTGATATCGATTAACCTCTATCAGTCTTTTACGTTCAATCGAAAACATGACATATGCATTTTGCAGCCTGTAACCAATATTTTAGCTACACTTTTTTCGTTATTGTTTTCAATATAATTGCATTTATGTTATCATCTCTCCGGGATACAATATTCCAGAGCACAATTTCGTGAGAATAGAAATTCGTTCCAACAAAATACATTTATTCCGAGGATGAATATTTACTTCAATTCTCTTCGCAGTTATGGATATTTATACTGTAAATATTGTACCGTGTCGTGTACACCATCTTATACTGCTATCGTATCTTCGTTTAAAGTAGCAAACAATTCTAGAGGGAATGTTACAAATGTGTCGCTCCACGTTACAACACTAGTGAAAGTCAAATCTCGAGGGAAAGTAAACAAGCAAAAGTAACTGATTCTTGGAAAACATCAGAGCGTAGAAATAAATAAACCCACGGAAAGAAGCTCAGAGAGTAAAGGTATTTTTTGCAACAAAGGGCGCGGCTTTGTTTAACGGCGCTTAGCTGTAACAAGGAGAAAGAGTACACAGTATATAACATTAAATTTTTTGTTTTCGGCGCGTGGTTTGATCATTAATTCGATCATTAATTAATTCAATCCCTGTGTGGATCATCTTCAAGAAGGACATTTTTGCGTCTGAAAAATAATACGTTTTTAGTGAATTTTGAAGAAATATATTGCGGTACAGCTGTATAAAAATTTCGCAGAAAAAAATAGTTATAGCACACGTACTTGATGTTGCAACAAAAAAAGATTTTTTTTAACTGAATAATAAGGAGTTACGGAACATGTTATTAATAATAAGGAGCACGTGCTACGCGAACTTGAGAAATAGTTTATCATATAGGCAGAACTTTGTTCTATGATTAGTTCATCGATATCGAACAGTATATAACATTATTTTTAGAAATTAAATTAAATCTCGATCGAAAATGTAATATAAAATACATTTGTGATTTCGGCGCAAGGTTCGATCATTAAAATCATATGGAGTAATAAATCCATTAAATCGCATTATTGCTAGCTCTAACATATTTTATAAGAATATTAATTTTTTTAATGGCATACATATATAAAAGGATACAGGCTAAAATAAATAATAATAATAATAATAATAATAATAATAAAATTATTTTCTATCATTCGAACATTAAAATTTAATGATCGAACCTTGCGTCGAAATCACAAATTTATTTTATATTATTTTTAGACATTGAAAAAAATCAACATGGATTTACGAACAATAATCTGCCACAATTTTGATTAAATGAAAACTACTTGGACACATATTGAGAACTTTTAAAATTGATTGAGCCTTGTCTAAACAATTTCTAGAGGGTAGGGTAAAAATGAATTTTGAACAGCGTGCCACGTTGTTCCGCAGCATGCCAACAAGTCTTGTTACTCGAAATCTGTTTAATTCTCCGGGCCGCGAGTCTTGTTTCTCTATTTCGTGGTAACAGGAACCCGGAACGATTTCCGTTCCACATACGGCAGCTGTGCGCCCGGAGATTCGGGACAGATCCTTCCAGACAGCGCCTCCGTTGTCGGAGGTCACCATGAAACCATTCGCTTGTCCCGCAAGATGGAAAAACTTAGATTACCGCATTTATCTGCGCCTAGACCTCATCCTCGCGCCTTAATTCCTACCGTCCTCTATTTCTCTCTCTCCCTCTCCTTTGGCCGGCCCTCCTCGTTCGCCTTAGTTTTCCACTTTTCGTTCACACCGACACGCGTTTTGTCTTCAACTCTCTGACAATTTTACGAGCTCCGTCCGCTTCATCCACTCTTCCCTGTTTTCCTCCTGCTCGGCTACATCAAGAACTGCCCCTCCCCTCTCCGTACTCTCCGCCGTAGAAAAGGCGAAATATGAAACCTGTTTCTCTAATAATTATTTAAATAAAAATCAATTTTTAAAAATACTACGTTTTTAAAAACAGTAAAAATTATAAAATAATTGTTCCTAGTCTCATACAGATTCCTAACCTCGTACATATAGCCCTGAAACATTTGTGGTTGTGAATTTTTAATAGCTATGAAAATACTTTGAAAATGCATCAATTATCTATTGCATGCGCCCCACGTTTTTCGTTTTAAATCTTACAAATATTTTCATAGCTATTAAAAATTCACAATCACAAATTTTCAGGTTTATCTGTACGAGGTTAGGAATCTGTATGAGACTAGGAAAAAATATTTTATACTTTTTAGTCCGTTTTTAAAAACGTGGTAGTTTTAAAAATTTATTTTTATTTAAATAATTATTTGCTGCTCCTTAGTCTTCTGTTAACACTTGCATCACTCTTTATTAATACTTGCACTCACTTGTAACACATACTCACTAAGTTTACTGTAAATTTCAATTGGTAAACAAAGCGATGATGTACTAACGATCATCGTACGGCGACGTACTATCATATACTGAGCTCCGTCGAGGCGAAGTGGGTCCGTGGAGTGGGGACGAGTCAGAGTGCGCACGCATAGTAAACAGCATTGTCGAGCGAAGTGGGGATCGCTGAAAGCGATGACGTATTTTCTTGGGGGGATGGAAAGGTAAATATTTAATTGTTATTTTTCCGAAACGGATAGACTTCTAAAAAAATTTTTTTAATAATGCATGATCATCCAGTTCTGATCCATGTATCCAATTTCAAGTCTCTAGCTTATCCAGGAAGTTAGTTTAAAATCAACTGCAAAATTTGGTAATAAAATAAAATAGAAATAAAATAAATATATATATATATATATATATATATATAATAAAATAAAATAAAAACGTTGTAATAAAATGGCATAACTCTCGGGTAAGAACCAGATACTTTCGCTTCAATCTTCATATTACATTACATTTAATATTGAAATATGTTCTTTTATTTATTTCTTGCTCTGCACGTTGCTTCATATATTCATATACGAAAATATGTTAATGATTCGTAAAAATTTCGTTTCCTCCCTTTCAGCTACCCTTTTTCATCTTTCACTAGGTCAAACGGCCACTTTTACTTTTCCTTTCCACTTCGAAGTTTAAACGCTTCCGTTTCTCGACTTCGCCTTTCTTCTTTTATTCTATCCATTTCGCTCTGAACATGTAAGAACGTAAGAAAAGGAAATATACAAGATGCTCCTTCCACTGCCTCGTTCGGCTTTCTTACATTTTTACATATTTCGTATAAAATATTATTGATGTAGTTATTCAACTACATTTGCGAACATTTCCAACAATTGGATATTGTGATACCTTTTTGTCGGGGAGTGAATATATGTAGACGCCGTTGGAATTTACAGGTTTAACACTAGAACTACCGAGCACTAAACGCAGTTGGCATACATTGCCTTCTAATAATGACAATATTTTATTTATTTAGATTTCGTACAGGCGATATTTAAATATGTACTATAATAGAGAAGTTCACTAAAAAAATTTCTCAAAGAAACATATTTATACGTTTAATATTTCTAATCGAAAAAAGTTTGCACCAGTCATTTTGACTGGTCTGGTAGTTCTAGTGTTAACGGCAAGTAGAATCTCGCGGCGACCCACTCAGACAAAAGTTGTTTGTTCCCGAAAATTCCGCCGCGGTGTATTCGATTAAACTTGACGAAGAAAAAAGCTAAAGCGAAAAGGGCTGGTTCTGTCGTTCAAGCGGAGAGTCTCTAGGCGGGGAAATAATTTAAGGAATTGGATTCCCGCGAAGTGCCGAGTCCTCGTTTCTTTTTTTTCTAGGCACATCCCTAAACCGACCGAACGCGCGAAGAAGAAAACTTTTTTGGAATTACTGTCTCGAAAGTACGTACTTGCCCCTCGTAAATCTGTAGCCACCGGTGGTAGGGGAAGTGGAGGAGAAGAGTCGCGGAAGAAGATTGAAAGAGGTCAGAGAAATCCGGCGAACGAAGAAAGCCGAATCGAAGAAAGATCCACCGGCATCCACGGAACTTTTCTTTATTCGATGAAGAGATGAAAGGAAACGGATGTCGGTTTTTCGAGGCAAAGAAGTCGCGTGTACATGCACATGCAATGAAACCCGGAGAATTTTCGTTTGGAGGATCGAATTGACAATCGTTGCGTGCATAAGTACTCATTGTCAGCTAGGAACAAGTGGTTCTTGGGCATATTTTTCTTTGAAAGTGTCGGTATTTTGCGGTGTAAAATCTGTGGTTGTAAGGAAGAATGTCACATATGTTACCAAACCTCGAAAAATTTGAAATCTACCTAACCAATGAAACGAGTTTGAAAACCATTCGCCATTTTACTGACCCAGAAACAACAGAGAATAACATTTCTGGGTAATTATTTACTTTACTACATTCTGAACAACTTTTACCTGTACATGTTATAGCCGCTCGATTTTAGTTTTCGAGATATTTGCAAAAAACTATTACTAATACTGTACTGAATTTACAGTATACGTACAACCATGCATACGAATATCCTTTTATATATACGTTGTATATTGTATACCTGTGTTATTCATTTTGTGTTTGGTTAGAAATGGAACCAATGAAACCGGTATTAATCAATCCCGATGATAATTCCGATGAGAATTTCAATTACGTTTAATGCAGACGAGATTGAAAACCATTCGCCATTTTACTGGCCCAGAGACAACAGAGGATAATATTTCTAGGTAATTATTTACTTTACTACATTCTGAACAACTTTTACCTATACATGTTACCGCCGTTCGATTTTAGTTTTCGAGATATTTGCAAAAAGCTATTGCTAATACTGTATTGAATTTACAGTACGCATACGAAAATCCTTTTATATATGTATGTTGTATTTTGTACATCTGTGTTATTCATTTTGTGTTTGATTAGAAACGCCGTTAAGCAATTGCCTATACTGATACACGAAAATCTACAAGAGAGAAAGTTCAATACAGTATTAGCAATAGTTTTTTGCAAATATCTCAAAAACTAAAACCGTGCGGCGCTAACGTGTATAGGGAAAAGTTGTTCCGAATGATGAACTTGACAACATATATGAAGGTCATCAAAATCGGTGAAGAAGCTCCTAACGTAAATAATTACCAATTTAGGATTTACGTATTTATTACAGTCTCGTGTTTGGTCCCGTTGCAATCAGCAAAAATTTCACCAATAAATTAGTTAAGGTTACCTACCGAAACAACTAAAAGTGATACAGCTTTTATAAAATTAAAAAAATAAATTATAAATAAAATTAGTAATAAAATTATTAATAAATAAAATTAAAAAACTATTAAATAACTAAAAGTGATACAATCGATTCATTATTACAAAAAAGTAACGTTATCCGTAAAGATAAAAGTAACACTAATCGAGGGAAGACTGATTCGGTGATCTGGCGATTCTGTCTAATGGTCATCGATGAACTTCAACAACCGGACGCACTATTATTCGAATATAGTCGTGGCAAGCTGCGTTAAAAGTCAGGGAAAGTGGGTCAAGATGGTCGACACATTCGATGGCGAGGAGGCCGATTCTATGGAAATGGACCGACTTAACTGACCATTCTGCTCGGTGGCATTCGAAAACTCTTAAAACTGCAATTCGGTGAATAAGACTTGCGGTGGCTAGGCGAGGGGATGATATCGCTGCAACTTTTCGGATCGGTAAATATAGGAACCGACCATTTTGGGAACTTCATTGACCGTGGAGAGAAAAATGGTCGCCGAGGCTGGACAACGGTCACGTCCACGTTCGCAGTTATAAAATCCACCGTTCCGGCCAGCGTCGTTTCTAGGTAAATCGTCTGTTTGAGCTCGGTGGGGGGAGCCGCAGCTTACAGGCGATTTCTATTCCGGACTCTTCGAATCTGAGAATTTATCGGCCGGGAAGGAAGAGGAACAGAAGGCGGGTACCCTTTCGCGTGGAACAGCCACGGAGTATAATCGAAGGCCATTACGATCGCTAAATCGCGGTTCGACGTCGCGGCAGAATAGGAATGATGCTGTAGCAACGGCCTTTAACGATGCAATTCGGGAGCCGAACGTTGCGCTGAGTTGTTCGAAAAGAAGACCGTGAAACGAACTGTGATACGCAGGAAACCGTGTTCTACATTTTCCGTCCAACTTTCTGAGAAATGGCTCGCCAGCTTTCGGACCGGTGAACGAATAATGCCGGCCATTGTACCTCAAAAGAACTGAACATTCTTCAACCTTGTCGGATAATGTTCGACTCCTTTGATTAATGGAGGACGGAATGGTTCGCTTATAATCATTCTGGCTATTGATAAAAAAATTATATTGTACCGTTGCCTGTGGGTGCGTATTTAAACTGTGATCGTTTCGTTGCGAATTGGGGACAATAATTACTCCTTCGTTAAGAAAAGAGCTGGAGGGAAAAGAAGGGGATGGAGGAAGGAAGAAAAGCAGATTCTCTGGAAGGTTGAAGAAAAAAAGGAAAAGAAGGAAAGATATATCAAGAAGAAATGCAATGGCACTGGTGGAGACGTGGGTAAAAGTAACATGAGGAAACTGGCAAAAAGTAGACCAGGAGATGGACAAGGGAGGGAGATGAGGAAAGGATGTGTGTTTGTGTGAGAGAGAGAGAGAGAGAAATTAGGGTGAAAGAGAAGAAGATTATATACATATATTTTTCGCTCTCTCTCTATATATATACATATATTAATATATAAGTGTAATTAAGTTTAAGGTTAAGTCTACGTTTAAATTAGAATAAGGTAGTATTAAGGATAGGCTAAGGAGATGTAAGAGGGTGCGAAAGGGGAAGAAAAAGGAGTGTGTAAATAAGAATTGTAACCCCTAGGGGAACAAAAATAAATAAATATATATATACACATATGAGAGATAAGTTATAGTAATTGAAACATTACATTGTAAAGGGACAAGGATTTCTTTGTAACCCGTAAGGGAACAAAAAATAAATATATATACATACATACAATTACTTCTTCATTGAGAGGGAAGATACCGACTGCAGGAACTATGAAGAGACTACAATAGAATTTAACTAGATTTTCGGTCGAAACATGGGTTTGCGGGAATCGGTCCGTATTTAAGCAAATTTTGGATGAGGGCTCATTCCAAAGAGAAAGGTTAAACGCACCGCGTTCAAATCATGATTTAACGAAAAAAGTCTTTTAGAGACAGAAAAATAAGTAAGAAGATTGCAAAACTACTTAGGAATCCCATAAATATTGTCACTTGCAAAACAGCTACAGTGATATATACGTATCGGAGTGCCTTGTGCAGATACGAAAGAAGAACGCATTATAAATGCACGCAGAAAAGCATTACCGACGCGAACGGCAATTATTCATTCTTTGACAGTAGAAATATATCGGAATCAGTGTATATTTAGACGAATATTGATTATTCTATAAAAAAATTACTGACACTTCGTATATACATACGAGTCCTTACATTTCGAAGTAGTATAACCTTAAAACAAGGCATACCGGAATTGAAATCCATTATATCACGATATTCTTGCTTTGAAACTTTGAAAACTAATTTCATTTAATATTTGTCGTAACACGGTGAAAGTAAAGATGGGTATTTATCCGTTAAACAAATATTATAACATCAATGTTAATGGTATCGATGTTTTTGAATAAACTATTTTCTTTTGCAAATAATAATGAATAAGGAAATATTTAATCGATTAAGTTAACTCTCCCCTATACGCGATCTTGTAATTTTATTTACAAAAATTGCCAGACAATATCTGATCGTAGAAAATTGTTGATGTTAGCATAAAGGCTAAAACCTAAGGTGTCCGAATTTCATAATAGGTGTTCCAAAGTTTTAAATCGCGGAGAAATCGTTCGGAACTTCTTACCGGGAAAAATAACGAAAGTGTTTCGGAGTGGTTAAGATAAATGGATCGGCTTGTAAGAAGACACACGATGCTTCCCAGCCAGGCAGACAATCCGCCGGTGGGTGTTAGGTACAGCCGCGCATAACAAACCGGAAAGGCCGGAATATATTGCATAACCGTAAATGCATGCAAACTACGGGTCTACGGGATCGAAGTTCCGCGGGTAGCCGATGGGAATGCCTTCCGAAGCAGTCGAAGGGAGGAAACGAAGCTCGTTTATTTAGCCATTCGCGGGTAAAATCTCCGGCCCCCGATGGTATCCCGCGTCGGGATTCCCACTTCGTTCTTATGCGAATGCTACTTTTAAGACGCATCGGAGATCGCATCGCGGGAAACCAGCTAGTTAGGAGTTTGATCGCGCCTGAAACAAGCCGCTCCGTAATCGGATAATCAAGCCACCCCCTGTCCGCCATTTTCGACTCTTTGAAACTCGCAGACGAGTAATTCGCCCCGGCTCAATGATAATTGCCAGCTCATCTGTAAACACAAGCGGCCGCGTTCCTATCGCTAGATCTACGATTCATTTATTCCGCTTCCGTGCTAGATTTATTTCACCGTTTATTTCGTATCTGCTGCTTTACCCACCTACCTGTAATAAAACTTTCAGACTGATTTTTATGTGCATTAAGGGATTGAAGTTTTTACGCGGATTAAGCTTTTCGAAAGAATTCACTGCTGAGTAGGGTGAACGAGAAAAAAGAGGATTATTGGGAATCTTGTTAGACTTTGTTTCCTAGCTAATTTAAGGGAGACATTATTCCATTATCGATGCTGCCAATTGTTTCTAGTTTTTCTCGGAAAATCGAGAACGATTTTCTATGTATGTTTTCTCTGTATCTGTTTGTAATAGCGATTATGTAATTTTTTTAACATTGATAGCTTTCGAGTTTGATTTTCCTTCGAAAAGTCCAAACTAAACTGAATGTGAAATATTTTATTCTTATCGAAATAAGTGACTTTTATTTTTTCTAGGATGTAAATATTGTTAGTTAATTCAATCGAATGAAAAACACATAGAAAAGTGAGTGTTTCGCTTGTTATTTTATTGATTTAATGAATCGAGGTTAATCGAGGTCCTACTGTAAAATTAGTACAATAATATTTTAAGGGCAGAAAGTTTTAAAATATCAGAAGCTTTTCCATTTTCTTGTACCCACACTCTATCTTCCTTTTCCGCGACGCCACTTCTCCACGCTCCCCCCACGTATCACCCTTATCTGCTCCCCTTATATGACGATACTGGGTACCAACATGGCCAGAACTTATTTTCAATTTCAAGGATTAAAATTTCAAAACTTCTTCGTTTTCACTTTCACGATAATCTACTCGGCGACGAAGGTTAATTGAATTCTTTCCTGAATTCTCCGCCTCGATGCAACGCCGTGGAACTGGATCAATTAACGATTTCATTTCTTGCACTTTTAATAAAATTATTAGCTTCTGTTCCCGTTTCCAATGGTAGCCTGCTGGCTTTAATTAACGCCGGAGTGAAGCAGAAGTGACCCCCGGCTACCGGCCGTGTACTACGCAATTTTTACAGCACTACGTTTCTCATTTTTATCGTAGATTATGTTGTCGCTTTTCCATTACGGCGTAACTGGCCATTCCGTAGAAACCGAGCGAATGTCGTGCCCACTTAGAGAGTGTTTTTCAGGCTCCCTTGATTCTCATCTGGCCTTAAGGAGCTCGCTTCTTTGCCATTAGGTAGTCTTGCATGACTTTCTGTCAGACCTTTTATAACGAGATGATAATAAATCACTTTAAACTTATTCATTCATGGCAAGAACTGTGCTCTCTCGTACCTCGCACTTAATTTCTCTGAAATTCTCTTATATATTTCAGATAGATAACTAAATTCTATATTTTCTATATTTCAATACAGTTTTCACGATGCATTAACCGTTGAATTTTAATTGAATATTTCAATAAATATATTATTTAAGTATTACTTCGTGTCGTCGTCACGTCGAGGTATTAATTATAGTTTTAGTCTTGTAACCAACTAATTAAGAATATCTGACGAGAATTTTATAAAAGCTCTACACCCCGTTCGAATTTAATCCGTGTATTGCAACGGTGCTAAAAAGTTTATACAAAATAGAATTGGAATTATACAGGCTTTTGTTATTACGTTCATCGATGGTGTAAGCACTCTTGAAACAAATACAACAGGCTGTCTGATATCGGTAACATTTTTAATTAACAAAGGCTCCAGTTTGCATACGGTAAGAGGTGCTCCACGAATGTCGAGTGTCTCTTCAATATTTTTTTTATTGAAAAATAATTTCACGACGATCCACGTGTTGTAGAATTATTAATGATTTTTACCAAAAACTGATGGATTTGTAGGAGGGAATGAAATTCACGCTCAACGAGATACTCTTGACATACAATGTCGCGATTTCACATGCGGGATCAAGATTTCAGTACGCTTATCATAATAATTTAATGAAATAATTTTGTAAGAGTTGCGTCAATCGAAAAATCTTGCAAAAAAGTTAATTTTTAAAACAAATTTTAATATGTTATGCAGCAATACATTCTGAATAACTTTTTCCTTTTCCAATATAGGGGAGTCGCTTTTAGTTTTTCAGATATTTGCAAAAAACTATTGCTAATACTGTATAGAATTTTTCGTATTCCTGCATGCTCCGCCGCAACGTAAACCTGTTCCGGGGCCACATTTGTTTATTTTTTCTTTATAAACACGTTGTGAAGATGAGAAGCCACAATATCATACACTACAGCGTCAAAACTACACTACCGCGCAGCGTGCAGGAATACGAAAAATTCAATACAGTATTAGCGATAGTCTTTTACAAATATCTCGAAAACTAAAAGCGAAAAGGAAAAAGTTGTTCAAAATGTTTAAATCTATAACATATTAAAATTTCATCAAAATCGGACTACGCAGAAAATAAACAGTGCGGATCAGTAGCGATCAGTGAATATGGAAAATTCAATTTAGTACTAGCAATAGTCTTTTGCAAATATCTTGAAAACTAAAACCGAACCCCTATATCAGAAAAGGAAAAAGTTGTTCAAAATGTTTAAATCTATAACATATTAAAATTTCATCAAAATCGAAGTACGCAAACCTTTTCTATATACTTACCGGAATCTGTTCTCCATTCGTGACAACAGATGGCAGATTTCCACGATTAAAAATGAATGCGCCACTCGATTCTATTAGACATTACGTATAACCATAGAGAATTTGCTAATAGTCGTGCGTTTGTTGACCTGAAGAGTGTGCGGGGTGTCGTTCCTATTTCAAACGTCATCCCATTCAACTTGAAACACAATTGTACCTGGTGGTGTTTCACTTGGTGCGTATTGTTAGCTGCGTCTTAGCTTTCGTTGTCGTAGGGTGCTCCTCCGTTCTGTTATTCGTATCGTGAACGGAACCGTAGCACACTATTGTGATATTTTAGTGCAGCGAAGACGGGTTGTTCCCGTTTCGCGACGGCATCGTGATTGTACAATGTTCCAGCTGCGTAACCAGTCATCCATATGCGCCAGTGAAACGCCTTATCCGATGCGACACCTAACTATCGATCAAGAACGAGGCTATGCATATTACCATTGAAAAATTCTATAAGGGTGAACGGTAACAGTTGGTGCAACTTGAAGATGCTGATGAAAAAATATCGTCCATAAATGTGGACTACAATTCTTTCATACGAGGCTTCGTTCTTCGAAAAAATCAGCAGGAATTCGAAAGGTATGGAAATTACTGCAACAAAAAATTAAATAATAAATAAACGTGTGATTTTAACAGCAAATAATAATGTTAAAATTTAACAAATTTATAACATATTCAATTAAATATGGTCCTTAAAGAATTTAACATTTTAGAATGCTGATGCTCTTCCGGGAAGAAACAATGGAACGTGAAATATTCTCTACACCGTCTTTTCACCATATTATCCTCCCCGTTTGCATTATTTCATTCCCGCTTTCAATATAAGAAGATTAAACGAGACACAATTGGAATTACAATATAAATCGTTTGCAAACAGTTTCCTTGGAAATGGTAATGATAACAATTTCAATAATTACTCGCGAATCTGTACGATTGTCCACAGTTTCAATAGATGCGAAAATAATTGCGATTATTGTACACGCTAAAAGTAATAATTAGTGACTGTAATGAGAATATAATTCCCTATAGAGATACGTATTTTATGCGTAATCACGTGAACCGTTTAAATTAACATCTAGAAACGTTACAAGAGGTGATACAGTATACATAGAAATAATTTACACGTTTATCGAGCTACAATTACTTTATAAGGGGAGTTTAAAATGTTTGCTAGGCCTAATTTAATTGGTATAAAATCACTCGACAATATTGTTGGGTGATTTTATACCATTTAAAGAGCTTAATTTTCATCGTAATAACTTTCTCGTATCAAGCAACATGGAATAGCATAAATTAAGGAGAGGATAAACTGCAAAACATCTAGAGATTTTATCCCAAAACTGAGTTGTGAATAATATTGTACAATAAAATAGATGGGGAACAGTAGCCGTTGCATTTCATTAAATAGACTTACGTCGCAAATCTTAATCGCGTATTTACGTTATAACGACTAAAGAAGGATGGAATTATTCTTAGCGGGACAAAAATGGACGGGAACGGCAAAGACACAGCAAATCCCCGTTGATGCGAGCGACGTCCGTTTCTTTCCGCTGGTGCAGTGTTTGCGGTCTTAAGATTGAATCGCTTCGGGACATAATTATTTTTTCCTTAAAACCTCAAAGTGGAAGTTCGAGATTTAAAGTACTTCGTAATTTCTTATATAATGCTCCGGATCCTCTGGAAATATTGGAACAGCATTTGAAAATGAAGAATCTTCGAAACGAGATGTAAAGCTACATCAAAATGTAAATTCTTCGTTCTCACCCCTTCGTATTTTTCTAATTTATTATCCATAGTCAATTTTTATTTAACTTGCACTTTGAATGTTGTCCTATTTTTATTTAGAGACGTAAAGCTGCATCAAAATTTTTATTCTTCGTTCTCACTCCTTCTTCTTTTTCTAATTTATTGTCCATAGTCAATTTTTATTTAACTTCTACTTTAAATATTGTCCTGTTCTCTTTATATTGTTACTCTAAACAATTATTGGGTGGTATAACATAAATTCTCATAATAAAATCTCATGAATAATCATAACAAGTTGATTTCAATCATTTACTTTTATAATGAATGAAAAGAATATTTGAAAATAGCTCAAATAAAATATTCTCTATTATACATAGGGTGATATTGAATCTGAAGGTCATCTTCAATTTCTTAAATAGAACTACCTATTTTTTATTGCATATTCTTGCAGCTTGTTTTGGGAGCTTTACAAAACATTTGAATAAAATATTTTTTCCTTAAATATTTTTTACTACGATATTCGTCGTGCATACGACGTCACATGACTAATCCGGTACTGGTAGAGAGAGAGAGAGGGTAATTTTTTTCTCGTATGGCTTCTCTGGCCCAGCACTAGTCTAAGGAAAAAGCTTCCTCATCGAGTCACAGAGACCAGCGAGAAATCGTGTTTCGTCAAATCGAAGAAACTCTACATTCCAGTGTTTCATATCGGGCCAGTTTCCCCAAGTTCCAAAGGAATCGCCGGAATTCAGTTGACACAGTTCCATCGGGGGAGAGTTACTCGTTCATCCCCCGCGTAGACGTGAGGTTACTACGAATATCGACTGATGAAGCCTGCGTTGATTTCTTCTTCCAAGTTATACCGAGACTCAGGGGCAGGAGGGCACAGGATTACGTGGATTCGGGGTTGTTGCAGGCTTAGGGTAGGTTGTACCTCGAAGCTTGTCTTGTAACGCGTCGCTACCAACCTACTCAAACTTATTGTTAATCTACCAATGTTTATGGAAAGGTGTACATTTGTACGCTATTATCGACGATGTACCTACACGAATACGTATGTTAGCCGTAGAAATTAACCCAAGAAAAATATCCTGTAAACGGGAGCCAAGTTCTCTATGACCGTAAAAAGTTGTGAGATCAAAGAAAATATTGGCAAGTTCGTGAGCTGAGAAATACCTCTTGCAATATTGAAAAAATGTTTGTAATAATTAGTTTAAAAGAACGCTATTTATTTTTTAGAGTTACATGGAGAGCTCCATCAGGATCATTTTTTATTATATTTTTTTAATTCAAAAGACTACATACGTTATGAGGTTGGGTATACAGCCATTTTTCTTTCTTTTCTTTTTTGAGGTGTAAAATTTCAAACTTTGATAATTATTCCTTCGATGGTTTGTTATTAGATTAACGTCTTGCCAATATTGGGACATGATAGCATTTAACAAGTGTACGAAATTACACCTCTCTTTTCGAAATTAACTTTAACAGTAATAACTTTTTTTGTTTATAATAAATTTCCCAAATAATACAGATTAACACCATTAAATGAGAAAATTCTTTTTCATTTAAATATTCACTTCAGCATTTTTTACAGCAGTACGATTTTATTCACCCCCACGAAGGGAGTGTAATTAATTTTGTACACTGTCTACAAAAATGTTCGAGCACGTGCAAGCTTATTGGCGAAGACACGAAAGAAAAATGAGGGACATAGGTGAAAATTTTTCCATGTTTGTTTGCACGCGAAATACGCCAATCAATTATTACGGTTCAGTACACGGCAAAAAGTAATTGTTACCGTAAAAACCTATGACGATGCCTGTCCGTATTAATTTCGACGTTGTCAAATTGTAACGGCCGCAATATCCGCGGAAATCGTTCTACTTTGCCTATCTCTTTAATTTCGGATCGCTTCGGTAAAAATCTAATATACATATTTTGCTGCAACAAAATGTAAATTCTTCGTTCTCACCCCTTCGTATTTTTCTAATTTATTGTTCGTAGTCAATTTTTATTTAACTTCTACTTTGAATATTGTCCTATTCTCTTTGCATTGTTATTGTAAATAATTAAAAAGTGAAAATCTGGTATACATATTTTATTTTAAATAATTCTGTTTTTACGAAACATGTTCGTATAAAAATATTACATTAAAAATAAGAATAAATTAGAATTGAAAATATTATGATTGCCATACGTCCACTAGCAATTATTTCAAAAGTAAATTTGACGACGAGACAAAACTGAGATAACGAATGAAACGCGTCAGATCCGATAACGGAAGCATTATTATTTCCGCGAGGAATTTTAACTCTCGGCCATGAAAGTATCGTTTGAATTCTCATCGCTCGAAGTCCGGCATCTTTCAGCGGAGTTTAACGACAAATAATTAACGAGTAACCAAATCGTGAAAGTTGGCTAGGCAGCTCATCAGAGAAGTTATTCAGCGTACAGTTATTTTACTTCTTTATAAAGATCCAGTTAATTAAGCCGACAGCGTCGCCGCGCGCCGCCGCCGGTTGCACGGCAATAGAGGAGTTTTGAAATTACGCAATGGCGGCGAGCGGACAACTTATGAAATTCTAGCGCTAGCAGAATTTTACAAACGACCGGGTCAAAGCTACACCACTGCGCTTCCTCTCTACCCCTGGCTGCATCGCAATTAATGCAGCCGCGTAATTTAGTAACGTTCGCCTGCAATCCTCCTCGAAAAGTCCTCGTAACACGTGCTCGTTCGACGACAATAAAGGGAACACCGTGTACGTTTAATTCCGAATCTTAATACGGTCGGATTACGTGACAGGACAATATGTAAGCGAATTGAAATTTAGGCAGAGCTCGAACCGAGTCTGTCGACGATAATTAAATCCTTGTGTAAGAATCAAAGCTTGCCATGCAGTGCGTTCGAGGCAGCCATTTTGTACCGGCTGTTTCACCTACGGCGACATACAAATGTGCACGAGAATAAATCTTATTCCATTTAACTCGACGAACTTTTAAAAATTCCATGCATCTAATTAATCTACTCGAAGCAGAATTAAAAATATTTTATTGTTAATAAATCTTATACCATTTAATTCGACGAATCTTTTAAAAATTCCATGCATCTAATTAATCTAATCGAAGCAGAATTAAAAATATTTTATTGTTAATAAATCTTATTCCTCTTAATTCGACGAATCTTTTAAAAATTCCATGCATCTAATTAATCTAATCGAAGCAGAATTAAAAATATTTTATTGTTAATAAATCTTATGCCATTTAATTCAACGAATGTTTTAAAAATTCCATGCATCTAATTAATCTAATCGAAGCAGAATTAAAAACATGTAATTGTTAATAAATCTTATTCCTTTTAATTCGATGAATGTTTTAAAAATTCCATGCATCTAATTAATCTAATCGAAGCAGAATTAAAAATATTTTATTGTTAATAAATCTTATACCATTTAATTCGACGAATCTTTTAAAAATTCCATGCATCTAATTAATCTAATCGAAGCAGGATTAAAAATATTTTATTGTTATTAATATTATTAATATTAAATTGTACATTATTACTGTTATCGTTATGAATTTTTTTTCAATTATACAGGCACTACAAAATAATAGCCAGGACGAGTACTGAGCTCGAAACTAAAATATTCTATTTTCATTTATACTTCTCGCTAATACGAATATCTGGTCGGGAATAAAAATGTGCCGGCACATTTATTTTACTGCTCGGAAATATTTTATTACTTGTTTGAAAAGCAATAATTTTTTTCAGTGGAAATGCACGTTTGAATTTGTACGTGGTCAGAGTTACCACGCGGAGCCGATTCACAATATTGAACTTGCAATCGTAAAGTAAATAATTTAATGCAGTCAACATTATTTTATTTGACTTAAATGAAACAAAATATTTTTCGCGTGTTACTGGTTTCCTTCTAGACGAACAAATGGACTAGATTCCATTAAAACTTTTAATATTTTGTTTCAACATCTCCAAATACTTGATTCATGAAGTAATAACAAAATATAAATAAAAAAATTGTAGAATAAAGTGTATTCTCTGCAACAAAATATTCATCGAATACGTCAATGCGGAGATATCGAGTTTTCCATAACGCCTCCATGTGTTACATACTCTAAACAACAATGTATACAAAATTAATTCGACTTTCGCCATGGAAAATACGAGACCATGAACGTTACAAATAGGCAGCGTTGCTAGTGAACGTGTGGAAATGTTTCATTCCGAAGCTGCGATGCCCTGTATTCAGGTGTCAGTTTAGCGGGTATAGTGATTGATGAATTCACGGAACAACGCGTCGTTTGACATTATTCCGGGATCGCTGCTATAGCTATACATCTCTTATTCGAAATAATCGTGCAACGAGCTGCGTGCTTCTTGTATCAACGCCACCTACACAAGCCGCCTAAAAATATTGCAAGTGCATCGTCGATTAACCACTAAATACAGTTGAAATTATACCGTGTTTGGTGTCGTTTTAATCAGAAAAATACCAGAAATAAGTCGGCGGAAGTTCCATAAAAAAATAATTAAAAATTAAGAAGTTTCGTAATTGGATTAGTAGTGGTTCACACCGATATACCTGGTTTGAATTACTTCGGACGAAATCGGCGACAAAATCAAATAACTTTCGATAGAAATTTTTTAAAAATTAAAGCTGAAACTTTGTGGAAAATAGGGAGATTATGGTACAAACGTTTTTTAACCTTGAGAAAATTCGTTAAACTCGCACAATTTCAAGGAAATCGTGGTTTATCAATTTGTTTGTTTCATTCACTGAAGTTAACAGATAATCGTAACAAGTAAATCTTTTTGTGAGAATCGTGGTCCGTTGGAAACGAACCAGTTACAGCATCGTCGTTTGCCGACAGCGAATCTTACAAACAATTATGAAAGAACGATAATCTCGTTGGTTAAACACGATACGAAAATGGAAACAGATATTCAACGATCCAGCGGCAACGATTAATCGACTCAGCAAGTGGAATGTTTGCTGCGAGCACTAAACGATGCTGATTCTAATCGCTGGATCGCTACCAATGTTCCGCGTGTTTATTTCCTAATGATTGCGGTAATAGCTTAAGATGAGGCTTTAACAGGATCGTTCGTAAATTCAAGGATCGAAATACACGGTGGTTATTCCTTGTTACTATAAATTAAATCTGCTCGAACGTTTCCTTCGAGATGTCCTGTGAAACTTTTACGCGAGGTTCACTCAGATATAAATCGTACTTTCTTCCGAATTTTCTGTTCCAGTGCAATTTAAAAAAAAAATAATAGAGGGTGGCCTCCATATACAGGGCCAGTACAAAATGTATTAAATAAAAAATAATGTATTACAATAATAATCATTTCTACTACTAATTTTGTATGGTGTCTAGTTTGCATTATACTAAAATTCATTAGTATGGTATTATAATTTGTATACGTGTATGCGTGTAGTCTTTTATGCTTTTAATAAACTTAATGGATGTTTACGCTTCTGGTTACACGGGTGTAGAAGTTTTCCGCTGGAGGCTCTATGAGAGACTCAACTTTCAGAATGAAATAATGACCGAAATTAGAATAGTTGTTATCCAAATGTTACGCGAACAGGTATTTATTTAGAGGTTTCAACGTAATCTGTTTCTCTGTTTCAAATATTTCTTTAAAACTTGGCAGGGTGTATTTTTGTCTGACGCAATTAACACTAGAACTACCGAGCACTAAACGCAGTTGGCATACATAGCCTTCTAATAACGACAATATTTTATTTATTTAGATTTCGTACAGGCGATATTTAAATATGTACTATAATAGAGAAGTTCACTAAAAAAATTTCTCAAAGAAACATATTTATAAGTTTAATATTTCTAATCGAAAAAAGTTTGCACCAGTCATTTTGACTGGTCTGGTAGTTCTAGTGTTAACAATCTTTAGGAATTTACGATGCAGTTGGATTAGTTCAATTTAAAGCAATAATTAAAAGATTACAAAAACTTGAGAACGTCAACGTATTGGTTGGATTGCGAAGGTAATGTAAATTAGGAATTATGTATATAAATCGTAGAAAACAATTAAATAGAAATTCAGAAAGGTCTCTGTCAGTGACGGATTAGTCACGTGGCATTGTACCACGTGACGAGCCGTGTCACGTGATCGGCCCGTGGGGGCAGGGTGGGGGAATAGCGTCGTAGAAGGAGAAGTATAAACTGGAAAACAAGTCGTTTACTTGGCAACACTTTGAACATCCGCGAACTCGTGCCGGTGAAGTTGTAACAGTTGTACGTTTTAATAGCTTTGCGTCGTCATCTTGAATTTTTCAGCTTCAGGCACGTAACTGCGACGCCATTGGAAAGTTGTTTTGCGCCGAGTGACAATTCGTTGGACAATTGATTTATGAAGCCATGCTCCCTCTACAATGATTCCAATTTCGAACAAAATAATACGTCTGAAGGACATGCTCGATCGGGTAACGGGTAAAACGTGTCTGAAGGACTTCCAACTTTTACGCGCGAAATTCGATGAAACAAGTTTCATCGCTACTCCGAATCATCTAGCGAAATTGCACAACAATCTCCTCGATTTTTCTGCGTAGGTATTTATCGGCGATTCGTACTTTTCCAAGCAAAATTAATTTAAATTCGCAAATTGAATTATGCTATTTATAGCTATCAAGTTTTATAATTGATACCATACCGCGTCACTGATCTCCGTTTTTATTAATAACTCGGTTATTTGCTTATTATGTAAACCCGTTATTATTTATTATTAATTTGGATAATTTGGTAGCGTTGTCCGAGCGAATCATGACGATTTGCCAGACTATACTGAGCATAAATATCAACAAGTGCGGTCGGAAAGACAACTTGTATTAATAATTATTCCTATTTAAAGTTTTATCTAAGCTAAAAAGAAACACATGATACAATTGTGCTGTACCTCGCAAGAGAATTATACAAAGCAACGATTGGCGAACGCATAACTGTCTTCCGATAACAACAGGCAAGGATGGTTTTCAATTATCCTTAGCGAACGACTATTTCACTTCCTGGAATCGTTAATCTCTACCAGCGGAAAACATTTCCGACGACGTTGATTAACGAACGAATGACGATCGTTAATCAGAACCATGACGAATCAATCATCGGCGATAATCACGGTTAAAAGTGATGGATCGCTTTCGGGGAACAGGTAGGAAGCCGTCTCCGCAATTGCACGTGACAAATAAATGACGTCCGACGACGTCGAAAACTGTGGAAACCATTGGACCACGGTATTATAGCGAGGCAGAATGGCGGAGGAGAAGAAACATTTTGTCATGAAAGTACAATCGGCACTAATGAGGATCGGCTTTTATGCAATTACCCATATTTCGCTGGACCGGTCTGTCCTACTCCATAAAATATTTTCGACTCGTCCACGGTAATGGAAGTCTCTGGTTTCACGGTTTTGTTTCAACTTCCCGTCGACGACCACCTGCTTTTTCCATCTTCTTAAACGTGCAGGCCGTTTTATTCGATTGTCAGATAACCAACGTATTGGATTATTCCAAATATAAAGCGGCTTTAAAGGCCGGATCGTTTATCCGCGACCGTAACCGTTGCCTTTATTTTTAATACGCTTCTCATCGTGACATTGCTATTAACAGGGTGACAGCTATGTTCGCTGGTCACATAAGTCATTTATTCAAATGGAGATATTTTTGTCGGAAGGAATAAATTCTACATAAATACGGACGCAACTTAGATCCAACGAAGGCATGTGTTTGAAATAACAAAGGTAATCGTATAGAAAAGGTCTGCGTACTCCGATTTTGATGAAATTTTAATATGTTATAGATTTCGACGTTTTGAACAACTTTTTCCTTTTCCCATATAGGGGGGTCACTTTTAGTTTTCGAGATATTTGCAAAAGACTATTGCTAATACTGTACTGAATTTTTCGTATTCCTGCATGCTTCCCGGCAACGTAAATCTGTTCCGGGGCCGCATTTGTTTATTCTTTTTTTTTTTGTGAACACGTTGTGGAGATGAGAAGAGACAATACCACACACTCACCCAGTGTTTCACACGCATCCAGTGCAGGAATACGAAAAATTCAATATACTATTCGCGATAGTTTTTTGCAAATATCTGAAAAACTAAAAGCGACCCGCCTAAATTGGAAAAGGAAAAAGTTGTTCAGAATGTGCTGCTGCATAACATATTAAAATTTCTATATAATTACCGGACCTTTTCTATATAATTATCAAAATTGCTGTGAAAGAGACCATTTTTTTAGTGCTAATTTCTAATGACGTCACAATTCGCATTTAACTTTCCCATTTAACTTATTAAAATAATTTAATAAGTACACCGAAGCAGGAATAATATAAACATTAATTTCATCCAGCAACGACTTTCTAACATTAGAAACAACATTTGAATATTCTGAAAATTTTCAAAAAAGATTAGAATATAGTACCATATCTTCAGCTTTGATACTATTTGTTTCTGTTAGAACAATGCTCGACAATTCTTGACAGCTGACTTTATCAACCATTTCATTTTCGTGTGTACATCCATTTTTCAGAACTTTTTGCGCAGTCTTCGATGCTAGCGGAACGCTGGGAGCATTTCATCGATTCCGCTGATCTTATTTTATCCGCGCATATCTGTTTCTGACAATAACTGATTCCATCGAAATATATGGTAAACAGTCAGAAGCGCTCAGCGCGAAAAGCATTTCTAAAATAACGATCCAGTTATTTCACGGTGGTATTTTTAAATAAGAAGCTTGGCATTTCACTTAATCCCTCGCCGTATTTTAACGAGTCACGCTCGCCATAAATATTTTAAACAAAGACGAATAAATATGAATGCTACGCCTGTCGTTTTAAGTGAAATCAAATTTGATTCGTAAAAATTGTAAATTGTAGAACGTGTCCTCCGTTGTGTGAAGAATATCCAGATGGATCATTCTACGTGTGTATATTTGCAGAAAATTTTCCAAAGAAATTTGAAGAACTGTGTTTTAAAAGCAATCGCGAGGTCGTAGAATTGCTAATTACTGTTTAAGCTAAAATAACGATATGTGTCGCGTATAATTTACTTAGGCAATCATCGTTGCGAAATTACTGAAGGAAATCGCCATTGCGCATGCATGAAGCAATTCTGGAACAGGGAATTGCTAGGCTCGATAGAGTGCTTTAGCAGGGAGTCAAGGCTGAAAGTGTTCTGCAGTTACTGCCAATTTTCGTTAACCACGTAATAGCGTCGACCAAAGGACCGTAAGATTGGTATAATAACGTCGTTAATCAACAACTCCGCTGCGAAGTTAAAAATCGAGCCTTTGATTATGCTTTCATTAATAATTTATGGTTGTATCTGCCAATACTGAAGACGAGGTACACGCAGCTACCCGGAAAATAATTATTTTTAGTAGACTGAGAATAATATACATTGATCCACGTGAACATTTTTTTATATTCAATTAGAAGAATTGATTTCCTTCGATCTATTATGATTAAATAATGATGATTAAATAAATATTTAAATTCTTAAATTCTATCAACAACCAAACTATTTGAACTTTTACTACCTCGTTTCTGCCATAAACGCGTGAAACCCGCAATATAATAATTACCAAGGTATATTGTTCTACCTCACCATGTTCAATTAAATTTAATTGGACTGTAACGTAATTTATTGAACTGTGATAACTGCATATTACATTAAGCTGACTGCAGTTGCATTAAACAGGGGATCGACGTACCACAGCTAGCATTATGTTTTTGTAATGTTCGTAAAGTACGATTAAACAATAGTAATGTCCAATTATACTAAACTAGTAGATGAATGTAAGTTAAGATTGTAAAGGAGAAGTTGAAAGAAATGTAACCCTAAGGAGAACATAACAAAGTACTACTACTACTAATTACACTAAATATAGCTCTTGAACTTCGTTGTAATTTATATTTGTGGAGCTTGTATTCGTATATAACTAAAAAATAAGAAATTAAATAAAGAATTTGACAAAGGAGTGCAAAGGGTTAAAATGATTTTAATTGAAATCAGCCTAAGTCTGATTAGACTGCTGATCGTCTTGCAAAATAAATAAATGTCCAAGTCAATCCTTAGAACCCGAATAACAATTAATATAGTAATATTTATCATTTTTCAATAACATTCACCTCCGTAGCTAAGATCAATTTTTCCGATGGATCAAAATGGCCGTGTTCCCAGCGCAAGATAATTGATAGATCCGGTACAGTGGCATCTCGTCCCAAAACATGGCTTAAAGTGAATCCACTATACTAGCGCATACCAGCTAAAGGGCTAAAGCCTGCGTTTAATGGAATTTCAGCTATGGGTCAAAATGACTCAGCATTCGCCTGAGTCCGCCTCGATCCGAGACCAGCGCCACCGGAGGGTTTAATCCATCGATCAGAAAACTGGATCTTAGTATTACGATCTCGCTTCGAGGCTCCTTACAAAGGCTGGCCCGCTGCTGTTTCATGATAATTTCGTTCGGTGAAACGACGCCGGGCGCAACTTACTCGTAAAGCATAATTATATCAAAGTGTTTCAGATATACAAGATCATAAGGGGAGCTCCATCATTAGCAGACTGCTACCCCCCGTAAAGGGAACGGAAAATCGCGCGCTAATTAGTCGCGATGCAATTACTGGCCAGATTAACGACGATGCCCGGAAACCGCGATATTTTTTCGCAATCCCACTTCCGCCGTTAACGAGCATTTTTCGCGAAGCTTCGTTGTCCGTCCCCGTCACCCAGTCGCGCGAACAATCGGAGAACCGTGCGGTTTCTCGATTCGTTTCTCGTTGCACGATCGAAGTTCGAATATTTAACGAATTCTTGTAAATTATTGGAAAGTTTCCTCTGGTATTACTTCGTTGATCCTTATTGCATCGTTCCCTGCGAGCTTCTGCAGGCTCCTCTCTCTCTCTCTCGTTGCAAAAGTTTTATTGCATAACTAGCTGTACCCGCGAGTTTGTCCATATGCAATAACAAATCCTGGTCGATAATAACAACTATCTTAATAAATATATTTTTTCTAATCATTTTTTAATTAATTTCGTTAAATCTCGTTGTTCAAAAATAAAATCTGTATCTCAATGTGAGACCACCTTGGCGAATTAATTACTACAATATTATATATTATAGTAATTAATAATATTGTAGTGAATAAAAACTATAATATAATATTTAACTACTATAAGTAATTAAATGTTTCAGTCGACAAGGTGGTATCACATTGAGATGCAGATTTTATTTTTTGACAATACTTTTTTTCTAAATATCAATTCTTTTTTTATTATACTTTCTTTTCTAAATATCAAAATATCATATTTTTTATTATACTTTATTATACATATAGAGATTTAATTGAATTAATGCTCCGACATATAATAGCCTGAAATTTTTAATAGTAGCCAGATAATTGTAATAACCAGAATTTTTGACATTTATAGTAAAATATAAAAAGACTCTTATTCGTTGTAGAATCAGTAGATAGATATTATGTAAGAGAGGTCGATAAATGTAGAGAAACGTTTTGCTTTGTATTGCGTTTCAGAAGAAAATTCCTGCTATTCCAAAAGTATGATAACCATCGTAAATTATTATGTGTCCTAGTATCCGTGGAATGCCCGTTCATTTATTAGCTAAAATACGTGGATAATAAATACTGATAGCCATCTCTCTCTAAAATCCTCTCCTCGGGAATAATTTTCCCAGCTAGTTTTCGAGAGCATTTTCCGGGTTGGTGATTCAGCGTAACTTTTCTAAATTAGAAGATTCCAAGACATCGCTGTGAAATAAATCGTTCGGGCACTCAGAATACCGTGGATAGAGTAGCTTCGAGGATAATTTCATCTTGCACATCCGCGTTAAATTTTCTGCACAATGAAACTGTCAGAAGCGTTTCGCTTTTCCGCGTCGTAAATCCATGCCATTTTCCGTTGATGCTTGTCTCTAAACGCGTGTGATCTCTGCTCACGACGACACGTGTGTTTCCCGACAATTTCTTTCTACGAAATGAACTGTCGATCTTCTTATTAATCGTTTAAAATCATTTTACAATTACTTCAACTTCTTATCCGTATATTCAGTTTCGAAAATATCAAATCGTGAAACTCTAAATCACAAACTCAAAATGTGAATAAATTATACATACTTTAAACAAAACAAATAATCCAATTAGACGTTTATACTTGCAAGCAAAACATATTTATGTTGATATTTGCCTATTCTATTTACATAAAAATATGAAATATCTGTAAAAAACGTTCAATTTCCATTAAATAAAAAAGTGCAATCGCGCTTCGCAAACAGCGCACCCGAGTTTTTATAAATAATCCATGAAATTTTTTCTATTTGCAAAATATAAACAGAGTTATAGGCCGGGTGAGTTATCGCGGATTCGGCTGGCGCATGCAGGAGGTTTCGGGTCAGCTAAATATTGTGGTCACCGGTCGAAACCAATTGGCGAGAAGTATGTTTTTCTCGAAATTGATCCGGTGCCAGATTATTTCGTATTCATGAAGATGGCAGCGCGACTCTGGATCTCGTTCGAGTTGTACATCAATGGTGATATATATGTAGGGGATGAAAGGAAAAGGCGACGAAGTAGAAAGAGATAAGTTTTAGTCAGGCCAGAGGGGCTGTGGTGATCTCGTTACGCGAGTAAAAGCTCCGAAGGTGGGTTAGGAAAGCTTCAGACACCGTTCCCTAGCCTCGCTGTCAGTGTCCTCCACGATGAAAAGGAAACAAGGTGGCCTCCGTAGAGTGAAAAACGTGAAATGACACGTTTTATAAACAATTTACGCTCTCGATCGAATAACACCCGCTGTTTAATGTTTCACCGAGGTAATTAAGTTCCTTATTTGGTTTTCATACCGCGGCGGAGACATCAATAGTTGAAGGAACACGATGACCTCTCGAATGAGTCTAATTAAATGTTTCAAGAACACCCTCTCGGTCCATGCTCTGAAAGATATTTTATAGAGCACCCAGCGCCCCAACAAAACTCTTGTGGAGTGTAGGGGAGGTTAGGGAAAAATTTCAGATTCATTTCATAGTATTGGTAATTGTATAGGAAAGGTCTGCGTACTCCGATATTGATGAAATTTTAATATGTTATAGATTTTGACATTTTCAACAACTTTTTCCTTTTCCAATATAGAGGAGTCGCTTTTAGTTTTCGAGATATTTGTAAA
>CM052338.1:18458607-18808868 GCA_028455595.1 Lasioglossum vierecki | reverse complement strand
AGGTGAAACAGCCGGTACAAAATGGCTGCCTCGAACGCACTGCATGGCAAGCTTTGATTCTTACACAAGGATTTAATTATCGTCGACAGACTCGGTTCGAGCTCTGCCTAAATTTCAATTCGCTTACATATTGTCCTGTCACGTAATCCGACCGTATTAAGATTCGGAATTAAACGTACACGGTGTTCCCTTTATTGTCGTCGAACGAGCACGTGTTACGAGGACTTTTCGAGGAGGATTGCAGGCGAACGTTACTAAATTACGCGGCTGCATTAATTGCGATGCAGCCAGGGGTAGAGAGGAAGCGCAGTGGTGTAGCTTTGACCCGGTCGTTTGTAAAATTCTGCTAGCGCTAGAATTTCATAAGTTGTCCGCTCGCCGCCATTGCGTAATTTCAAAACTCCTCTATTGCCGTGCAACCGGCGGCGGCGCGCGGCGACGCTGTCGGCTTAATTAACTGGATCTTTATAAAGAAGTAAAATAACTGTACGCTGAATAACTTCTCTGATGAGCTGCCTAGCCAACTTTCACGATTTGGTTACTCGTTAATTATTTGTCGTTAAACTCCGCTGAAAGATGCCGGACTTCGAGCGATGAGAATTCAAACGATACTTTCATGGCCGAGAGTTAAAATTCCTCGCGGAAATAATAATGCTTCCGTTATCGGATCTGACGCGTTTCATTCGTTATCTCAGTTTTGTCTCGTCGTCAAATTTACTTTTGAAATAATTGCTAGTGGACGTATGGCAATCATAATATTTTCAATTCTAATTTATTCTTATTCTTAATGTAATACTTTTATACGAACATGTTTCGTAAAAACAGAATTATTTAAAATAAAATATGTATACCAGATTTTCACTTTTTAATTATTTACAATAACAATGCAAAGAGAATAGGACAATATTCAAAGTAGAAGTTAAATAAAAATTGACTACGAACAATAAATTAGAAAAATACGAAGGGGTGAGAACGAAGAATTTACATTTTGTTGCAGCAAAATATGTATATTAGATTTTTACCGAAGCGATCCGAAATTAAAGAGATAGGCAAAGTAGAACGATTTCCGCGGATATTGCGGCCGTTACAATTTGACAACGTCGAAATTAATACGGACAGGCATCGTCATAGGTTTTTACGGTAACAATTACTTTTTGCCGTGTACTGAACCGTAATAATTGATTGGCGTATTTCGCGTGCAAACAAACATGGAAAAATTTTCACCTATGTCCCTCATTTTTCTTTCGTGTCTTCGCCAATAAGCTTGCACGTGCTCGAACATTTTTGTAGACAGTGTACAAAATTAATTACACTCCCTTCGTGGGGGTGAATAAAATCGTACTGCTGTAAAAAATGCTGAAGTGAATATTTAAATGAAAAAGAATTTTCTCATTTAATGGTGTTAATCTGTATTATTTGGGAAATTTATTATAAACAAAAAAAGTTATTACTGTTAAAGTTAATTTCGAAAAGAGAGGTGTAATTTCGTACACTTGTTAAATGCTATCATGTCCCAATATTGGCAAGACGTTAATCTAATAACAAACCATCGAAGGAATAATTATCAAAGTTTGAAATTTTACACCTCAAAAAAGAAAAGAAAAAAAACCGCTGTATACCCAACCTCATAACGTATGTAGTCTTTTGAATTAAAAAAATATAATAAAAAATGATCCTGATGGAGCTCTCCATGTAACTCTAAAAAATAAATAGCGTTCTTTTAAACTAATTATTACAAACATTTTTTCAATATTGCAAGAGGTATTTCTCAGCTCACGAACTTGCCAATATTTTCTTTGATCTCACAACTTTTTACGGTCATAGAGAACTTGGCTCCCGTTTACAGGATATTTTTCTTGGGTTAATTTCTACGGCTAACATACGTATTCGTGTAGGTACATCGTCGATAATAGCGTACAAATGTACACCTTTCCATAAACATTGGTAGATTAACAATAAGTTTGAGTAGGTTGGTAGCGACGCGTTACAAGACAAGCTTCGAGGTACAACCTACCCTAAGCCTGCAACAACCCCGAATCCACGTAATCCTGTGCCCTCCTGCCCCTGAGTCTCGGTATAACTTGGAAGAAGAAATCAACGCAGGCTTCATCAGTCGATATTCGTAGTAACCTCACGTCTACGCGGGGGATGAACGAGTAACTCTCCCCCGATGGAACTGTGTCAACTGAATTCCGGCGATTCCTTTGGAACTTGGGGAAACTGGCCCGATATGAAACACTGGAATGTAGAGTTTCTTCGATTTGACGAAACACGATTTCTCGCTGGTCTCTGTGACTCGATGAGGAAGCTTTTTCCTTAGACTAGTGCTGGGCCAGAGAAGCCATACGAGAAAAAAATTACCCTCTCTCTCTCTCTACCAGTACCGGATTAGTCATGTGACGTCGTATGCACGACGAATATCGTAGTAAAAAATATTTAAGGAAAAAATATTTTATTCAAATGTTTTGTAAAGCTCCCAAAACAAGCTGCAAGAATATGCAATAAAAAATAGGTAGTTCTATTTAAGAAATTGAAGATGACCTTCAGATTCAATATCACCCTATGTATAATAGAGAATATTTTATTTGAGCTATTTTCAAATATTCTTTTCATTCATTATAAAAGTAAATGATTGAAATCAACTTGTTATGGTTATTCATGAGATTTTATTATGAGAATTTATGTTATACCACCCAATAATTGTTTAGAGTAAAAATATAAAGAGAAGAGGACAATATTTAAAGTAGAAGTTAAATAAAAATTGACTATGGACAATAAATTAGAAAAAGAAGAAGGAGTGAGAACGAAGAATAAAAATTTTGATGCAGCTTTACGTCTCTAAATAAAAATAGGACAACATTCAAAGTGCAAGTTAAATAAAAATTGACTATGGATAATAAATTAGAAAAATACGAAGGGGTGAGAACGAAGAATTTACATTTTGATGTAGCTTTACATCTCGTTTCGAAGATTCTTCATTTTCAAATGCTGTTCCAATATTTCCAGAGGATCCGGAGCATTATATAAGAAATTACGAAGTACTTTAAATCTCGAACTTCCACTTTGAGGTTTTAAGGAAAAAATAATTATGTCCCGAAGCGATTCAATCTTAAGACCGCAAACACTGCACCAGCGGAAAGAAACGGACGTCGCTCGCATCAACGGGGATTTGCTGTGTCTTTGCCGTTCCCGTCCATTTTTGTCCCGCTAAGAATAATTCCATCCTTCTTTAGTCGTTATAACGTAAATACGCGATTAAGATTTGCGACGTAAGTCTATTTAATGAAATGCAACGGCTACTGTTCCCCATCTATTTTATTGTACAATATTATTCACAACTCAGTTTTGGGATAAAATCTCTAGATGTTTTGCAGTTTATCCTCTCCTTAATTTATGCTATTCCATGTTGCTTGATACGAGAAAGTTATTACGATGAAAATTAAGCTCTTTAAATGGTATAAAATCACCCAACAATATTGTCGAGTGATTTTATACCAATTAAATTAGGCCTAGCAAACATTTTAAACTCCCCTTATAAAGTAATTGTAGCTCGATAAATGTGTAAATTATTTCTATGTATACTGTATCACCTCTTGTAACGTTTCTAGATGTTAATTTAAACGGTTCACGTGATTACGCATAAAATACGTATCTCTATAGGGAATTATATTCTCATTACAGTCACTAATTATTACTTTTAGCGTGTACAATAATCGCAATTATTTTCGCATCTATTGAAACTGTGGACAATCGTACAGATTCGCGAGTAATTATTGAAATTGTTATCATTACCATTTCCAAGGAAACTGTTTGCAAACGATTTATATTGTAATTCCAATTGTGTCTCGTTTAATCTTCTTATATTGAAAGCGGGAATGAAATAATGCAAACGGGGAGGATAATATGGTGAAAAGACGGTGTAGAGAATATTTCACGTTCCATTGTTTCTTCCCGGAAGAGCATCAGCATTCTAAAATGTTAAATTCTTTAAGGACCATATTTAATTGAATATGTTATAAATTTGTTAAATTTTAACATTATTATTTGCTGTTAAAATCACACGTTTATTTATTATTTAATTTTTTGTTGCAGTAATTTCCATACCTTTCGAATTCCTGCTGATTTTTTCGAAGAACGAAGCCTCGTATGAAAGAATTGTAGTCCACATTTATGGACGATATTTTTTCATCAGCATCTTCAAGTTGCACCAACTGTTACCGTTCACCCTTATAGAATTTTTCAATGGTAATATGCATAGCCTCGTTCTTGATCGATAGTTAGGTGTCGCATCGGATAAGGCGTTTCACTGGCGCATATGGATGACTGGTTACGCAGCTGGAACATTGTACAATCACGATGCCGTCGCGAAACGGGAACAACCCGTCTTCGCTGCACTAAAATATCACAATAGTGTGCTACGGTTCCGTTCACGATACGAATAACAGAACGGAGGAGCACCCTACGACAACGAAAGCTAAGACGCAGCTAACAATACGCACCAAGTGAAACACCACCAGGTACAATTGTGTTTCAAGTTGAATGGGATGACGTTTGAAATAGGAACGACACCCCGCACACTCTTCAGGTCAACAAACGCACGACTATTAGCAAATTCTCTATGGTTATACGTAATGTCTAATAGAATCGAGTGGCGCATTCATTTTTAATCGTGGAAATCTGCCATCTGTTGTCACGAATGGAGAACAGATTCCGGAAAGTATATAGAAAAGGTTTGCGTACTTCGATTTTGATGAAATTTTAATATGTTATAGATTTAAACATTTTGAACAACTTTTTCCTTTTCTGATATAGGGGTTCGGTTTTAGTTTTCAAGATATTTGCAAAAGACTATTGCTAGTACTAAATTGAATTTTCCATATTCACTGATCGCTACTGATCCGCACTGTTTATTTTCTGCGTAGTCCGATTTTGATGAAATTTTAATATGTTATAGATTTAAACATTTTGAACAACTTTTTCCTTTTCGCTTTTAGTTTTCGAGATATTTGTAAAAGACTATCGCTAATACTGTATTGAATTTTTCGTATTCCTGCACGCTGCGCGGTAGTGTAGTTTTGACGCTGTAGTGTATGATATTGTGGCTTCTCATCTTCACAACGTGTTTATAAAGAAAAAATAAACAAATGTGGCCCCGGAACAGGTTTACGTTGCGGCGGAGCATGCAGGAATACGAAAAATTCTATACAGTATTAGCAATAGTCGTTTGCAAATATCTGAAAAACTAAAAGCGACCAACCTATATTGGAAAAGGAAAAAGTTGTTCAGAATGTTCTGCTGCATAACATATTAAAATTTCATAAAACTCGAAGTGCGCAGACCTTTTCTATATAGTTACCATTAAGTTTTCTTTAATCTCGAAAAAATGTTTCATACGTAAAGAAGTGACAATCAAGTAATAGTTCAATATTAATTATCAATTATAGTATTTGATATTTTATTTCACTTGCAACATTATTAGAGCAAGTATAAAAAGAAATGAAAATCAAGTTTGACCATGCGAAGTGACGAGTAATATTAGAAACTTGGAAAAAATGAAAATGTAGAAAATGAAACGTTGAGGAACGCGGAATCGTTGTCAAGGATGCGATGGCAAGCGAGCTGCTGCCACACTATATTTTCCAAGGGTATACTCTCACTGCAGACGAGAATAATAAAACCAAGCGAAATTTAGGGGTAGGTGCCGGAATATTACCGTGCTGTTGAAACTTAACGACAGAATTAAAGCTCCGTTGTTACTAGTGCGACAGGAATGATGTAGACGAAGATGAAGTTATTTACATGGACAGATCGCGATAACGCCGGCACTACGTCTTGTAAAATCAGTTGTAAAAAATTATGCATCTCGGCCATTCCGTTTCTAATTTATATTTGTACTTCGGGAGCCCAAACAACGAAGGTGTGCACTTGATTGACTACAACAGTGAAAGATATGTGCTAATAAATATAGTAAGTCAACGATCATAAAAATAATATGCCACATATATCGTGGATTTTCCTGCAAAATAAAAATTCTCTGCTTTACACAATTCCTTCTTCAATCGTTGTAATAAAATACTGAATGTTTTCAAATGATTGATACTTTTAATAACGATTACTGCAATGAAGTTATTCATTATTGAAAGGTTTCGCTTAAACTTTCCTAATTATTTATAGCGTTATGGAAATATACAGTGTATATCTTGTTGGAGAAAATTGTTTTCTATAGATAATATTAAAGAAAAAATTATTAAGAATTATTAAAAAAAGAAACTTTCTGTTTGATCTGTGATTCTCGCAATCGACATTTTTATCTCGCGTAAAGGTCTACAGTTCAATTGTTACATCCGGACGATTTTGTGCACTTGAAACACATATAAAATATATTATTTAAAATACAATAGAATAAACCAGGCAACAATGTTGGCGAACTTCTTGATTTATTTTTCGCTGTATAAAGTCAGCGCGACTTTCCGTGTAACACGTGTCACTGGCAATAACTAGAAGAAAATGTGATTTCGCGCGGCTGTTCTATAGTCTATTTACGACTCTCGATATTCTATTTTAAGACGGGAATACGCTTTATATGGTCGTACCATTTACGTTTCCTTTATGCTAGTTCTCATAAAAAAAGTGATGGAGTAGTAACGCAGTGGGGGAGGGATGCACATGTTTATTTACCACCAAGGAAGGCGTTGTAAAAAAGTTATTCTTCGCGATTTTATGCATTGCCGAGATACATGTATTCGTTCATACGAGCATCATACAAGCAAGTTCATACATCTTCATGAACGTGCCTGAAGATAATTGACGCGTATGGTCCCCTTAAAAAAAATCGGACACCATTAGTGTAGGTAAGAGTATTATTTACACAAGATTGTACGAGCAGTTTATTTTGGCCTAAGTCCGTTTAAGTTTAAATTGAGATTTTTGAGAGCTTGCGTTTCGATGAAATTAAAAATATACGTATAGGATACCAATTCCTATTAAAATAATATCTATTATTAAATCTTATCAAGAATGGACTTAAGCCACTTTCAAAATTAACAACTAGATTTCTCGTAAAATTTGAAACAGCCCCGATTCATTCGATATTAATAAAATTAATAAAATATTAATTCTATTTTATTTTGATTACAACAGTGAAAGATATGTGCTAATAAAAATAGTAAGTTAACGATCATACAAATAATATGATATATAAATGAAATTAATAATATATATAAATATAAATAATTAGATATCTAGGTGAAACACTTGAAGAACTGTCAATCGAATTAAACGTCGATCGATCTACTGTTGGAAAATGTTTATACGGTTTCTGTCTACAAATAAAAATGGCGGAAAGTTATTCGCACAGCCAATAATAGACTGTCACTTGTATCGCGCCGTCGCGAATCCTTCCCGTATTCATTCGGTGAGAGAAAAGCAGGGTAACGAGAATAACGAGCTTGCTGCAGATTTCATCAGTGCATCGAAAACAGCGTTAAATGAGGGGTAAATCCAATCAAGAGACTTTGATGTTCGCCACCTCCAGTTCTGCGTCGGATTAATGATCCGGAGATGAAACTAAGGCTAACTGCATCGTCGCGTGAAGTTTTGACGGAAGATTGTAATAATCACTTCATGGGAATGTCAACCTCCGCTTTAACAAAGTATCCTGTTCGGCATGTTCGCGAAATAACCCTTTAACCCCCGACATCCGACTCGGCCGCGTCCCTCGAACGTCTATCCACCGCGTGAAATTGTTCAAATCCCGTTAAACAGTATATTTCAGTTTACCAAAGTCGTATTTAGCAGGAAATTCCCTGCGCGAATTTCCGAAAGTTGCTGGAAGTGGGCGCAACGTGTCAGTTAGGTGTTTAATTTAAACATCATGGGAGTCACTTACGGGGCTGTAGTTTCTTGATATTAGTATCAAACTTTCGGCATGCTTGCCCCATGATTTTTGGAAAAGTTGATTTAATTAAGTCAATAGAAAGTTAACGGGGATCCGAGGAGTTAAATTAATCAACCGTTCAAAGTTTCGCTCTTGCCAGTCTCTTTCGCCTTCGCTGCGAACAGCTAAATAGAAATAGTAATGTTGACTAATTTCGTACTAACTTTATCGTATTTTATTAATACGTATTTTCTGTATATAATTTTAACACGTTCGAAAGCATAGAAATATTTTTGTGAACGACATAATTGTTGTCGCGGAGAATGCAGGAATACGAAAAATTCAATACAGCATTACCAATAGTTTTTTGCAAATATTTCGAAAACTAAGACCGAGCACCGGGTAGATGTACTGACGAAAGTTATTCAGAATGTTATCCTCGACAACATGTGTCAAGGTCACCGGCAGTTGCCTCCCCTAAACGTAATATTTACCACGGTAGTGAGTAATTTTTAGCGTAATTCGCTGTGTCGCACAGTTATTGATCGCAGAAAATGTACTAGCATATCGTCGGTGATCTGCACGTACCCTTAAGTCGACAAACAAACCTCTTTCAAATAAGAAAAGTTAAAACAAAGTGAAGAGAAAAAGCACGGAGGAAACGTGGTGTGTTAAGCGGCCGCACGCGAGCATAGTTCTTCCGATCGTGATTATCCTGTTGTTGCAACGAAACTCGTGCTCCTCGAACGAAGTATTATTTCACCATGCAACAGATATTCTCGTTCGATCGGCCAGCAAACATTCTCTTTCACATTTACATTTTTGTTTTGTTATTTATACGTTACACGCCGTACAAAATATCTGAATCTATATGCTAATCGTCCAGGCGAAATCAAAGTTTATTTCCAAATAAATAAAATCAAATTTTCTCGATGTGGTTCTCGAAAAGCGAAATCGAACAATATTTTATTTAACCGCGCCTCCTCGCGGCGCCATTGCCGTCCAGAAAGTTAATGCTTCGCGTCACGAATCCCGCCTTATAAATTCGAGCGAGATGAGGGTTGCGTGGCGGACAGAGGGATTTCACGGTATCGTTCCCGCAAAAATTTATTGGCAAACTTTTTCGCTTAAACTTTATTTACACGCGGCCAGAATAGAAGTCGAAACTTGCGTTCATGAATGAAACAACAACGTTCGGGGATGCGACAAAATAGTCGACGCCGCTACTTTATGAGGGGATACGTAAGGACGTAACCGTAGCGCCACGGCCGGAAATTAAATCAACGTGTATTTCTGCGGAAGCGTGTACCTCTGAGCACACGTAATAACGTACTAATTATTTATTCGGACCGAGTTAACCGTAGCAGCGCATTTAATTTTGCTGCACAAAGATTCTACCCTCCGTCGCAATCCGAATTCAGTACGCGATATTCTTTCTCAATCATTTATGCATGATGATTTACAACCGTTATCCATACAATCCTATTCTTTTTGCGCAATTTTTTCTGGGACAGTGACGCGTCTGAGTAACCAATTTTATTATAAACTGGTTACACATTAATTATGTAGAAAAGGTCTGCGTACTCCAATTTTTATAAAATTCAAAAATGTTATGCAGCAACACATTCTGAACAACTTTTTCCTTTTCCAATATAGGCGGGTCGCTTTTAGTTTTTCAGATATTTGTAAAAAACCATCGCGAATACTGTATTGAATTTTTCGTATTCCTGCACTGGGTGAGTGTGAAACACTACGTGGGTGTGTGTGGTATTGTCGCTTATCTCCAGAACGTGTTTATAAAGAAAAAATAAACAAATGCGGCCCCGGAACAGCTTTACGTTGCCGCGGAGCATGCAGGAATACGAAAAATTCAATACAGTATTAGCGATAGAGTTTTGCAAATATCTCAAAAACTAAAAGCGACCCCCGTATATTGGAAAAGGAAAAAGTTGTTCAAAATGTTGAAATCTATAACATATTAAAATTTCATCAAAATCGGAGTACGCAGACCTTCTCCATATAATTACCAATACTTTTTTTACATTCACGACATTAACGACGCCAAAATAGTGATAATAATAATAGACGTAATCGGGTGAAACAAACGGTATAATCGATCTGTAGATTGTAATAGTATCTCTTCATTAAAACACTCGATAATAAATGCATTCTAAAACTGGACATTTCGTATGCAGTGACGTGATAGTTGTTAAAGTATTTTCGGTTGGACGTTAATTAATTAATAAAACCGGTTACTGGCCGCGAATAATGAAATTTGTCGCGTATCTCGACAAGAAACATTGGAAACGGCAGAAATGTCCTCCTGCAAATGCGGAGCTGTGATATCGCATGTAAATTACATTGCCACGAAGAGATGAGCTCGCCAGACTTGTAAAGCAAAACGTGGTAGCTGTAAGAAAAGTGTGATTAACGAGCAAGAAGTGCAACGCCGCTGGAGAAGTGGAGGCGTACTGTTTTTGATCAGTCTGCGGGACAGTCGGAAAATATTCAGACGAAAATAACCGGACAATTCACAACTCCATCGGACTTTTTCTACGACGATTCTGCGACTATTGCCCGCGGCGTTGTTTGCGAAATATTATCGAACGATCTTGACAAGTGAAAAATATTGATTTCTCACATTTAACAATTTAGCTCTGTAACACGAAATCGTCAGGATTAGTGTTTTTAACAACACCGTTTACTTTTTGCACTATCAATTATGTATGTACCTTATGTAAATTGCAATAACATTTTATAGTGATCTTTGAAATTGTCGCAATTGTTGTACGGCTTCGTTAATGTTTAAAATCGGATTAAAGTTTTCCTTTTTTTATTGATATATTATTAATTAATTATTAATATTATTAATATATTTTTAATATATAGAATTATTATATTATAGAATTATTAATACATTTTTTATAAAATTCAACTTTTAGTATTCTCTCAACAATTCCTATATTTTTCATATCCTGCAATAAACTAGTTGCTCTAGTTTCTAGCTTATCGTCTTTTTTGTCACTGTACACATTAATAGTCACATACATTTCATAGTCATATTTAAATATTAAAAGAACAGATGGTAGAGTCATTTCAGTAATATTCTAATTGCTTCTGCGAAACTCGTATCGTTGCAGCGATAATCCGCATCCGATTCGAGTAGAAAAAAACATAATAATTAAACGAAACATTGGGGAAGAAATGGTCGTTGCCTTGGCTCTTGGCAGTATTTTAAAGCGTTTCGTTTCTTTTCGTCGCAAGAACGGTCATATTAACCGGAGCACGGAATTTAAATGAAACCAGGATAAAATGTGCAGCTAATGTTCTTCCTAATTACTGTTTCTTACAATTAGTCCAATTCTCGCCGCTCTAAAAAGACGACAAGAAAGGCGGGGCAAGAAACTCGGATAGAGGGACCGTCGAGATTAGCGAAGTATTTCACGTGGAAAAACTTTAGTAAAAATCACTAGAAAAATTTTGCAAACGAATTGCCGGGGCTCGGATCGTGTAAACGCTTTTACACTACATTTTTCAAGTTCAACCTCCACGCTGTTGGTTACGTATCGACATTCAATTTCCGTGAATTCTTTTTTTTTTTTGCCACCCGGCAGCTTGACGTACTTCAACCGGTAAAATTTAACAACTAAATCGGACTACATATAGTTTCGTACAAAAATAATATCCGTTTAACCGTGTATCTAGAATTCATTATTTGTCGTTTTTCTTTGCAATGAGTTATTTTTAAATATATTGTACAATCTCTTCTTCCATAGTAATTTTCTACAAAATATTCTGCGACGATTAGAATTCATGTTGCTAATATTATTTTGCTGGCATTTAAGATAATTCTTTAAAAAACATTTAAAATATACATAAATCTGAATGATTTCTTAAAAGATGTCTTACAAATAAAATTATAGAAGAATGCATACCAATCGTTCAACTTCAAACACGCATAACTTTCGAACCAGTCGATTCCTACCAATAAAACTAAAATTTTCGGCATGTTCTCGTGAAAATCTACAGGATTCTATAAAAAGAAGCCCACAATTTGTGGTCCGGCAAAGCGAAGTTTAACCCAACGATTAATAAATCTTTTAAAATAACTAGTCGAAAAAAATTCTACGAAGACGAGCTAATAAATTCTCGGAGAAGATGCCGGGGGTAATAATAATTATAAAACTTCCATAGAAACATTCCTGCACAAATAATGTAACTTCAAACAGAATTTCCTCGATCTCTGGTCGTGAAAGCTGGTCTCAGTAGATGATTTCGTCGGCGTAGAAAATGGAAAGGAAGAAAGACTTAAGCACTGCTAAATATTGCATGGTGACCGAACCAGGGGAACATCAGCTCCAAGAGATTTAATAGTTCGCCAAAGACGTTCGCCTTGCGAAATGGAAGTCCCATCGCGCTATTACTAAGAACGGCTTCCCCTCGTAGTACCCGGCTTTGCCCGCGTTTGCATGAATCAGGCAAAATTCGAGGCGTGCCGGGTGAGTTCATCATCATCATCAGCAGTTGCTTTTGATTCTGCTTGAACGCTGCACCGGTAGCATGGGACGCATCTGCTATTAAGTAGAACACCAGGGGTTTGTTTCCGCCATAATGTCGGAATAATCGTGATTGGTGACGGGCTCCATAATATTGACCAGCGCTCGGCTGGCTTGCCTTCTCCCCTCCTTGGCTTCTACTCGAGATCGTAGAACCTACATTAATATGTATATTGAAATGAATTGTGCATTCGCCTCGGGATCAAGTGCATTAAAATCGAACTTAAGCCCCGGAGGCTTAGCGCGACTCCTTAAAAGTTGCCGAGCGACAGGGAAGGATTGCAACAACGAATGCAAACGATTGCACTTGGCTGCAAATTTTTGCTGCGACACTGTGCAAATGTCTGTGAATTTAAACTGACTTAATTACGTTGAAGTAAAGTTCTTCTTGATTAAACTTTCATATTCTAAATCTTATACGTTTTCTCTGTCTGTGACCTTGAACGACCTTGGAATAATTATAGTCATTGAATTCCTAATGAAGGGACTATCATTGTAGGTGTTTGAAAAAGTCAAGGTGACTTTGATATCTCTACAAAAAATGACATAAAAAAAAAATTTTTTGGCATCGTGTCAGCCCCATTGTACCATTCAACTTTGTCATTTAGTCCATTTGTTTGTTGTTTTTTAGAAACAACAAGGGTATTATATAATAAAATAGTATTATAATTATGTAATAATAATAAATTTTGTGTAAATTTGCAATTATGAATCTATATATTATATATGTATTATTTTTCAGATGCAAAAATATTTCTCTTCAGAATGATCCATATAAGTAGGGATCGAAACGTTCAGATGAATGTTTAAATAATTGCAAATTTGCTGTTTTCTATAATTGATCGAACCGTGCGCCGAAACCACAAAATTTGTTATTAATAACGTTGAATGGGTTCGATGAAAATAGACTGTAAACATCTTTAATCTATATACTGGGTGATTAAAACCAAACGAAGCAAATCAATCCACAAGGTTCGATGGGAAACGTCCTGGTGGATAAATCGTTGGAATAATTTGTAGCGCATACATTGAACTCGAGGCCCGTTTTATTAATAAATTTATTCGCAAAAATCCAGGAAATACACAGATGCGATCAGCCAGACAGCAAGTGTCAATCTGTATCACGCACTGCAATTATCCTGTCCGTGAATGGTCGTAGAACAACACGCACACGCGTTGCGATTGTCTCGTCAGCAAATATCAATGTAAACCGCACGCGCTGCAATTGTCCATCTCGCGAGTGTTAATACCACAGTCCGCGCGTTAAATACACAAGCAGAACTGTTTTCAAATTATAGTATACCGGAATTAATAAACGTAAACGAAACATTGTATGCGGACCGAAACAACGCTGCGTGCGTGGCGAGAGGCAAACAAGAATCGTAAATTTTAACTTTCCAACAGCAAATTTTATTTCACAGCAATTTATCTTTGCGCGTGGCCGTGCTTTTGTTATTTTTGCGATACATTATTTATGCTATGTAACGACGAAACTATATAGTACATCCAACATGGCCAGTCCACCCTTGCCAGTCAAAAAACGATGGAGATCGCTGAACTTTAAACACGCGTAACTTTTGAATCAGTGGATTGCTGAGATTGAAAAATATAAATTTTTCGTTTCCTCTCGCGTGGTTTCTTGCTTTGTATCTAAAACCGTTGTCGGGGAAATTTGTGTGTGCCTTATTTTTTTATGTAAATCGAAAAATATCCTCAAAAATGTGTACAAAAGTGGTATCTCGGTCTTTAATGATTGTTTAAACATTTTTAAATCTTTTGCTGTAAAGAATAATACAATATCTGAGGTAATAACATCACAATATTTGTTCAAAGTCGAAAAACATATTTTTGAGTTGATAGCTATCAGGGCAATGTCGATTTTATTACTATAATGTTATTATTATAAATTTGTGTCAGTGATTTCCATGGGAGCCAAAAGTGGACACGAAACTTACAGCTTGGATTTTGTTGAGTAAATATTCTCAGGAAAGTTAAATACGAAGAAAATGATGACGCGAATGAAATAATTACTATTTTTGATAGGGGTTACTCGACCGAGAGGGCATCGAAGCTCCCCTTCATTCCGCGGAGTTGACAGCTATCAGGGCAATATCGATTTTATTACTATAATTTTATTGTTATAAATTTGTGTCGGTGATTTCCATGGGAGCGAAAAGTGGACACGAAACTTACAGCTTGGATTTTGTTGAGTAAATATTCTCAGGAAAGTTAAATACGAAGAAAATGATGACGCGAATGAAATGATTACTATTTTTGATAGGGGTTACTCGACCGAGAGGGCATCGAAGCTCTCCTTCATTTCGCGGAGTTGACAGCTATCAGGGAAATGTCGAACGGTAGCCGGCAGAATGGGCCAGCGAATTCCACGTCTTCCTACCAGTTACAAAAGCGAATGGGTGTAGCAGAAATGAATACAGATGGTCCCGTGCCGGATGGTCCTGTTCCAGCTAGACGTGGTATCGCGAATCGATTTCAGGATGCACACACTGCCGTGTCTCGTGTTCAAAAACTGGCGCAGTTATCTCGACGGTTCCAGCTGAAACGACGATATTGCCCGACTCTTTTCGATTCTCGATCAACCATCGAGCACGACCTCTCTCTCTCACTACCTCTCTCTCTCTCTCTCTCTCTCTCTATCAACGGTAATGTATCCCGGAATCTGAATTCACGTGGAACAACTCGATCTTGGACTATTTCGGCATGCTGCGAACGTCTTAGACACGATTAATGCGGACTCAGACACAGTTGACGAGGTATCATAACCGCATCGAGCGCTCACGGTATTTCGACGTTACGAGTATGCTCTCGAATGGATTCTAACGACGAACCGGAGTATGACACGATGACTCTCACGGGTGCTGTTCCTCGAGCCGGAAGGTATTCGAATTTTCGGAAATTCCGGATCGTGTCGTGTGCAACAGACAGTTCTATGGACTTCCGGTGGCTGCGTGTTCCAGTTATGGGGTGATGATAATCGTCAGACAATTCACTCCCAGGGAACACTGCGATTGATCATCTGATCTAACAGATCCTTTTCCGTCGACCCAACTCAGTTAATGAAACCGACATTGAAAAGTCGAGTTTCTCACAGGCCTTGCGCATCCTAACGATTCTGATGAAATTTTTATACAATTTATGTCGAGTTGAAGAAATTTTTAGACTCCCTGTATATGTATCTATATAAATGAAAAGTAAATGCTTTTCTATTTTTTTTAATGTTCAAAATAGTCTGAATAAGGTTTTAGAGAAAGAAACATTGGAAAAACCGAGAAAAAATAAAAGAGCTTTTCGAATCATATTTCTAATTAATATTTCAATGATAATTTACATTATCGATGTCTGTTTGCAATATCGACATTATCGACATCCGCCAGTTGGTTTATTTCTATCAAGAACGAATTTATTGAAATTTAAACAGGAGTCTAGTCTGTCAAGTTGTGTGACAGGTTCTGAATCACTAATACTAATTTAGGAAAAGTATTTATTCTCTATGTCTAGTTCAAGAATATTTCTACCACTGAAAAAACAACACATTATTTATCCGACAAGCCAATAATCTTAGACTGCAAAGGTGTCCGCACATATCGTGATGTTTACGTGAAGAAAATGGGAGACTAGCGCGAGCATAGTGGTAGGTTTAACACATTCGAACCGAGAGAATTAATGGGGTTAAAGTGGGGCACCATTGAAGGTAGCCTTGAGGGATTAACGATGTAGAGCAAAGGGAGTAATGAAGCTAAAGTGAGAAAACACAGGTGGAATTGGAAAAGTAACGGCGGCGCCACGGTTTAGAAGACACGTAGAGCTGGATCAGGAGAACTAATAAATATCGTTCGCTAATTGTGTGGCGTTGGCAGTCCTCAACATTCGCAATGTCTAATTCATTTCTGTCATATCGTAATGGATTTGTCCTGATCGAAAACCATTAATTTCAATAAATCATTTAATAGTTGAGTAATTGTATGGAAAACGTCTGAGTACTCCGATTTTGATGAAATTTTAATATGTTATAGACTTTAACATTTTGAACAATTTTTTCCTTTTCCAATATAAAGGGGTCGCTTTTAGTTTTCCAGATATTTGCAAAAGACTTTCGCTAATACTGTATTGAATTTTTCGTATTCCTGCATGCTCCACGGCAACGTAAATCTGTTCCGGGGCCGCATCTGTTTATTTTTTCTTTGTAAATACATTGTAGAGATGAAAAGCGACAATAACACACACCCACCCAGTGCAGGAATACGAAAAATTCAATACAGTATTCGCAATAGTTTTTTGCAAATATCTGAAAAACTAAAAGCGACCCCCTATATTGTAAAAGGAAAAAGTTGTTCGGAATGTGTTGCTGCATAATATATTAAAATTTCATCAAAATCGGAGTACGCAGACCTTTTCTATACAATCACCAATAGTTGAATAATTTTAACAAATTTTTCAAACGCCTTTATCCGTTGAACGAATTGGTACAGCAGGATTTCAATGTTCGCAACGTTGTCGTTCATCCGGAACATACACTTTCTTTCGCGTAAATGGCGTGGCCGTTAACGAAATCGGAATCTCGGCTCCGAACTTTCCACTTAGTCGCTCGAACGACGGAATCGCGCATAAATTCGAGTTATCGAAAGTTGAGCTGGTGGCAGAATCCGCGAACGGTTCCGCACCTGCGACGATTAGCAGCTCGCTGTTTATTGTCGCGCGAAATTCCGATCGGATTCGGTGTTTACGATCAACTCGGTTGCAACGATGGGCTAATAGAGATTGAGATTCCTGGGGACTAATTCGATCAGCAGCCGAGGCTGCCTGGCCGTCACTTTATAAAAGCTGACTTAATCGGGGCAACTGTTCCGTGTGAAGCTTTTAGGTTAATGTCGAAGTTCCTTGGCCGTTTCGGAAAGTTTCGTTTTATCGCGTCCCATCGATCCGTTATTGACCCGCAACATGGTCTGGTACATCGTCGTCGTCGCCCCGGTCATTCGACGATACCTGCTTTCACGCCGCATTTGACCGGCCTTGTTCGCTTGCTGGAACCGACTCGGTGTAAAAACAAAGTGTGTTACACTGCATTACGTCCGCGTGCAATGAGAACGAAAGTGCGTCGCACCGAGGCGCCCCGTTTCGCTGGAAAGAAACAAGGCCGTGTTCGTGACAAAATACTATCCTGACACCTCGACTTGCAATTTCTTCCGGAAATATCGCCATGTTCAAATTTTCTCACCGATCAGACAGTCTCGCAATTAAAGAATATAATTATTTAAATAATCTAAGAACCAGTACATACATTCTCCGCCTAACTCGAATTTTTTATTTCGTTTTAGACTCGAATAAATAATAAATTTATCTGAGAAAATCATTTTTAATGTTTTAAACATTCCTCGTCCGTAAAAGCTTCGACACCAAGTTCAATATGAAAAGTGTTACTTTAAATAAGGCATGTTAGTCTTTCTCTCTCTCTCTCTCTCTCACTATGTGAAATTATTTGCACGTCAATTTACCATTTATTTTCCGCGTCTTTTCAAGGCAACTTTTATGTTGAAGTTCGTAGTTACAGGTAGTGGTAAGCGCCATCTCCTGACACCGTTCAATCTTTCTCGACTTCTGTTGAAGTAATTTCCCAAGACAGCCAACTGAGGAGAAACGTTCAAACTTATCTAAGTTTTTATATTAAAATCAGTTCATTAATAACCAGCCTGGAAACACTTCGTGGTCGTTCTACCAGAAAGCTGTAACTTTTTATGATAATCATACGAACCTCCAAAGACAACGATATATGGTACGATCTATTTCAAGTTGAGGACTGTTTCGGTAATGGACTATGTCCAAATTCATTTCAAATGAAACGTGCAATACTAAAATTTGTGATATCAACGTATTACTATAATTTCGATCGAGAAGAATTTTAATTTATCATGGAAACGTACAATATTAAATTCACCAAAAATATATAATATTAACTTTTACCAGAAATATATAATATTAACTTTTACCCAAAATATATGATATTATCTTTTACCAAAAATATATAATATTAACTTTTAACAAAAATACGTAATATTAACTTATACCAAAAATCTCAGATCGTTGATTAACATCCCTTAAGTAGATTTTTCGCTTCCTTTGTGGAGGAAATTTTTCGATATCGATCAGGGTAGAAATTCTACAGCGATTCCCAGCTAACTTTCTCTCCCAATTTGCACAGTTGTTCACGCCCATCTCTTTAACATTCAGCGGATCGTTTCGCTCGGATTTCTTACTTTATCTAACGTTCCCTCACGCGGCTATCGTCTCACTAGTCGAAATCTTCAACTTCGTTCTACTTTGATCTGGCATCGTCCAATTTTTTCCAACTCCTAACCCCTTCGAGCCATCCCCTTTTCAGTCGTTGATAACTCTCATGCGTCCCACCTCCCCCACTGCATAATTCAATTCCCGTTCACGCGCTCTTGGAGCAGAGCGTCGTTTTTCAACAATGTCGAATTTTTCCTTGTTTTTTTAGCGAGATCACAGATACCGGGATCCGCCTTTGTCGATCCACCTACGATCCACCTACGCGAAGCTGTCTTTGGAATTTTCTTAAAACTGTTAGGCATGTGCAGGGGTTTTAGTCTTCCAAGGGGTTATGGACAAGCTAAATTTTCAAACTTATGGTAAATCCTTTAGAGACGAAAGTTTGCAATGTATATAATAAATGTTCCTTTCTATCGATCGTATATTTGTTTAAAAAAGTATTATTTCAATTTGAAAACTGATTCGAAAATTTAAGATCCCGACGAATTAAACCATCAGGGTATGACGTTGCTTAAAAGTAACAGTTTTTTTTTCAATGAACGGAGAAGTATTTCTGTACCTATAAATTCTTCACTTGCCAATGTACATTGAGCCATTTTTTTGTAAAAATGTCGGACCCGGATAAATTCCGAATTCTCGCCGAGCATTCGAAAAGTACAATAGACTAGGTTCCATGTGAAAAAGATGGATTTGGCAGTCACCCATCCGTCAAAAATGTCGAAATTTTGCTTGCCGATAGAAAAGGGGGTTTAAAAGCAATAATACTCTCTGATAGAAATGAAAAGGAAATGGAGCTGCTCGGTGTATAATCTTAAAAATAATATTGAACTCGTGGCGCCAATAGAGGTATTATCCGTTAATGAAAAACCATGGACTATTTTGTAAAAGTGAAAGCTTTCGTGAAAATCGGACATCGGCGATTTCGCGATAGAAGTACGCGTCTCTGCGATGGTGTTTCAGCGAGAACAAGCCGGACGCTGTTCCATTTCGGGATTACTCTGTAATTAGCGGTCAACGACGGACCAAAAGCGCAACTCGCTATAACTCGTCGATCATGCATAACGATTTTTCCTCCAAGCTATTCCTGTCTGTGTAACCTTGCTACGAGTTGGCATCGATTCAATGACCACAGCTGTCGCTCCATTGTGGTTACTTTGAAACGTGCAATTATTGTTCATTGGACTAGTTTCCGTGATAATCAATTTTGCAGCAAGCAAACACCCAAGCAAAAATATTCATTTCCACACGGCCGAAGATTATGTGAAAAGATATACACTGTTGTCAAGTTGCAGCAACCATTGATTACACGATTATGGGACACCCTGTAGACACAAGGAATAAAACGAATCTCCAGCCATACGGAGGCGCAGAATCACGGCATTGTAGTCGCGAGACATACAATTTCGAGACACCCTGTACAGTCGCGAGTCAAAGATTTACAGAAACAACAAGAGCCCTTTACTATATATCTCTTCCGAGAGGTATACGCGATTAAAGCGAATCCGTGAAATCCTCTAGAGGATCACTTCTCGACGGAACAATAGTTCTGCTTAGAACAATAGCTTTTCATGCTCGGCTCATCCGAAAGAAGTTTCCGCGCCTTCTTCGGTACACTTTGCGCCACTGCCGGCAGTTTCTGAACCCGAAAAGAAAGTTTCGGCCGGGGGAGAATATTCTGTAGAGTGCGCGCAGAGTGCACAGGAACAGTGGCTAAACGTTGGAAACATAACTGGCGGCGACCTGTACACTCCGCTCGATGGAGGAATAATAATAAAAGAAACGGGAACATCGTCACCGAGGAGATAATGCTTTTGGATAATGGAGGCTTAATGAACAACAAATTTAAATAAAGAGCACAGTACCTCAGTCCGACTCAGGCGTAACACGTCTCGAAAGGTGTTGTGTCCTCAACAAAGTACACATTATTAATTATTTAAATAAACATAAATTTTTCAAAATACCACGTTTTTAAAAACGGACTAAAAAGTATAAAGAAATTTTTCCTAGTCCCATACAGATTGCTAACCTTGTACAGATAGTCCTGAAAATTTGCGATTGTGAATTTTTAATAGATATGAAAATACTTGCAAGATTTCAAACGATAAACGTGGAGCGCAAAATGCATCAATTATCTGTTGCATGCGTAAGAATAAAAATTCATAAAATCCTGAAGATAAATTACGGTCGATAACTAATTAATTAATTATTTATCTGTACGAGGTTAGGAATCTGTTCGGGACTAGGAAAAATTATTTTATACTTTTTAGTCCGTTTTTAAAAACGTGGTATTTTAAAAAATTTATTTTTGTTTAAATAATTATTTTCTGCTTTTTAATCTTGTGTTAACACTTGTATCACTCGTTATTAATACTTATTATTAATAACGTCGTTATTAATAACACTTACATTCACTAAGCTGACTGTAAATTTCACTTGGTAAACAAAGCGATGATGTACTAACGATCGTCGCGCGGCTACGTACTATCATATACTGAGCTCCGTCGAAGCGAAGTGGGTCCGTGGAGTGGGGACGAGTCAGAGTGCGCACGCATACTAGAGAGCTTTGTCGCGCGGAGCGGGGATTGCTGAACGCGAGACGTATTTCGTGGGGGGATGAAAAGGTAAATATTTAATTGTTTTCTCCGTAACGGATAGACTGCCAAAAAAATTTTTTTCTCAGTTCTGAGCCATGTATACAATTTCAAGTGTCCAGCTCATCAGGAAGTTAGTTTACAAACAAATGCAAAATTTGTCACCAAAGAGACAGACAAAAAAACAAGTAATAAAATATTGTAATTTCAACTCAATTAAACCACTAAATACAGTTTAAATTATATCGTGTTTAGGATCATTTTAATCAGGAAAATGTCAGAAATAAGTTGACGAAAGTCCCATGACAAAACAATGGAGGATAAAGAAGTTTTATGATTGGGTTAGTAGTAGTTCACGTTGATATACGCGACCCGAGATCAGAACACGCGACATCTTTAAAAATTTTCATGGAGGCTCTTATGAATCAATCATTTTACATACTGATAAACTAAAAATCTTTTTTTATAATCCAACATCATTTCATAAAAAAATATGCCAAAATTCTCTGCAGCAGTTGCAAAAGATCGAAGCCAGATCGAGGGAAAAATATGAACTCCTTTGTGCAACAATGCGTGGTCCTGAAAAATCAAGCCACTGCACATACCGCTCCGCATTCATAATCAAATTCCTGTTGACGTTTCGATACACCCAGATAACGTAGTCTGGAGCACGTAACGAGATTAGCCGCGAAACGACATGCGACAACCTAAAAATGCAATAACAACGAACCCCTCGGTGGAGCGACGGGGTCGACGATACATTATCCCGGCGGCGTTCTACGATGGAACGGAACACATAGACGGATGATGAAAAATGACCAGGACCGAGTGCGACGAGCCGCGGCGATCTTCGACCGATGAAACGTGGATATTTTTCCGCTAAGAAATTCAGTAAAGTTATACAGCGTACATATACATACGATATCGAACGATTAACTTGCCCTGTGACTTTCTTGAATAATGTGAAACAACATTTCTGATATTCTCGCTTATTCCTTACCCGTGCGACAGGTGAACACAAATTCGTTTCGATACACAAAGTTATAAATAGTGTAAAATAAAATTGAGCTAATTACGGACAAATATCGTGTAGGGATACAATATTTCTGATTAAAATAACACGATATAATTTCAAATGTATTTAGTGGTTTAATCGACGCGTCGATGCAAGTTTTGAACGAATGTGAATTTGTTTGATCCGTCACGCTGCGCGGTGAAACGCTATTCGGGAGAACCGAGTTCTTCGTGAAATATCTCAAGAACAAAAAACTTGAATAATTAATGATTGAATTAGTTATATTTCTTAGTTATAGTTCTTCTAATTATGAATTAATTATAATAATTAATGAATAATAATAAAAAAAATAAGTTGAAACGAAAATAATTACCTTTATTACTTCACCGTCGATGAAACAATCAGCAAAGTTAAATTGTTTATCATTTCGTTCGAGGTAATGTTTTCGACATAGGGTGACGCATTAAGTTCGAAAGTGTAACATCGTGACAGGCTGTAAACACCGGCAGTAGACCGCAAATTGCCATCGAATTCCCACTTTTCGATGGCCTGGTTTCGCCGGAGCATCGACACGCGAGCAACGGTGTCGGAAAATGATGATGGTCGATGGGCGAGGGACCAACACAGACCGGCGTAGCGTTTTCCTGCGTCTATCCGCGAACGGCATGGTAAATACATTAGGTATTGACGCGGGGCTGCGTGAAAAGGGCCATTTGCATCAAGAATAGAGGCACACTGTGTACGGGAAGGTATTCGTCATCCCCTCCCTAGCATTCGTGTGTTAGGACTATGTAAGGGGGTAGGAGGTAGGGTGGGGCCACCGGGCCGTCTCCGCATGATAACGAGAGGGTGAGTTCTCGCGATACCATACAGGAAATGCACTCTGCGCCGCGAATATATATCTGAACGCGTTCAGCCACTGCCTACGAAACTCGAAGCCAGCTCATATTTCCATACAAATTGCAATACGCGCGAGAGAGCGTAGTTCTCGCACTCAACGCCAGGGCGCACACTTAATTGCACCCTTCGATCGTCGTGGTAAAACGCGATACGGCGGCGAGTCACTTTGTTCTTTTTCCGAACGATCCCGCGAATTCCATCGGGATTAGGTACGATCTGCTGCGCGAATGAACGACCAGGAAACGCGGGTAGAACCGTACGGATGCTTTTAGATTATTTAATTAATCTCGCGCCATCGAGCCACTCTCTTCTCTCTCGCTCTCTTTGTTTCTCTCTCTTTCGATCGGCTCTTGCATCGGTCGAGGACCAGCATGTTAGAATATTTGCGTCGTAAAATCACTCTCGAAATTCTTCGGACGAATAATGTATGCACGCTGGTTCAGAATAAGTTGATACAGATTTATGTAGGCTAATTAAATTGGTATTTTCGGCGCAAAGATTCGATCCTATGTTACTAAACAATTTTGAAAATAACTGGTTCGACTTACACCATCTGATTCGTTGTCTCTCCAAACCAAGAATTTGTCGTTTTCAGATCAGAACGTTTGTCACATTTCAACCTCACTCTGTATTATGCCGGCATGTAATACTGACTCTTAAATAATTTTTCACTTTGCAAGTAAGTTTGCTACATAAAACCGTTGATTTTCGTTTTTCTTTCCTTTTTTTAACACGAAAGTGAACTTGAACTATATAATTTACATTGTTTAATTTTTATAGGCGCAATGGAGTAATAAATCCCTTAAATCGCATTATTGCTAGCTCAAACATATTTTACAAGAATATTGAGTTTTTTAATGGCACGTTACAGGCATTCAAAACAAATTTCTATTTATTAGTTATACTGTATAAACTGTATACTTTTGTATAAAAGGACATCGATCCGTATAAAATAAATAATAATAATAATAAATTATATATTTCTTGATAATGATCTTAAACTAGACCGAAACGTTGAAAAAAGAGTTATAGTTATTTGCAAAATTGCTTAGTAACATTGATCGAATCTTTGCACTGAAAATACCAATTTAGTTATTTCCGAGTTGTCGGTCGAAATAAAAGAAAATTTTTATACAGGCTGTTCCCAAGAATGTTGCGTTTCCTTTGAACAGTGTAATTTCTAAGGCTATTTGAAATAACTCTTTCCTTTTTGAAGATTTTTAAGCAGCAGTACAGAAAAAAGTGAACGATCGAACGATATAAGATTTTGCATTTCAGTTTTGCAGTATTATTAACTATAAAATAATGCTTGTACACCCCTCCATTTCTTCGCAACTTTCTCGGGGTAAACGAAATCAAATTCTGTTTTACATTCTGCTAGATAATGTCGATGCTAGGTGTTCCCGAGACGCGATAAACAATCTCTTCTATATGAGACGCGTTAGTCTCCATATTTCAGGTCAATACTATTATAGAATAAATAAGCAAGAAGATAGAAAACGTTTTCGTCGTATTCAACCTGTCGTGGAAGAGGGAAGATAATATTGGATAAAATATGAAATCTCCATAACAGTATATGAATAATTAAGTGAACGAAAACGGGGAGGGTCGGCCATTACAACCGTAAAATATATACGCTGATTTGTTCAAAACAAGGAATATGGGTTAGGTATAAATCGCAATTTAAAATCCCAATTTATATTATAATTTTTAACTGAAATTCCGCGCTCGTGTATCAACGTTTGTAAATTCGGTCACTGATAAACGCGAAAGGGATGTGACGTTTTTTAAATAAACATAAAAACGTTTATCCGGAGACAAACACGCGAATAGAATTCGCATTATTATTCTCAAACGTACGAAATGATTCGAACGCGGATAAGAATATCGATCACGTCGAACGCTTCTATGGGTAAAAGCGCTCTCTCTTATCTATCCGAAATCGCACGCCGTTTGACGGAGCATTTTTAATCTCGCGTTGAAGATAAACGTTGGAAGCTGAGCGCACGGTTCAAACAGAAAAGCACAGAACAAGGGCTGGATTAAAGGCGTACCGAAAAAGGGAGCAATGACTGTCGCAATCGATAGAAAATCATTTCAGTGGGTGTTCTGGTTTTCGAGATAATTTCTTCACCGATTTTCACGAATTTTTTTCAGGAGAACCACTGAACCTTTTAGATTGAAATTTTCCACACTTGTTTATGGACGTTTCGAGTACACGAATTATTTTTTAAAAGGAAAAATTATCGAGATTACCTGAGTTACATATTTTTTTATAGAGTACGATTTAAGAAGTTTAAAGGTTATACTATAAATTATGTCAATGATAATTACTCCGCAATAATAACTACAATGAACCTAGAACCATTATCTGCTCGAAGAATAATATCCGACCAAAGCTTTATTTTTAATTTAATTATTAATCATATTGATCGTTCATCTCTACTTGCGTAAATCAATTTTTATGTACCGGAACGTGAACTGAGAATAAAAACGGATTTTCAGACACTTAAAGCAAAATCTACTTGTGGATTAATTAATCCAATAAATCGCATTATTGCAACAATCATGCACTATTTATAACAGTATTGATTTTTCCATTGAATCTTTGCAAAATTTTAAAATGCAACTACACAGGATTATATGATAATACCTATCCAATGTACCAGTATTATTTTGTTTTTTTTTCTTTGTAAATATTCATGTAAAAAGGGCTTCTGCCCATCTGTAATAAATAATAACAATAATAAAAATTCAATTGCTAACACATTCTCCAACACGGTATACTCGAAGGAAATCCAAAAAATGGATTTTTTCAAAACGAAAAAAGATAGCCGCTTAGCGCGTGGTAGAAAGTGTTCCGATATCGATTTCACAGGCATTCTCTCTCTGTCTTTCTCTATTTATCCATGTCGTACACCCTTGTCGAACATCTCTCCGAACAAGTAACTGGTATTTACACGACGCGTGAAATGAAGCCACGCATTAGAGGACCGCGTTCCCGTATGACAGTAAAATGCGCAGTGACATATTGCACGGCCTACAGAATTGCGCGAACGAACATTAAATATTCATCCGGATGGCCGAAGCCGCTGGCAACAGTCCAGTCGATGACAGTTTGGCATCTGGTATTGGAGAATAAATCTCGATCCAGAACGAAGAACTTCATTAGCCGCGACGACAACGTCGCCGACTGCTCGACGGACGATTAATTGGTTCTTCCCACTGACGTTCGCAACTTCCCTAATATGGTTTCCATCTATTGTTACGTTTTATTCGCTGAAATAAGCAACTTAAAAATTCGCCTTGCCCTTGAGCATCACGGTGAAATTTCTTTGTCGCATCGTATAACACCCATCGCAAGAAACAATTTGAGTCACAAGTTCTCTTAAAAAACGATTTTCAAAATTTCGCGAATTACATGAGAAAGAATAAATTTTAAAAAATACCACGTTTTTAAAAACGGTCTAAAAAGTATAAAATAATGTTTCCTAGTCCCATACAGATTCCTAACCTCGTACAGATACTCCAGAAAATTTGTGAATTTTGAATAACTATGAAAATACTTGTAAGATTTCAAACGGAAAAAGTGTAGCGCACAATGCATCAAAATGCATCATACAAGTATTTTCATAGCTATTAAAAATTAATTCCAATTAAAAATTATGCAATGGGAAGAAAAAGGAATTTTTCGATGCAGTGAAAAAACTTAACCGTGAGATTCAAGGTCAAGGTGAATCGTGCCAAAAGTATTTTTTGGTCCACATATAATTTGGAAACACCCTGTACAAGCTGCTTTTGTTTAAAAAATGATCGATAGCACTTGAAGGTTATTCGTGAAATTCGACTCTTATTTTCCCCGATAATCGAATCAGTGCCCCTCCGGGCCAGCTTGAATAGTGATTGAGAACACGCGGTAGAATGGACATTCTAATTGCTTACGCTTGGTCGACAGCCTTAATTGAAATCACGCGATATAATTTCGACTCTCTCCCTTTTTTTTGCTGTTCTTCCGTGAGCTGTGCGCTGAAACGCGAGGAGATATGGTGGGGGAACGTGGACGGAACGGAACGATCGGGCCAGTCATTGATTTCAATTCCGTCGCGCATTTGTTAGCAATAATGGGCCACGATCGACACACTCGAGCGAACCGGTTACCGGTGGATTTCCGGCTGGAAACCACGCGAAATTAAAGCGTTCCGCCGGAACGTCGAGGAGGAGGACACGTGGTGGGATTGCAATTAGTTTCTAACGATCTCTCGATCGGCAACGGAGCCGTTTCCCTACGTTTTCGTTCCTCCTTTTCCTTTTTCTTTTATTTCGTCGTCACACGAGCCGAACGCAAATTCGAGCGTTACGAAACGCCGAGCATCGGTTGATCGGCCACGCCGAGACTCGGCCGGAGTCTCACGACTTTTATTTCGCCTTGTTTACCAGCCGATTTTTATGCCAGATTAAACATCGCTGCCTTTCCTCCGAGATGCGATAATATCGCCGATCATTTTACAAACGGCTGGTTATACCATTGTTGCTCGCGATTTACTCGTATTTAACAATTCTGCTTCCGAACTGTCGCCATTCTGCTCGTGTATTTACTACGAGAGCGAATTACAGTGGGCGGTCACCGATCTGGAAAATAAGAAGCGTTCAGGAAATAATAATACATATTTCAATGTGCTATTATTATTCTTCGTATTATTATATGGATTTTATTCTGTTCATCTTTCTCTGCTTTTTCATATTTTATAATAACATGCTTTCTTTGGTGTATTTTTCTTTTCATTTCTATCGATTTCGTTGATGTTTATTGATTTCTTTCATTCAGGTTTATTTGAAGAAATTAAAAATTTAAGCTTTAAAATGATTCCAGGCTTATGATTGTATCAATCATTTCTCTTAACGAAAGCATAACGATTTAAATATCAATCTGGAAAATAAGAAGCGTTCAGAAAATAATAATACATATTTCAATGTACTATTATTATTCTTCGTATTATTATATGGATTTTATTCTCTTCGTCTTTCTCTGCTTTTTCATATTTTATAATAAACATGCTTTCTTTGGTGCATTTTTCTTTTCATTTTTATCGATTTCGTTGATTTTTATTAATTATTTTCATTCGGGTCTACTTGAAGAAATTAAAAATTCAAGATTCAAAATGATTCCAGGCTTACGATTGTATGAATCATTTCTCTTAACGAAAGCATACCGATTTAAAAATATGCGGTCCATCTATAAAAAACTATTTTATTTTGTGTACCGCGTTCTTTGCAACTTTCGTCACAGTTGTAGCAGGTCTGTATGCAAACAGCCCGAGAACCGAAACATTTGTACGATCGAAAGGCAACGAGCACAACGACAAATGTTTGTGTCCGAATTCATTTGTTCGGCGGTATACAGGGTGTCCTGTATACCGTAGACGATCGATCGGGAAGTAATTCACCGCATAGCAGTGAGTTGAAAAGAAAGAATAAAATTTTTTCATTTGACGCTTCGTTCCCGAATAAATTGATCTTGAAAATTCAGCGAATACAAGTACTACGTGTTAGATAGGAATCTTGTCAGTCTACTTGATCGTATGAAAAAAAAATATAAAATTATTGGTCCCAAAAAGAAAAGCCTCACAAAGTATAAAGTATAAAGTAAGTTAGAAAGTATAAGCTAAATATTCAGAGAATATAAACTAGATATTTAAGAAATATAAAGTAAATATTACAAAAATTTTAAATCAATATTTGAAAAATATAAATTCAATATTTAAATAACATTCAATTAAAAAGAAAAAGTTAGAAAAAAATACTTTTCTCCTAACATGAAATAGATATTTTCTGCCTATTTAAAAAATAAATTGTTACTTAATATAAAATAAATATTGTATGTACAATTGCATATTAAAAAAAGATTGAATCGTTTTTTAATATTATACCTAATCGGTTGTCCGCGCTATGCGGACCACCCGGTATGTTCGCGCGTGGACGAGCAATAAATAATAGCTGAAATCGTCGTAGGCCCCTGGTTCGTTGATATCTCGGTGAAAATAAAACGATCTCACGCATCGATGTGGAATTTCTCACCTGGCCGGGAATCCGGCTCTCATAGTGGCGCCATATGGGAAATCAGTTGGGTATTACTAGCAAACGTTATAACTATACGGTTGCAGGTTGCACACCGGTCGCAGACACGGGATCGCCTTTGCGGAGAACCCAGCCATGCTTACTTCCTACGTTGACGTATGTATATGTGCGAGACCCACGGGGACCACCCTGTGCGTTCGAAAAAGAAAACGAGAAAAGAGAGAACAAGGAGAAAAGAGAACGTTAGAGAGACGCGTGAAAGCGAGACGGGGGACGTAGCTTCCCACGTACGAAAAAGAAGTGCCATAAGGCGGTCGGGCCAGGAGGTCCCTTTTTCCGCGCCACTGACGCGAACTGTCACCCCCGGTTAAATTAAAAATTCCTCCCACGATGCTAACTGGCGCATTCTAGCTTTCAGACCGCTGGAAAAAAGGTTTTGCGGAATATATGGCGCGACTCGGTTACCAACAAGACTGCGTCCGAGGTGTCGACATGTGAGGGGATGCTTTAACCCCTTCACCGTCGAGACTGCGGTAATACGACATTTTCAGTTTGCTCCTGGCAACCGCGTCAACTGTTCGAGTTATTAGTTTAGATACATTTTCAATCAATAATAGATAATTAATAAACAAAGAAAAATAATAGTAGGGAGTTGTTGAAAAATACAATAAAGTCGCAATATTTGTCAAGAACCGAGTATACGATAGGTGTCAGGTACTTACCCATTCCACGGTCATGCTGTCCTTCTCTACGTTCTGCTTTCGTCCGAACTCTCGTCGCTTATATGTTGGAATGCACTAAAAAGGAGAAAATAATATTTTTAGATATTAGTGACTATAAATTAAAATAATAAAACGTATTTAGTAAGGCCCTCTTACCGAGCAGAACCGCCGGTCCTTGTCCCCTCCGCCTGACTAATCCAAACAAACCCAATAAGTAAACAGAGCTCCTATTCTGCGAAGTGTGCCAGTAGAGCGGGGTTGGAGGCGGAGTGGGAACGTGTAGTGGAGTAAGGAGCCCGCGGAGTGGGGATCGCTGCACGCGATGACGCACTACCGAATATTATTTAACACTATATTTATCGGCTATTTAAATATACCTGAAAACGATGACGGTCTGCGATAGTTGTCCGAGCAGAACACAAATTGTTTGACAATAATCGCGATTTTACTGTAATTACGGAGTGGAAAGAGCGAAATCTGGCTGGAATATCGAGATCAATGCCAACGGTAGAGATGCGCAAGTATCAAATATCGGGGCATCGATGCCACGATGGATTTCCGTGAAACGAAATAGCTGTCTCGTTATAGTTTTTAAACGCATTTAAAATTTTTGAATATTGCATTGTCATCTAGTTCTGAGATATATTAAAAATTTCAAGTCTCTAGCTCATGGGGAAGTGGTTTAAAATTCGATTTCCAGATTTCTTGCATAAAACGACAATGACAACTCAGCAAGCTAATACAAGGGTGGTAAAAAAAACAATGTCGGTCTGCGATAGTTGTCCATGCAGAACACAAATTGTTTGACAATAATCGCGACTTTACTGTAATTACGGAGTGGAAAGGGCGAAATCTGGCTGGAATATCGAGATCAATGCCAACGGTAGAGATGCGCAAGTATCAAATATCGGGCCATCGATGCCACGATGGATTTCCGTGAAACGTAATAGCTGCCTCGTTATAGTTTTTAAACGCGTCTCGTGTTCTGTGTGCCGAGCAAAAACTCGCCGAAAAATTGGCGAGCAAGCAGCGTAAGTGGACGAACTGGGAAAGTTCCCGCGATACACACCGTCTAATAATACCCGTGGGTCGCCGTTCGATTCTATCCGACGGCAAACGGAAAGCCCTTCAACCGGTTGCAGCGTGTTCGCGCGGAACTAGATGCGGATTAAATTCGACTCGCCGCCGTGTAAACCAAGTAGGATCGGATTAGGACGACGCTATCAGAGTAGCCATCGAATGCACAAGGAATTATAGGCAGGATGGATGGACAACGGAGAAATTGATTTCTATCGCGGCACCGACGCCGGAACGCCATTTCCTCGACAAATTACTCTTCCAACTCGTGTCCGCGAAAAGAAACGACGTTTAATTGATATTTCGAATTGTTCGGTCCCGGGAAATCAGTTCGCAGCTTGCTAACGATTGTGAGATCGAATGCAGGTCTGTTGGCCATTCGATAATTTAGAAACACTGCACCGACGCTTCGATAATATCCCACAATACCCTGGTATTAGGGTCACTCATTGTATAGTGTTCCGCGATCAATCAACATTCGGAATATCTTTTGCGCCACCCCGGAACGCCATGCCAGAAAATCATTTGGCAAGTGAACCTTGAAAATATATTTGCAAAATCCAACGATTCGATTCAATGATATTTTTCTAGTTTTGGTAAGTATTACAAATGAAAATTATATGTCGCGACTAGACTGCGAATCTTTATGCATTCACGGCATAAGGATATGTTTGAGAAATGCTAAAAATGAAATTCGATAGAATTCAGTAGGATTTTTATTTATTTAAGATCTACAAAGGCTACTACCACTGAAGATATTTTGTTCTACCGAAAATTGAAGTATGCTAGTTCCTTCATTTTAAAGAAAGTTCGTCAGAGATCACTCCTATTTCATAACTTCTACTGTAAAAAAGAATTGGTGCTCCAAAAACTAAGCAAACGAGAGGAAACTTGATAAATTTAATGAAAAAAAGAGAAAACAATTCGTGATACAGCCCGGTGTAACTTTCCAAATAACAGCTTTATAAAAAAATCATGAACCAAAAAACTTTGCGACCGTTGTAACGTTAATATCAGCATGGAACACATATTGTGCAGGTGTCCCAAATACATAGATGCAAGAAAAAAGTTGTATACACCCAACGATATCCAGTCAACAGCATGCAAGAAAGCAGAATATAAAAATACCCGAAAATTCATTCAAAGAAGTAGACATTTTCAAGCAAATACAAAAACGATTTTATCCTAAGTGTGAAATTATCTTCACTCGTATCGCATACATAAATATTCTAAACATTCGTGTATTCTTTTTACGAACACTTGATATCATTGAAATGTTTTAATGCACGGTGTACATAAGTAGCATATTGAACAAATAGAACGAAGAATAATTGAAATAATAACATGTACATCTGATACGTCTGTTTTCATATTTAAAAAAAAAACCTTGTCTCTATTAATTAGAAGATGCAGGATATTGTTTGTTTCGTAATAATTTCAGTAAGTTTATTATTTCTTGATTTTAACCGTTTCGCATTTGATCTAAAATGACGAATAACGAATACAAAATTCATAACGCGGTCAAGCTAATTATCAGGAAGCACCGAGCTCGTTAAGAGCTTCTCCAGAAGTCTTCCGTCTCGAATTTCCAACGCAAACTGTCCACAAATACAATATCGTCACAATTAAAATGTCCGTCGGGCTATTAGCATTGACGGGGAAAAAAGAGGAATGCCTTTCAGTAGACATTTCTTCCCTATAATTTCTTTTGTCTTGGTTACAAGTATAATCTTTCAGAGGAAATAATTGTCCGCCGTAGGCTGAACGAGAAAGCGTTTCTCCGTTTTACCATTTTTATGAGAAAAACCGGGAGAGCCCCACAGCGGCCGCAGTTCTCTCCCTCTCGGAGCAAACGTGGAGTTACATCTGAAGTTGCGCGACAGACAATTCGCCTTTCTAGAAAGAGACAAAGTACGTGCCCCGCCGAATGACGTGACGATCGAGACCGACGACGAAAGCTGGACAAAAATCTACTCAAGTAATCCTTCAGTGTAATTTCCTTCCCCCCGTCCCTCCCTCCTATCCCGGCGGTGTTTCCCGGTAGCCGAGGAAACTTCTCAAGTCCGTACTTCTCTTCTTATCTCCCGCGTTCTATTTTCATTCATTCTTTAGCATATCGACGTTCAAACGACAGAAGTGCTACCGCGGAAAAAAATGAAAAAAATTAGGAAGATGCATATAAATAAATATTTTTACACGGTTTGGTAGATACAACGATACTATGCAACTTTCGTTGAAACTTTTTCTTCATTTCTTTTCTTCGCAGCGGATTAAGTTATTCGATTTTAAAGGTAGCCTTCGAGTGAATGACCAGGATTATTCTTGGACGATTCATTTCACACTTCATCCAACAAGGTAGAAATCATTTGGTTCAATTGTAAAATGAATTTGTTCAATGTCGAAGAAGGAATTCGAGTTATGAACCCAGGATTCGAACTGATAGAGAGGGAGCAACATTGGTGGTGAATGAACAGGATTATTCTTGGACGACTAAAATTGTATAAAACTGAGTGCACGGTAGCAGAGGGAACGCGATGAAAGCTGGCCGAGGCTGGCCGAGAGTGTTCTTATCCGGGGACAGATTAAAAGCGGCGCAAGAAATTCAATTCTTCATTCATCCCGGCTCCGTTCGTGTTTCCGTTCGCGTTTCCGTTCCCTTCGTCCGATCGTTCTCCTCAGCATCAGATTCTGCTGGTCGTAGAACCGTCTCCTCCCATTTCTACCGCGAGACACGGTTAACATTTCTTTCGTCGAGGCGTTCGTTCGCTCAGGTATTCATGACCGGCGACGATTACTATGCGTCGGGCGTAACGGATGACGGACTACGAAAAGCAATACCACGACGCGGCGAATAGAATCTTTAAACTGGTTTGCACTGATGTCGAGAGTGAAAAGGTATTGCCCGGTGGTGTGTACTTGAACCCCGGTCTTCGCTGTTCGAACAAGCGACAGGTGTTATTGCGTGTCTTCGTTACCGGTTACCGTGTGGACGTGACGACTCGCTGCTCGCCCGAGAGAGACAAACCAACGATCGATAGTTCGTCGCCGTTCGAGCAGTCACTCGAATTGATCGACACTTCGCGCCTGTAACTCGCGCCCGTCTTTATTTACACACTTTCTATCCACCCTCTCGGGGAATTTTCTCGGCTCCGTGCGCCCATTTTATATCGTTGTTTACCGGGAAGAAAATTAGGTAGCTCGCTCTCCGCGCCATTTTCCCTGCGAGCAACTCTTCGATAGGTTCTATGTATATTTAATCCTAGATTACCGAACGCACGCAGGTGTATGGGCAGATTAAGTCAACAGATTAAGTGTTCCCACACTACCTTCCCCCTCCACCACGCCGTTCCCCCACGCTTCGCACCTGCAGCATCCATAGGACGTGGAGATCTGTTAAAAAATCAACAGCTTATTTGACATTGACCATTTCGGTAATTATTTACTTTGAGAGCCTACTCACCGATTTTGATGACCTTGAAATATGACCCGCTCTCAATTTTCGGTCCCTTTCAGTAGGCAACCCGCTTATCAATTTTCAGTTCCCTTCGGAAGGCAACCCGCTCGGCGTTTTAGGGCGACAGAAACCACAAAACTATTTTATACATATAATAGAAAGATTAGTCAAATTCATGAGTTACATCTTGGGTTTTTCTCGATAATGTGTCCGGTATTAAGAGAAATAAAAGTGACACAAAGTTTCGGGAAAACAAACAGAAAAATGGTGTTTCGTCAGTAGTCAAAAATGCTAGATAAAAAGGGTCGATCTAGGACGCTATCGCCCTGAAGCCACTCGTTGATTTTCAGATATGGAACAACAAAAATTGCTTCTTGGACTCCGATTTACCAGCAGTTTATTCTGTGCCGGAACTCTCGGCCGAGCTATCGATTAAATCGCGAAACGGCGGCGGTTTTCGCAGCAGCGCGCGACGTGGAAAGAGAAAAGCCGGGAGAGCCTCGACATTTCGATGGAGCCCCGGCCATCGAAATTCACTGATTCTTTTATTCGTCCGTCGTGCTTTTCATCTTGTCTTCTTCGCCCGATTCAGTTACCGGAATACTTTCAAAAGATTTTCGAGTCCACGTTTTTCCATTGCCACCGCTCTCGCCCAGTCGCCATTTAATCGACTCTTGTGACTTTCTATTCGACAAACGTAATGAGCTCGCGGTAGTATGAGTCATTATAATCTCTAAAATACAAGAATTCAGATTGCGATTGAACCAATTGGGTAAACCTGTTTTGATGTTTATGGAAAATAGTTATTTATTTTTCAATTAGGGTAACTACACCGGTAAATGAACGCTTTTGTATATTTCAACAAATTTTAACTTGGGCCAATAATTATTATTAAGAAATATCAATAATAATAATTATTACTAAGAAACTAATTATTATTAAGAAATATCAATAATAATAATTATTACCAATATATACTAGAATGTAGTGTTCATTGACTGGCATTTTTTATATTTTTTATTTAACGTTTAATAAAGGAAAATAATAATAATTTCATTTTATAAATATAGTTATATAAAAACTATATAAATATAAAATATATTTTATATAAAAACTATATAAAATATACTTATATATAAACTAATATATTCATATTATTAAAATATCTTCCTGAACAATTTCTTAAATATTCATTCACTGGTGCAGTTACCCTACTTAATGTCCAGAAATTTTGCAAGTGAAAATTTAAAAATTTCAATCGGTAAATCATACGTCGAGACTGTCTGTTCATTGCAAATGTAGTTACAACCAGATTTTGAACCCTCCAGGTTACGATTACAAAAACAAATTTTTGGAACGCTATAAATGTAGATTCTAAAAGCTTCTAGGACCCAAAAGGAATATCGCATGAAATAACACTGTCCAACAAATTTCAGCTTTTCTCATGTTTCCAAATAACTGTTGGCTGGATTTTGCAGAGTTTTTTGCGTTGATTCCATTTGGTAGAAGTCGTACGATAAATAACGGTATAAATAATAAAGAACGGTTTCTGCAAAAACATCGTGACATTTTATTGCTCGGGACTTAAAGCGAGTAACTATATTTCCAGGCAATAAGTGTAAACCAATGGAGGAGCGTCAAAAGAGCCGGGTACCCGGGGCGACCTTGTGATTTTTCAAGAGGAGCGGAGAAAAAAAATTCTCAAACGCAAGAGTTAAAAGTGGGTGGACGGTCTATTGACGGAAGGTTTAAACGAACGAACACACGGGAATTCGCGTATAGACTATAAAATACGCGGAAGACAAATATTTGCCTCGAGAAAGGCAAAAATGCGCACACCGACGCGCGACGCGACGTCGCTCTCGAATCCGTGGAATTAGAATGCCGTTGGCGAAATCAAGATCGGGGGAAAGGGAGCGAGGCGAATCACAGAACCAAATTTTTCGGAATTCTCCCCTCCACCCCTCTATCTCGTCCGTGGACTCGGCTTCCCTACGTTGGAAGTTTCCTTTTCAAATTATAATGAGCCGCTTAACAATTCCGATTTTATTAAGAACCGTCGGCCGAAGGGAGATGGCGAGTCAGCTTTCACCAGACTGGAACGAAGGGCGTAGGAAAAGAGGAGCTGGGACGGAAAGGGAGGCGCAGACTGGATTATGACAATCAGAAAAGGAAAATTGTGCGACCATCATTTCGAAAACCTGAGGACACCATTCTTTGTCGTCTCCAGATATCTTTGTTACATAAAACTTCCTCCGCTATTGTTCGAAGAATTTGATCAGGACTTTTAACATAACGCTTTCAACATTAATAACACGGTCCAACAGACAAAAATCTTTTCTATTTTTGAGAAATTTGAGTTTGAACAAAAAACATATTTTTCGACTTTCAATAAATATTTTCTTTACACGAAAAAAATGAAATATAAATTAAATTGCGTGAAATAAAAAAAATTATGTAAAAATATCATTTTCCATTAAATTTGGAACCCCTGTTTTTTCCAACGAAAAGGTTGTCGACCCCTGATCTAGAGTGCTTTGGAACTCAAAAAAATATTCCTTCTAAAAGACGAGAAATTTTTACAATTTCCGTGCCTTCACTGTACATTATCTTTTCCAATACATAATATAAATTAATTATTAATTGCCATTGTGAATTCTTCTCGTAAAGGAATGCTCTGCATTTAAAAAAAGTAACGGAGAAGAAATAATAAACTGGTTAGCCAATGAGTATCTTTTTTCTGCGAAATATACTATTTTCAAAATGTCCAACTTTAAGTCTTCGTTACGATTACACTTTTATTTGTATTTTATTGGATGGATACGAGGAAGCTTATTTTACCAAACAACGTAACAACAACGCTTCGCGCTACTACAGTGGCCTACACTAAACCCGAATTAATTGCACCGATTACTACAATGTAATTACTTAATAATGGCATGAACGAAAATTATATAATAATTATTCTTGCATCAATGTATCGCCGGTCTATTATCCGACAAATTGGACGTCTCGTTCGGTACTAACCTGACCATATAATCGATTCGTCATTGCATTTATTTCCGCATCAGAATATGACTGTCCGATTATCCGAAAAACCCGATTATTCGTGATGCGTGGCCGATGAACTTAATTAAGATTCCATTGCAATTAGGTGGCAACACACAGGCAGTCGGTAACGAAGGTATGCAAATGACAGAATGGTTGAGAGATGGTCGTATTTACATATGGTACACGCACGACAATAATAATATTGTAAGTACGTACGTAAAGTATTACGTACGTATTACGCACAAATTAATGGGGACTAAATATTGCAAGAAATAGAAAGAGTGAGAAGTTGTAGTGCAAGAAAATAAAATGACAAAAGAACAAACGCGAGTCAGTTTTAATCGAATACTACTGTTATTTATAATACTTTATTATAAAATAAAGTATAAAATAAATATACTACTTTAATTAATAAATTAATACTGCCGAATTAAATTGATTAGGTTAAACAATTTTTCCAAAGAAATTCTCAAGGATCGTATACAGAGTTTCATTAAACTTCTCACAGTCTTTGCTACTTTGATTCGAGTATCCGACAATTGGCAACCGTGTGACTTTCGTGACGAATTGTCCTCGAACTGGAGCACGTCATTCAACAACCGTCACGAGACCATCTTTTTTCAAAGAACTATTACGTCAAATGTTATAATTATAAACGCTCGGTCTTTTCCTAGTAGTTTTCTTGAACTACTTCATCACTTATTATTATTCAGAGCTTCGCGATAAAACTGAACGTGTTATAAAATGTTTCCATGAGAAATACTTTTTTTTCTGTATACCGAAAATATTGTATTATATTATCGAACATGATAATAGTATGTAATAAGTAAAAAACGGGTCTTTATGCAAAATAAAAATTTTCTACTTAATTTGCAACAAACTGGAGTGAAACGTAAATTTATATTCTTTCTAAATATGTTTAAAAGGTTGGAAATAATACAACAGTAGTTTTAAATTCTTTGAATGTGTTTACTGTTTGAATTTATACCTAATCATTTTTGTCACGAGTGCATAAAATCTGTAGTCGACTGATACAACGATTCGCATCGCAGTTAAAAATTTATTTGCACTGTGTGAATCGGAGGCAAACACATGTGAATGTGTTCAGTAGTCGCTTATAGCACTTGTTCCCGTATCGATTCGGCGAAATCGAATTTTCAAAGCATCCGTCGCGTCGTGGTCAACTGTTCTCAAAAATGTCTGTTTCCGAGTGGCGGGCGAATATTGGCCGAGCGTAATAGCTGTATCGAGGCTCCGGTTTGCCTGAACGAGTATAGTCGCATAAACGGCTATAATGAAACGAAAACAGGATTCTGGCCATCGGGCCTTGAATTGAAACGCTGCGCCTCTCGCAGTAAGCCATATTGCATTCTCTGCACGTTTTTAAGACTGATATCGTCGACGGTAAACCTTTATTTATGGATGCGGCCTGTCAAAACCTATTCCAGGAAACTTCTTCCCCGCTTCATGACTCCCAACACCAGTGTACCACTCCCCACATTATCAACTATATTTGGCTGCTCTTTTCCTTGCGTAACCAGAAATTCTTGACTCTCCCTTATAAATTTATACCTTTTATTGAGAAGACGTGAAAAATTCAAGTTACAATCCTGTAGGATCAATGGTTCAAAAATTATGAAGGTTTAAAGTGTAATTACATAGAAAAGGTCTGTGTACTCTGATTTTAATTAAATTTTAAGATGTTATAGATTTTAATATTTTGAACAATTTTTTCCTGTTACAATATAGGGGAGTCGCTTTTAGTTTTTCAGATATTTACAAAAAACCGTTGCCGCGGAGCATGCAGGAATACGAAAAATTCATTACAGTATCAGCGATAGTTTTTTGCAAATATCTCGAAAACTAAAAGCGACCCCCTATATTGGAAACGGAAAAAGTTGTTGAAAATGTCGAAGTCCATAACACATTAAAATCTAGCTCTGCAATAAGTACGACTTTGATTTTCCTTGTACGAAATTGTTAACCCTGAAGTCTAAACTGAAAAGGAATTGCACGAGTGCATTTCCATTAAAATGTAAAAAAACTGGGAAGGTGATTAATTGAATTAGAATACTCGAGACTAAATTGGTCAAACTGGATGGATAATTACAACGAAATATAATTAATGGTAAAAATGTTATTTCTCAGTAAGTCTTTAAATGTTAAGTGTAAAGTCAAAGTGCAAAAACTATTGCCGTTACATAGCGTCACCAAAAAAAAAATGAAACTGAACCGAAAGGAATAAATTGTAGTATTTCGCAAATAATACAGTCAACCATTGTTTTTGGAAACACAGTGAAACCGAGTTTGTTCACAGTACGTTAATTCTTGTGACCGCTTCGGTCACGTAATGTTTCGCCGGGCGCACGAGCCTCGCTTTGTGAAATTCTTATTTAATGGACCGTATTATGGAGACATTCGCGGTGCAGTTTCGTCTACTTTCGATCTGCCATTTTCCGTTAAACGCGTGTAATGATGGCAGTCGACCGAACCCACACGTATATAATGTGTACGTGAGGCGCACTCTATAGAAAGATTAATTTACTGGAATCGTTTGAAAACTGAGAGTCAAAGGTAGAACTGGATCTTTCAACGTTAATTACATCACAGTGTGCACCACTTTTCCGTTGTTTAACCGTGAAAAATAGAGCGCGCAGCTACCAAAGATCGCAACCGGTCAAAGGATAATCAATTTGATATTCCCTATCGATCGGATACTCTCGTCACAGAAATCAATGTTCATTTATCATACCTATTGAGAATTTATCAAAAAATCGGAAATAGAACGTGTCCGAATCAAGAGTATACAGGGTGTCCCTTAAAATGATGTAATTCCTTAAAAGAAGCAACTAAGAGACCGGTTCAGAACGATATATATATTTTTACCTAATTGTTTTAACGCGGCATCTCGAGTATTTGACCACGAATAAATGAAATAATTACAATAATATATAGTAACATATAATTGTTACTGTAAAAGTAAATAAATTATTGGAAATATTATACCTCTGGAAATATTCCATGTACCATCTAAATACTGTGGTGCCCAAGGTGGTTCTGAACCCACCTTTATTCTACTGTAGGTTCCGTTGCGAAATAATTCTCACGTAAGAATTCAAAAAGCGACGTTAAATAATAAAAAAAAATTATTGAACTAGAATATTCCCTCTGAATGAATTCGTATAACGGAGGTTCTTGCGTCGAGACAAAACGGTTATCGCACAAGAAAGGAGCCGCGACTTATTTGCCGTTTGCTCGATAAATAAAAATATAGGTCCGAGAGATGATCTCGCCTGGCGTCCGGAGTCGCAAGGGGTTAATGTTTCAGCTATAGCGTAGCGAGGGTGGGAGCGATGATCGGGCATCGAATACCCAACTACGATAAAAAGAAAGAGCGAAACGAGGGTCGGGGCTTTTGTTTCAACCAGCGAACTTCTACCAGGGCTTTCCGGGCTAGAAGGACCCTCTCACAATGGCTGCACTCCTCTAACCCACTTCCACGATCTCTTCAGGCCGCAATCCACGTCAACGTGCAGTATTCGAGGTATTTCGAGTCGCGCAGGCCACCCCCGCCTTTCCCATCTTCTTATTGTCTCCGACAGTGCTGCCCCGTCGCAAGCCACTTCCACCGTAATTACAAACGAAGCCAATTAAAGCGGATGAGCCTAAATGGCCTGGCCCCGACGTTTCACTGCATCCGCTAAAGCCGAGACAATGGGTTTGACAACGATCGTGTCACTTCCGGCCTCGTTTCTCCTTTCGCGGCAATTTGTTCGCCCACCCCCGAGGACTCCACTCCTTCGGTTCTACTGGCCCGCTCTCGGTTTTCGGGAACTCGAAAGCTCCCTTTTCGGATAAACCAGGTGATTGCGGCCCCGGGCTAAACGGTCAACTACGTAACCTCGCTGTCTGTGCCAAAATATGGTGAACGCGTGACTGCCAGTGTCAGCCAGTGTATACTCACCCGATCAGACGCATTCGAACACCTAGCGAAATTTGATCCAGTCAAACTTCACAGCTAAGACCTGGTCTACGTAATCCTACCCTAGTAACACAAAAATATTGGATAAATATCTTTTTCAAATAATGGAAAAATATTTTTTAAGCCACACTTTTTCATATGAGATAAATATTTGATTTAACTATTGCACGCATGTTTAAGAAATTTAAATTGAATGTTTAGAAAATATAAGCTAAATATTACAAAGAATGTGAAATCAATATTTGAAAAATATAAATTCAATATTTAAATAACATTCAATTAAAAAGAAGAAAAAGTTAGAAAAAAATGTTTTTCTCCTAACATGAAATAGATATTTTGTATCTATTTAAAAAAGAAATTTTAACTTAATATAAAATAAGTATTGTATGTACATTTGAATATTAAAAAAAATTGAATCGCTTTTTAATATAATATGAATGTGTATACTCACTTACACAGCTACCTCACTCACCCTCGCGCTCCCACTCACACCCTAGACCCTTCTGCTAACTGGTTACCCTAAGACCTCTCTCTTCTTTATCCCCTCTATCTTTTTTCTTTTCTTCTCTCTTTTACAGCTTCTCTAGTATAATCTTCTCTCCTTGCCTCCTACTCCTACATCTTTAATCCTGACACCCTTCTCAGTATCTTCACACTCCATTGCTAACCGTTTCAGACCTTCGAATTACACTTTCTTTCTCTGATCATCTTCTCCGGTACTCGTTCCAATTCCCTTTTTCTTCAAATTTGAAAACATATGTTCTGTCTTCTGAAACGTAAAGATATATGTAATTAACGTTAACAAATTTTTATTTTTAAGAATTGACTTTTCGATGATACACGACAAGATTGTATACAACTTTTTAAGGGAATCGAGATAACAGTTTGAGTAAAATTAAAAGTTTAATCATTTGGTGGACTTAATCGAGCAGACACGTATGAGAAGATTACTTAGAAACCGTAGAGTAATTATAATACGAACGAATTAAAGTCTGGAATTCACGCGGATTCACTAATAGACTCGGATTTCATGTTTGAGGGTATAATCTTTGGTTTAACTACTCACTACTAATTCATTTCCGTTCGCAGCTAAGTGCAAGTGATGTTTTCATGCGAATATTTTACTAATCGTAAGATATATTATACACACTGTATAACTACATTAATTTTCTTGGATACTACTTTTTATATACACATTCCTTACTTCCCGACTGATGATTTTCTTTGATAATTTATCGAACCATGATTATTTTGTCTTTTGTCCATTGTACAGCGTCCTGAATTTCTTTGGAATCAGTAACAAGGTTTGTAACTCATCAGTCGGTTATTAGACACCTGGTTGCAGCTTCGGTCAATGGGCCACCCACACAGTGAATAGTTCGTTTCGAAGCAATTTCAAGGGGAGCCTGACGGTGAGCGTTAAGCTTTCGCCCGTCCGCAAGAACACGTCTAGGCGTGAACCGTAGCGGGGCGAACCTGCACGTCTCAGAAACCGCATTGCATCGCCCCTTCAATCAGTCCGGCAATCCCGCAGCTTTCGATCCGATTCCAGGCAAACTCCGGCGAAATTTCAACGGCCTCATTGAGGACCCTCGGCTCCGGCTGCGACGGACCCATATCAACGCCGTTTCCTGCGAGCAGAATTCGCCGCTTTGCATTCATGGCCCGCCCCTGCTCAAGAACCGATCCACCCATTTCCCATGCGATCCCACGGAACCGTATATACATACATATATAGAGAAAGGGAAGGGGAAAGGACACAACAGCACCATGCAACAAGTTTCGAAGGGGTCGGTATTAACTCGTCACCGACGACGACCGTACCCCACCCTCTTCCCGTCTCTCGAAATCCTGTACACATTACAGAGATGCAAGTTTCCTCGCGTGTCGCAAGCCTTTACGCGGTTCCCACTGTAACTCCCAACGTCTCTGTAAACCCAAAATCCATTCGATTCGGCAGGGATGTACGAGCTGTGTCTAAAAAGCAGTTAGAACGCCCAGGATCTTCATCTGAAACAAACAGTAGAGATAAAGTCTTCCCTTCTTCGATAATTTTGGTCAGTTGACAATAACGTAGCAATATAATGGTGGTAAACGTGTGAAAAATTTCCAATTTTTTTCGGACTAATTTCAAATGAACATTAACATTTTTAACCCTTTGCACTTGGAGCTATTTTAACTCGAGAATCAAACGTTTCTTCTGACCTAGAATATTTCCATTCTCTATGGTTTTTTAAAAAATTGATATGTATCAAATTGATGTAAACAATATTTTTAATAATAGTACAGCAATAGTAGTTTCAAAGAAAAGAAGCACCATATAAGTATTGTTGTTGCAGTTGCGTCATTTAAAAATAATAACATTGAATTTGTCGAAACATTTTTCACTATTTTTTCTTGCAAGACAGAAGTGAAAAATCGTGGCAACTATTTTCGATGTAAGAGTCACGAAAATTATTGATAAAAACGGAAGATAACTGTTGTTCAATCTGTGATATAAAGATTCGTGGTTGATGTATAGCACAGAATCTTTTCTATAGAGTTATTATTTAGTCGTGAAAGGGACGATTCACGAGGGACACATCCTTTATCGTCGATAGGTTAATGCCAGTCCACATGGAAATGATTACACGCCTCGGAGCAACCTTTTTGGGGAGCCACATAGTTCCGTGTGTGACCACGGCACACCTTCGCCCGCTTCCTGAAATGTTGGTCACGCATATGAACTCGGTAGATGGGATGCGTGGGAAAAATCGAGCAAGCGTGGCGGTTTGAATTCGTCTTAAAGAAAGCAGGTGAATTGTGGATTTCGGAAAACTACGTTTTGAAGTAATAAATAAATAATTTTGTAAGGAATGATCCTATAGGTATATTCAGTAGAGCACATATTACAATAGAGGCCGCACAAAGTCTGATTAAAATCAATCTTGTCATTTTTACAAGGGGACAAGTACCAGTTACTTTTAAGGCTCGGTAGGTTTAGCGTTAAACGTATTAACGAAGAAAATAAAGGTAATTATATAGAAAAGGTCTGCGTACTCCGATTTTGATGAAATTTTAATATGTTATGCAAAAACATATTCTGAACAACTTTTTCCTTTTCCAAAATAGGGGTCGCTTTTAGTTTTTCAGACATTTGCAAAAAACCGTTGTCGCGAAGCATGCAGGAATACGAAAAATTTAATACAGTATTAGCGATAGTCTTTTGCAAATATCTCGAAAACTAAAAGCGTCCCCCTATATAGGAAAAGGAAAAAGTTGTTCAAAATGTCGAAATCTATAACATATTAAAATTTCATCAAAATCGGAATACGCAGACCTTTTCTATATAATTACCAAAATAAAAAATTTTATTTCGAATGAATGGAGATGAAAATTAAACTTGCCATGTTCTATTAATGTTAATACTGGTGAGCTTGCAAGCTATTCATTCCATGGAAACGAATCTGTAACGATGTTACAATGCCACTTTTATTAAACGAGTATCCAAGTTGTAGAAACGTAATCCCTCGCGCATCTTTTAATCGGTAAAGTAATATGTGAACTCCGTGTGTGTCCGCGTATCAGATCCATCGATCGCGAGAAAAAAAGAGCGTAATATTTGCAACGGCGCCGGTACGGTTGGCACGAATGAACACAGCTCAGTGTTCCCTCGCGTGAAAATTGTTCTATGGTACGCTTAATAGGAATGTAAGAGAAAGTAAACTGAAATGTGGGTTAGCCGCGAGGATGGCTTTCGATATAATTCGTGCGCGGATAAAGGTTTCGGTTTACTTTAATCAGCCGAAACGTTGAACCCGTTGATCAAGCGAAATCCGTTCCACGCGATATCGAATATCATTCGGTCCGGGCATTTAAAAAGGAGAAGAGAGAACGATAATAAATCTGCGGGTTAATTCAACGCGTTACAATCATCGTTAAAATTTTTGGCTGTAGTGGTATCACCCAGAGGAATTTTTGTGCTGAGATTTTCAAAAAGAATAATATTAATGGCGCGCGCGAGTCTTTTTTAGTTTCTTAGATCTTATTAGAAACATAGTTAAAAATAACTTTTCTTTATGTATTCGAAATATCGTAAAAACTAACGAAGATTGAAATTTTATTTTCAGGATTATTTAAATATTGCTATTTCATGAAGAATTCATTAATTTTTAATGTTCCTAATTTGTGATTATTAAGATTGCAAAGATGCAGGGACAAAATGGCCACAAATCTCGAGAGACACGTTCTCGTTATATTTATCAAATACTGTGAAATAGTTATTTCTAGACCTCCGTGAACCTAGTCTTAAAACCAGACGACAAAGGAAAAGGCGGTAGACGATTATAGTCGGAATACAAAATTCTCGGATCGATATCGTTTTATTTGGTTGAGTGCCAAGGCGTAGTAGTCGGAACCCTGTTTTCAAGGATCTGTAATTTAAGTTGGAGGGAGCAAAAGTAGAGAACGAAGTGGTCTTAAGAAATTGAACGTCCTTGAAACATGCCGTTTGTTCGTCATAGTTATCGACGTTTATATCCCTTCAATTAAACTGGGCGTTTACCTAGCATATTTCTTGACTTCGATAATTATCTTCTAATTTCTGCAATTAGGCTCGTTCGTGCGTGCATATTCATTGCTCGTTGGAATTGCGGGAGAAAATAATGATAGGTTCATTCTCAGCTATGAAGAGATTAACATCGTCAATATAATTAAATTTTTTATAGACCTTTTTACTAATTCTTCGATAAAATTTCCACTAAAATTCATAAAAAAATTATTCCTACCCACTATGGTAATGAATATAATTTTTCTAATCATTCTTTAATTAATTTCGATAAATCTCCTTGTCTCAAAATAAAATCTTTATGTCTATTTGAGACCACCTTGGTTATTGGAAATTTAATTACATTAATAATCAACCAGGACTTGCACGTGGACAGGAAAGTTTAAAATATTAAATAGTTGGAATTAATTTTATCGGCATGGTTCGATCAATTTTTACACACTATAGCAATCTTGTAAACATACTCAAAAAGCCTTACTGATGAGTCCTCTAGCGGGTCTAGGACGAAACACCACCTTTCTTTTCCCTACTATTAATTGTTAAAAAAATAATAAGATTAGAGGTAAACTTTTTTTATAATTTTATGAAATTTATATAGAAGATATAATATTAAACATTTTTTATAGCAAACGTGGCCTCAACGCGTTATGATTCACATCCGAATCGACACGTTTGAGTGTGCTTACAAAATTGCTATAGCGTGTAGAAATTGATCAAACCATGCGCCGATAAAATTAATTCCAATTATCTTAATATTGTGATCGTATATTGGATAGTATTTGATATATTTGTTTCGCCAAATAATGCTCACCTCTGGCAGACACGAATGAGCACGCTTTTGAACGAAAACTGTTTAGATCGCAGCGCGAAAAAGCAGTGTGCGATCGAGCACGTGAAACGCGGCCGAAATTAATCCGAGGCATCGAGACGGAAAGAAGAGCGTATTACGGGACGGAAGTGCATGATTCTCCTGCAATGGTTCCCCCGACGAGACGGTCGACAGCTGTGGAGAGAGTAAGAGGAGACGAGAGAGAACCTTTTCCTTTCTTCCTCCTCTTGCACCGTTTCCACAGTGGCCACGTGAAACGAGCACGTGGAAAAGAGACCGCTATCCTATCTCACCGGTGCTCGTCCCTTCCTCCCTTCATCCCTATCGCCATCGCTCTAACCCCTTCCCCTATACTTTCGGACGTTCCCCTCCTATCCGCTTCTTTTTTCATCTCCTACTCCCTTAATTCATCGTCCTCCCTCTTCATCCGTTTGCTCCCCTCCTCGTCGTTCACAGTTTCATTGTCCCTACAGCTGTCTCCGTTCAATTCACGAGGCGTACGACGCTCGTACGGCCTGGTCAACAGGTAGAGAGACAGACAGGTGGCCGGACGATATATTCATGATGTCGGCTGCTACACGACAATCCCGAAGCCGGGTCAGTGTTCGCGATCTCTCGAAACGCGCGCGCGGAGTCTCGACTAACAGCCGATTCCTGTGTCGCTAGTTTTCCGGTGTGAATAGTCAGTGCCACATAGAAATGGGATAAAGTGATGTCTGCCAGGCTGATTCGTCGCTTCGAAAATATCATACTTGCGAGTAAACTCTCGGTGCCAGAACTCTCTGCGCGAATACTTGGAGGAACGCTAATGGCACTTTCAAGTATGACCTTGACACATCAGAGATCAAGTTATTGTTTCGACTTTCACTAGGATTGTTCTATTCTGTGCAACCGAGCGATCTGTTTTCGGTGAAAGTTCCATCGTTCTGTGCTCCCTTTTGCTTTTGTTCAACTGTGTTACGTTAAGATAACTAGGCACCTCGTACAATGGCAGAAAATGTTGTTTATACACGGATCTTACGGGTTGTATCCTTTTCTGATCGTGAATGGACTTTAAACAATTATGTTTATATTTACCGTACAATTACTTTCGTATGAGATGTACATTGTTTTGAAAATGTGAAATGAAAATTGTACGATTCAGAAATTTTTTTATTTTAACGTGGTCTTGCGTTAACATCGAGGCAATTAGCGACCACATGGTTCACACTTGGTTACAACATTTTTTACGTGTAATCAAGCGTTATATTGTTACAGTAAATCGATAATGTGTACTATATACTTACAACATTTTATGTCATTCTAAACAGTTTTTTAATCGCGTTATACGAAGGTCTACCGTGATTATTTTATTTTCGTGATTTATTATTTGCTCGTAACACGTAAAGTAACAATATTTATTCGTTATGAGAGCTTTTAATTTATCCAAGCTAATAAGTTGACTGGAAAAATTACATAAAATATGCTACAATCTCTGACCCCTTACAGCCATTGCACGATTCGAATATTTTGCAGATACAGTAGATGAACCATTACATTCTACAAGACTTAACGTGAAATTTTTGCACCGTAACTAATTGAAACCAAAAATATAAGGTTCCATTAGTAAAAAAGTTTATTCTAATTTTTTTCATGAAGAGTTTTTTTATGATTTGTTGTCAACTGTATACCGTACAACTTTTGTTGGAAATATTTTTTAATTATATGGTTAACATTGATTATATCTACTATAATGCATAATTATAATAATTATAATGCATAATTGAGATGCGTCGGGATATTCCATCTCTATCGATAACAATCTTCTCGCGATACACGAGTCGAGAACTTGGAAGAATCGTGTCGGTGAACTCCTTTCTTTCACCTTGACGGACTTTGGTCTAATAGCGATTGCATGGCAAGTGGTGACATAGTTCCAGTGTTCGAGTATTATGAGAGTCGTTCCGGGGCAAAAAGTTTCGGTGATCAGGATTTAATTGCTCAATCCTTCAGTTTCTATTGTGCCAACTGAAAGTGACTCGAATACACGCGACAGTGATAGGCAGAATGCAGAGGTTTCGATTTTTCCGTAACACAATCAAACATGAATGGTGCATAGCGTGAAGGAATTATATGTCACAACAATTTATTTCAAAGTGAAACATTTTTATCTATCGTGTCTTGTACTCGTCGCAAGGATGAAAAGTGCTGAAGGAACTATGACTAAAAATTAATTATAAAACTGATTTCATTTAAATTTTCATTTCTCTATCGACGAAACCGTTCGATATTGTTTCTTCGAAACATATTAAAATTATGATACGGAGTGATCATATTTTTAAGAGAATGAATCGGATTTTGATGATTTGCACTTTTCGTTGAAAAAACATTATCGCTTTTTCCTTTGTAATTCTACACTTTTCTTACGTTAATTTCCACCAAAACCGAAGGACTAGAATCTCGCTGTGACAGTAAACAATTGATCAGAGTGCACTGTTCGAGATTTTCTATGTAATTTTTGTCGCGAGCTAAACAGAAACAGATATTATCATTTCGCATAATCGAGAGTTCGCTAATCCGCGAGATAGAAAACATCTGAAATCGAATCTGATATTAATAGAATTTTTTGTAAACTTGGTCGGATGTGCTCGAGGCCTCTGAAACGGCCATTAGTTCTCGCTGTTGGCTTGCGAAAAAGGATGCACGGACTGATGGAGATTGATATTTAATATTTGTGATTTGCAGCACGTGTGTGAATCCGCTCGCGTGAAGTGAAGTGACTCGATAACAATCAGAGATGTGATATTCCCGTGATTCTGTCACGACGTTAGACTCGATTAGTGTCGACTAAGGATTCGATAGCGAGGGAGGAGGAAGAGAGAGAGAGAGGAGAGAGAAAGATTTTTGAAGCATCCTTGATAGCCGTGAAAGTGGAACAAAGTGCGTTTCAAGGGCCTTTGTTGCTGGAAGAGCACCGGCGGGAAGATTGCATTCCTTTGTTTCATCGAGAACGGAAGAAGTAAGTGTTAGTCGATATTTATGTCAAGTGTCTTCGGTCCACATGTGTAGACTTCGTGTCCTTGCAAACACCAGCTACGATATAAACTACAATCGTAGTTCGGTGTCATCGATTACTATTCGACGTTCGCTTTACGTTCCACACTGGTAACAGTTTCGATTTTTGCTGGAGAAAAATCATTTCCTTTTTCAATTATTCAAAAACATATTTAATTGAGCAAATATATTAGACATACGAACCAAATATTTCTAACAATTATATCTCGTTATTTCCATTTTAATTTATCCATTAACGACTAGTTGAATAGATTCAATCAATTTTTACTTAGAAGCAATTTGTAATTTATCAAATTCAAATATCAACGTTTCGACCTATGTGCAGATCATCTTCGAGCGAAATTAATAATTTCATAAATAGGGTCTCTAAATAAATTTATTATGTTATCTATTATAAATAAATTTCATAAATAATTTAAATAATTTCATAAATAGGAATGGAAATTATGAAAAATAAAATTGTATTTTCCTTTAATTTGTTTTGCTTACAGATAACTTAGAGAAAGTTTATTTTTCATGAATACATAGATGACTTATCGAGCAAAACGATCGATGTGTAATTTAATCATAATTTATCGAAAAGTTTGGTTGTTAGAACTTCTCAAATGAAACGATAAAACTTCGTGGCTGTTCAAGCAAACCCAGTACATTTTTCCCCGCGATTATTCAGATGGCCGTTTAAACTTTTTACCGGTTATCGGGCAGAAAATATTTTCATCGATCGATTTTCGAAAACATTACGGAAAATATCGGCCCGTTTGTTTTTAGTAGTTTCCGCTCGATGTGCTTCATATTATATTGGTGACTCGTTCAGAATTAGAACGACCATCGAAGATTACGGTGGAACTGTCGATGTTGTCAGCGATAGGTTGACAGCAAATTGCGCGCGTGTTAGAACGCCGGCCGGAGGGAATATTTGTTCGATAATATTTGAAATGATATTGCGGTTACTCCGTAAACACGTGCAAATGTGCCGGCCCGGGAATTATCGTGCTCAAGCTTTCGTATTTGTCGTAGCAGAAACGTCGGCTGTGTATCCGCAAATTTAATAGCATTAAACGATCTAAATAAGAAGATTTACTAAAACCGCATCACCTGTGTATCTTTTCAACAAACAGAAATTAGAATTGCTGCTTCGTTATTGTTTGAAATACTCTTCTTAATACTATTGTAACGCGGAGAAGAACACAATCGGAGAACCTGAATCGAAAGTTAAAATGTCATGTATTATACGTCGCAGATGTTTATCCAAATTTTAAGGCTTTATTTATTTATTTTGACCCGACAGACGTTGTCCTGTCCTCTATAGAATTTTCCATTTTTTTCGGGCAACTTTTCCAATTTTTCTTTCCCTAAAAACCTTATTCGGACTATTACGAACATTTTTTTTTGTTAAATTAATCAAATCGATAATTTAATTCAAAGAACTGCTTAGCAAACCCGTGGATTTTTACCAAGAATAAATAATTCGTGACGAAAGGGTTAATAAATAAAAACTATCATCAGTAGATGTCTCGTATCGAGGAAAAAAATAAATGGCCACGTTAAATATATTGTACTGCTGTTTGAACAAACTTTAAAATGTAGAAACAATATTGTAGCTTCGCGTTGCAAAACGACATATTTTAACGACATCGAGATATAATAACCCAGCTACAATAAAATGTCCTATACTATTCGAGAAGAATAGCCGGCCGGTGAACAAAAGCTTAAGAAAGAAGGAACGCGTCAAGTTTGCTCGTGCAAAGCACGTATCTTGCTTTCTATTTATCTATCGACACACCGTCGCGGTTGGGAAGAATTCGTTTATCGCCGCATCCGCAAGATTTATATCAACACGAGGGACAGCCGTTACTTTTTCAACCTACAATATTCTACCTCGATTCAAAGAACTTTAAACTTGTCTTTCGTACGGTTCATTATTTTGTAACAAAACATTTTTCACTTGTTGACACAATATACTTTTTAGTACATAATATTATCGTAATACATGCTTGAGATTTTCATATTGCTCGAATAGAGAATAAAAGGATAAAGGAAACAATAAAAAGAAAAAAAGCAATAAAGCCGTACGAAAAACTTGAAAATACTGTTGCATTGTTCCCGACCCATTAAAATTATTCGAAAGGGAAGTAAATGTCTATGTAGCTCCTTTAATTATAACTATTAAACCACAAATTACTTGAATTCTGTTAATTGTTGTTAACAGGATTGTCTGATAATCTGCTTTAATAACTTATTCTTTACAATAGACTGTCACGTTAACCATTTATATAAACGTACTAGAATTCGCATCACAGTATAAGATGAAAGTCATTATTCTCAAGAAATTCTTAGTTATTCGATTGTTCCAGATAAAACACGAAGGAGCAAACTAGGAACATCACCGAAGGATCCCGAAGCAAGGGCGTGGAAAACCTGGCTTTTCGGAGTCTGTTGAACATACACACGACCGGCCGATAAAACAAGATCCCCATGTGCAAACAATGATCATAAAAGACGTCCTTAATCCGTGGAAAGAAGGAAGAAGAGTCCAGCAGATTTGACGAACAGTCCGCAATCAGGATGGTGATCGCGAGCGGATCCCCCAGCGAGACGATGTCCAACACGATCGGCAAACTGAGAAGATCTCGTCGATTGTCTTCGACCAGAGGTTTGAAGGTGCGCTCGAGTGCAAACACAGCTGGGCAAGCGATTCCCCGGCAAGATCTCAATCAGAAGCTGGGTCTGTGTCCCATAGTGAGCAGAAACGTGGCCGATACAAAGGGGCGGCCGGTAATCAATTGGGAATTGAACGAAAGAATCAGCCTGAGCAGTGGTTCGAGTCCGGGTCTGGCTGTTCGTCCGGACGCCAGGAAGGGTATCGAGTTCAGCGAGAATCGCAAGAAGCCGGAAATCGATGGGAGACAAGCGATGAACGATAACGGTGGCGATCGTCGCGAGAACAGAAACAATCGGGCTAGTCTGGAGCTGATGAACGTGTCCGGTTTTCATCAGGACGTCGACAAGAAGCGTCGCGGCTCCTGGTCGATCGATATCGACGTGGTCGGTAGATTAGCCGACGAGGGGAACGTGATTAAAAGCGATTCGAAGTACGAGATCGGTATTCCAAGCGAGGGTTCGTCAGCGTCGAGAAAGTCTAAACAGCGGCGGTCCTCAGGGTCGACGAAAGCACCGAAATCGACGAAGAACGAGGAGGACGACGGGCTGAATAATAAATGGGGTAGGAAGAAGGCTGATAAGACGAACGACTCGATCTCGAAACGGCTGGAGCTGATTCACGAATTGAATCAGAAGATCCTGGCGAACTACGAGAGATTCCAGCAGAAATCGAAACGTAGTCACTCGAAGGAGATCCCGGAAGTCGGTGTATCGAGAGATAGCTGTTCGAGAGGTCGACTCCCCTCGATGGACGCGAAAGAACGGAAGGAGGATCGGCTGTACGCGGAGGTGAAGCGCAAGAACCGAACGAAAGCGGAGTGCGTGGTTGAAAAAGGCGAGGACTCCTTGATGCAGAGGAGATTGGACATCAATAAATTCACGTTCTCCAAGGATCACTGCGAGAAGCTGACCGGCGCCGGTAAGGACAGGTCAGACTCGGTGGATAAGAAACGATCGAAGACGCTCTCGAGATCCAGGATCCCCTGCGATAATGAGAACTTCATCATGACGGCGAAGCCCGGATTCCACGGTTCCGAGGACGATAAAGTTCGACGAGCGGCTACGAGGACTGAATACTGCGAGCGATCAACGAAGAACGAGGGAAACGAGCCAGCCCGGAGTAGCTCGGTTTTTTACACGAATGATTTCTCGGTGAGGCACGTAGAACTGCCGATCAATGACGACACCGATTGTCTAGGGAGCTCCAGATTGTACCCGGAGAGCTATACCAATCGCTCTAACGAAGTGAAAATTGATGACGCGAACGAGAAAGAGAACGAGGAGCCTGGCACTCCTGACGAAAGGGAAACAAGCGTTGCGCGACTTCGGATCGATCAGAAGGACCAGGATAATGTTTGCCGGTCTTCGGAGAGGACCAGGGGCGAAGCGATCGATCAGGAAGCCTTGGAGCACGAAATTCTGGAGAATCTGGACGAGACCATCGACAGGTTCGATAACGAAAAACCGGATGCCAGGGGGGCCAGGATCGAGGAGTCTCGCGACAAGAAGATCGACAGTTTCAGCAGTGATTCCATCGAAATCGATAGTCCTTTGTCGAATTCGGGATGCTCGAAGGTACCTAGGCTCCAAGAGACCTTTAATTCCTCATGGGACTCCGGAGTCGGTGTGGATGTCGGCACCGGAAGCGGCTGGGTCAGAATCCACACGGGAATTGAAAGCAGCCTCGTCTATCTTACTCTGGATACCACCGCCAAAGACGTCTGCAGGGACATGCTGTTAGGCGACGACTTGTCTCTGTTTATTCAGGTAAGCGGACTCGAATTTCCGCGACGAATTAGGCGTCTCATTTATGCCGCCAAAGGTTGCGTACCTGTCCGGATTAGCTGGTTCGCAACGCTAACGAGGAATGTTGTTTATGATGTATTAACCCTTCGCACTCGGAGCTATTTTGACTAAGAAAATTAAACATTTCTACCAATCTATGATAATTCCATCTTTTTTTATTTTATGGATATGAAATTGATGTAATAGCTCATACAATACTTAAATATTTAGTAGTTTATTAGATCCAAACATATTTAATAATGTAATAATGTTCTGAATAATGCTACAGCAATGTTTAATGGCTTCAAGTATTTTACCCAAACAAGATCATTCCTCAAAACTTCTACAAACATTTTGTTTGAAAATTCGTGAAACTGCTGAATCTACAGGATAGAATTCTATTATATAGTGTAATTATTTTCCTTTGCATAGAAATTTAAAAAAACCATTTCATATGCTGCACAAGGATTTCAAATACCACGGGGCTATTCAATGAAATTAAATTACATTTTCAATGCAACCCAGCAGAATATATTTAATTTTCGTTTCGATTCGTCCAAATATCATTGCAACATAATTCGGAATAATAAAAGATACCTGTAATTTTAATTCAGTTACTAAATCAGCTGGAATGTTTCATCTAGTTTCGAAATTATACAAACTTTATTTCCATATGCTTCTAATATCTCTTGGTTATTTAAAACCCATTGTTACCTTCTACGAGTCTTTTCAGTGCACACGTACTTCATACAAATTTATATTAACGGACATTCTTTCATCTTTGAAAATGAAATCTTTACTTTTACAGCTTTAGAAATAAAATTGTTCGGTCTCGTTTTAATGATAAAATTGCCAGAAATATGTTGATTAAAGACTCATAAAGAAATGATTAAAGACAAATGAGTTTTGTAATGGAGTAGTTTCAAGGCCCACCAAGAGCAACACCTTAGCGGGGAAACATATTTCACAAATATCGTGGACATCTTTTTCTCATATATCAAGACATTTTTCTAATGTAACTCTTGCGTTACTACAAATCAAATTATCTTTCTCACGTTTCAATGCATTTCTCTATGTTCTGATAAGGTTGAACTTAGATACTACCTTTACTGTTTATAGCTCATCGACTTCGTTTCTCGACTTCGTTCGCCATTTCACGGCACCAGGTTATTGATGACGTTTTCCACCTGGCTGACAATGTTCTTTACTGACAATGTCTATTATTGAGATACGTCTCGCTGTAATGGTGATCGTGTATTCTTTTACCAGACCGGATACGTTACAGGACAAGGCAGAATTGCTGAAAAAAATTATTCGTATAAGTCATTTCTACCCTTACTGACTTTAATAGAGGAGAAATAATACATTGACATCCTGAATTTTGAAAATTTTCCTCCATTTCGAATTTTATATACTCAATTTTTCTATAAATGCATAAAGATCTCCAATCTATTTATTACTATATTTTGCTTTATCAAAACGGCTAATTGTCGCGTTACCACATTTTCTTTGCATTTGTAATAAACAGCTACAATAATAAATACACTGAAATTCTACTTTTTCACTTTTATAAAATATATTTAAAGTTAGCTTGAATTTCTGAAATTATTTTTTTCATAAATATTTTCCCCTCGTAGAAATTCATAACTAAATTATACAGAATTCGTACAATTTTAATTATGAAATTTTCACGAATTTAAGAACGTCGGTATATACCATTTTCGATCTAATACAATTACTAACGTAAGAACTCTATTTTTTGTTACTTATAAAAAAAATTTGTTTTATATAAAGATTCACAATCTAGGTATACACACAGTCACATCCACGGTCTAGTAACAAATTCTGAAATCAGATTGCTTGGATCTTAATAAGCAAATAAGGATTTACAGTTGTAGTCATTCCTTTTCACATGTTTGAAATTTTTTAACATTATATGTTACTACACGTTCCTATTTGGGTTAGTAGCCAGAAATTTCAATTGGTCAGCTGAACAATTGAAACAACGTTAGAGATTACGAAGAATTGAATCCGGTGCTTCCTATTCTGAATTTTTTAATTGTTAAATGACCAATTGAACAACCCTGTTTGTAAATAGCATAAATTTGGAAAGTGAGCCACCACACGATACACAACAGTAAACCTGGATACACATAGATTTGGAAAAACATATGCTCAAAGTAAAAGCTACATTTTCATTACAAATCCTCTAAAAAAGCATGCATCCAAACGAAACATAATTATACGGAAAAATATTACGGTACCATATTCCGAACGTAATACAGTTACGTAAAAGCTGCAAGTACAAATGAAATTTCATTTAATTTAATAATGCATAATGCTTCGTCTCTCCTCTGGCTTGATAAAGTACTCATTGAAGAAGAAAATCTCTGTTTAATATTTTTTTTATACATATCAAGAGAGAGAAATATAAATTTTCATGAACTCTCGGGGATCTGTCACAAATGTTTTTACTTTATTATTATTATAACCACGGTGAATCATAGAGTAAATTTTTTACATTTACATTTCAAATTAACTGGAATAATTGAAACACACTACCGAAAGGTAATATTGTATTTTGCATATGACGTCTATATTCTGACTGATACTGATATGAAAAATTGTTCCGCGAAATTTTGTTCGTCTCTGGAGGTCATCAGCGATATATATATAACAAAAATATTCATAAAAGAATATGTAAGTTATACATAATAAAAATATTTAAAACGCGTAATACGTGATAAAAATATTTATAAAAAAGTATGTATAGAATAGAATATATAATAAAAAGTATTTACAAAAAGCCCTTTAGAGCTTGCGAATACGCTTGTCCACCACGTAACGTGGTAATTACCATGAAATCGAACGACTACGGTGGTATTGAGCGTGCAGAAAATTTTAGGCATCGACATAAGGATTAACCGTAACCGATACAGATAACAGTTGGCAATTTCGTAGTTCCATAACAGTTATTCGCAATAGAGGTTCTTCAGAAGCGAAATCAATTTTCTAACAGTTTTGAAGCCCGGGGATATCGCGAGGATCGTCGATCGGATTCGATTTGGTCGATGCAACGGGGACCAGTTTTCGAACGTGTATCGATAATCGTTCGGCAAACAAAGATATGACAGGTTTAGAGGAGGGGGCGGGACGGGGAGCTCGAAAGTTTTCGATGATCACGAAGCGAGGCGAAACGTGATAAGAAAGCTCGATTTAAGGGAAGAGGGAAATGTAATAGAGTAGAATGGGGCCAGATGAAATCGACGATGATCCGGGGAGAAGGGCCGTGGAAAGAGAAGAGAAGAGAGTAGAGAGAAACGCAAGGGAAAAAATGCGAAGGGTTTCAACGGAATATCCCCCAGGCTTTATCGCGTGCCCGAGCATTAACGACGTCTGCGACAGAGCAAACCGGAAATCCTGGCGAACCGCAGGGATCCCTCTGTGATGGGATAAGTCGCACGATTTCGTTTCGTCATTTTCGCGGGGACATGCACAGACGACGAACTATCATTTTCTCGGCGAACAAAGGATAAATGTCATTTATATTCCCCGTCATTTACATCCGTGCTGAAGGGATGCTTGAATTCAAATCGAGTCTTTGTATTGAGACGAGGTCCACCAATGCTTGCAAAATACGTTCCCGATGACACTGATGAAAGAGATTTAAATATCACAGAAATAATATAATTCTTCCTCACATTTCGTGATTTTGTTTGATCAACAACTTTTAAGTGTGGGTAGATGTGCTACCATTTTTTTAAACATATGTAAGTCAATGTGTTGTGATCATCGATCGTAAATTTTTTAAGAATTTCCTTTAATTTTCATAATCCTTTTCAAGAAACAAGAAAACTGCATCTGTAAATTTTAATAGAAATTTCAGTATAATTGTACTAATAACGGATTTAAATACAAAGTTCAAAATACAGTAATAAATTACCAACCTGCTTTATGAAAATTTTAAAGACGAAATTAAGATATATAAACACGTGTTGTTTCTATGCCGGTACACAACCCGGCACCTTCTCACTTTTGTAATAAATGCATAAAATCTGCTGTCTAATTTATGACTAGATTGTGGATTTTATTTGACTGAATGTTTCTTTTTGTTCTTCATGAAAAAAAGGCGATTACAAAGTCAAATACAGCTCTAGTCCACATTTGTTCCTTTGAAGTATTTCGTATTATTGAAACTGCCAACGATTCGATATTGCCAGTAGCCTGAATGTCGAGAACGAAATGAAAAGAATAGGGTGTAGTTTATACGGCAGCGTGCTTTCTCGCTGGCTTTCAGTTTGGGAATCTCGATGTTCCGAACAGGGGCGATATTTGTAAATCGATGTCGACTCGAGATGCTTTTATTAACTTTCTCTTTATACCCGCTGGATAATATGTATATTGAAAACGTGATTGTTCAGAATCTCCAATAACCAATAGCAACCCCCAGGATTTCGGGTCAAGCTAAAGTAGATATTCAACAAGGGTAGTGGTTCTAGAAGACGATCGCGTTTCAAGGTTTCTGGGTCATGATGCTGCAAGACTCTAAATCTTGTATCATAACAAGCTCGCGAAGTACTACATACTCGCCGTTTTTTTAACCAAATTTTCACAAAGTAAAATTTAGCCGTTTATTTTGAAACTGTCCCAACTCAATTTATGTTTAAATTGAGATACCGTAGTAAGTCCATTATATCTTTGTATTTCGCTGTTGTAATTTGCCTTATATTTTTATAAAGTGACAAAATCTTTTTAATTACGATAGGAGTTAAATGGAGACAGGATACATACATGTACACACTAACGAAGTAATAACTATGAAATAACTGCCATTTCTAGAAAGTGAGATTCGAGATTGCAGTTGTTACAAAATCACTTTTATAATCACTGCACAACACGCACTTGTTCGGTAATAACTGGATTGCAAATTATTATGCAAATTCGCTGCTTCGCACAATAATTTCATACAAACGAAGGTAGACATGATTCGATTTCCTGTAGTAGGAGTCCTGTCTTATTTACAAGAATATTATATGTGATAATAAATTATAAATACTAAATACTACACATTTATAATTATAATCCAGCTTCTCCCCAAAAAAGTTCAAATTGTATAGTATCATGCAATATTAAAAAAGTTATCGTCTTCATTAGAGCGTCCGAATATTAATCCGAATCACTGTATATATTTTTACATTCATCCGGATTTTGGTTAGAAAAAAATCCACTGCAATATCGTTGCCGAAAACATCATCGTTCAACGAATATACTGCACAATAAACACGCGTTTGAAAAAACGAAATAAATTTTAGTAAACATCATAGAAACATTCGAGTATGCAACAATTTCCGGAAAAAAACCTTTAGTTTCCCCGTCTGTTTTCGAGTGCAACAACACTATTGAAAAACGAAAACAACCGAAGAAAGTGAAAGTGAAGATTTCACGTTTGAAGATGTGCTTGGATAGACTGCTGTCCGGCTTTTTGATGTTTGTAATGTAGTTTATAATATTGAATTATTTATATCGTTGCGGTATTAACATTCCAAATCTACTTTATTAACACGTTCTTGAAATTTCGAAAAACCTCATAAAATCTCTAATTAATTGAGTAATAAAATTATTCATGATTTAACTCAAACAGGAAAATTCTGATTGAAAAATTAAGGAAATGTATATTACGTTCACCTCTTGAAAAAGTTCTCTTTCCACTCTTGACATCAAACGTTCTCTTGCCACTCTTGGTATTCAAGCATGCATTCGAGTATACCGGGTATCCCGTTTGATCATTTTCCACGGAATTATTTCGTAAAAGGCAGCTATTTTTGAAAAATGTTATGCATTCATGACAAGGCTGATTAGATGCCATTTGAAGCAACAAAAACATTAGAACAATTTCAAAACACTTGTATCACTTACAGCCTGTTAGGAACAGGAAAACGACCAGGGTAAAATTAAGATGAGACAGTGTGCCCTTTCATATTGTAATGATTCGAGGTTAGACGCCATTATTCTCGTACTACCGGACGCTTCGTTTCCAAGTACAGACTCGCTTCTGCGCCTGCGCGATCTCATTCTCGCTTCGCCACCGTGCTCCTAGATGGCGCTAATGTTTTCCCTTGTACCAATTTACAACACAGCCTATCAAATACAGCAAGAAAGGAAATAAATTTCCATTTAGTGATGAGCACCATCGACTAATTACTATTTAGTTGCTACATACTATCGAATATACTCACAAATTATAATTTATCCTTTAATAATACTACAATATAAAGGTAGTGTTAATGAACCTTTTAGAAAATTATCTGTTATTGACAGATTGTTATTAACTCTTTAGGTTATGATTAAAATTTTATTCCCATAAGTGCAGTATGTAAGTATTGTTATTTAATAATTGTATAATATTACTAGTATAATAATTGTTATTTATGCTGCATGCGCATACTTATTGAATGTATTATTCGATATAGCTATAAATTATTTGATATAGTGAACGTATTTGATAGTAAATCTTATAAAATCTATTCAAAACTCCCGCCCATTAAAATTCAACCAATTTATTCGATATTTTAAAAAATCAGTTGACTGAAAACAGTAGTTGGCTACTATCGATTTAATCGATAGTTTTATCGATGGTGTCCATCACTATTTCCACTTCACTCCAGTTTGTTGCAATCCGGGTAGGAAATGTTTATTTTGCCTAAAGATTCGCTGTTTACTCGTAACAGTTCTTCCACTGTAGACTGTTTTGCAAGTCTGAAGTAATATAAGAGTGGAGAGTGGAGAGGTCTTGCGGTTTCGCTTGAACAATATTTAAAGGCGTCTTGTGTTTAATTGAATAATATGTATAATAAAAGAAAGAAGAGAAAAGAGAAGCCACGTCGATCGGTGAACCTAGTAAGTGCCACTTATTATTCCTTGACGTCCCTAAAATAACAATGCGACTGGACGAATCGTGCTTTCAATCTTTGTTGGACCCAGTGGCCATCATCCCCCGTTCTCGTCGTTCTGCGTGATAAAACAAAGCTTTGTACGTCGAAAGAGAGCCGAGTAAAAAGAAGATTCGGGGCATCGAGATTTGCTTTCGAAGCTTGCTCTCTCTCTCTCTCTCTCTCCTATTTCCCTCTCTCCCTCGTCTCTCGACAAACCGAATTCGCTGTGCTAGCGCCGAAACATTTCCTCCCCTTCTCCCGCCACTCGCCAACGTCGGATGAAGAGCGACGTTGCATAATGAGTACGGCGTGGCCTGCCTTCTCAAAGATAACGAGGTACGCGCCAGTAATCAAAGGAGGCTAAGACCTTAAATAGCAGGCGGCCTCTTAAAAGAAGCTCTCGCTGGTTACAACTACTACCGGGCACTCCAGTCAGCTAGGCACACCATACATACATTGTGCCGACGGTCACAATGGCTCTGATGGACTTTGTTAGCCCAAAACCCCCGCAAGCTGCCATCTTGAATTGGTACAGTAATGTCTCCGGTAATTATATAGAAAAGATCTGCGCACTCCGATTTTCATGAAATTTTAATATGTTGTGCAGCAACACATTCTGAACAACTTTTAAAATTTCTTTTACTCTTTGTTGAAACGATTATAATACCAGACAGCAGATTTGATGAATTTATCACAATAATGAGTAGGTGTAATTTCAAACAGTAACAACGTTGGAACAATTTAAAAATGGTGTTATACATCTTATTTTCAATCTGAACACCAAACCTACCATCACCGGTTCTAGACTTTTTTATTTTACAATTATTGAAATAATAAATAAATAATTTTGTAAGGAATGATCGTATGGGTATCTTCAGTAGAGCACATATTACAATAGGGGCCGCACAAAGTTTAAATAAAATCAATCTTGTCATTTTTATAAGGGGGCAAGTACCAGTTACTTTTAAGGCTCGGTAGGTTTACTGTTGAACGTATTAACGAAGAAAATAAAGGTAATTATATAGGAAAGGTCTGCGTACTCCGATTTTCATGAAATTTTAATATGTTATGCAGCAATAAATTCTGAACGACTTTTTCCTTATCTAATATAGGGGGTCGCTTTTAGTTTTTCAGATATTTGCAAAAAACTATTGCTAGTACTGTATTGAATTTTTCGTTTTCCTGCACGCTCCGCATGGGTGTGTGTGTGGCATTGTCGCTTCTCATCTCTCCACAACGTGTTTACAAAGAAAAAGTAAACAGATGCGGCCCCGGATCAGGATTACGTTGCCGCGAAGCATGCAGGAATACGAAAAATTCAATACAGTATTAGCGACAGACTTTTGCAAATATCTCGAAAACTAAAAGCAACCCCCCTATATTGGAAAAGGAAAAAGTTGTTCAAAATGTCGTTATCTATAACATATTAAAATTTCATGAAAATCAGAGTACGCAAATCTTTTCTATATAATAATCATGTCTCCATATCTTTTACGAACTTCAAGACCGAAGTGTCACTTATATTAGACCCGTCCAACTTAGTTCTGGTAAGGCGAGAGGTGACATTCTCCTACTATTTGCGTCTCCCGTGTTCTGTTTCGAGGCTCGTTTTAATTAGCGCAGCTGTCTCGAATCGCGCGACTACGGCGCGGTGGCCGCTGAAAAGAAAGGATTCAATAATTATTGGAATTCCATCCGCGAAACGAGGGAATAAAACGCGGCACGGCTTACCATTTATCTGTATTATTCCTGCGGTTGATATTCTAAATGAACCGTTTTGCGCGAGCGGCAAAGTAAATCGACGTCCCCGGGTTTCCGTTCACGTTGTTCGTTTTGCGAACCCCCGCTGCGGCACCGGTTCAAACCACCGACCACCTATTTCCCCGTTAAAAGGGTGACGTGACGGATATTTTTAAGATCATTTATTATCCGGATTAAGCGGCGAAACGCTGACGTTTTTACGCTCGTCTAAATGCATTCAAAGGGGTGGCGTCGTCCGCGCCCCCGTGCGCGCGCGCGCTTCCATGCCGTGATGCCGGAAAATTGCAGAGGACTATTTCTGCTAAGTGGCGGAGCGTGGTGAAATTAAGAAAGTCTTTCCCTCGGAATTGAAAGAATTTTTCTTTTTAGCGGCGCGGCGGTCGCTGCTGTCCAAGTTCGTAAAAGGGTCTTTTTAATCTTTACACATTTCTGAGGAAGCGCATCGGTTAACGTCGCGTGGAAAACGCTACTGGAAATATCACGATTTTACGATCGCGATATTTCAATAAAATATTTTCGTTTATTGTTTGAATGCTTAAACTGCGTGCAGAGAGAATATTATTTCATTGATACAATAACCGAAAATAGAACTTTTATTAACTTTGTCATTTGTATTATAAAAATTATGTCTACATGACTTCCAGCTTACCGAAGATCGCGCGTGCTGACCTAGATATTACAAAATATTGATTAATATTTTCAGTATGTATAAAATTCGAAGGAAGATAAATACTGACATTAATTCAATAAAATATCAAATACTTTTCCAAATTAAACGAACGAACATCTTTTTGCTAGCAGGATATTAATTTATTAATACAATAGGTAGTTTATTTATTAAATAATAAATTTATTAATAAAAGAACGAACACATTTTCATTTATTAATAAAAGAACGAACACATTTTCTTGCTTCTTATGTCAGGTTTCTTGGTATCCATAAATCAAAGCATAATCGCGAGGTATAATACAAGGTATACACGTGGATAGTATTCATTATTATAATTGTAAATTTAGCCTCGACGGGTTAAACATTTATCATGTAACACGTGAGCTCACAACGATCTGCATATTAGAATTACAGACTATTTGCACGAGCCGGTATCACATGCCGTCACAAACGATTATTATTATAATACTAAATTACAATTCAACACGCATGGTGTATGAACACCAACAAATGATAAAACGTCACTCTAAACTCTATCAAATCAACCAAATCAAATTTAATCCCTTCCCCTACAACATCGTATCTGACTCGCGATGAAGATTTTGATCAGAGTCTAATAAATATACAGCGAGTTTATAGATGAAGAAGTTATAAATGGTGCCTCTTTTACTTTCTCGTGTAATTCTTAGCAATTGCAATTTCTTAATCATCAGTCATTTGATAAAATCATTCTCCTAATTGCTCAGAAAAAGTCAGATCGTTTCATCCGATCATGGAAAAGTAATATTGTTTTAAAGTGCGTTCTAAATACTTTCGTGGTTCACGGTAGATGTCTTTTTTCGCCTCTTATCTTACGTTTATCTTTAAGTATGCGATAGATATGCTTCGTACTAGAATAAAGTTGTAAATCCTAATTAATGAGGTATTATAATTTTAGTACCGAAGACGCTAAGACCGTCGCAGAAAATTATCTCGAAATTTTGCTAAGATGTCTTGTCTAAGAATCTTGCAGCGCAGAGTAGTTCCGTATAGTGACAGCATTTTGAGTTCTTGACGGGCTTGACATCTCAGTCTTACCCGTCATGCCTCCAGAGACTGTATGCACATGTGTGCCGTCCTTGTTCCATTCTAACTATAAGACTTGGTTACAATTTCGTTTGCTCGAAGTGACTGGCAGTTGTACTGTTTTTTTTTCGCAAGCAATGTAATGGTGACCGCAATATTTTTATCTGCAGCATTTATTTCAGAATTTTAGTATTCTTTCCATGTGTGAACGAATTTGTTTTACACGCACTTTCATACGGTGTTAAAATGTACAGTGACTCGGAACAATATTCGAACGCTCTAAAAAAAGACAATAACTTTTTTGAACTATTTTGGGAAGTTAGGACAATTAGTTCGCTACAGGATGTGAAACATTTTTTCGGAAGAATAGCAATTGATCGGAATTGCATCCAGTAGCAAACAAATTGCTCTAGCCAAAAATGTTCAAATCGTATAGTTTAATATTAAAAAAGCTATTTCAAACAATAATAATCGAATTTGTTCGAACCGTTGCGCCGAAGTCATTAATATTTTTTTCTGTTTTAACTTTTATTCGAATAAAATCGAATCATCGTCAACAATAAAAGTCCGTTGATGTACATTATGGAGGAATCGACAAGAAACGAAGGATTTATCAAGTATTAAGGAAATTGTTCCCCGTGGAAAAATTAATGAAAGAGAGTTTCCCGACTTCTGACCCAATTTACCGTCGAGAACAAGCATTGAAAATTTTTCGTTACTTCCTTGCGCGGCCAATATACCCGGTGAGACCGGTCTCGTGGAAAATTAATTAAAAATAACGAGTCTTTCGATCAATTAAACGGATCATCCGGATTAGCAGTTTTTGACGAGAATGCGATATTTTGCGCGAGGGGTGAAGGTGCAATCACGAACGCACCACTGCGATAAATCTCGATTTCCGTTTAATCGTGCGTCGTCTGCATTGATTACACGTTGGCTGACAACGGCGACAGACAGAAATTAAATAAAATGTATACGGTTCCGATGAAAATATTATGATCGAATCAGTAGAACGACAGGCCGATATTTATTTGACAAATATACGCAATCATCAATGCAAAACAATTCACGTTGATAATCCATTCAAGGATATACTGGGTGTCCGAAGTTGGCGAGAGTCCCATAAAAAAATAATAAAAATTAAAGAAGTTTCGTAATTGGATTAGTAGCAGTCCTGTCCTTTTTATTATTACTTTTGTAAAGACTAAAAAGTAGAAAATAAAAGAATATATAAAAAAACTTTTTAAGAACCACGCATATATTAAAATGCATTAAAAAGGAGAAAACAATATTTTTAGATATTAGCGACTATAAATAAATAAAATGGAGGAGCGTCCACGAAGATTACGTTAATGTAGTTTGGCACTCCACGCTTTTGTTTATAGTCACTAATATCTAAAAATATTATTTTCTCCTTTTCAACGCATTCTAATATAAGCGTGGTTTTTAAAAAGTTTTTTTTCTACGTTCAGATTAGTTTGTACTTGTTAGTTGATCTTGTCCGTGTAGAACACAGCCGTTTGACAAGAATCGCGACTTTACTGTACTTCGTACAAATTTTCACCGACGTGCTGTTTGCACGGAGAACGTGAATTTTCCTTTTGAAAAAGAGTCTTGATTCTGTAAAATTTCGTTGATATTTTTTCGGAACGTTCACGTACCAGCCAAGTATTTGCAGAATCGTATGTGCACTGGAGAATTCGACGAACGCGAAGCTGAGGAATTCCGGGTATTCCCGAAGAACATCCTCGAGACTGAAGAATACGTGAGACGTTCATGTTAACCCCGTGCGAATTTCTTCCTCCCTTACGTAATTAAACACCTGCTCAGGCCATGAACCGGTCAGTCACGTGTTACAAACTACCTGACCTTCTTGCAACAGTTTCCCAGGTCGGGGACACCTGTTTCAACGGCGTTTTCAAACACGACAGCTGCCCCATAGTAAATTCTACAGCGTCGGTGGCGGCGGCGTGGCCGATCCTGCGAAATTTGTCGCTCAAGTTACCAGTATTGTTGACTCGCCGAGTTCTGCTCTCCGAATAGGATCGTGGTGTCCTAATTTCAATCACGACGTGCGGAAAATCTCTTACACACTCCGGCAGTAAGATTAATGAATGATTCTGTGTAACGAAGGTACGAACTCATCCTGTACGTGCAAGTAACGATGGAATTTATAGCGTATCAAAAAGTGTGGATAGAATAATAATATAGAATAATATAGAATAATAAGATAGAATAATAATGTAGAAAATAATAGTGCGAACAATGTATAGAAAATATATGCAAAGTATTCGTACACCTATTATAATCAATTTATTATTATAATCAATTAGAAGCAATGGTTTACGAAATGATATTATAATTTACAAGGTTACCTGTAAAGATAGAAAAGACATTTTTTAAAACTTTTTAAAATTTAAAATGTAGGTTTTGTACATCTATAAAAAAATCAGGTCGTTTGGTACAATTATGAAAAAGTTATACTATTTTAAGAGGTGTACGAACACTTTGTACGGCCATTGTAGATGCGTTTCCTCTGCCTGTGACCTCGAATAACCATAAGTAATAATTTCTTATCTTTTGTTGCTTACATTTTTCCATGAAAATTGAGTGCGCCAACGTTTTTCTTATCTACCGACGTGACGAATCGTTCTCGAAGAAATATGTACGCTTCTTCTCTCGATCACCGGCCATGATGAAAAAGTAAAAACAGTCACCTAACTTAGGGGTTGAAAATTCTGTTATCGCCGGAGGCTGGGAAACAATTTTTTACTCGAAGAAAGTTTTATGCGAGAAAAAAGGTAAATTCGCATTGACGTCACGACGTTGCAATAAATAATTACGAACATAGAGTTTTTTTTATACAACATTGAAAACTCGCTGGCCATCCTGGCCAAAGGTAAAGTGTTTGTTTTTGACAAATCGGCGGCGGCGTTATCGCCGCCATTAAACGAAATATTATGCCCTTTCGCGCTCTTCTGAAAGCAACAATATAAAAAGGGATGGCCTTTTAAAAAAGCGAACAATCGTGTAGCGACATCCGCCATCGTAAAGCAACCATCGTTAAACAACGTTTGCGCGTAAAAAAAAGCTCGTTAAACGCGACAGCTCGTAAATTGACGGGCGGGTGAACAACGCTTCAATATTTCCAGTCTTTCGGGAAAAAAAACTTTCGCCCAGGCAATTAAACTTTGTGGTCAATTATAGCGTTTTATACCAGCGACAATGGCTCGTCCATTAGACCCAAAAGTTTCCGGAAAGAGAACCAGATTTCAAATCACCGTACCCCATTCACCGTAGCTTTGCGAATTTTTAACATTAATTAAACGAGTAGGCAAAGAACAATCTCATTCTCGGATTAATATTCGGATGCTCTAAGAAAAACGATAACTTTTTTCAATATTGTACTATACTATTCGAACTTTTTTGCGAAAAGATATTTTTTCAAAAATTGCAACTGATCGGTTTTGTAGTGAGAACACTAAACGTTGCATTTTACACCTTTTTCTGTGGGCCTATATTGAAAATTTAAAAAAAAAAGTTTTGTAGATCTTTGTCGATTGAAAATATTTTGAAGATTTCGTCAATATCAAATGTAAAAATTGCAGATTTTCACGATTTTCGAATCTAAGGATTCTTGCATCTTTCTTTCTTACATCATTTTATATTTTAGTGTTTTCTCTGCGATTCCGATAACTTTCAATTTTTCACAAAACTTTTAGTCACGTTGTGCAGCGAACCAATTGTCCTAACTTCACAAAAAAATTCCAAATTGTATTTGAACGTTATCGTCAATGAAAGCTTAACGAAGCGATGCGGATTAAATTGCAAACACATTTAATTAAAAAAGAAATTCAAAGTCGTCGTTGAGTCGAGGAGATCAGCCAGTCGTTGGGTCTCGTCGCACAGAACTAATTCTGGACGCGTGTCTTTAGGACTTTAACGTCCAGGTATCTTCAACACGAACGAAATCACCGCGGCGAACCGAGGATATCACTGCGCGCACGACGTTTATAATGAGTTTTGTTAATTACGTGTGAGTCTCCGGAGGGACCCTGGCAGCCTAGTTTCTCTCGCGTGGTCCTGCGGATCGATAGCGTCGTCTCTATCGAATGAAAATAAGGCTTTCACGACATTAACGAGAAGTTTAAAGCTAAAACTGCTCGAATTGTTGCCCACTACCCCACCCCGCCTCCCATCTTTGTTCTTTTCTACTCTTTCCATCGGCCGGGCCATTCAATAGCTAACTCACCGACTTATTCACGCCATTTCATTCTCTTTCGTCGGTCGATCACTCAATTTCTTGCCCTTATTAGCACTTCCCCGCAAATGGCGAACTTTCGCGGATCCTCCCGAAAAAACTTGAACTACTTACCTAGAATCAAACGGGCTCTTTTTTTCAACATTTGTTAACTAGTCTGCGCTACTTTATGCAACATAGAAAGTTTTTGCGTCGTTTGCAAGAAACAGAAATGAAATTGAAACGAATTTTTGTCTTATAATTCCAATAAGTCGAGAAAGTAGTAAAACGATTTTTTTTTAATTTTTCTACGTTCTGCTAATATATTATACCGGGTGGTAAAGATATTTTAGGAAATGAAAAAGGACCACGATAACGTGAATACCAGGTTACAGTGATGAATGATTTGTATTTGCAGTAATTAACCTGAAAGTGTCGATAACAAATAGTACACATCAATTTACAAAGTAATCAGCGATAATTAAATTGAAATGGCTCGTGTTACAGTGGAACGCTCGGAATTTATAGATTTCGTGAAAACGTTAATTATTTTTCACGTGCTCCGTATTCAATAACCGGTGTGCACTGTTTACGAATTTTGAATTATTTTCGGCGTGTTGCTAACGGTAACGGTAAACATTCGTTTCAATTGAATTATCTTAATTGCTGTGAAGTACCCACTTAAACGAATACCGCAAATTAGTTGACGCTATATCGATTTTTCATACATGTCCATGCGATCGTTTGCGAAATCATGATATCACGTGTAACACAACGATTCGATAAAATATTGAGGAAACTCACTTTATATTACGAACAACGAATAAATGTTAAATATTTCATAGAAGCGCCATGATGTAGCAATCGTTATAGTTTGATGACTGCAACTTCGTTATTTTTTTCAACAACGAAATAAATGTGACAGCGTTTCACCGAACAAATTTCAAAGTCACTCTACCTGCAATATGTAGAAGAAAAAAAATGCAGCAATATTCTCGTGACACAGATGCAAACCTACCTTACTCGTAAGTTCAGCAATTCCGCGTAACTTTCTTTGGAACCACTATCGTCGCTGGGCGAAGCTCGGCTAGTCGCATACCCAGATTACCATAAACGAGCATGCTCGTTGAAGACAAGCAATTCTCCTCGTTGCATTCAATGTACAGTGCAATGAAGATCTAAACGGAAGCTCTGCCAAACAGATAAATCAACGCATCCATAATAATTAGTGTTTCGGTACCATACGTTTGCAAAGTACTTGAATACGCGATTCATAGAGGGTCTCGCTTCATCGATTAAAACAGACATGATCATGTTATCGTGTTTCTTCTCTGCATTGCCATATAGTAGATACTATATAGAGTTTTGTATTCTAATATATTGTAATGTATATTCAAGTATATACTACTATATTGTAATTTATATTCAAGTACATACTACTATAATGTAATGTATATTCAAGTATATTCTATTTTATTGTAATATACTTGAATATATTTGACTATATTATAATATATTCCAGTATGTAGCAGTATATTCTAGTATATTCTAGCCTATTCCAATATATTATAGTATATTCTATTATATTTAAATGTATTTCAGTATATTTTATTACATTCTAGTATAGCCCAGTATATTCTACTATATGGTAATCTATATTCAAGTATATTCTACTTTATTGTAATATATTCAAATATATTTAACTATATTATAATACATTTCACTATATCGCAGTATATTCTACTATATTTCAGTATATTTTACTATATTCTAGTATACCCCAATATATTCTACTATATTGTAATATGTCCGAATATATTTGACTATATTATAATATATTCCAGTATATAGCAGTATATTCAACTATATTTTAGCCTATTCTAATACATTCTACTATATTTAAATATATTTCAGTATATTTTACTAAATACTAGTATACTCCAGTAAATTCTACTATATTGTAATACATTCCAGTATATTATACTATATTCTAGTATATTCTACATGATTCGCAATTTATTGAAATTATTCAAAAACTAATGAAATTTCTGTTAAACACTTGCGGCTTGCAATTGATGCAGAAAATTCTTTATTCCGCTGAAATATTGATAGTCTAATAATCACTAATGCAATAGACAGTAGCGGAATCCTGATAATTCGCAATAATAATGGAATCTATGCGATGGCATTTCCACGCGAGCGCAACAAATAAGTGTCAGCGTGGAAATATGCGAGTCGAAAAAAGTCGCCTGAACCGTATATATATTTCAAACGGAAACAAGATACTTTAATTAGGCCGAGGGAAACGTGTGCGGTACGGTGTAAACTCGTCCACTCGTCCGCGACCGATTATTTTTAATAATTCCTGGATATTCATTTTTAACAAGCACCGCGAGATCCATTTCTGTGCCAATAAGCAGATATTTGTGTCATCCAATAACGTCATGTTGCGATTACATCCGGTTGGTTTACTCTTTTTTTTTACTTTTATGATTAAACAATCCTGCAAATGTTCCGGTATTTAAAAAAAAACATCCTTCGAAACGAAAAATAATTCCTCTAGCAAGAATTTCACCATATCAACTCTATACGAATATGTACACGTTGTTCGTTTAATTTAATTGTTATTGACTTCTTTTCCCAAAAATGTTGAAGTAACTCTTTCCTTTGAAAAAGTGTTAGCCACGATCTGGTTGGTCCATGTTTTTCTTTATAACTCCTCGACAAAGGTGCTTCGAATCACCCCTTTCTAGGAACCACAACATTTTTGAAACACCCTGTATTGTCAAGTCGGTTCGAACGCAGATAAAATGGCTGTGAAACAGTGACCGATCGATCGAAACCGCGGTTCGGACTCGCAGTAACCACCTCATTGTCCTTCAGCTAGCGAAATTTTAATACAGCCAACCATAAAACTGTCTTTCGAGTTCGCTGTGTTCCCAGGCACGGCGAATTTCGAAGTTGAAGATCCGGCTCCGGTGTAGGACAGGTCTCCCATAAGAAGTCACCCACCCGGATCGTCAAGTAGAGCTCTCAGCGTCACGTCAATCGAAAAGTTTCACGGAAAAAGTCGTAGTTTGGTCAAACACCCTTTTTAGGTGCAATCAGCCGGAGTCCAGGAAACTTCGAACCTCCGGCATCACGTAGCGACGCGAATTCGTTTCTTTTTTTTTTTGAAACACCTATCCTTCGTCTTCGAACCCTGGGAATTTCCATACGTTCGATTTTACATTCTGAAACGGACCTTTCTCGTTTCTAGGCTAAAAGCTTTCGCGAACTCGCCGTATTCTTTAGCCGTTAGAAACGCTAATTAAAACTTGCACGACAAATTTTCTTCTCGACTCGATTTTATTGGCCGGGTCCAAATCGACCCACAATCAGACTCTGCTTCCAGTGAAAAATGTACAATAGAAATTCGTCTTTCACCGTTACGTTTAACAAAATATGTTTGACAACGAAAATTAAACATTTCTTTCTATGACTATTAAAAATTTTATGTACAATGAGGTGAAAAAGTATTGGTAATTATACAGATAAAGTCTGCGTACTCCGATTTTGATGAAATTTTAATATGTTATAGATTTCGACATTCTGAACAAATTTTTTCTTTTACAATATAGGGGGGTAGCTTTTAGTTTTGCAGATATTTGCAAAAAACTATCGCTAATACTGTATTGAGTTTTTCGTATTTCTGCACGCTCCGCGGCAACAATAGTTTTTTTCCAAATATCTGAAAAACTAAAAGCGACCCCCCTATATTGGAAGAGGAAAAAGTTGTTCAAAATTTCGAAATTTATAACCTATTAAAATTTCATGAAAATCGGAGTACGCAGACCTTTTCTATATACATAATTACGAAAGTATTTGGACAGCCTTTAAAATAGAATAACGTTTTTACAATTGCACCAAACGACCTGATTTTTTATAATCTATTAAAAGCATCGGTTGACGAAATGATATGAATAGGTTCCCTTGTGAGCTATGTATAAAGTTTCGAGTCTCTAGCTCATTGGAAAGTTAGTTTTTTTTTAATAAGCTGTGAAACCCCACATGGGATTATTAGACATTACTAACATTACAAGGATGGCTTATGAACTATAACTAAGGAATATGTTGAACATTTTTTTATTTAAATAAATAAACTGTGAGATTTAAGAAATGTATGTATAAAAAACAGGGGACAGAGAGGGTCCGTACAGGAAGAGGAATCTATTGGGAAGTTGGTTTAAAATCATTGGAAAATTTGTATCTAACAAACAAACAGACAGACACGAGAACGAGTTAATAAAAAGATGGTATGAAAAAATATGGAAAAGTATGACGATATGCGTGCACGAAGAACGTGATAGTACGAATGATAATGCGAATGGGAGGGAAAGCGTTAATTGGTGGCGAATTATTTCGTTTGATACTATAGTATCAAACGGTATCCGTGGCTAAAGCGTTAACAAGATCCATTAAGAGATTATGGGCTTTTTTCAGTATGGCGGGGAGGCCGGGAGGAGATTGGGTTCGCACGAGAAGCCACTCGAGATACAGGACCAATTTCTCCAAAAGCTCGGATACCAGGACGTATCAAGACGGTCTCGACTGGGAGTCGATCCTGAATTACGACACCTCGTTGCTTTCCACGTGGGTGAGTGCGATTTATTTGATTCCAGGATCGTTGTTTTAGCATCAGGGAATGCGCTCGTGGATCCATCTCTTTTCACCCTTACCGGGGGTGGGAGGGGAGGGAGGCAAAAAAAGCCCGTGGAATTGCAGAAAAACAGAAAAATCTGCTGAATCGGTGTAAACGTGCTCCGTTCGGAATTGGCTTTGCTACAAGCTCGAAAGCCAAGGAAAATTATCTCTGTTTTCGATTGTAATTTAACAATTGTTAAATGATCTCGAAGCAGTTTTGCTAATTATTTTAAATAATCAACGTCTCGATCACTGATTTGGACCATTTTCAAGATTAACTTAAAATTGCGTCTGTAAGAAAAAAAATAAAAAAGACACGAAAACATACAATTTTCAAAAATATTAACTATTAAATGTTTAAATGAAAGGGATAAAAACATATTCACAATTTTTCACTCACTTGCTTATGTGTGATTAAGTATGATAATTTGAGAGTCGTTAGACTCGTTAATTGCAATTTAACGTTGATCACGAAACAACAATTCTAACTAGACAGCGGATTATATGCATTTATGACAACAATACATTCGCTGTCATTTCAAACAGTAAATATAATAGAAGAATTTAACAATATCGTTATATTATTTCCAACCTATTAAACATACCTAGAAAGAAAATAAATTTTCATTTCTACACACTCTATGTTCCTTATTAATTTATCAGAAACAAGCATTTTAAACATTTTCGCCCGAACTGAAAACTACACTAACCCAGACCTCTGCGAAACTAGCAAAACTTTGTCGAAAGTAAAAACCACCTGAAAAAGTTAACCGTACACAAAAACTGCCCAACAGCCAGAAGCGTAAATAAGCAATTTAAATAACAATGAAACTTTATTGTTCGTAACGTTAACGCGACGAGTCACGCGAAGTTTTTCAAGTACGACGAGAGCAAAGGTTCATCGAGGTGAACTTGTTAAAAATTCCATTGTTCGGGTATATTCGAGTTTGCAAAAGTCGCGGAGAATCCAAAAGTCTCCATTGTGCTGCGGAGGAAAAGTTGCGCCGCGAAAGAGGGGAGAAACGAGCTTTCGACAAATAGTAATCCGGCAAAGTGACATCATTAAAAAAAAAAACAAAAATCGCGAAAAAAAGAAGCCCTGCGCGTTATTCGCTGTTTGCGGAGCTAAGGGGTTGCAAGGGCGGCTGGGTCGGTGGAAAAAAAATATCACAAGCGAACACGGGTCTCTTGGAACACTGTGTGACGCGGAAAAAAAATGGACCAAATGGAAGAAAAAATGGTCTGTTGTCTCCGCGGAGAGAGTTGCGCCCCTGTCGGTTGAAGCGCTGCTACGTCGAATGGGGCGCGTTCGCGCCAGTTCTCATTTGCACCCTTTAAATTTTCAAACCCCTCGGCCGCGACATGGAAACACTGACCGTATAACGAAATTTCACGTGTACAGCTACACTTCCGACACTGCGTATACCCTTGTCCTCTTATTGGGCAGAATGTACTCCGGAAGGTGACCATAGCCGTTAGAAACGAAACGAAGGAGGGTCGTAACGCGATCATTTTGTTCAAGTAAAATTGTTTCGAGTGCGGACAATAATAGCAAGTGATCAAAAATTGCTTTAGAAAAATGGAAAATAGGCATACAGACACTTTGAAACAGTATAACTTTTTTAGAATCGGACTAAACGACTTGACTTTTCTCGAGCAATCTGAAGAATTGATTTACCAAATGATATACAAAAAAGATTTTGAAAAAATTGCAGTTCCTAAGAATTACATGAGAATATGTAAAAGAGGTACATAACCGTTTTTGGTAATTATTTACATTAGGGGCTTCCTCACCGATTTTGATGACCTTGACAACATTTGTCGGTGAGGAAGCTCCTAATGTAAATAATTACCTTTCTTTTATTAGAGACCGTGATGAAAATTTAAATTATACATTTCGTAGATGTATCTTATTAATTATACACTTTGCAGACTTTACAGACTTTAAGCAAAAACTAACCGAAAGTTAATCAACTTAGTCCGGACACCCTGTATACGTATAACCTACAATCATCGGACGAAGGGTGAACGACACCATTTCATATGTCGAATATTTTTTTAGTCGATCGAACACATGGATAAGAACATCTGTTCCGAAATACTGGCCATAATGTCCCGTTGCCAACAGTCCTCTTGCAACTTTCGCACACGTTGGGTCTTCAGCTAAATCGTCAAGAAACGCGCACTCTGAAATTACTAGTTTCTGCATACCGTCTTTTCTGTGAAATCTAATGCATCGTTAGAATACACTGTGCGTTAATTCTGCTAATGTGCTTTAAAAATTGGTGACCACTGTGTGCGATTAAGTGAGAAACACTGTGAGTGAACACACCATTATTTTTATCATTAAATCTCCATAACGATCTGCATGTATACAATACCGAGTGGTCCTCCTAAATATCTCCTTAATTCTCGATGACGTAACAAATCTCTTCAATGGAATATAAATGGTGCGACCAGGTGAATGTTTTGCATGAATACAATTTCTTCGTTCGACGTAGTTTAAGCAAAGAATTTAAGCAAAACACTGAATTTCCATATGATGGAAGAGTATACACGAAAATGCGAGCTTTTCGTGACAAAAGGGTGGGAAAGGAATCGTTTGAAATGTGAATAAATTAGAGAGAAGTTCTCCATTGAAAAAAAAACAAAAAAAATAGCTCTGTAGATTCAACGAAATTAGCATGACTGAGAGGATGTGCCACCTTTATGCTAAACTCTAATTACGGAGTCCATTAAAACGAGGTCATCGGTCGATCATTTACAAGCGTATAATTAGGCGCGTTAATCGAGCTAATTACATGCGCATTGGAAAATACCGATAAGTGTATAACTCAAACGGAACGGTAAACTGCACCGGGAAGTTAATCGGATTAATTTGCTTGATCGATCCCCATCCCTTTGCCCAGATTTATTCCAGACTATTCAAATACTAACGTCGATCTTCGAAATCAATGGTAACAACTGTAATTTTCCCAGAAAACTTATTAAGTTTCCATGGAACATAAAATTCTTAATTCAAACAATTAATGCTTATGGTCTTAGACGTGTATCTAATTGGAATACACTAAATTCAATTCATTTTTTAGAGATTCTCTCAACGATTTTTTAAACTTGTTTTATTCATTAGCGACTCCTCGGTAAAGTCGCGGAGAACATTTTCGCGAAGGGAAAAAGTTACTTCGAATGATCTCAGGAGTCATTCCTTTCAAGGAGGTACAACATTTATGGGACATCCTGTACAGAAACTTATCAGACCACACGTTCCACGTATAAACTGATAAAACTTGCACAGTTGTTCCGTAGAACGTTAACTTGAGAATTCTACTTTCTCGTTCTCGGCAATCCACGTAATCTTCGTAATAGAACTTTTCTGCTTCGTGGAAGCTCGTAAATCTTTCGGCAAGCATGTTTTTTTTATGATTTACATGTGACACGCGAAAGCTTGCATATCGAAGCAGCAATGGCTACAGCGTCGCGTAAAGCTATTTTGAACAATACACATCCGATTTCCGGTGACCGCCATTCACCGCGAGGAATTCGGTCGCATTAAACCGTGCTGTTAGTCGATCGACCGATTAACGGATGACAATGGCCCCACCGTCGCGTCGGCGCAATGTAATGACTTATTACTACGTTATAGTCGACTACGTGATTTAATCGGCTCAAATCGGTCGGGTGAGTCATAAATTCGACGAAAGATCAATCTGCTGAACCTGTAATTCGCAAGGTTCATTTTGCGTGGACATACAGTGAATCCCATAAATGGTAAAAAGTTATACAGAGTGTCTAAAAATTCCTTCAACATCCGGAAATTGAAGGTTCTCGAGATCGTTTGAAGCAACATTTTTCTTTGCACAATTGACATCCGCGGCTTTGTTAAGGAGTTATTAACAAAAAAAGACACGGACCAATCAGAGCGCGACCTAGACGCGTGTTGGCATAGTCGACCCGGCGCGCCATCTATCAATTGGTCGACTGTGCCAACACGCGTCTAGGTCGCGCTCTGATTGGTCCGTGTCTTTTTTTGTTAATAACTCCTTAACAAAGCCGCGGACGTCATTTGGGCAAAGGAAAATGTTGCTTCAAATGATCACAAAAACCTCCAATTTCCGGATGTTGAAGGAATTTTCGGGGACCTTGTATACTGTTTTAAAGTGTGTTCAAATACTTTCTAAAAAAGAACTCTAAAAAATTTATCTCAATTTAAAATGTGTATAAAAACTGTTTTATATAATACATGCTGATGAAAGACGTTTTTCGTTGAAGATGCAACGACGATGCATCTGATTCTTGAATGGAAGGATCGACAGCAGATTGCGAACAATTGCATGCGGTAACCGAGTATCTCATTTCCACTAAGCCCAGCGAGGACTCGACGGTAGCTCTGCACAATCTCCGGTCCAGACTATAACCTTAACAAAGTCTCAGTTACCCTCCACTCTACCCTTCGCAATCCCCCGAGCACTTCGGAATGGTTAATCGCTGTTTGCCCATCAAATAATGTTACTAATTGCCTGCCACCTTAGATGCACGCTCACTCCGGTGACTCGAACATCTCCCTGCCCTCGGGCGACATAGAACGTTGTTAAACCAAAGGATATCGATCCCTGCCGAGAATGTAATTAAATAAACGGTCGCAACGAAATTATTTCTTCTACCCCGAAATTCGTAACGTACCAATTCTCATAGAAAAATTCAATTTCAGGGTGTATCGAAAAATATTGTACTTCTTTCCTTTTTCTTTTCGTTTAATTTTTAAAGACGCAATTATCTATTTCTTGATAATGGTCTTAAACTAGACCGAAACGTTGAAAAAGGTTATAATAATTTGCAAAACTGCTTAGTTAGTAACATAGAAAATATCGATTGAGTTATTTACAAGTTGTCGATCGAGATAAAAGAAACAGTTATAACGTTTCTCCTTTGCAAAAATGTTACGACAATTTTTAATGGTGATACCGAGTAGCGACTGGTGTGCTAAGTGTTAATACGTAAAAGCGATATTCGAGCAACAAAATGAAATTCCACGTTTGAATAGGGAACGTATTTTGTAGGACATTTTCATCGTGGAACAATAAGCGTAAGCTCTGAAAATTCCATACGGGTGTACCGGTAACGGGTATATTAGCCCGGAGTCAATACTGTGGGTCCCGTAAGCACCAGTTTCTACCTCTGGCTCGTGGAACAATGCGGTCATAAACCCTTACCCAGGGGAGACACTCGCAAACTCAATGCAGTCAAATCAAACATTTCATTAATTAATTTTTCTTCTGCGGCTTACCGTACGAAAGCGGGGTTTGTCCAGAAGTACGGTAGCGCCTCGATACTAGTCACGGAGTCATCCCCTCCATTTTTCAACCTCTCCTGAAGGTAGTTACATCGATTAGGCAATATCTGGGTGACAAACATCGTCAAACTCGATGTAAAACGTTCGCTATACATACGCGAAATTACTCGAAAAGTCACGATCGATGATCCTCGTTCGAATATCGGTGATCACGAAGATCGTCTAACGCGCGAGGCAACGTTACAATAAAGTCCACGCGCATTATTGTAAATTCATAGTACGCGACCGCTGGCTCTGCCGCATTTCAAACGCTTGCTTAATATGAATTTGCCATGGTATATTCAAAATCAGTCGTGTACCACAATAGTCAAATCTCGTATTTATAACCGGAGTTCGACTGAAAAGGCAACCCCCGAATAGTTTGATTCCCGGTAACGCTTTGTTCCTTCCGACCTTTTGTTTTCATCAGCCTTGCTTCTCAACATTATCGTTTCACCAATGTTTATAACCTGTAGATCATTTAGAACATTCATTTGCCGAGCAATATTAAATATCAATCTTATTTTCAAGTCTTCAATCTGGTCTCGATTTTTCCAACCAAGCCGTTTTTCCTTGACTTTCCATTCAGGCTTTCATTTATTATAAAATATGTTTTTAGCGAGTTATATATATGTTAGGGTGTACCATCGATGGTACTATGGGGCCTGAATGGAAAGATTAACGGATCGTATCAATTGCGCCAACTTTGACATTGCAAGAAATATTTTGATAATTATATAGGAAAGGTCTGCGTACTCCGATTTTGATGAAATTTTAATATGTTATGTAGCAACGCATTCCGAACAACTTTTTCCTTTTCCAATATAGGGGGGTCGCTTTTAGTTGTTCAGATATTTGCAAAAAACTATTGCGAATACTGTATTGAATTATTCGTATTCCTGCATGCTCCGCGACAACGGTTTTTTGCAAATATCTGAAAAACTAAAAGCGACACCCCTATATTGGAAAAGGAAAAAGTTGTTCAGAATGTGTTGCTGCAAAACATATTAAAATTTCATCAAAATCGGAGTACGCAGACCGTTTCTATATAATTACCAATATTTTTTCAAACTGTCAAAACTCTGACGTGGTTTCATTGTGAAAGGGAACATCATTGATCAGCGCAAGCCTAACAATAAGACAGACTAATTAACTCTGCGTAACTGGCGAAACTTTGCAGGCGAAATTCCGAGCTGTCGACCAGTCTGTAATCGACATTTAACGTTTCAGCTTCGCCAGCCCTTGGGTCGTTTTCCATGGCAAGATGAACGGTCCCGTTTCCTGCAGTTCCATCGTGGAAACTCTCAGTCGTTAGCGGTTATTATGGTTAAACATGGTTGGCCCGGTGGCTGCCCGTCCCCCCTGACTACATGAATTTACTGACTTGAAGGTCGTCAAATGCGACGCACGTGTGACAACACCTGTATTGTTGGTCGAAACCCTTCACCATCACGATTACGGTGTATACAATAACTCCTATTAATATCTTATTATACATACACCTTTTGCGATTGAATAATTTTTGAAAAATTCAACCCGAACGACAGATATTTATTTATTGTTATTTCCATAGCATTTTCCATCATATATATGTCTTGACTTTCTTCTTCGTCCCTTTTTTTAACTTATATTTTCAATATAGCCCACATTAAAAAAGTTGTGAAACGCAACTTTTAGTAAATTGCTATTTTTGAAAAAATTTATTGTCACATCCTGTGGTAAACTAATTGCTCCAGCTCCCAAAAGAAGTTCAAATCGCATATAGTTTGACCTGCAAACAGCAGAATTGTAACTGACGATCTCGTGCAAAGATAAAACTCTAAAAAAATTCTGCAAAGAGAGAAAAGAAATTGAATTCCATGGTACATAATTGAGATGAAGGATCTTGACGAATCTCTTCGAACCAGAACGTGTCGGTCCATTCCCCCTACTGACATAATTCGAGCGGACGTTACGATCGCAGATTGACGACTAGCATGCCCCCACAGGCATCCGTGTTGTAATATTCATGCGTACTGTCAATTGTTCTCTGGTTTATCAAGTTCGCGTCGCCGGAAACGTCAAACAACAAATGAGCTGTGCGCCGGGCTATCGCGATAACCTGGCGCGCGCTACGTTTTGCAATGGCGCGCGGCCGAAGATCGGGTCTCCATTACCCTGATTAATGTGTCGTTGGACGAAACAGAATTCATTACGTGCGAGAATTTCGATGTTGCTCGTTTGCTCGTTATCGATGAATTCTTGCGCATGGCCTCGCGAACGTAATGGACATATGCGCGATACTCGTGCGGTACTTCCGTGTCGCGACGAACACCCATTAACAGTTGTAACAAAGGATGTTACGACGTATTTAACAGCCTTGATAGCAACAGCTAAAACAATGTACACACTACGGTCGTTACAGTCTATCTGGACCGGGCCGAAATGTTTAATTAGCTCCTACATCAAATAATAGATGCACGCAGTTCCAGTACATTTACGCGTATTAATTTTAATGCGAATTACATTAACAGTGATGCCGAATACGTGGTTGCGAACCACTGCTAAATCGCCTTAAAACCGATGACACGGAAATGTCATTTCTATCGTGTACAGACGTCACTGCTTGATCTCGTAGCTAGCTCCAGCGTCGAACCCAGAAAAAAGATATATGGCGACAGAACTTCGTTATTTTTCGTCATTCTTTTATGAAATATTTATCAATACATTCCTGACATTTTTCCGATTAAAAGGACACCAAACACCGCGCAATTCGGATCGTTATTACTCGTTAAATTCACGACGTGGTAGAACCTCGATTATCCGAACCGACATGTTGTTTCGGTAATTATTTGCTTTGAGATATTGTCAAGGTCATCATTCTGAACAACTTCTCCCTATACATGTTACCTCCGCTCGGTTTTAGTTTTCGAGATATTTGCAAAAAACTATTGCTAATACTGTATTGAATTTTCGTATATCAGCATAGACGATTGCTTAACGGAGTTTTATAACCAAACATAAAATGAATTGTTCAGAATGGTACATTTATGCCTTACGCGCTATCTAGTGAAGAGAGTTGTCACTAGACGTGTAGCGAGACAGAAAGAAAAGGGACCACGGAGTCAGTTCGTTAAGAGAGTCATTAAAAGTAAGACTATTATCACGTGTACTTTAAGAGGAGAAATCCGCACCTTTGTTATATTAATAAATATATTATTTATCGTTAATTCACATGAATAACACAGGTATACAATGTACAACATATACAATATCAAAGTATTTTAGTATGCGTGATCGGCCGTGTCCACACCTCTAACTCATTGCGTGCGTGCAGGAATACGAAAAGTTCAATAGAGTATAAGCAATAGTTTTTTGCAAATATCTCGAAAACTAAAATCGAGAAGCAGTAACATTTCCAGGAAAAAGTTGTTCGGAATGATGACCTTGACAACTTATTTCAAGGTCATCAAAATAGGTGAGGAGGCCCTCAAAGTAAATAATTACCGTGATTTCTCGTATTCATTTATTCTGCATGTAAAAGGTATACCTGTTCTATTATTCGAACACAGTTCCCCTGATTTGTTCGGATAATAGAGGCTCCACTGCACCGTGGATTAAACGAGTAAATATGCACAGGATCGCATCGTGTTTGGACTCATTTGAATCGGAAAAATGTCACGAGTATGTTTGCAAACGTTTCACGAGAAACATTATTAAGAAAATTAAAACGTCGATCTCTTAGGTCCGATTATTTTCATGAAATTAATTCCTGAATGTTGCGACTAGACTCTGGTTGTACTTTTCCCTTAACTGGTGGAATGTAATTAAACTTTCTATTTGTTGCGACGCGATTCGTGTCGCATTAAAAATGCATGAAATATACAGTTAACTGGAGACTATACAAAGGATATAGCACGCTGCCGGCAAGCAGGACAAAAGCGCCGCATCGCATTGCGCCGCCGGTTCGTGTGATCCGCGCGATCGAATCGAGGCCAAAGGCGTTCCTTCACGCGTTGCACAACAATCACCTCAAAGAGTTTCTGGTCGGAACTGTCCATGTGAAATTAGGAACTTTCGGTCGAAGTTTCGCGGACTACCTCGACACTGCAACCCCCGTTTGTATATGATTGAAGGCATGCCTCGAAGAAGACAGTTGCGCATTCGGTGCAGCTCCCGCGTTTCTATGTAACTTAAGGATCGATCGGCAGCCGGAGGTACCTTGGCGAAGTTATTGCCAACTAGGTGGCTTACAACTAGGTGGTTAGCAAATTTCTGTAACAGATTTTGCGAGGCAAAGTGGTACACGGTTGCTGCACAGGAATACCGAACGTATTTCCAGCCGCGCATCGTTCCTATCGTAACTCCATCTTTTTTTTGTATCGCACCCTTCCCGCGAAAGTGATACTCTTTCAAAAGTACGAAGACGTTGCAATAATAACTCTTCTCGACACTTATTTGAATTATTAATAACTTTCTTAAATAATGTTATTCAATTTATCGATCGTAAGATTGTTAAAAACAAAAGATGTATTAATGTTCTCAATTTTGCTAGTTTGATTAAACTTTCATGGTTTCGATTCTAATATAGATCTTTCTCAAAAAAGATTTTTTTTATATCTTTCTTAAATTTTTCTTAAATAATGCTCCTTCCGAAGCATGCCCCTTCCTTAACTATTCGAGATGCAAATAAGCTTGTAAAAGAATGAATGTAAATTTTTAAAAAATAGTATTATTTGTTCAGTATTATATATAAAATGGTCTAATGACTTGTGTTTATGCAATACTCAATATTAAAGAGAAGAGATATCCAGATCGAGGTTATGTCAACCTATAAGAAGCGAAGGAAGCTTCGGATTGCTTCGGATTAACGAGCATTGATGATACTTCAATCGTTCAATGTTGAAACACTTCAATCTTTCAAAGAAATTAAATCGATTTTTTTCGTTTTCTAGGTTTTGCAAATAATCTGTGAAAATGGGAATCTGCACAAAGACCCGGGGCTCTAGTAATTACTTACTCTATCAGTCTTAAGTATTTGCGTTCTCGTCGAAGAAAGGTTTACTTTCATTCCATTAGATTTCACTTTAAGAATGTTGAAACCGTCGCGGTCGGCGAGGTCACAAAGAAATAATAGAACCCCACAGAGAATCGGCAGATTAACGCTTGCGTCCCCACTCCACCTTCCCCTTCCACACATGCAAATTTCTGACGAAGATTCGGACGAAGAGAAATATCAAATGACCGATGTTGAAGTATTTGAATAATTTCGAATTAACATGTATATGTGTATCTCTTTAATTTTTTAACGTGCTTGGTGTTGAATCTACCATTTTTAATTTTTCATGTAAAATTCGTTATCGGCAATCTTGAAAACATCTGATTACCAACTTATAGAAAGATCTAATAATATTTTCACTTTTGACCATTAAAATCGCGTTCTTGGACCACTGTGCATCGACTCAGTGATGCCAGAACTGTGTCTCGTGGGTTTTTCTCCTCTATTGCTTCAGTCGGTTCGGTCCCCCCACTCTTACTTCTACTGCGCACGCGCTACACACGAACGTACCTCTATTCACCTTAAGACTCACACGGACAGAGTAGAGGTACGTCCGTGTGTAGCGCGTGCGCAGTAGAAGAAAGAGTGGGGGCCCAGCCGGAGGAGCAAGTCCTCGGTCCCTGCGATTCTGGCATCACTGCATCGACTTCCTCTGGCGACTCTGAAACCACAGGATCCGAGAAACGACACAAGGATTTCTCTTACGTCAAGGCTTCGCTGTGTACATGCAAAATCAACTAAAAGTTGCTCGTAATTTCTGCAACGTAAACATGGAGCATCAGTTGACTCGCCACGTAAATCAGTCGGGTTTTGAGCTCGGTAATTCTAGCGTTAATAATATCTATTGCCTGGCCTTTTACAGGCCGATTTGCCGCGCAATGGCGCGAGATCCCTAGCCTAGTAATTACACGTCTAATTCTCAGCTGGCGCGATTCAGAAAGTTCCCGACTTAAAATCACGAGGTACTATTTTACCGAAGAAATCCGCGGAGTTCTAAAAGCCTTCAAACAACTTCGGCGAAGTTGAAAACTCGGTTTGCGGGTTTGTGTAGCGTTTGTATGTACGAAGCTTCATAAAACACGTCGTCGGCGCGGCGAGGCGCGGCGTGACTTTCTAAGGGTTTTTCAGTAGAGCGGAAGGTTGAAAAAGGGTCCGTCGGGTCGACGATGACGCGACGACAACGCAACGGCAGCGACGCGGCAGTGGCCGGGTATCACGTAGCCACGCGCGACATAACACTTTAACTTAATTAGCCCGGCAAATTGTATAAGGCAACTTTGTATAATGTACTTCGAGTTTACGGCGGCTTTGCGCGACGGCACAGAAGCCCTGAAATTGCTCATTAATAGCGGCAATAACGTTATAATTACCGTGGCACGCGTGAACTGGGCCGCGGCACCGCGTTTCGTATTTCTGAAACTGCGAGAAGGCGCACGCGAACGCGCCATTAAATTTCGAAAACCGACGACAACGAGCTAGGCTCTCCAGTGAAATTGATAGTTGTTTTATTGACGCCGGGGAATTCGACGGTCGACCCCCTCCCAGCTAACCGGATCATCGTAACCGTGTTACTTATCTCGGCAAATGATTCGTTGGGAGAATTATTTTTTCTTTTGTAAACGTGTTGCGGGAATAAGACAGAAAACTTTCAATTTTTTCAATTTTTGTTAGATTGGCCTAGCTAAAAAAGTTGTAATCAGAAATCAATTTTTAAAGTCATTTACCAAATTAATAACTCTTCTAACCATGCAGAGAACCAACAGCAACTTCTCGAGTAAAATAAAAACCTTCAAGAGAGTTACCGCGCGCGAGAGAGAGAGAGAGATTCGAGGCTTTGATTTTTATGGTTTAGTTTCCTTTTTTCATGACGAGCTTTATAGCAGTAGGAAATAATGCAGTAGGAAGCTTTGTAAGTGCGACCGGGAACGGAAAAGTTTAATTAAGATACGAGCCGGAACTTCCTCGAACTACTGGAATCCTCAAACAACCTACGTTACAACAATTTTCCTCTTTGTTCGACGAACATCAATTCTCTCGAACAATCGATTTCGTCTGATTCGCTTTGTTAAATACACGGAACATCATCAGTGTACTTCGAATTTTATACATTTATACGAAACGTCCATTTAAAATGTTTAATATAGACGCTCGTTAAAAAGTTGTCTAATTTTTTCTGTTGTTATTATAAACTTTAAAATAGAAAATATGCATTTTTGAGACGTGTCAACATATAAAGTAATTTCTTTTATAACGAAATTTCTTATTTTATAAAGTATTTAATTATATATATATATATATATATATATATATATATATATATATTATTAATTCCGATATTATTGATTAAAAATTTTGGAATTTCAAAGTGAAATAAAACTTAATTTCTTTTATTCAAAAAATGAACTTTCACGAATGACGATGACCACAAATCGCACTTGAATGATAAGAACCAGATGTTTTATGAACGCATACTGAGTTTTATTGCACCTTAAAATACCGAAATTACTATCTTGCCAACCCGACAGATAAAACAAGTGCATCGAACGGTGGGTTATTTGAATATACCACGAAACTAAATGTTAAGACTCTAACTTGTCCGAAAACTACTTTACACTTCGACTGTCTCATTGAAATTAGAAGTAATTCCCAGCACCGCGGAACTTACAGCGGGACCATGCGTTAACTTCTGGAAACTTAAAATCGATTTTGCAAGTAATAATGCAGCGTGAAAGGTATTCCCAGTAATATTTCTGAAACTTCAAACCGTCCTGTTAAAAACTTCTGTTACCTGACTTACGCTCTTAATCCCCGGTCTCGGGATTATTGGATCCGATACGTTCGTTTCGATTGCTCAGGAATATCAAGTTCATATTCAAAGAATCGGTCCCCCCGCGAATGGTTCAATTTAAAAAGTCTGGCGCACCTTTAAAAACAGATATGAAAGGTTGTTAATTAAAATACGTCTTGAATTTCCTCGGGTCCAGCTAGTGGCACGAATAACAGAAATCTACGAATAATGAAACAATCGTTTCACCAATATTGAATTCCATGTATATCGAGAATTTAAAAAATTGATGGAACGTTTAAATGGTCTCTCGGAGCTTATATCTTCCCGGTCGCTAAAATCGTTATTTCTTACGATGAATGACCGTCTCGTTGAATAAATTGTTTCGATTTTGTGGAATTCTTCTGCAGTCTGGTTCGATAGTCAAGGTATTAAGAATTGTTGTATCTTCATTTGTTATTTAACTCACATTTCGCAAAGTGATGAGTCTGGCCGTGAATGGTATTACCAAAATATCGAAGATCTTCGAAATTGTACGTACACCTGAAATAGTTGTCAACTTTGGATTAATCCACTAAAAGTTCAACAACAACTTGAGCAATTGTAAAACTGGTAAATCGTTTAGAAAAATTCCCGGATGCTTGGAAACGAGTAATTGGCAAATGAATCGATAGCGTGCGCATACACGAGGACATTTCTCGAGCGAATGGTCTGCGATTTTTTTTCTCGACGAGTATTTTCAAATGGACATTTGGAGAGGGGTCGACTGGAAGCTTCGCGAACGAATCCGAGCTGGTATTTTCGAATGAACGTTTGACGAGGACTTGACTGTCTAGTAAAAAAGTTGAAGACACGATTCGATTGGCGGTTCCACTGGCCGGTTAAACTTGTCATTGAAGTCATCCTGATGGAGAAGACGCGCATAGTATAACCAGTTTTATAATGATATTCCTCCTTCGATACCATTTAAAATATTCTATAAATATTTTTCGCGTGATTAAATATAAAGGAGCTATTTAGATGAGACCTGTTCTGGCTGAAACACCCTGTATAATACATCCGGCAATTATATACTCCGTACTCCGATTTGCATGAAATTTTAATAGGTTATAGATTTCGACATTTTCAACAACTTTTTCCTTTTCCAATATAAGGGGTCGCTTTTCGTTTTCAAGATATTTGCAAAAGACTATCGCTAATACTGTAATGAATTTTTCGTATTCCTGCATGTTCCGCCGTAAAATAAACCTGTTCCGGGACCGCATCTGTTTACTTTTTTGTTTGTAAACACGTTGTGGAGATAAGAAGCGATAATATCACACAGCCACCCAATGTTTCACACGCACCCAGTGCACGAATACGAAAAATTCAAGACAGTATTCGCGGTAGTTTTTTGCAAATATCTCAAAAACTAAAAGCGACCCCCCTATATTGGAAAAGGAAAAAGTTGTTCAGAATGTATTGCTGCATAACAAATTAAAATTTCATCAAAATCGGAGTGCGCAGACCTTTCCGAGATTCCAAGGAATCAATTCCAAAGAAACGTGGTCGTTGTCGTAAGACGATTATAGAAACGATCGCGGATAGATGAAACATTGATCGAAGCTTAGATGAACACCGCTTTGCGCCGGCTGATTTAAATAGTTAACGAGCCACATAAATATTTAGCGGATGGGGAGCGCAAACCCATCGCGCGTTCCTAGGTGCGCCTCTAGATCTCTAATACAAGGAAATTTCGGGGCTCGCAGGCCGAAAGTTGCCTGGTTGGAAGTTTAGTATAATGACAAATGGAACTCGACGCGGAAGTTGGAACGGAACTAACGCGCCCCGACGCAAACGATACTTCGTCCATTTCGAAAATTACGTTCAACGGCTTGCGAGCTCCTACGTCGTGCAAAATTTCGCAGGACCCTTAATCGGTTCAAGTAACGACCGGTAAACATCCTCGGTGCGTTCCCGGCCCGGAAATTTTCCTTGTCATGTATCTCACCCGGTTTAATCGACTTCTCGCCGAACTTCTAAGACGAGGACGTGCGCTGTTATAAGTAGCCCTCCTTTCGTTGTCACTAGTCTGCGCATCTCCATTGCAAAACAAAAATTTGTTTACATCTTAGGTTTCTCGGTTGCGTTCCGCATTAAAAAAAATAAATAAAACTGACATAAACTTTCGGAAAAATTTATCTACAAATAACAAAAGAGCGTAACTTATTTCGGGTAAAACTGTCAAATGGATACGAGGGACGAATGAGGGTTAAATAAATTATATGATAGCGTTGATAAGCTTGATACTACTAGTACTAGTTACTCATTATAGCAATCGGATTATAATAGTGATAAAAATATTTAATAAATAAATATATAAATTTAATAAATAACACACTATGCGTACGGTATTTTTGTTTATGTATTATTGCCAAAGATTGTAATAAATCTTTTCTAAGATTTTCTTTAAAAAAAACAGACGTGACCAAATTGAAGCAAGCACTTAATGGCAGTACTGTATTTACGTGGTAGAATTTACATCGTCTACCCTATATAGGAACGAAGTTGCAGTACTCGGCGGTAAGATGACGAATGAAGTGAGAGATGACGAAGTGCTCAACTAACGCAATTAACCTGGTGAAGGTGGCGCGGCTGGTTGGCAAGCTATTAAAAGCATAGTAACCGTGTAATAAGATCCAAGCATATCGTATAATTACCTGCACTGGTAAAAGGTCTCCGCTAGACGATTCTGTGAAAATTAGAGGAATCTGATTACACCCTCGCATTCATGATTCGACGTTCCTTCACTGACGCGCACAAGTCGGGATTACTAGGAGGCCATGTCTGAAGCACTAATTAACTATTGAACTGATAAACGTCGAAACATCCAATGGCATAACCCGTCGGTTCAAAAGCCATGAAACAAAAATAATGCAATAGATGTTCGAATCAACATATTCTTGCTCGGCGAAGCTTTAAAAACAATTGACATTCTCAGAATAATATTTTTTAAAATAACATTGAACACGACCATGTTCGATATTACATAACACGTCTAGGAAAAGGTAAAGAAATATCGGAAAAATTTATTTTCATTTTTTTATCTACACTGTATAAAAAATATCTGAAAAGAAAAATGAAGAACAACGGATGTAATTTTGGGGGGTTTCCAATTTTTTCACAGCTGTTTGCAAAATCAAAATATCTGGAACAAATACGCATTCACTCTGGCACGTACTAAATAAATGCACATCTGCTCATTTCTGTGATAAATTCGTAAAATCCACTGTCCAATAACGATATATGTAAACGTGGTATTCTGAAAACTTCAAAATAAAATCGGAAAAATTCTGATAATTTGCTGTCGTGTGTGCTACCAGGTGAAATATTCGTGAATTTTGTTCACAATTCTTTGTCGAGCAGAACAGAAGAAATAGAGCATAATTAATTAAACCGTGTTGAGTCTGCAACTACCCTTGTGGTTTTGCAGCGTGCGTATTGCAATGTCAGGTTCGATGTACATCAAATAAAATCAGTAAACAGTGAAATACAAAGGAAGAAAGGTGGAATGTTTGTAAATATTGTTCCTAATTATTTGTCGAGCAGAACGGAAGAAATAGAACATAATTAATTAACACTGTGGTGCCCAAGGTGGTTCGGAACCCACCTTAATAAACTATACGTCAGCAAAGAGTTGAGAGCGACATAAAATAAATAAAAAAAAATTATTTATTAAACCCTGTTGAACCTGCAACTACCCTTGGGTTTTGCAGCGTGCGTATTGCAATGTCAGGTTCGATGTACCTAAAATAAAGTCGGTAAGCGGTGAAATACAACGGAAGAAAAGGTTCATTGAAAAAAAGGAAAAAGTAGAACGATCGGAAATAGTTGGTGAACGGTATCAACGTTCACGCGCGTCCATGAAATATACATGATGACGTCGGGGGCGAACGTAGCCTACAAAGAGTCTCTGGGGGATGATTTGCATGCTTTACGCCATGAAGTGTTATTTAACGGCGCGTTTCGGTAATATCGAAGGTGAATACCAACGCAGAAATACATTAATGCAAACGATTCATATTCGCATCGGATAAAGAATATCGTTGCTGACAAAGCCGAATCTAAAAACACTATTCGACGTAGTCGCCAGTCCCTAACCGAGAGAAAGAGAGACGAGTCTTGGAATTTCGGTTTTCTAATGCATGTATAATAAGGAAAATTTAATAAATCCCACCCGGTTATTGCACGTCCCTTTGATATTATTCGCAAGAATTTCCATTGCACCCTAGTATGCTGGTTTTCATAAAATCGACCCCCTCCCCAGCCCCTTGATTTTCCACGTTCTCTGTATTTCTCAAAGTTACTAAATTCCACGCACATAATATTTCGCGCCACAGGGGCGTATAGTGGGAAATTACAATTTCATGAATTCGAAATCTGTTCCGGCACAACTTCTTCCCGGGAACTTCGCGAAGGATTTTAGATTCTATTTTTCAATCTTCCCAACGACCTTTCCGAAATACCAACAAATCGATGGGACAAAGGCTCTGCCGCAGCTGTCGGATAACGTCGGACATTTTTTAAGAGGAATTTCCCATTGAAATTTTCGCATGGAACATTTGCACGACCTTGTTCTCGATTGTGACATTTTAACTTCGGTCGTGTTTCATTTTTAATAATGGACTCTTATGCACGCGTTTCAACGGAAAACAGAGGACACGTTTGTTCTCGACAATGCTGCATGCTGAAACGTCTGCAAAAACATTAAAAAAAAAGGGTCCCATAGAAATCGTCGACTCAGATTACCATTAAAAAAACGCTTGACATCGCTCGACTTTACAAGCGTATAACTGTTCAACGAATAAGTTACGGTTCCTTCAAAACTGAGTGTCAGATTAAGAAGAAAACTAACCTCGTTAATATTCATCATTGTCCTCTAACAGCTGACATTGCTTAAAGCATGCGAGCCAGATGATACAGTGAATGTAAACTGTATATTAGCATCTTGTTGGGGAACAGTGGATGATTGATTAGTGTGCATAATGAACAGCTTGTCAATCTTAGTGAAAGTTTGAACTTCGTTTTAGTACATATGTCAGCGTATGTAATTTTAGTTTGTGCCGAAACACGATTTAAATTGAAGATCAACGTTGATTAAACAATGATTAAAGTAAAGATAATTCAATCAACCGTGAAAGTGTTTTATTCTGTATTTTTATTTCCAGTTTTAAGTTAATATTAAAAATTAATATATAGATTACCCTGTCTGAACAGTGGAAACTTTAATGTTAACTATGCAAACAGGTATTTGTAAGTTTACAGCCTTTAAAAAACTTTCCTCCTAAAAGCCATTTACAGCGTAATTAGAACTTCAGCCGAGGATGCACATAAGTTTCCCTTGGCGTGTAGTATTTTGAATAAAACAAGTATAGTAGCTAATTAAGAAGAAGATTCATTCGCCTTGATGGTGAATGGTGCACAAAACTTTCGAGCGACAGGATACATAATGCATAGACATATACGGAGAAGACTTCATGTTGAATTTAAGTGTCCTGCCTATAGTTCGACGATAAAGTAGTTTATCTTCGAAACTGACTAAAAGTAACGTTCTTTGGAATCAATAATAAAAAAAATAACAGTTGCGCACTTTCGTAGTTACCTGCTTTGAGTATTTATTATTTTTTATTTATTATTTATTTTAAAGTAATACTTTAGCACAATCTTAGCACAACTTAGCACAATTGAGAAAATTGGAAAAAATGAAAAATGGGGGGCTGCTCGAAAAATCGTTTCTCTTAATTTTCCATCTTATTTTTTATGTTATAGTTGTAATATTCAACCTGGTAACGTTTCAAAAATTATTTGTCAAACTTTCCTTCGTAAGTCTCTTGAATTTTTTCCTGAAAACGTTTCCAAGACCATAACGAACAAAAAAAATGGTTATGCTCTTCGGTTCATACAAAAATCATTTTTTCCTGAATTTTCCATTTTCCCAGGCAACTTTTCCAATTTTTCTTTCCCTAACAACCATACTCGGAATACTACGAATATTTTTTTTCAAATTAGCCAAATCGTTCCAACAGTCGAACAATTTTTATTTATATAGAATAGATATGACTAGATAGAGTTTTACTTGGTATCGAATTTATTAATTAAAACTATGAAAACAAATGAAAGAAAAAGTGGACAATCGAAAAAAATACATTTTCAAAGCTGAAAAATCGTATAGAAATGGATAAAAACGTGTTTTCAATCTCTCGATCCTGTTTGAACGCAAACAGGACAAAGTCCTGTCGAAAAGGTACAGAACCATGCTAGAGACTGTATAAAAACATATTAAAGCGTAAAAAGTCAATAGAACACGTTACAGACCCGTATGAAAGTGAATCGTGTAAAAAGAAGGGGAGAAAATTGCAAATGAGAGGAATTGTGTCGGTTTCCTTTTCACTGGGAGTCAGGATGTTCGATTTTGTGGGAATCACGGTGAACATTGTAGCGAGCGGTGCGGCGGTTTCCTCCACGTTGATTAGAACCGCAGTTCTTCACTTCTTTATCTTTTTGTTGCAGGACCCGCATCGCCATTGCCAGATCTGGCGGGATACAGTCGTTGCGGGTACGCGCTCGTCTTGAAGGGGTTGGTTTTTCCCCAGTGGAAGAGGCGACCCTTGGCTGTCATCGGATCCAGGCTCTTCCTTTATCCGGGTAAGCGTTCTACTCGAGATTCTGCCAATCCTTGCTTTTCTTCTCCCGAAGGCAAGAAACAGTTCGGCCAGAATAGAGCCTAAGGCCTGTCGAACAAGTAATAAAAACGAATGAGGAACATCCGCCAGCTTTATCTCTCTCACCGACTACGTTTCTTGTGGTCACAATTAATGAAACCTAAAGGGTGTCTCGAAAATGTTGTACTTCCTCGAAAGGGGCGCTATCCCCGAGGTGATTTCAAGTAATTTTTCCCGCGGCTTTGTTAAGGCAGAGTGCGGCTACTTTGGACTTTTTCGTTAATAACTCCTAAACAAAGTCTCCGGGAACATTTTCGCAAAAGGAGAAGCTGCTATTTCAGAGTTAAAGCTCCAATAAATGTGTAAGGCTGAAGTTAATTATTTAAATTTATTAATAATTCGTAACATTGTAAATATAATGATAATAGTAACAATTTTTCAACTCGACTCTTTGATCTTTCATCAATGAAAACAATTTGTCGATTAAATAATAATAAACCTATCCATTGTTAAAAACAAAATTATAACGTCAATCGAAACATATTAAATAAAACGACAACTTTACATTGGTGAGTGTTGCCACAGCTACAAATGACCTCTGAAACACCTTTCAAGGAAATATAATACAACATTTTTGGAACACCCTGTATATCATCCCGGTAAAGATCGAAAAATAGGATTCGTTCAAGCGTTACGCGATTCCCAGGTCCGCGGACCATAAAATATGTAGGGAACTCCCGTGTACTGGACGCATAAGATTTTTTTCGAATACAGCAAGGCTACGGTAGACTGTATTTTATGGAGCAGTAAATGCACAAAGCATTCTTTGTACATTTACTGCGACGTAAAACACGTGTATGCAGTTTTTGTAAAGAGTTTTCTTGATCTCTTTATACAGGGATCTATCGCGTATGAAACCGCATAATGTCTTTTAGATCTTTTCATTTTGCATTTGATCGCGTTCGGAATGTTCAGTTGTTCAATTAATGAAACAGTTTTAAGTAGTTCATTATCAATATTTCTTTTTTGGCTGTACCTTCGAAATCATAGTGTAACTGTCATTTTCATCTAACGGTTTGAAAGTTCCATAAACTCGTTTCCAGATAGTTCTCAGTTATAAATCTCATTCTTTCTACCCATCGACTCTACTTCCTTCGATTGCTTCCTCATTCCAACTCTCCGCGACTTTTATAGTTTCAGCTTCCCGCGAGAACAGACAGGAGACCGTATCTTCATTTCACAGAAAAACAAACCGGGAACACAGTAATCGGGGAAATTGAAAGAAATCCATTAGTGCAATTCCAGGCTTTCTCGTTACACAAAAAAGACAAATATGGGAAAAAGTTTATACTATTAAAAGAGTGAATTATTCAGAGACTAACAATGTTGTATACAGTGATCTCGTGTTCATCGTTGCTTCTATAAATGAGAAGCTTAGCTACCTTTTCTTGGTGCATTGAAGATTATTAATACAAATCTGATGCAACATCAGTGACATAGAAAACATCACGTTATTTTGTACAATTATAAAAAAGTTTATGTTTTAGAGTGTGTTCGAATACTTTCGTTGCTCACTGTACATTAAACAAACCGTTTTGTCGATCGCACGAAAACAAAGCAATTTTGCAATTTATAAAATTTTTCTCAACGTTTCGATCCGACTCTGGATCCTTTTCAAGAGAATTTTTCGCATCTGAAAAATAATGAATGTTGTACTAAATATTTCCAAATATTAAAAATGACTGTAAATTTAATTACTGTATATTTGTTGTTGTTGCAATGGAACACTGCTAAAACAACTATAAAAGAAAAATGATAGCCATTACAAGCAATTTTCATTTTGCACGAAGCTGCGCAGCCTAGCTGTTACCTAGCAGCGATTACGATGAATATCGATAAGCTTCCGAAATAAATAGCATCCCATTCACGGGGGCAGTCTTTTTGAAAAATCGATGGAAACGCGGCCACGGCTGGAAGTGTATCGCCGATGGAGAACATCTTTCTCTCCGACTGTTCGTTATCGAGCCACACGCGATTTATCTTGAACTTTGATGTATCTTCAAACCGGGAAGAAGAAGAAGAAGAAGAATAAGAAGAAGTTCCGTACGGCCGATCAATTGTCGGACGGCAGCCACTCGTCGAACGGGGAGGAACATTACCGATACATGTAACTCCCGTGACTGATAAGTGAACTTTAAATTGGATTTCTTTTGCCGCGGATACAATCGCGAGGAGCGTTTCGACTTGAATCGCGTTAGATAAGAAGCTGTCAGTGGGAATGAAAACCTTCGATTCCCCGTGGTGCGGTGCGGCCCGGCGGAAAACCGAATGGTGGATCCGTGTTTCGTAGTTCGGCGTGCTGTCAGTTCTTGCCAGCCATCGAACCAACTTTTCGTCTTTGTTTATTTACGATCGGAAAGAGGGAATACTTGTTTGCGTATGCTGCGCGCGGGCTCCTTCGCCGCAGAAGTTGCGGGTCGGTAAAGTTACCGGGGGTGGGGGAAAAAAGCTGACAAAGGGATTGACTACCTTCTGGTTGAGAATATTGATATTTATTAACGGCAAACATAAGTTCGCATCGAAAGCGACTTAGAGGAACCAACAGCTCGCGCAGACCAGATTTTCTGGCATGCACTGAACAGCGGGCACGAAGCCACGCCCCTGCGGGTAAGGTTCTCAGTCAGACGTGTATCGCCGACGGCACAGTTCAAAGAATGTCCCGTACGCTGCTCTTCCTTGCGCTCGAATCTTTCGTCGTCGATCAACCTCTAAATTGGTATCATTTTAATCAGCAAATTGCCAGAAATAGTTTTTCAAATTTACCGCATAATATCGATTGGTATAACCTAGCTCGTTTCGAATATATTCAGTGTCTTGACAACAACGTATAATACGTGTATTACGATGTCCATATTAAATCAAATCAAAAACAAGTAAGTTGGTTTTATGGACAATATTTGCAAACAATTTTTGTTATTACATTCAAGCAGTGTATTTTGAAAATTGTACAAAATATACATTTTTACAGACGCAATGCAAATACATGTTGAAGAGGATTCAAACTAGAATCGAAACGTCGATGATTATTTGATGATCTGCAAAATTGTTTTAGCACTGAGAACATTAAATATTTATTATCAACAATAATATAAATATGTTGATGAAGACGAGAGTATAAATCGTTTCGTTAGTCGTTGACACTTCTTATAGAATTACCGTGTTCGAACAGTTTACGGGAATATCCCCGAGATCCTGGAAGTCCTTCCGGAAGATAAAAGCGTGTCAGTCCAGGACGAAACGAAAACATCTATAGGTTGATCCTATACAACCTCCGGCCTGGTCCGACCCCTTCCGTCTCCCTCCACGAAACACCATGATTTATCAGCGTCCTGTCCTTTATCCTTCTCGAGGAACGGTCCTGTCACCATCACCAGTGCGTGCTCCGGATCTAGGATTTCTTTTAACGTTGAAATTTATCGTCCTGACGTGCAATTAAGGCTTGCAACAGCTGGAATCGTTTACCTCGATCTCGAAATGTTACTTTGGTTAACACATCCCCGCACACTTTTCTTCTTCCGGATCCGCCACGGAAACGCACACTTTTCTTTTGAAATGTTTCTTCGCTGGTGCACCAAATTCATATAAGATTTTTACCAGTATTTTCCATGGACATAGGAATAAGATGATGCTTATTAATTATTATATTTTAATAATATTTATTTTATTTATTTATTTTTTTTATTTATTTTATTAATTTTTTCTTATTCCTACGTCCATGGTATTTTCGAACAAATTGGTGACAGCTATCATTTTTTAATCTGAACTGAAAGAAATTACATTCGAATTTAAAATATCGTATAAAACACGGAACACACACTTTTCTTTTACAAGGTGTAATTAATATCGATTTTTACCAGTATTTTCCATGGACATAGGAATAAGGTGATGCTTGTTATTATATTTTAATAATATTTATTTTATTAATATTTATTCCCTCTATTCCCCCGGCAGTATTAACGTTCCATCCCCTTATTCCTACGTCCATGGTATTTTCGAACAAATTGGTGACAGCTGTCATCTTTTTATCTGAACTGAAAGAAATTATAAAATAAAAATAATAAAAATAAAAATCGCGAATAAAAATTTGTAATATCCTGATGAAAGAAATTGTATTCGAATTAAAAATATCGCATGATACATTTGTAACCAAAAGAAATGAAAAATTATGCAGAAATGGTTGATCGGATAAAATTATAGGGGATAACATGGTCCGATTGGATGTCAAAGGGTTTTTAATAAAGAATGAATCGGGGATCAACGGCGGGCTAATAACCTGTCAGAGATCGACGGAAACTAATCACGTATATTTGCACCGAGCCGTTCGCGACGGGAACGGGGACGGCCAATCGGTTGTAAATTGCATTCTGAAAAAAACAGTGGGTCCGCTCGTCGAGCGGAAACTGTCGAAAAACGGAATGTCTTGTTCCGAATTAATCGATCGACGGCATTTCGTGTATGCTCGGCTGCGCTCGAAATGAAAAAGAAAAATAAAGATTAAAACAAACGAACCGTCGATGCACGGTACGTTTTCAGGACGGCCGAGCGAACGGGGACGAAGATGTCACTGGGAAACAGGAAAAGAGAGAGAGAGAGAGAGAAGGATATCATATACCCATGTACGTCGAGGAATTCTTCGTTTATCGAACGAGCAAAAAGTGTAGCGGAAGGATAGAACGGTTTTGATCAGTTGAAGAATCTTCGTAAGAGGAGAATAAGCTATATATAACTTCTGTGTTTTCCATCCCATTGTGTGCCATTTCTAGTCCGGAAAATATCCGTTCCCGGACGAACGAAAACTCGGTGATTCCAGTCGAGTCACGTGCGGCAAAGCGACGTTCAACTTCGTTGTCATTTGATAAAAATGTCGGAATCATTGGATGTTCGTATGGATCCGAAGCTAACGGTATGGTAGGTACCGTTTGTGGACCAATATAAGCCGATAAATGGCTGCGACTGAACAAAGCAGTGCGAGTTACCTTTGTAAATATCGCTTTGATGTGATCGAAAAGTATAATGCGCTCTATCGTGAGATATTTTCTTTGGTCACGTTAATAATCGAAGAAGATGTGTCGTTTCAAAGCATGTTGTACGTTTATAAGGTTACTCTGTTGTCAACAAAAACATCCTGTAAACAGGAGCCAATCTCTCTATGACCTTAAAAAGTTGTGAGATCAAAGAAAATACGGGCAAGTTCGTTAGCGTAGAAATACCAGTTGCAATACTAAAAAAATCATTTGTAAAAATTAGTTTAAAAGAACGCTATTTAATTTTTAAAAAGTTACATGGAGAGAACATGAAAAGAACATTGGTTTAAAAAGTGGTTTAAAAAGTAAAGGCCAAGTTTAAATAATTTAGCCTTCCATGTAACTCATTAAATTAAATAGTTTTACTTTAATTAAATACTTTTTTCAGTATTGCAAGTGGTATTTCGAACGAAAATGTCCAGAAGTAACAGCATGGAAATATGTTATTGAATAAATGTACGAATAAATGCAATAAATGGTCTCGACAAGCGTAACAAGAAACAGAGAGGCGAAGACACGGTACAAAGGCACAGGAGCCAAAGAGAAATGAAGCGAAGACCAAATGTTCCTGTCGAATAAGAAGATCGACTCGGTGGTCTGCTAATTATGCCGAGGAACCGGGCGCAGGAACCGCAGTGCGCCGGTAAATCACCGGGGCGGGATTCAAGAATCCCCTTTCATCCAGTGTTGCGGCCAAGTGAAAGCCAGAAAGCAAATAAGTTCGCCGAAAGTGGCGGGCTGGAAAGTCGCCGAACAGAGACGGGGGTCATCTCGTGGAGGTTGTTTGCTGTTGATTCAGCGTGCTCGCCGATGGCGAACACCTGTTACCGGTAGCTACCTTGAGTTTAATCAAGCCTCGATCCCTGAAGAAGCAGCCGTCAAAGCGTGTCCTCCTTTAAATGATGCGATACCGCGGGAAAGCTGAATTTAGTGTGAGAGCCAGCACATCTACCTGCGGCCAGAATCCATCCTCGGATTGAGGCCTTTTTTAGCACACGGTTAATCAAACACTCTTCCCGTTTACCATTAACTTCACTGGTTACCACGGAGCTTGTTAGATGTTCGACCAGCAACAATGATAAACGGTTTCTAAATAATAATTATTTCATATTTGCTGGTCAACTACGTAAGATAGCAACCACCAAGACGAATCCACCTCTCTAACGAACTTGAGGTTGCTACTATGCGCTAACTAGCTGCAAGCGGTGTGGGACTCGCTTCAAGCACTGTTTACCCCCAAGTTACAAGTGGCTGGAAGACAATGCGAAATTTTAGGAGGCATCCGACACAGTGTGCAGCGATTTCTGGGACGCGTGTGCTCGACAGTGAACTTTAAAACGATAGTTTGCTAGTTTTAATTCGTGTCACATGGAAATATCACCGACACTTTCTGAAAAATCTGAAATCGTTGTCGGACAAATTGATTGTCGGACAAATTCACTGTCGAACAAATTCGTTGTCGAATAAATTCGTTGTCGGGCAAATTCGTTGTCGATCAAAGACGTTGGTGGCTAAAACGAATATTTCGAATTAATTTTTCTAGATGCTCGCGTTTGGATTTCAAGTTGATTCTTCCAAGTAGATAAATCAAACGTTCTCCGATGGAAAGCACGTTTTCCGTTGGAACGCGTGAAACGTTCGAATTGACACGAAGTTTAGTCAGTTTCGGCGATCAACTGTTTCTACGGGTGATTAAATTCGTCGACCGCGGCGGCCGACGGGAAATCACGTGGGAATCGTTGCTCGCAGTTAAATGAATTTAAGCGGGGACGCTCATTAGAGGATCAAACTTTTCGATGACAGCGAGAATTCGAGCCGTTTAAGCGGAAAACACTCCAGGGACCAGGAGGGAAACGATCTTTTTGTCTGCAGGAGTGAATACGTCTGGCCGCCCTCGGGCCGCTTTAAACTGACCGCCGCCGCCGCGCAGTTAATGCGGTTTACGGGCCACCTAAAACTTTTACCGGCACCAAATACCCGCCGGGGCTTGCGAACGATTTTTACCACCCCTTCAGTGCAGATCGAAATGATCGATCGCCTGATAAACACGCTTACTATCGCCCGTTACACGCGCCCGGCCACTTTCTCAGATGCAGGGGGCGAGATTTCTATGAGAAATGTTGACTACACCCCTGGACAATGGGATTTCACTGTCTTCAACCCTTTGTAAAGGGTGTATTAAAATTACGTGTCACGGCCACGTGATTCTTCACATCGGGAACGAGATAATATTTGTTTGTTCATTTTTACAGATCATTGTTGCAATTAATGTTGCACACAAGAAAAACATCTTTCGATTTTTTCATAAAAAATTCTATATTATTTGAGGTTAATATTGAATTTTCATATAAAAATTTTACATGCCTTGTCTTTCGTATATGCTTTAGATGATGTACAAATACACAGGATGTATACAGTGTCCCACTTTTAAATATACGAAATATAGAAACGTATAAAATGTGGTATTGTTTTGTTCAACATTGCATGACAACACTGAAAAACAAAATATAACAAAATACTCGGTCAACTACATAAATATTCATTGGATGCCGCACCGTGCAGCCGCGGAACCGAGTGAGAACCATTTCTTTTTCCCTCAGACGAAGTCGCGGACGCTATGGTAATCGAGTTCTCGCAGCAAAATGAAATTTTCTGATCATCTGATCGATGCGAGGCGTGCCACGAAGTTCCTGTGAATCTTATTCATTAAGAAAATCGTGTTTTTATCAATTCGACAAAGTTTGTCGAAACTAAAAAAGTAACGAGACTCGACGCATTTGACGAATTTAAATTTACAATTAGTTAATAATAAAATACAGATTCGCATTAACGATATCTAGATAATATAGGAATCTATATTAGCATCTCTCACTATCGTATATGGTGCTGCCATCTAGCGATACATACCAACATGGCGGCGCACTTACCGGTCACAAACGATGAACGTCGCTGAACTTTAAACACACGTTACTTTTGAACCAGTAAATTCCTAATATTGAAACTTGGATTTTTGGCATTGTCTCGTGAAAATCTATAGGATCACATTTTAAATAGTTAAAGTTTCTGGTTTCCTCGGGTGAAGTGCAGCCAATGTTTAATATTGACTAACCCTTGTGTCAATAGGAAAAGACACTCTATCACGATTTTTGCAATCGATGTTTCCGTTCGAACATTTCGTCGGTTGTTCTACCGTTGAAACCATTCGCTACGAGTTCATTTTACTGATCGACTCTTGCTACGTCTGCCGTCGCGTCGGGTAGAGACCGCTGAGAGAAAAGTTATCGAGATTGCTTAATAATGAGCCAAAGCGTTGACCAACTCTGTACCGGCAAGCTTTTCGGAAAGTTTTAATTGCCTGCATTCACAGTATGCCCCCCCCCCCCCTGTGTTACATTTTGCCGCCTTGGTGAGGTTACCGATCAATCGAACAGCTTCCTCTGAATGAACTCTCCGCCAACTTTTACTTTTTCTTTGACGTTTTCAGTTTTGTAAATTAACAGACTCTTCGCCTCCAATTATTCCCTTCTATGTGCACCGTTTCTCCCGGATTACATATTTACATCATGCATATAAGCATGATGCAGTGTCTCTAGGATATTATTTAAAAAATTGGAGATATATTTTCCAACTTTACGCTTTATGCTTTGCAAGAAACAGATTACATCGACTGACCTCGGGGTTCTTCTTCATCAACTTCACCCTAAGAGACCAAAAATTTCTAACTTTTGTTTATATGATCCTGTAGCTTTTGACGAGATAATGTCGAAAATCCGAGTTTCAATGTTAAATGGTTCTCTGGTACAAAAGTTGTGTGTGTTTAAAGTTGAACAATTTAAAGAGTTTTCGTTATATTCGTACATTGGACGATGTATGAGAACCGAGTCTATAAAAAATGAGAGGTACCTTTGTAAACGCGAGGGAATTATATTACGTTTATGTAAATAATGTATAAATTGATATAAGAAATTAAACGTTGTAATTGAAATGGATAACTCGTTTATTTTTTTAAGAAAAAGTTCTAAAATAATTGTCCCGAAATGGTTTCGCGGCAAACGAACGTACTTTTCAGCGTGCAATTGTTTTTCGCACAAACAAATCAAAACAATTATTAATTTTCTCCCAAGCGAATGTGCGGAACTCGGGAGGTCCCACAAGGGTTGCACGTAAAATACGATATTGTTCTGTGGTACATGTGAAAATGATAATGAATATATATGTCGAGTGTGCACATTTCTGATTAAATTGCGTTGTCGGATTTATTGCACCGTACATTTACAGTTCATACTAGTGAATATTGCAATTTTGATTTCGAGGCGTGAGCCGACGATTCAATGACGCAACAATCCATCCATATTGCGATTATAACATGAATGTAATTAATAGTAAAATTTTTATTAACTCGCTTTCTTGTCAATTTTGCAATTGATTTTAAACTAACTTCCTGATGAGCTAGACACTTGAAATTGGATACATGGCTCAGAACTCGATGACAATGCATTATTAAAAAAAAATTTTTTAAGTCTATCCGTTTCGGAGAAAATAACAATTAAATATTTACTTTACCCCACTTCGCTCGACAACGCTCTCTACTTTACTATGCGTGCGCATTCGTCCCCACTCCACGGACCCACTTCGTCCCGATGGAGCTCAGTATATGATAGTACATCGCCGCGCTGGGTAGTACATCATTGCTTTGTTTACCAAGTGAAATTTACAACAAGCTTAGTGAGTAAGTGTTATAAGTGTTATAAGTGAGTATAAATATTAACAAAGAGTGATACAAGTACTGACACAAGATTAAAAAGCAGAAAAAAATTATTTAAATAAAAATAAATTTTTAAAAACGTAATTTTTAAAATTTATTTTTATTTCTAACGCGTACAAAAATTTCTTTATAATGGTATACATTTATGTATACTACCTAAGGAAGAAAATATTAATGACTTATTATTTGGTAAATAAGGAATGCCAATATAAAGACATTTTACGCATACAAGTTATGAATGATTATTTTAACTTTTTCAACGAAGTGTCCATAGTTGCATAAGCGTACATAATTCAGAATTATAGAATTCTCTAGGACATATAAAATTGGAAGATTTTTCGAGTGATCGTGTGTCGGGGAAAAAACTTTGAAAAACGCCGTTACACAGAGAATCGTGACAATTCAATAATGTCCGCTAATGCACTCGTTCGTACGGCTGAGCAACTACATTCTGCTATCTCCTGTGTTGGTAGCGCAACAACCACGGACTGTCGAAAAAATTCCTGCGAGCCGAACAGCGCCGGTTGATCAGTTACTGTCAAACTCTCGAAAGGTGAATTCCAGCGGATCTGGAACGGTCGAATTTTCCTCTCTGGTGCGTTGCAGCCCGCGCACCATCTAATAACACGGAACTATACGCGAGTGCCACCTGTCCATTGATATTCGCGGAAAGCAACGACCGGCTTTTAAATCCAGCCGCGTTCATTCGACGGCGACGGGAACGCGGCGGCTAACAGGCCGCAGTTTGACAACGGACGCTTGTCAGCGTAATCGAATTTCCCCGACAGTTTTCGTGGAAACATCGATGTAAAGCGGAATTTATTTCACCGCGCGGGGGGCACCGTGACGATCGTCGGAATTATAGAATCGCGGGACATCCCAAAGGTATCCTCGTTGGAATAAACATGCACTGCGGCCGCAGCAAGAATTGAAATGCGAATTCCGCCGAGACGATCCGTAAATCTTAATACATACCCACTCGCAGCCGGAATGAACGATCACCGTGGAAAATCGATGCTCAGGAATAGAGCGAGGCAATTCGGAAAACTAGGCCTACGGTGTTTTTCTTTATTAGAACTAATAAATTCAATATTTAAATTTCTACATTGTACAGGATAACAATATTTTTATGCTTTCAGTTCACTAGTTCCCTGGATCAATTATTATTTTAAACGCTATTCGTAAATTACCACAATAATTGTTTTTCAACATTTCCATCTCACTTTAGTAGATTATTTTCAACAGATAGAGCAATTCTTCTATTTTTCTTGTAGTCTCTCGAACGATGCACAGTGTAGCACCAAAATAAAAAAATTAAGGAAGCCAAATAATTTAATAAAAATTTGAATACAATTAAATATCAATAGCATAATTAAATGGAGCGTAGAGCAAGCTTTAAAATGACATATAACTAATTAAATTCAGGTAAATATTTATTGGTAGAAAATTGCAATTGAAGCAAAGATGAACAGAGACACCCTGCGTTTCTTTACAACCTAATAATATGAAACAGTTGCTGTGTTAAAGCTAGGGTTAAAGGGCCGGTTTTGTCTGAATTGAGACAAGCGTACCCGCTGTAGTAAGGTCGTAGGGCAAGGATTTAATAGGAAGGGTTTTATGCGACTCTCGCAACAAACCAAGCCAAGCATACTTATTACTCAGATGAATGATCACAGGGTTACGAGAGTAGGGTGCTACCAACAACTCGTAAACGTCGTAATAAACGAGTCAAACAATGTTCATGGTCGCAGTCGGTTCGAATCAATCATTCTGATTTCAGCCTGTCCAGACTCGAGACCGGAGTGGATGGAACTTGGTGGCGGCGGGGGCGCGGTCTGTTATGCGCCATCACGTCTAGGTAAACTGGTGCTGCGTATCACTGGATTTCCAAGGGTCACTCAGCAGTGTCATCAAACTCAGCAACAAGAGGATAGTCACCATCGTGAAACCAGACACTTATACCTTGGCTTTCACCACCCTTGGGACCGAGATCTGTGGAAAAGTTGGATTAAACAGGTAAGTCGGAACAAATCCAGATACAATAGGAACTTCGTTTTCAGCTTGGAATACACGGAACCCTCTTTCTATTTTCTCTCTCTCTTTCTTTCTTGTTTCACAAGAAAAAAGGAAAATTAGATTTATCGCGCTGCTCTACGAGGAACGATGTAATTCTCTGGAAAGTTCTAAGTGGGCGGACGCGTCCTCCTTCCGGAAATGTAATTCCTTATATTGCATCGTATTCATTTTCATCGTATCGCGATATTAATTGCTCCTGTAAATGGCGAACAATACGGCTAATCGCAATCAGAGTTCGGCAAAAATTTAATCAACAATTCACGAATAAACTTCTACTTTACCGTAATTAATCGCGATCAACGATTAGATTCTTTTCCATTGTAATTTGTCAATCGGGTAATTAACGATTTTCAAGATCATGCAAAGTTAGAAATGAAAAGAAAAATACATAGACAGTACATAAAAATACAGACACCATTACTAGTTATAATATCGGTATGTGAATATACATAAATATGAAATAAAGTACACCATTTAAATCAGTGAATTAGCAAAAATTTTAATAACGTCTATTAGGAACTTTAAGCAACAGCAGTGATATTAATTCTAATTTGGAAAGAAGTGGTGCAATTCGGCCAAAATACGAAGGGTTTAATAGCTGAACGTATTTAGCCAGATGAAGAGGGAGGATTAAACGAGTTGCCAATTTCAATTAAGAGCACGATAACAAAGAAACCGCTGCCTCACCTTTCTCCGAAGAAAATCTATTCACCCACGGTCAATTTAATTTTCAATCTAATTTTTAACGCTCGCTACCCCTGGGGAATACCGGTCTCCCCTCGCCGTCTCGGGAACGAAAATTGCCCGTTGTGCAAGTAGTTTAGAAAAATCTTAAAGTAGAAGCGAAGAAACTCGTGTTTGCTGACCCGAGACAATTTAAATAACTTTCGCTCTTCGTAGCAATTTGATTATTATAAAAATGAATTTTCTGATTCCACGTATATACAAAGGTTTACAAACATAATATAATTATACGAAATGAAAAAGTCAAAACAGAATTTAAAATGCGATTTGTACATTTTATACAATTAAAGTATGTATATAATATATTTATTCATGAAACTTTTTTAGAACTTTTGGTTTATGTTTTAACTCAAAATAGTTTTTTACAAACCAAATGAAGAATAAAATCAAGAATTTTTTTTCACGTTCATTCGAACAATACAATTTCAATCTCAATCAATAAAATAACAGAATTTCTTTTGAAAAAAGAGTATGAACTGTTTACTTCGAGCCCTTATTAAAATTAAAATGATCTCGAAAGAGTTCGTACAACTGTAAGTGGATAAAGTACGTACGGCTAAGGATCAGCTGATTAACGGATTAAAAAAGGCAGCTCGTTATATCCGAAGGAAGATTGGATCTATCGATGCACCGAGAGCACGGACCTCGAGGTTAGCTTTCAAACCGAGGCGAAACTAGATGAAAAAGTAGGTAAACGAGTCGAAAGGAGTGACTTCCATCAAGGGTCCCAGAGTCGGAATCAATCTTCGAGAAGCAGTACTCAATGTTTGCCAGACAATCGCAGGCGACTTAAACTTTAAGCCTCCGCGAACTGAAAGCTGAATTCTCGAGAAGTCGGCTTGGCAACTCCTAAAAGAATGAGCGATCCTTATCCTTCGCGGCAGCCCGTTTGAATTTTCCATGACATCCTAGAAATGAGCGTTCGTACGAACCCGCGAAACCGGATGAACCGACACAAGAGGGGTCAACTTGCAATATTCAGTAAGTGCGAAAAATGCGATTACGAGAGATGCGAGACAAAGAGTACACACTGGGTAGGGCTTTGAGGCTCAAGTATTTCAAAATGATATATTGAGACCACTATACACAACGTGATTTTGTACTTCTGAATGGGCGAAGATTTCTTTAAAAAAATGGACAATGGAAAGTTGACCTTGACCCTTCTTTCAAAGTCAAACATTTTTTTAATCGCGTCGTACAGTACTCATAGCGAAGAACAAAATTTCTCAAAGAAGTGTTGCGCAACATCATTGACCATGAATGGTAGTGATTGATGAATTGCGCAACTCTTCCTCTTTATCCTTCGTTCTTCGCAGAATGAATCCATGATTTTTTCCCTCTCTATTTGAGCGCGAACGGACGAGATGCTGTTGATAAAGTTATAATTTAACAGTCTGATCAGATTGCAGCGACACGTGACAGCGACACCCTTAATATCCCAGCAAATGCACAATAACATCTTTTTGACACAAATACTGGATTTCGATATTTATGGTTGGTCGAATTTTATCCGCGATTTTCTCTGCTCGCGTGGTTGAAATACGAAACTGATTTTACGTTACTGATTCCGATATTGTGCAAGAAATCTCGAGTTCTCCCCTGATTGTTTAATCTCGACAATGACACAATGTGCTACCCCTATCCACATTTTTAAAGATTTCAAGAAAATAAAAATAGAAAATACTGGCAGAAGAGTCATTGTATAAAAACAGGCTTGTAATGGACAATGATTAATCTAGTTTGTTCGTTTGAGGCACTATGGTAATAAAGTTGGCAGGTCTCGCAGCAGCGATAATATTTCAAGAGCGAGACGATTAAACGATCCACGTAATCCATTTAAAGCCACAACAGACGTATTAGCGAGTATTTCTGCGCGCAGAAGCAGCAGGGGTTGCCGGGTGCGACGTTTTCTCAGCAAATACGAGGGGCTAATGAACCGCGGATAAAGACGCACTCGTGGTTTCCCTGTACCGAAAGTTCTCCTGCGTCCCTTTCTCTTACGATCCACCGGTTGTTCAATATCTCGCCCTCGTTTTCCGGTCTCGAAAGGTGCTTGATTGTCTTCCCTAGCGCTAGCTAAGAGCTTCATCACGACGAAATGAGGAACTGGGCTCTTGCAATATTACTCTAGAATTTTCCAAACCGTTCCTCGTCTTCTCCTTCGGCACTGTTGTTTCAGAGAGAAATGCTAACTTGCTGTAGAGCTGGCACAACGAGATACAAGAAACCAATCTATTCAATATTACCCTCGGAACTTACACGTGCACATAGGAAGAAAATACTAGATTTTTTTCATTGAAAAATTAGTGATTTCTACAATAGAAATATTTTATTTTGTGGATTAAATTGTTGAAATAGAAATACTTTCGTTTTCAAAATTGTACATCTTATTGAAAATACTATTTTCTTTAAGCAAAATAAAATTTAAAATATTAAATGGTGTTGGAAATCTAGGTGCACGGCAGTGCACCAGCCAAGTTCTCGCACTACCTCCTTTTAAATTTTACACCTCAAAAAAAAAAAGAAAATGGCCTTTACTTTTTAAACCAATAGCCATGAAAAGTGTTAGATAGCGGACAAGTTTGAGTAATTTAGCCTTCCATGTAACTCTTTAAAAATTAAAAACGCTCTTTTAAACTAATTTTTACAAACAATTTTTTTAAGTATTGCAACAGGTATTTCTAAGCTAACAAACTTTCCCCTATATTCTTTGATCTCACAACTTTTTACGGCCATAGAGAACTTGGCTCCTGTTTACAGAATGTTTTTCTTGGGACACTTGTTTCGCCAAATAACGGCCGCCCCTGTTCGGGACACAGCCCGGTCGATTTTGAAGTCCACAATTCCCAAGACGCAACCAAACTTCGTCGGTCCAGATTTAATAAAGTCACCTTGCCGGCGAGGGTAGGAACCTTGGACCAGATAGATCGATCCCGATGGAAAATCGTTATCTATTTCCCAGGGGGGGAGAGGTCGTTGGAAGCGAAGCCTAGAAAACCACGAGACAGTTAAGCGAGTGGATCCGCGACGTTCATTCACCAGGCCGATATTTGTTTGAACGGAGGTCCGGTCGTCTGACTTATGGGATTATACCCTTCCTGTATCGGGAGACCATTGACCCAACTCTGATCCGCTGCCGTCTTGCATCCCTTAAAAGGATACCGTCGATTCCTGGCTGCATTCTCGCCAAACGTCGATCCTGCCGGGAATAAAGAAGCTGCTCCGCGGGTTCAATAAGCAGGACGCTCTAGAATTCAATCGGCATCGTCTGCCCAATATTTCATATTTCCCGATATTAGCGGCATGAAACTCGACGAGTAGTTTCCGCCGACCAGGGCTAGGAACTTCGTGGGCAATAACGGCAGAGCCGATCGATGATTAGAACAGGGGGGTGGAAAATATTGCATTGACCAGCGCGGTCACACAATGGAAATCTTCCTAACACACAAATAGACGCAGTTGTTAGCATTCGATGTTTACATTTGTGAGCGCGGAGCTCGTCGAACGGACCGGCAACTTTGTTTTGAAAGGTTTGTTGACAAGCAGCCGGCAGAAGGTCACCGTATTAAGATTTCTAACAACAGTTTTATGCTGTACACACTATTTGAAAATTACCACAATAATATTTTTTCAATGATACCGAAAATCATCTGAAACGAGATCGAAACGAGAATTGTAATTGATTTATTGGCTTCAGACACGGCATTCTGCGTTTTAATTACGTTTCGCCGCCGGTCGCAATGTTGCAACAATTTTAAACAAGTTGTGCTCGCCGGAGTTAAATAACGGCGCGTCGTTTCAATGATGCTTCGAAATCTGAGCCGGCTGGATATAATTAATTCTCTGACAAATATTCAATATTTAAACTGTCACTGCTGAAATATTATCCGTTACTCGGACACAGAGAGGTATCGAAATTCTTGCGTATAACGGACAATAAACATGTTCAACCGGTAAATGATGCTTTTCCATTTGATTACATTGTCATTTGTTTTTAATTTTGTAAGAAAAGTTGTAGTACTTCATAATTTCAACGAAGCAGAAAATAAAACCACTTTTTTCTGCTTCGTTTCTCCTTGGTTGATAAATGCAAATCCAATTAATGATCCGCCTGCTCGATTTCATTTCGAGGAATAATTTCCATTCCGTGGAACAGAAGAAGCAATTTTGCGAATAAAATTGGGAACGGACAAATATTTATGGTTGAGAACAGGCGAGGGGAAATTGTTCGAAATCAAAGGACTCTATAGTTTATCAATTTCTAATATTCCCGTTTTATCGTGGTTATCCGACATTAATAATTATGACAGAATTTCGGTTGAGCAGATGCGTAAATCGAATTGATCACGGTGAATTAGTGGCCGCAACACCTAGCCCCAGCTAGCCTCAACACAGGGAAGAGCTGCGGCGCCGTTATTGGCGCCACGATTCGATTATGTTGCATCAAAACGCAGCGGACGCACGTGCCTGCCCTCATTTGCGACACAGCCTTCTGATTCACTGGTCTGTCTGGGATTGACTGGCTTAATTAAATTATCTTCTATCGCTTCCCATTCGTCCGATTCTCCGCGCCTTGCCGCCGCTTCCTTTCACTCGTCGTTCAACAGCTTTTTCACTGTTCCATTATACCTGATTCGCGATTACTATTAAATCGGTGTGTTGCGAATCAATGCCGTGCCATTAGACCTGCTTCACAAACATGTATACTCGCTGCAATCAATATACGTATTTCCACAATCTTTCAATATATTCGAAGAAATTTCTTTTTTCAATTTTTCTTCGTATTGCACTTTATAACCGATTACGAATTAATTAATTTTCTTCCAAACATTTTTTTATCTGGCTACTGTGGGACATACCGTATATACCTATAATAAAAATCAGTGGATAAAATAACAAAATATCACGAACACAAACTACCGTACCAATTCTACATTGAAATTCTTCTCGATCGAAAATGTAATATATATTAAATTTTGTGTTTTAATTTCTTCGAATTTTATGTTCTTCTCTATAATATTTTTTCAATTTTTGCTATAAGTGTATTATTTTTCAGACGCAAAAATGTCTCTCTTGAAAATGATCCGTACAGGGATCAAAACATTGCTGGTTGTCTATTAATGATCGAACCGTGCGCCGAAAACAGAAAATTTAATATGTACTAGTTATACAACTCGCACATGATTGTTAAAAAGAATAAACGAAACCAAATACCGCGTGAACGTATTGAAATAGATTGGAATCGTTTTATCGGGAATATTGTTACGAAAATTCTGCGCTGCACCATTTGGATACGCGATGTGATAAAAAAATGTTTCAGTTTCACTATAATAACTATAAAATGGTGGAAATCGTGCCAGTACGAGGAACTCCGGAATAATGTCTGTTTACACGCGAAGTATTACGTGCAATCGAATTTTCTTTCGCAATCATATTTCCGTGGGTTAATCTTATTCGAAAGAACGTTCTCTCTTGTTGCGTGCACGCGGTATCGAAGCGAAGCAAGGATAAATTAATATCGTATGCAAAGCTGTTTATCAAGGAGACTATGAAACCGAGTATGTAAGATACTCTCGTGAGATAGGTAACCGCGCGACTAAAATTTGCCAACCGTGGATCACGGAAAAAACACAAAGTAGAAATTGTAAACTTATCTACAGTGAAGCAGAATAGTATGTCGTAAAGTATTTTGCGTAGAACCCATTCTTTGTCAACTTTATATCTTAACAAACTGTTTATGTATTGCCAAATAATTGGCATTGCTGTATACTATAGTATTTTATCCATAAATGTCCCAGATCTATCCTCACTACTGCGAGGAACATCCCCTTGAGGGGGCATGAAACGGAATTTCCAACTTTCTTATTTTTCATTATTTTTTTATTAGACTTCGATTATCACATTTGTGGCATTTTTCTGATAAAAATCATACCAAATATGATATAATTCCGATGATATTTATTTGTGTAATAGACAATTAAAGTTTCGAGCGCGAGGAAGGACAGTCGCCGGCAAGCCTTTGAAACTGTAATTGTCTATTACGCAATTAAATATCATCGGAGTTATATCATATTTAGTATTATTTTAATTTAAAAAATGCCACAAATATGGTTATCAAAGTCTCATAAAAAATAATGAAAAATAAAGAACTTTATGGATAAAATACTGTAGTATTTAAAAAAGAAAAAAAATAATTGTGACCCACTCTCGAAAAAGGTGTGCCATCACTGTTCTAGTATATCCTTGCGTGTTCCGGTATGAAGCAATAGAAATAAAAAACGTTTTTCATTATGTCTCGGCGTTACTTCAATTCCGGCAGAGATTAAAGAATCAATCAACCGCGATCGTTATCTTGATTTCACTCGAAGTGGTTCGCAGAATCTGCAAGAATTCCTTTGCCAGGAAGAAGATAATAATACGATGCAGCAGACCGGACGCTAAAAGACTCGTGTTATCAGTAGGTATTCCCGTTCGCCGAGAAAACAAAAGATTGATCGGCGCATCATGAATAACTAGCAAGAGCGCCGGAGGACCAGAGAACCAATAACGCAGAATGCTCAGCGTATTGCTCAACGGAGAATAAAAGGCATTTCCCGACCGTTTCCTTATCTTTTCCTCGTCTGTCGCCAATACCTAGCGTTCCCCTTCCGCGTGATCTACATTTGGATATTAAAGTTTGTTCATCGTGATTTCATATTCAGACTGTGCCTTTAGGCCAATGTTTGCATCATTCCGAATTCCTCCCGTCATTTCCCGCCCTGTCAGGATCCTTGCCCCTGCTCGGCGCTCCCTCTTATCCTTCGAATCAGCCGCATCAACTATCGCCTCCTCTCCTCTCAATCGTCGATCTTTTCGGCGTTATGGCTGGGATTCACCCCTGAACCGTAGGAAATCTCCTTTCGATTTTCGACGTGTATTAAACGTCTTCGGCTGCTCCTTTCACTGAATTACTCCTTCGGATCGCGTATTAAAAATCTCGAATTTATATTGAGCTTGATCATACGCTCCCACTCACGGTGCTCTTAGACTCTTCCTTTTATAGTACTTAGATTTCATCTCGTCGTTCCGTTCATTAGAATAAATTCAGTCCTTTATCGAACGGTTTCCAATCTTATCGTGTTTCAATTTGAACGTTTTATTCAAATTTATTTTTTCCAACGATAACTTAATCCTGATGTGCCATTTTTCTAATTTTTCCATGCTTTGAATTCGAACATTTTGTTTAAATTTCCTTTTCGACGATAACTTAGTCCTGATGTGCCATTTTTCCATTTTTTTAATCTAGTATAATTTCTAATTTTTCCATGCTTTGAATTCGAACATTTTATTTAAATTTCCTTTTTGACTATAACTTGGGCCTGATGTGCCACTTTTCAAATTTCTATTTAATTCCAATATAATTTCAAATCTTTCCATGCTTTTTATTCGAGCATTGTACTGAAATTTCCTTTTTAACGATAACTTAGCCTGGACGTGCCACCTTTCACATTTTAATTAATTTTAATATTCATTCGTTTCGTTAAAAATTAATCGATCAAACTCATTTTCTCTACATATTTATTAGACGTCGTTTACTAAACTGATTTTTTCAGCATTACAGAGAAATTGAAGTCGCGAGTTTGATCCATTCATAAAAAAGTTTTTCTGATTTAAAATGTGGGTGCTTCTAATTGTAAATCCCGGATAGCAAGTACTTCGGTGAACGTCTGACGCTAATTTGTCCTAGATTCACGTAATTAGCGTTTATAATCTACAACGCGTTCCGCAGCGTCGATACTTGAAGCCATCAGAGTCGTTCAATGGTGGCAAAGGGATAAATTTCTCTCCATAATTCATGTTACAACCTGCATCTAATATCGTTAATGTCGAAACGGTTCAACCGAGCACCTGTGCTCGAATACTTTCGGAACGCAATGCATTTACATTTACCGGCGACACACAAGCCGCCATTTTACCAGTTTTCCTCGTTGCGTATATTTACACTTTAATTGAGAACTGCTCGACGATATAACCGCGGAATCAATATTCTATTTTTCGCGTAACAATAATAAATTTTATCGTTTCCTTTTGTTCGAATCTTACTGCCGTCGTTGACAAACTATTTCTATCAACAAGATTTTTGTAATTGCATGCTGGGCTATATTGTATAATTATATATATTTCGTTTTTTTTTGGTAAAATAAAAACGAATTTCATTATTCAACCGATGAACTGTAATCAGTAATATCTACTCTTATTTATTATTTATGGCAAAAGAGCATCGAACAAAAGGGAAAATATCTTATTCGTTAAAATTTATAGCTTGAAAAAAAATTCGCCAACCCAGTAATTACATATTATTTCATATGTAATTTTAATACAATATTGTTATTCACTATATATATAATTAATATAATACTATATATAATAATAATAATATATATTATAATTATTATTATAATAATATAATACTATATTTAATTATTCACTACAGAACTCCAACCCATTCTTCTTTTGTTTTTACTTCTTCTACTTGAAAATATGAAAACTGTCAAATAAACCGAAAATCATTGTTCTATCGTCTTCCATGCGCTGCGATTATTATTAACAAAATAAATTTCAATTTACTCCTCTCCGAAAATGTTTATTCCGCGATAGGATGCACATTGTAATTATGACATCGACAGTGAAAAACCGCGATTCACCGATAATAACTTTCGCTAATGGAAGCACTAGCACCGTACGCGTGCACAGAAAGAGCAGAATTTTTTCTGCGGATTTGTATTGGCTGTATAAAGTGTTCGACAATATTACCATGGCGAGTAGATCGAAGTCACTTTACACGAACGCGAGTTACGTCGCGGATTCTACGGTGAATGAGATACTGGGAGATAAACAGTGAGTGGTACAGGTGTAATTGCAAGTAGTTGACTTTTTTTTTTAGTCGTGTAATGCCGGTCAGCGGACATTTCCGTGGGCCGTCACGCCGCCGTGCCGATGAAATTATTGAGAGGACATAAAAGTCCGGGAGAAAAACAGATCGCAAAAGCATGAAATTGCTCGCACACGATCCAGGGTATCGCAATAACCGTGGACAAAGTATCAATCGGACGAGAGATGTCCGGCAAACGCAACCGGTGATTTGGTGAAACGCCAGCTGTTATCGCGAAAACGTTGTGTATAGAGCAATTGATTGCGTTTGGATTATGCACCGCGTTGTTGGGTCCCCGGAAAATTGCACGTTTTCATTCGAATGAGATCGCGGCCGCCATTGTGGACCACCTCCGACGCGTGGTGGCTATCAAAAATATGCAAACCGCGGCAAATTGGTCGGATTCAAGCGTGAAGCATAACACTCGATTGTGCCCGTTGTTGTCACACACTTTTCGGCGAAACTGTACTTCGAAAATCGACGCCAGAATACTATTTTCTAAACACAAAGTATATGTATAGTAAGTAAAATTTTCATATGTTATAGATTTCGACATTTTCAACAACTTTTTCCTTTTCCAATATAGAGGAGTCGCTTTTAGTTTTCGAGATATTTGTAAAAAACTGTCGCTAATACTGTATTGAATTTTTCGTATTCCTGCATAATCCGCGGCAACGTAAACCTGTTCCGGCCAGCCTCTTATCTCTACAGCGTGAAAATGTAAAGAAACGCCGCACCGAGACAGGCGTGCGTTGCCGCGGAGTGTGCAGAAATACGAAAAATTCAATACAGTATTAGCGATAGTTTTTTGCAAATATCTGAAAAACTAAAAACGACCCCCCTATATTGGAAAAGGGAAAAGTTGTTCAGAATGTGTTGCCGCATAACATATTAAAATTTCATCAAAATCGGAGTACACAGACCTTTTCTATATAATTACCGAAATTATATTGAAATCAAACTATTTAAACGACGTGTTCAGTAAACTTGTAGAAATTTAATTAGTTAATTGACTTAGAAATTGTACAACAATTAAAAGTGGAGAAATTACAGTTATAGGTCGAATAATCATAAAAAATTGCAATTTTTATTTTCTTCATTATTTCTCCTGCACTTGATGGAATTTATTGAAAATTCTATGGATCAGAGTTTGACGCGCCGCTTCTAGATCTCGGTGGCACTCGGATGGAAATAACAAAGAGACCGATACAAAATGGTGAAGGTCCGATAGCTTGTTTCCCAGTCGTGTAAAATTTCTAAACAAGTTCGTGTCCCGAGAAATTTAATGGCTGCATTACACCCGAGATTCGGAGACGTTAGGACTTTTAAGGATGTCGAGTGTGCAACGTTTCCGGAGCCTCGGTTCAGGGGTGTGGCAAGGGATGAGTGTGCAAGAGAGGAAGTTGTAAGCAGTAACTTTCGCGAAGTGCCTTTCAGCGATTAAGAAGAAACTTTCGCGATTTACAGTGAATTTCGCAGGGAGCCGCAGACTTCGACGATCCAATCGAAGATTTACGACTGAAATCGCCATTTGAACTTTATATCTTTTCGAACAACTTCGGAATCGGAAAGGGCTTATAAGTATCGGCCCTGGGCGGACCATTATCAACGGCCGGTTCCCTTTACATTTAATTGCACCGACGACATGGAATTCCGATTGTTCCGAATTAGCCAAATTGTTTCTTGCTAGCCCCCGAATTTTTCATTGTCAGCGGAACATGTACCGGGTGGAGATTATTGTACGAGCACATTTAGATACTCTACAAAAACGAATGTATTGTTATTTTTTTTTAATATTTTCATAATGCTTTATATTTCATCCATTCATTTTCCCATAAATGCATGAAATGTACCTCTTTCTGCAACCTAAAACAATCAGAAATTAAATTACTGAAAAATAGTAAACTAAGATTCATTGTTGTTTGAGATGTTGCATATCGAATTAGTAAAATATTAACAATAAATTAGCAGAAAAGTTTTTCAAACAAACGTTACGAAGAAAGACATTTGAACAGTAATATATTTATATAATAAATTTGCTGATAAATAATTTGAACCTTTTTAACAATAAATTAGCAGAAAAGTTTTTCGAACGAACGGTTACGAAGAAAGATATTTATATAATAAATTTGCTGATAAATAATTTGAACCTTTTTAATAATAAATTAGCAGAAAAGTTTTTCGAACGAACAGTTACGAAGAAAGATATTTGAACAGTAATATATTTAGACAATAAATTTGCTGGTAAATAATTCGAACCTTTTTTTGTAGTTTATCTACACTACACTTTATATTCTACACAGTGTCCGGGTAAGGGGCATAGCATTCAACGTCCGTAGCGAAGTTAATTCGCTTCATGTGTTCGAGGAATCTTACTTCTAATTTTACGTTCCATAAAATAACAATACAAGTAACGTTTATAGTTTACCGCGTAGCGTGAAGCACACGTGTATACGTCACACGTACGCGACATCCCTTGGAATTGGGACAGGCTATAGCTCTTTCTAAGTGAAAATGAGGAAAATAAATGGAAGAAAATGTGGCATGGTTTAATGAGATCTGCATTCCTCTCCTATGTATGTTTTTTTGTTATTTTTTTTCGACTGCAGAAATGAAACCCACGTAATTGCTATATTTCTTTTCGAGCGAATTCGTCGGCTGTAACTTTTTATCACTGTTTAGTTCTGTAGTAGTCGTTTGATTATTTTATGCAGGAAAAATTAACAGAGATCACCACTTTTCTTTCGTAAGACGAAACTTTAACGGAAGCAAAAATTTTTTTACAAGTGTATCCGTGCTCCACTTTTGTGACCTAGTGCGATCTTCAAGATCATTATGTCGTTAAAGAAAGCGTAGCGTTTAATTGAAAAAGTATTGAAAGTCACCTTCGTTTCTAAAAAATAATGCAGATAAAATGTTTTATAATGTTTCATGTTTTTTAATGTTTTCTCTCAAGGTCGCCTTGAATTTATTACAAACTAGCTGACCCGGCAATCGTTGTCCAGTTAAAATTTCAATAGATTTGTTTGCAAATCAAACAAAGCAAAAATGAGAGAAAAAAACGTCTTGACATAAGCAGGTCTAGTTGTACCAACAATTTCATAACGACCTCGGATCTAATTTAATGAGAAATCGTCAAATCAGGATAACAGACCAATCTAGCTAAGCGATTCCAGCGTCCATTCTGCGACTGCATTATAATAATTGTCGATTAATCGATGAAATTGAATTAGTTCGGTAAATTTTGAAATGTGGTTGCTTTTACGCTTCGCGGATCGAATATTAGATCGAGAATGCGGATTTGTTCGGACGACCGATTGTTAACAATTGTAAACGGAACTAAATGATGAGCGAAGTGTACAATATATCAATCCTCGTTCCGTTTTAAATTCTCCGCAATTGTGTGTTTTACTTGGGCCGTACACGCCACTATACGTTATCGCGGTGCTAGATAATCAGCATCGGGATTAATTTTCGGAAAATTCGAACACAGTTTCCACGCTTGTCGTTAACAGCTGTCCGAGTTTAGTGTGGCCGAACACATGGACTTCGGTTTTGGCACCGCACCCCCAAATTCCCAGCGCGGCGTGGAACGCAATGAATACGATTAATTAATGATGCAATGACACAGGAGGTGCGGACGCTCGTAGTTTCTGCGTTTCTATATCCCGCTGGACCGCGCGTATGCGAACAGTTCTCGGTCAACCATTGATTGTTGTTCAACCTGTCAGATTTATTTATTTCATGTTTTATTTCTTACTAGCTTCGCCCCGCGGCTTCGCTCGCACAGGAAACTGTTTATGCCCTCGAAAATTGGTATTGTTTCTCCATAAAACCTTTTAACCCCCCATTCACCCCATTCAGATTGTATCGATGAGCATTGAGACCAAGTCTGATGCAAATCAGACCACGAACAATATATTCCTCATACAAACGTGACAACTCCTTTTCACCCCCTTAGGGGATGAATTTTTTAAAATGTCGAAATAGGTGTTTGATTAATTATATCAGAGTGCATTAAGACCAAATTTCAAGCAAATCTGACCACAAATAAAATATTCCTTATACAAACGCTATAACCCCTGTCACCTCCTTAGGCTATGAATTTTTTAAAATGTCGAAATAGGTGTCTGATTAATTATATCAGAGAGCATTCAGACCAAGTTTCAAGGAAATCTGACCACGAACAAAATATTCCTCATACAAACACTGCAACCCCTTTTCACCCCCTTAGAGGATGAATTTTTTAAAACGCTGAAATAGGTGTGTGATTAATTATATCAGAGAACATTAAGACCAAGTTTCATGTAAATCCAACTACGAACAAAATATTCCTCATACAAACATTGCAACTCCTTTTCACCCCCTAAGGAGTTGAATTTCGAAATATCCTTTGTTATCCCTTGTATAGATCATGAAGGAAACCTCTGTGCAAAATTTGCTCTGAAGTTTCGTTATAATTTATATTTGCGGAAACTGATATTGATATATAAATAGTTAGTACGTTTATTTGTTCCCTTTATGGGTTACAAAGGAAATCCCGTTTCCTTTATAAAATTTTGTTTTTTTCATTTTTTTTTTACATTTAAATCATTTTCTTATTCTCATGTCTAAAATCTCTTTCAGTCATTCTTCCCTTCTCCCTCCCTCTTCTTGCTTCTAACATCCTTGTCTTTTTCTTTCCCTATCTAACTCCTCCAACCATCCTTCTCCGCTCCCGGATATATAAATAGAAAATAAGAAATTAAATAAACAAAGGAAGAACCGAAATTCGTGTAACAACTCGTTTCATTTACATTTGCATATAATTTTTCGGGTGTTGGACCGCGGAAGAATGTCATAGTTTTGCAAATTGGCTTTTCGAATTAGTCTTCCTAATCAGTTAACACGATGATACGGCCGCTTGATTGGACGTTTCTTGCTAGCAACACGCCAAACAGGACTTTGTATTCTCACGATTGCGTCGCGCGATCACGGACCACAATGTGTCACGGGAATTCGTTACCAGGATATTGATTTCGGTTCCGGCAGCGATCCTGATCGAGTGCCGGCCGGGTTTCCACTGTGGCCTACGCGAACGTGACTTCACCCGAAATAGGAGATCATGATTCGGATAAATTCATTGCTAAATATTCAGCGATCGCTGATACAAATAGTAGCGGCATGTGTGTCACTGGAATGCTTTGAATAATTCAATAGGCACGCCAGCTATTTTCCCGCTTTCCTTGTTCGTGTCGAAGTGTCCGGCGAAGCTTCGTTCCTAAGCGGGAAAATCGTTCGCGTTTCATGTCGGATTTCCACACATTTGTTACGTTTTCGTTTTTGGAAAGTAAGCCTACCAAACCCGGGGCCGTCCTAAAATATAAATAATGCGCCCCTCTTCGTAAGAAAATACACGGGGTCACCTGCAAAGTTATAGAAAAACGATAAATATAAAATAATAATAAAAACATAAAATTCATACATAATTACAAACAAAACCTACATGAACAAAAACAAACTTTAAAGTAAACAAAAGACAAAAGTAACTTAATTAATCGAATGACCCTTGCGAAGTTTTGAAGTCACCGAAGAAATAGATAAAAAAGAAAGTTTGTCGCGAGGGGGCAAATTGATTTCTCTAATTTGGAGGAATCTGAATTTACGCGATCAGAGATCTGAAGCGTGATGGGCGAGGGAATTGAAAGCCACGCTTTGTTTATCGAAAACGAATGAAAGAACCGGTAGAAATACGTAAACTCGTTCCACGTGATTTCCGAAGGTTCGCCAGCGTGTCTGTAGACTGCTACAGGAGGAAAAACGAGGGGGTGGAAAAAGTTGCGCAAGGACGAGCACGATAATAATGCGCTCATTAAGGGAAACCTCGACCTCGCCGCCATGTACTCGGTATGTCGTCGAAACTTTTATAAATTCTTTGTTACCCTTTTACACGCGCGGTCCACCCTCCCGTGTTCATATAAGCCTAGATTTTCATTTGTAATTGCTACGAAAATGTTCTCGAGACGGCCGACGCGATTGTTTCGTTGATGAGAAAAGTTTTATTCGGCATTTCCTCTCCAATTCTGTTTATTAGTGTAACGACTTAAGGTACGGACATGTTGCTTGAAATATTTTCCATTAGTCTGGATTATTCTGCACAACCTAGTGCTTTTCTTTTACATTATCAGTACCGTTACGAATTCACGTTGTGGATTTTAATAATCAGTTTTAAAATCAATCATAAAGTATTTATAAATTGTCAAAGAACGATAATAGTGTAACTGATATTATGGGTGGATTCTGACAACGATTTCAAACAATTTAATTCATGTAACATAATTATTTATTACACGGTAGTACGATAAAACTAGTCTAATTAATATTTTTAAATTATTCATCGTTGAAAGATTTAACAAGAAAACATTTCAATAATAGGGAATCTGTTATATCAGAAAATGTATTTCTGCTAAAGGAAATATAAAGTGTTAGCGAAACGTTGGGTATTTAAAAAATCTTGCCTCCACGTTCAAGAAAAGTATGTTATTTAATATTAAATCAACATTCGGATCAGGATAATTTTTCCTGCGATGGCTGGCGCCATCTACAGTTGGTGAAGAAACCGAGAAGAACCTTGCTGATGTTGCGTCGTAAAAACAGCTATCTGTAGAAAAATTGAAGCAAGGGCTCTTAGAACAAGATTTCTACAAACATTAATGTTATACAACAAAATAATTATTGTACCTACCTTGATTATTACATAATGGTTACGTAATACTATCTAGAGAAATTTTTAGTCTCTCGTTTACCTCAATGGTAAAACGAATGATTTTCCAATATTAATTGAAATAAATATTCCGTTTTGTCTATAAACAAAAAATAAATATTAGTTTATGATATCGGCGCACAATTTTGCAATTTATTAAATTTTGTCTCTACGTTTTGATCCGATTCTGGATCCTTTTCAAGAGAATTTTGTGTCTGAAAAATACTAAATGTTGTACTAAATGTTTAAAAAAAATCAAAAATAACTGTAAATTAAATTTTCATCGTACTTGCTATGTATAAATTATCAATATTCTTTTCGTGTCACTGTATTCCACAATATTAAAACGTTGAGACAAAATTTAATAAATTGCAAAATTTCTTTGTTGTTTCTTTGATCGAACCTGTGCGTCGATATCATAAACTAATTTCTATTAATTGAAATATCTCTGCTGCAAAGTGTATGTATACACAGAGAGACGATACAATGGTTCTCCATTGTGTATTCGCTTCTTACGTTCCGATTCCGTAATGAAAATTCATGCTCCCCAACATCATAATGTAGTAAGACGAACTGTATATCTCGTCCGATGTTCCGTGTAATTTTCTTCGATTCTCCGCAGAGTTCTAACTCTTGCAAACTTACGTTTCACATATATTTTTTTCCTCGCTGCTGGAACTTTTCGAAAAGCATTGCCTGTTCGCTGCAATTTCATACCACATCTTTCTCGCGTCCCACTGGAGCTAGAACCCGCTCGATCCTGGACTCGCAATGTATCGCAGCGATTCGACTGTTGGAGCAAACAAGACCGAACAACATGCTAGTTTTGCATGAAAAGTATTTGTTTAATGTGCCTATAACAATGTCCCAAAAGAAAAACTTGCGGATATTTGTATGAAAAAAAAGATATTCGTGTTTGAAATTTTCCAATCTTTGAATACCGATACGATTGCGTGATATTTTTATGAACAATATACTCCGTCGCTAATAACCACTAGCAACTGATGCGACGTGAAATAAATAAATTTTTAAAAAATACTACTACTGGAGTCTAATTTTCCTATATTTAAGAATATGTAATAATAATAATAACTTAGTGAATTCATTTTTTAATAACCTTGGTAAAACGTTAATACATTGAAAATCTTAATACACGATATTTTTAAAAAGATTTTAAATAATTCCTCGTTTCTGGCAATTCCACGACAAGGGGTTTTGCCTTAGCAAATTGAAACCGCCCAGTCCGCTTCGATCCGGTGCATATTTTCTTTTCAGATTTATAGCCGATTCTGATCGAAGTGATCGACCTTGTAAAGGTGGCGTCGGTGGTCGCGAGAATCGCGTAGATCTCTTTTTACGTTCCGGAAAGCCTTCGTTGAATTACGAGTTTCATAATTCATCGCGCGGTTCATCGATTTGAAAGCTCTCCCCCGGATTCCCATCGGCGCGCGGAGAGATGCAGACTCGTCTTATCTTCGTAGAAGATCTTGCCCCGACAGGCCACGAACTACAGATCGCGAGGAAATCACTCGATCCCACTGCCGATACCCTGTCTCTCGGTAAAAATGTTAAATAACCGGTTGCGCAGGGAAAAAGCTAGAAGGTTTCAAACAGAAGGAATTTATTATTTATAAATTTACTAGCTGCTCGTGACGTACCAACGGCACACCTTCGATTATATTGTATTTCAATTATACAGTCATCTTTAATCTTCTAATCAACCAGAGTTTACTAATTATGTAAGGGTTATCGCTGACGACCCCTTGGCCTACACGATATCTGCCAATTTCGCGTGCGATAGTAAACAAGAAAGTCGGTCGCGCGCCGTGACATTCAACTGCTTAGCCGTGTACCCGAACTGGCGAAAAATGTATACTTTTAATGACATATAGCGTGCTTCAAGCGTAGCGCGACGCGCTCAAGCCCTTCCCCCACTCGATCCCCCGCTAATTTCGCAAAAGGATATAGCCGGATAGTCTCCCACTACTTTCGCCTTAATAGCTCCCCACAATTTTCGGACGTAGACACGTCCCTGACAAAACTTTGGTACTGCAAAGCAGCGTTGTGGCGATGGGCGGCATTTTTGACACTTCTGCCTATAAAAGCGGGTCTGATGATCAGAGTTTAGTCAGTTGTTGTACGTTCGTGAACGAGTCGAGATCCTTCCGTGTAAATCGAACCTTACAATTATATCTAAAGATAAATACAGAGAGAAAAAAACGTTTATGTATAGAAGAAACCTTAAAACTAACTTATGCAACACAAAAGTATACAAACACTTATGGCAGCAGAGAGTTGATTTTCGTTTGACGGTGAGTGTCGGGTGGCAGCAGGAAAAAACTTGTCCGGGGTACGGCCGCGGAGATTGTAATAAACGGGCGCAACGTAGTTGCGTATTGCTTGTTCTGGTACTTGTTCGAACAACTGTAGATTGGATCGACACGCTTCACTCAGCATGAAATGCAAACGGGAGAATATAAAACAACGGTCAGATGCGATATGGTTTCGAGCGATGAAAAAAAATCGAAAGGGAAAATACGAGCCGTTCCGCGCGCGAGGCAACTGCCGGTTGTAAAAAGCATTGCTTCGAAGATTTGAATGCCGGATCGAGTTGGAAGTGATTGGTTTATGGCGAGATGCTACGTCCGCGGAAGTCAGAAAAATACATTGGTACATATCGCTCCGAGGAATACGAGATTGCGTTGTTTAGAAACGTCGTTGAAAACGACCGTTTTCGTCTTTAATCGCTTCTAGGACTTCGGACCTAATTGCGACGTTATGTTTTCAATTTTTAAAAAATTTTTTTCTTGCTATGAGAATATTGACAAATGGTGAACAAAACATTTTGGTAATTATTTACAAAGTTCCTCTCCGATTTTGATGAAATTTAAATATTTTATACAGCTACACATTTTGAATAATAATCCTATCCTGATCAAAATGTCAAAATCCATAACATTTAAATTTCATCAAAATCGGAGAGGTTTAAATAAAAAAATTATTATTATTGAGGATAGTATTAAATTAATATGAAAAAATTTATATTATTGAAATTTATATAGTATTATACAATACTATAAAATAATAAATAAATAGGTTCCGCTCCTCTCCAAATTTTCATGGAATTTAAATATGTTACACAGCTACACATTTTGAACAATAATTCTAAATTAATCAAAATGTCAAAATCTATAACATTTTAATCTCATCAAAATTGGAGAGGTTTATAAATAAAATTTATTATTATTCAGGGTAGTATTACATTAATATGAAAAATTTTATATTATTGAAATTTATATAGTATTATACAATACCACAATATAATAAATAATAGAAGCGTGTAACAATAAAAATTTTTAAATTTGCTTAAACATCCACGGTCTACTAATGACGATCGAACAGGGAGCAACGCGTGGTAAAATTATTTACGAAGTTCGACTCCTCTCCGATTTTCATGGAATTTAAATATGTTATACAGCTACACATTTTGAACAATAATCCTATCCTAAACAAAATGTCAAAATCTATAACATTTAAATCTCATCAAAATGGGAGAGGTTCAGACAGAAAATTTATTATTAGTCAGGGTAGTATTAAATTAATATGAAAAAATTTCTATAGTATTATACAAGACTATGATATAATAAATAAATAAGAAGCGTGTAACAATAAAATTTCAAATTTGCATAAACATCCACGGTCTACTAATGATGATCGAACAGGGAGGAACGCGTGGGAAAATAGATCGTCAACAACGTTACACGAGATAGGGGCAGTTCCGAAAAAATACGGTTTGTATAGAAAGAAAAAAGTTCTGAGCAGCAACGGTGAGATAAGACCTTGCTGTGAAACGGTATCTCGCATATCACCGGTAATTTACGGGATAAGTAAACTGGCGAGGGGGGGAGGCTAGAGGAAGAGCGAGCCAGAAATATAGTAGCACCCGCGAAAATATAGGAAGTGTCCTGGGGATACGACGGGAACTTGGATTCGAAGAGGGTTTTGGAGCCGACGAGAAGTCTTATCGAAGTGGTTCGCAAGGGGATGGAAAGAGTTGCCGCCTCGTGAAAGGATTGTCGCCTTGAGAACGTACATATGCAAGGAAGCTCACTTGCCGCGCAGATATTTGATACACGCGTTTCGAGCATAGCCACTGATATTTGAATATTCCGATAAACATTCTACCCACCTCCTTTGATGGTTATACACGAATTTTAGCACCGCTTCGAAAGCGAGAAAGAGAGATCCATCGATCGGCGATCGTTCGTTCAGCGTCTTCCGGAGAACCGGTGATTCGTATTACCTAGACTGCGGATTTTTATGGAAGATAAAAATAAAAACAGGAGTGAAGCTTCATAATTTTAGTGAGATGTAACTGTTACGTTGATATCCTTATTTACAACGTTTTTGCAATGTTTCACAATTAATTATATTTTAGATGTAGAAATTATTTCCAAGAAAAATATCCTGTAAACAGGAGCCAAGATCTTTATGGCCGTAAAAAGTTGAGATCAAAAAAAATACGGCCCAGTTCGTTTGCTTAGAAATACCTCTTGCAATACTGAAAAAAGTGTTTGTAAAAATTAGTTTAAAAGAACGCTATTTAATTTTTAAAGAGTTACATGCAGGTTATTTTTTAAACCAATAGTCATGGAAGGTGTTAAGCAGCGCTGCCATGGATATTAGGAGTATCACAAACATTTTTTAAAATAAATTAGTATTTTAACTTCCCAAAACATTTCAAATCGTATGGTGAAATATTGAAAATGTTGTCTTTTTAAAAGTGTCCGAATGTTTGTGGGAGTCACTGTACATATTATATAATAATTAAATGTATATATGAGTTGATCTTATATACATAACTAGATGTATAGATAAAAATTATTACATATAAATTTTACAATAAAATATTAAATTTGTATAAAATTTGAGGTGTTTTATATACTTAATTAAATTGGATTGTATATATTTAATCTAATTTTATAGTAAAATATTAAATTTATATATTTGTACATATAGGTGTGAAAATTTACAAAGGCACAAAGTTATTCAAGTTAGTTTAGGGGCACCTTTGACTTTCTTATCCGGTTATAAACCTTTCTAAATATTCGAAAATATTCGATAGAAATTAGTAGTAGAATTACATTAGATTTAATTATTTCAAAGATATTTGTTAAAGCGAAAACATTATTCATTCAGATTTAGTTAAACCGGTGCGCTGGCTTGTAACTTATTTTGCTCGACCAACGTCAGCAATGAAACGGGAAAGTGAGATTCGCAAACTTTTCATCTCACGATTACGAAAGAACGGCTTTAAAAAGGAACGGGATGAAAAATTAGCGGTTACCGCTCTGCCATACTAATAACCCCGTCGAGCATTCGAAAAAATGAAACGTAAATTGCAGCACTTTAGTGAATCATCCGGTACATTTTTTCGGACCTAGCGGTAAAGATACGGCGAAAAAAAAATACTAGTACATTTGCATGCTATTCATAATGAATATTCATTCTAATCTGCATGGGCTCTGTGTAGCAGCCACATTATTCCGAGAGGCTTTGCAGGTCTTTTGATTTTTTGACAGTTTCTTTTAAAAAGAATACGAAATTACGAGCCCGACAGGATGAAACAGTTCGTGAATCCTATGAAATTCTATTAGGGATGATAAAAACCTGGAGGTTATCGATTCGTTTCTGCAATACTCATCCGCCATTCAGGCTTTCGGTGTCGACGATATTATCTGCTCTTCCGCCGGAAACACGTTTCGATATTTATTATCAGTATCAATATTAAATTTATTTGCCATATTATAATTCTGTTACATTATTTTTAGACGCAATATATGTTCTTTATGAAAATGATCCATATAGGATCGAAACGTCAAGATACATTTATAAATAATTGCACGTTTGCTGCCTTGTGTAAAATTGATCGAACTTTGCGCCGAAATCATAAATTCGGGAAACAAACTTCACCTTCAATATTTATGCTGTGATTAAATTTTCTTCGGCGCGAACTTATCCAATGACGAGTCGACAGGCGGTAAAGAAGACGTACACTTTCACAAACATTTTTAAGCAACTTTTCGAACATGAATAAACTCTTGCCACATCATTTTTCGATAGACTCGATGTTCACCGTAACAGCCATCTTCAATTGAAATTTCTTCGCAACTTCTTTTACGACTAACACGAACAATCTCTTTCCCGATCGATCGACCAAGATCTATCAATCTTATAATTTTTAGAATAAAAGATAACGACACGATCAGTCTATAATTTGGTTTTATATTTTTCATAGAGTTAGTACAAAACGAATTGCATAATTTTTATAATAATAACCGTAGCATTAACACGGATGAATTTTCCTGTAATTCCGACTTTCCAATTCGTCTCTCTGCATATTTATAACCGAATGAAATGCTATCCGATAAAAACCTTCGAGAGGATGCTTGAAATAATTTCGCCGAATAAACAACGGTTTTCCCTGTCAAGTTGAACTACAAATCATTGATTCTGTCGAAGAGGGATTAACAAAAAAAAATCGCGTTCCGACGAGAGGGGTCTGGCCTGTGGTGCTACAAACCGAACAAGAGTTTTCACATTTTTCAACGGATTGAACCGCTTTAATCCGACCTGCGGGAAACGAAAAGGTATATGTTAGATCGAGAAAAGGACGTCGGACATGCTGCGCCAACGGGGGAAAAGGAAAGATGTTTATTGTATAGCACGGACGAGCAGTAACCGTCTGTGATAAATACTTGACAAAAACGTGGAGTAAAAAGTACGGGAGATAAGTACAAGTACCTCTGACAACTTTAATTTATTTATTTTAGATCGGCAGTGTGGAGTCCAGATTTTTACACGTCATTTCGAGAAAAGAATGTAAAGAAATTGTTCATTTTCATTCAAAATTTTCATTCTAATTCAAATTTAATTATAATTTGCAGTTACATAATATATATAAACAAATTTTATGTTCACGGCCGTTCTTCTCTGTTTATTAACCACGAACTTTTTATTTATATCTTTCTTTTTTTTAAATTTATGTTACTATGTGTTAATGTTCTTTTTTGTTATAATGTTTTATGTTTTTCTGTTACTGACTTTCGTTTTATCGACATCTGTTTATATTACTTAATAAAAGCTTTAAAATAATTATATTTAAAGATTAAATATTTGTCAGTTTATTTAATTATAAAGCTTCTTATACAATTTATTTGAACACGTAATTATATACACGTAATTAAATTTTAATTACTTGCTCGTGAGCCGTAGACGCGAATGCAAATGACTGTGGTATAATTTTTAACAAAATCACAATTTATTTACTTTCTTTTCTCGAAATCACCTGTAAAAATCTTATATACATATATATGTATATACTTATATATTATTTAAAACATATAATACGCGAAAGCTAGGAGAATGATTTTATATCTGAAGTGTCAGAAAGACGAGAAAATGGATTACAAAGTTGTCCATTTTAACCGACAGAAGACTCGAGTTCGCCGTCTTTATTAGCCAGCCACAACTTCGTTAGGGTGCTGGTTCAGCTGGTTTAAAAGTTTATTTAGTAATTAAACTTTATTCGCTGACCGTTTTCCCGGCGCAGAAGGCCGCCTCTCTCGGTGACATCGCAAAACATTCGGCGAAATTCACAGTTGAAATGCAAAAACCGCGTGGAACTTCGAACTTTCATATAACTCCGGCTTCAAGTTTCGGACACGTCGTCGTCGAAACTCTTACGCTCGGCGAACAGTCGCGACGAAGGCGACGATGTTTCTATGCTAAACAATTTCTTAATTAAACGTACATATTTATTTATTTACATACTTGTAATATTTAAAGCGATACACGTGGAGCGCAAACGTTTTTCGTTTGAAGTCTTACAAGTATTTTCATAGCTATTAAAAATTCACAATCACAAATTTTCAGGACTATCTGTACGGGACTAGGAAAAATTATTTTATACTTTCTTTAGTCCGTTTCTTAAAAATGTGGTGTTTTTAAACATTTATTGTTATTTAAATAATTATTTATCACTCATTATTATGGTCCACGTAGAACAGAAAGCAGGTAGTGTTTATGGTCAGCGTTTAATGCGACCCCTAAATATTTGCGACACTTGCATTTTTCAAGGGCGAAGTATATTTTCTGTTCCACACGTTGTTTATGGGACACGTGCTCATGCAATTTTAACGAACGTGTTTCTGTTACATTTGAAGAAAATCCAATAAAAAAAAAAAGAAACGATCTGCTCCCTCTGCCTAGAGGAAAGAACACCCTCTTGATTCTTGAGGTATGCAAGAAACTGCAGAGCCCGGAGTGCTTAATAAAATTACGAAGTATAAATTGTGCGCCCAGCGTCTAAAAGGCGATATCTCATTCACCGGCGAACCACGAAGCAAGAAAGGAGAGTGCAGAATGACCGCTAATCTTCCTCCATTACCATGAGACCGCCATTGACGGGCTGACTGAATTAGGAATTTGATGGTACTCAAGGCCATTTTTGTTTTGCTCGAGTCCCACTCACCGTGTACATTATGTAGCAGGGAGGAGAGAACGGTGAACAGATGGCCGAGCAGTAAAAGAGATTCTTTCGGTGTGGCATATTAAACGTGCAATTTGCAGTAATTTTTTCATTCGCAAACGGAACCGTGTAGAACGATTCTAAACGATGAAGAGGAAGAGAGTGGATACCGCGCGCGCGATAGAAGCATAGGAACCGACCGTTAGTCACGCGGACTTTAACGGTATACGATTGCGCGAAATTGATCTTGAAATTGGTCATTCAGAGAAGTCTCTTAGCCGGATCGCGAAAATTGCTGGGAGCACCGGCCAAAACGCGGGGAGCAAATTTACCCCCCATAATAGAGAATTGAAAAGCCGTTCAACGACCATGACGAAAAATGCCGATGATTCGGTAACAAGCCAAGATAAAATAGGCATTTTTTAAAATCTTTTTATTAGGTCCCGTATGGTGAAGTTTAGCTTATTTAATTATTGTTACGGTAGAGGAGACAGCCATCTGAAAACTATTTATGTGTACTGTTATATTATTCTCAACCTGTTAAACGTATTACAAAAGAAATAAGAAAAGCTTGTCGGCAAGAAATCAGCTCTTTTTGTTAATGTGAAGAATGATAAATATGTATTGACAAGTTTAAACGAACACTCTTGTAAACTGTATACAAAAATTCTATACAAAATTTCCTTATTATTAAACAAACAGAAATTTTCTTGTAGATTTCAATCATAAATGAAACTATTAAATGATCTTATGGAGGACGATTTGTTAGATTACAATGAAAATTATGGCAATTATATAGAAAAGCATGCTCCGATTTTGATGAAATTTTAATATGTTATGCAGCAACACATCCTGAACAACTTTTTCCTTTTCCAAAATAGGGGGTCGCTTTTAGTTTTTCAGATATTTGCAAAAAACTATCGCTAATACTGTATTGAATTTTTCGTATTCCTGCACGCTCCGCGGCAACGTAAGCCTGTCCTGGTGCGGCGTTTCTTTACTGTTTCCACTGAAGGGTGCATTAAAAAGTGTTTAGCCATGTACCATGGATTTTTCAGCAGCCATCTAAAAACCATTTAACAGCACTGTTATATTATTCTCAACCTGTTAAATATATTACAAAGGAAAATAAATAATTATTTCACTCGAGATCACTTTAACTGATCACTGAATCGTGGCAATATCTCGAGTACCAATGTTGAGAGACGATTTTTCTTGAATTGTTTTTCAATGGAAAATGTAGTCGTGCAAGAAAATTTTAGTTAAACAATATATTAAAAATTTGATGTTTTTGTTTGCAGTTTCTCGTACCTATCGTTAGTTAAATTTAATGTAAATTTGAATGTGTGATCTTCGATCCAAAGTAGGGGATACCTGTTTCAGGACTTTTTTTTTTGCCATTTAACAATAATTTCAACAAAGGAATTCTAACGATAATTATTTAGAAGTTGGACATCCTCTCAGATTTTGATAAAATGTAAATATGTTTAAATAAATAATTATTTTACTCGAGATCACTTTGACCGATCACTGAATCGTCGCAATATCTCGAGCACCAATGATTAAGTACTCCGTCGCCGGAGAAACATGTAAATTCATCTCCAACAAACGAAAAGTCATCGAGGAGAGAGAGACGTCACGGAATACTAAATGTACCGTTCTCCAGCACGCGTCTGCTAAAATCGTCGGAACGATTCTGGCTAGGAAAATGGCACCAGACACACGAACAGGTAGCGCGATGGTGGCCAGCTGAGCGTGTTCTTCCGGTTTGTGTACTGGCAAGACACGCGACAAACTCGACGACTCCTCAGTGACGATCCTGTCGCCAGTCATGAACAATGTTCTGTATCCGGCAAATGTTAGAGACGAGACAGTTCGCGGACGCGTTCAAAGACGCCTGAAACACCAAGTGGAACGCTTTCGCGACGATAAACGGCGTCCGGAGAACGGTGTTCCGTCAAACTTGCGAAATTCTGTTAAGCACAGACGGCACACGGAAAACAGATTTAATACGCTGTTAATGCTCGCGTTCGATTTCGCGGTGTAGGCGAACCCACGAAACGGCTCGACCGATACCCGGGAGTCATGTTTTCGAACGATTACCGTTCACCTGTCAAAAGAATTTCCTACGCCCGGACTAATTGCGGCTTTCTTTGCAGTTTCCGAGTGCAGTGTACATTTAGGCATCGTTAACGGTGCAGCGTATCGTTACAAGTGATAAAATAATGTGCTCCTCGCAATGAATTTTTACTGTGGAATTTATAATGGCTGAATTTAGTCGGTTACTGACCGAACCACTCGGCGAATATTAGTGCGATGGATAAAACGAAGAAATGATTATTAAAACGATTAAATTGTAATTATCGTTGTAAAGCAAGAATATCGGCATTGTGTATGCGAATACGAATATGCTTAATTCATTTAACTCGATAAATTATACCGTGACGGACATTTATAGTTTGCTCGAAACCTTGCAGTCTTTCGATTAAATTCGAAGTTCAAATCAAATTAAAGGAAACCATTAAAACGTAATTCAATATTCATTTGCCTCGACTACTGAAAATAGTTGAAATGATGGTTTAAAAAGTATGGCATCCTGTTACAACTTTAATCGAATAAATATATGTATACAGTGTGTGTAAAAAGTATTCGTACGGCCCTGATAATAGAATAACTTTTTTATAATTATACCAAACGACCTGACATTTTTGTAAGCAATTAAAAAATTTCGAAAAATTGCAGTTGCATGAGAAAGTGGAAGAGGAGGCACAGTTTATAACTTTCTTGTTAGAATATATTATGAATATTTTCTACAACAAGAAATAGCTATTTTTGTAGGAATACGCTGGATTCGGATTTAAATCTAATTAATTAATTATTTTTCTTGTTAAAGCCCGTAATGAAAATTTAAAATATATGTTTTGTACATCTTTATGTTGGAACGTACGAATACGTTTTACCAGATAAAATAATGTTTGGAAGAAAATTTGTTTTTAACTGGCTAGAAAATGGGATAGAGAAAACTTTCATGAAACTGTCAGCACTTTCATAATTACGGGCACATATGTGTTTTTCGAGTGTTAATTCCGTCGGTGCATCGCGTCGACGAAGAACATGGAAAATTCGTATTCAAATAATTTTGAATGCATTGGCAAAATATTCTAGGCGTGCACTGCATCACTCCTGTATTAGGAAGAAATAAATAACACGTCTACGCTGTTACAGAGACGTGATGAATGATTTGATGGATCGACGACAGTTGTGAATAATATCTAGAAACTGGCGAGTACCGCTTCCTGTTCTCGCGAAACGAATGTCGCAGTTTATTACAGTGAAATTTCGGCTGTCACGGAATATTCTTCCTCGTGAAAGAGTTATTTTCTTTACGACAAATAATTAGAAGAATGAGTAGGTGTTATTTGAAACGGTAACAAACATTAGACGATTTTAAAAATACTGTTAAGAAGGAAAATTAATTTTTAGTGCACTTCAGTTTGTTGCAATTCTAATGAAAATATGAATGTGCTTATCATTATGTTATTTAATCCTTTCTCATCGGTGGGATGAAATATCTCCTGTCACGCAATATGGTTTACAATGTGCTTCAAAGTAAGATACTTGCAACTCAATATCTTTGTACACGTTATGAATAAATAACATATTCGAAATAACGATCAAAATTTAACCAGTATGATCGTTGAATAGATTATTAAATTTTTTTACAATTTATTAAATTCTGCAATTCATTATACAAATATATATTGTGCATTACACATCTATAATAATTAATTTGAAGTTTATCTCTTAACTTTATTAAAGAAGATGAATAGCCGAGGGCGTACCGAGAAATACTATATAAATTTAAATAAATCTCTATTAAATAATTTCTATTAAATAAATTGTCTTTCAATAAATACTCGAAATATCTATTTTCCATAAAGATCCGCAGCCTAGTTGCTAACTGAATCGCTAAAAATTATTTTGATTATTTTATTGTGAACCGAATTTTCAATATTTACTAACTCGATACTGATAGAGAAAGAGAGGGTAACATTTTGCCCCTCGATTCGTGCTCTCTCCCCTCATCCGGCGGCCGTGAACTCCTCCGACAAAGATAATGAAAGATACCTGCAGGACAACATAATTCGCCAATTATGAGAAATAATACGGTCAAAGGGGGGAAATTAAAAAATTAATTAGGGCGATGGTCTGTGTAAAACGGGAAGTTCGAGTAAGAAGCGCGCGTCGTTTGAACTGCCGCATGCCGCGTGGGCGAGCGGTATCTTTTTTAACGAGGCGAGCCACTCGAATATACGAAACGAGAATCTCCACAGACGCGTTAAAGTATCCTTAATTAGCGTGCGCTAATTACCTGGCCGGCATGCATACAGCGATCTATTTATACTTGCGGATAATAATGTTGCGTCAGAAGCAACGGTTTATGAGCCAAGAGAGAAAAAGATGTCGGGATTTCCCGTTACTTCTGACTGATTCCTCCAACGAAAATCCCCGGTCGAATGCACTTTATCGTTGCATAATATTCGCGAACGGCGCGCGGGGGGAGGTTGGCCAAAGAACGCGTGCGCACGGGCTACATTAATTTGATTAGTAATGGCAACAATAACCGTAATACGTAGCTGAAGGGAGATAACTGTAATTACGGCGGATAGGGCTGTTTCCCTTAATCACTTTCTTGCGCCGACCTCGAAGCTCTCTAATTTCGCAGACAGCTCGTTGGAAAGATTGTTATCCGACGCTACTATTTACATAGGCGAACGTACCCGCAGTTTGCTCGCCGAATGCGAAACGGTCCAACGATCAGATGAAGATGTTAAATGGACTATTCATATAGTGTCCGCTGTATTAACTTGTCCACCCCACTAACTGTTCCACGTGAATACCTGCGACCAAACCGTGTACTGTAAAAAAAGGGAATCTTTTTAAGAACAGAGAAAATATTGAGAATTTTGCGAAAATAAATTTTCGACGTGCGTGGCACGTCATTCCAACGCGAAATATGAATGTACTGTCGAAGAGTCGTTTGGATGTTGCCATGGTAATTATATAGAAGAGGTCGCATAATAAACCAATTCTATGATGATATTCCTCCTTCGATACTATTTAAAATATGCTATAAATATTTTTCGCGTGATTAAATATAAGGAGATATTTAGATGACCTGCTCTGGCTGAGACACCCTGTATAATACAACCGATAATTATATAGAAAAGGTCTGCGTACTCGGTTTTTGATGAAATTTTAATATGTTATAGATTTCGACATTCTCAACAACTTTTTCCTTTTCCAATATAAGGGTGTCGCTTTTAGTTTTCGAGATATTTACAAAAAAATATCGCTAATACTGTATTGAATTTTTCGTATTTCTGCATGCTCCGCGGCAACGCAAACCTGTTCCGGCCAGCCTCTCAACTCTACAGCGTGAAAATGTAAAGAAACGCCGAACGGGGATAGGCTTAGGTTGTCTCGGAGCGTGCAGGAATACGAAAAATTCAATACAGTATTAGCGATAGTTTTTTGCAAATATCTAAAAAACTAAAAGCGATCCCCCTATATTGGAAAAGGAAAAACTTGTTCAGAATGTGTTGCTGCATAACATATTAAAATGTAATTAAAATCGGAGTACACGCAGACCTTTTCTATATAATTACCGTAATTTTCATTTTAAACTAACATTGTCACCATGAATCAACGTCATTTAACAGTTTCATTTAAGAATGCAATCTACAAGGAAAATTTCTATGCTTTCTTTTGGTAAATCACAGCTATATAATTTTTCATGTAAAATAATATATACTGCTATATAATTCTAGAACTAGAAAATAATTCCATCAATCAGCTTCTGGTAGATAAGGTGTTCCAATAATAAGAAATATTTCTAGTCTACACTCGTCAATACATATGTATACATATATAAGGTGTTCCAATAATAAGAAATATTACTAGTTTACACTCGTCAATACATATATATTATATACAGATATATACATCTATATTATATACATATATATACATATATTATATATATATATATATATATATCATTCTTCCCAACAATAAACAAGAGCTGATTTCTTGCCGACAAGCCTTTCTTATTAGTGATCTCGAATGTTCGACTAAGCAGAGAAAATGTCCGCGGCAGTAAAATGAATATTTCAGCAACCCGACACTTTACATCACAGGGGACAACTGTATTATTGGCGGAACATTCAGCATTTCTCGTGCGAACGGCTCCGTAGTCATCCCCCAGCTCGGTTGTCGTCACAGTCTTCACACCGTTTTCTAGCCGAGGACACGCAACGTCTGTGAATTCCGCGCGGAGGTAGTCGCGCGAGAAAGCAACATGGGAAAAATGGCACACGTATCGGCTCGTTGACACACGTCTGCCACGCCGTGAAAACGAGACGAGAACGAGACAAAACGACGACGTTCCCTGGTTAACAGGCGCGAAGACGATGTCATCGTCATGGCAATTGTACCTGTTCTCTTGGACGTCAGCCAAAAATTTCAATATTCGAATTTCATTCACGTTAAATAATTATCACCATAATTGTGCTGTACCAGAAGGAAGCGTAGAAATTTTCTTTCTCGTTGCGAATTTTCTTAAACGTTGTACCTGTTTCCTTGGACATCAGCCAAAAATTTCAATATTCTTCAATTCACGTTAAATAATTATCACGATAATTACGCTGTACCAGAAGAAAGCACAGAAATTTTCTTTCACGTTGCAAATTTTTTTAAACGTTGTCCTGTTTTCTTGGACATCAGCCAAAAATTTCAATATTCGAATTTCATTCACGTTTAATAATTATCACGATAATTGTGCTGTACCAAAAGAAAGCATAGAAATTTTCTTTCACGTTGCAAATCTTAAATGAAACTATTGAATGACCATATTGAGGGCGATTTGTTAGTTTACAATGAAAATTACTGTTGCTATTGAAGATTCCGTTAAAAAGTGTTTAGCCATGTTGCCATGGATTTTTCAGAATGATACAAGACAGTATAAACTAAATAGCAGGAATGGATGAACGGAGAGATGTTTATTTAACGAGTCAGTATTAAGCGAAACAAGACGTTGGAACTTTAGTACGACTGAGACTTTATTATTCAAGGGAATATACATAGTAAACTGCGAGAACAATCATTGGCTGTCTGCGATTCATACTTACAAACTGCTATTCTGCAATTTCACAAAACTTTTCAATACTATCGACAACGCCGCACGAAACTGGCAAACTTATGGTCGGATTTACCCGCTACGTGAAACTTTGTAAAGTATTATTATCTCACTGTTCTCGTAATTATAAGAAAATTTATTTTGCTCTCGAAACTCCCTGTTTCGATTACAAATTTCTCCGAATTACACAGTGGCTGGTTAATAAATTAGAAGATTTGCATAGATTGGCGAGTTCGCGTTATAATAATCAATTTTTTGCAACGAAAGTCCTGCTACATCGAATTTTTCCTCTAGGGTATAAAATAATAAACTATACTTCGCATAATGTGGCAGAAGTTAAATATGTATTAATGTCGTATACCGGGTGGTTCACGAGAAACAGGCCACTTAAACAGCTTCGTTAGGATTAGAAGTGTTTTTTATATCAATATTTTTTTATATCAACATATTTGCCCCTTTTAACAGTACAACGTTTTTGTCTAACATTTTCTTATATCTCTAATTCTAACGGAGCTATCGTGTCGATAAATATTTTAATAACAAGGTTATAGTTCGCAATTGAAATAGACTGTAGTTAGTAGAGAAGAATGTTGTCCCCGGTGAAAGAAATGTGCGCGAGTTTCGTGAAACTCAGTCGACTGGTTCAGTGCGGTGCTACAGTGTTCAATGGAATAACCAAACAATGACAGAAAAAACCGTTGCTGCGATAGAATTTATTGTTACGCAATCATCTACGATATCACGGTCACGAGCGCGCTACATGTGCGCGTGAAAAATGGTATACTTTGGGGATTTGCTTGCCATTATGGAGGAACGTGACTTTGATAGAGACACCATCGATACAGACTCCCTGGAGTTCGAGGTAATTAAAGCTCTGAGCCTTGAAACAAAATAAAATGGAACTGTGTTGCTTATAAAACTCGCAAAATAATATGAAATTTCTAATAGAAACGTTCCTACACAAAAATAATATCTATATCTTTCATATAGATTTATGGTATTTATAAATGAATCGAGTTTAATGCCAGCATCTCTGGAAATATTCCATGTGCTATCTAAATAAATACTGTGTGCCCAAGGTGGTTCGGAGCCCATCATAAAAACAGTAGCCCAAGTAGCACCCGGACGTCCGATGTACGTCCAATGTACGTCCGTATTGGACCTTCGTATGTCCCACGGACATCCGAATCATGTCCATATGTCCGAGATACGTCCTACATGTCCGATATAAGTCCCAGGAATGTCCGAATAAGGTGCGATCCTAGGGACATCCGAAATTTAGGTCCAATGAATGTCCGAGGGACGTCCGTAACGGACGTGGGACGTATGGACGTAAAATGGACATGAAAGGACATCCCACGGATGTACGGTGCTACTTGGGAGGCCCGCTGAAATAGGCTGCAATTAGGCTATAGGTGGTGAAAGTGAAAAGAGAGGGAGATTGGTGGTTGGTTATGAACTTATTAAAACCCTGCGGGGACCAAGTATCTATCATATAATGCAGCTTTTACCTGAGTTTGAATTCAGAGTTGGACACTACCTGAATAAAAAATTATTCGAATAAGTTTAAAATGAAATAAACTTTTTCTTTTATTCTGTGTCGAATATATATTTTAAAAAAATAAGTATCAAATAAAATCTCTGTTTGAATTTATTGAAATCACTTGGGGAAACATAAAATTAAACCATCCAGAAGACAACAATATTCCTCGAACTTTCCTCTATCCATGAAGTTACTCGACTAAACAATTTATATTAATTTATATTAATGTTTACGTCGAAGAGTAAAACTTCTGACGAGAAACTCAGGGAGGGTTTTTGCATGATTTGATTAACGATCAGGGGATGTTTCTCATTAGCTCAGTTTTGACATACTTTTATGACGATCGCTTCTATTCGTATGATTGCAGGCTATACAATTGTCGACGTACCCGAAGAAACTGGATCTCAGTAATGGGGGTCTGTCAAGAATTCCTGAAAGTGCTATAGCATTCCCCGCCATAGAGGAGTTGGTATTAAGCCAGAATCAACTGACAAATGCCAACAACAATTTGGAACTCTTGTACCGGTACGTATATTGTTTGAAATAAAATTTCAATTGGAATTTTTACATGGATTTTTGATATTTCGATCGTCTTAAGATAATAGCAGCGATTTCGAACCTGTGTGCCGATAAAATCACTGCTAATAATTTTTACATGATTTTTTGTTAACAGATTCCCAAAGCTTCACATTCTTCATCTGGATAGCAACGAGCTGAAGAAAATTCCGCGGGAATTACTGGAGCTCAGGGGGCTGACTTACCTCAATGTCTCCGACAACAAAATCGAGAAGCTTCCGGCTGACATAAGCCAGCTTATCAAGTATGTAAAGTCGATTTTATCAGATTGCGTTCCTTGTAACGTTACACGAATGCGAAACACTGTTTTAAAAAAACACTGTTTAATAGTGTTTATAATATATAATATATAATAGTTTAATTTACTAAAGCCAAGTACTTGACCTTAGCGCCTTCGATAACGTTCGATATTTCTGAAATTGTTGAAGATAAAATTGGTTCCCGCGGAAACGCTGATTTCCCGAGACCATCTATAAACGCTGGAAAACGTGAAAGAAACTGTGAAATATGAAGTTTTCCGATGCACGATTTGACGCGGTTATATCTTGTCGGAACTTGGAAGAAAATATTTCTCGTCGACGGAGAAGGTTTCTCCATAGAAATATTTCCCATCGTGTAAAAGTATCAAACCCTGATACATAAGCGTACGCATATCTTGTCCCTTTCTTATTCTCGAAAAAAAAATCTTATTTGGTAACGTTCTACAATATTTAATGTCTACGCTGTCAGAGCATAATTGCTCGACATTATTTGCAATAACTAGACTGCGGACGTTTATGTAAATCCATATTTCGATATGGAAATATTATTTTACATGTTGCATATGCTTTCTACCATGTGCATACAATATTACACATTTCTTTTATAATATTAGGTTGTAACGAAAGAAAATATTTGCATATTTTACTAAGATCCTTGAACTTGGAAATAATTAAGAATTTCTTCAGTGTTTGACAAAACATTTTTATCTTTTGTCGAAGAGGAGCTAAACAATAAATCGTCTCGATTTGTTGGCTATTCCTGCTTCGTGTGCCATTCACTATTTTCGGACAAACTGGAGGAAGAGTTTATTGGCGTTCCCCTAGAATTCGAACAGTTATTCTTTATAGGAGTTTCCCGGATTGACGCGAACAATCCTGTGAATGAAATCGAGAGGATTAGTTTCACGTTTGACGATGTTTCGAACGGTGAACTACGTTAGAGAATTTACGGGACGTGTCAATGGAACACGCAAAACCGGTTGATCGGAGTCGATGATCGTTGTAGGGCCGTGTCTAATTAAAGCGAAAATTACGTAAAGTTTCTCGAAAACTGCTTTCCACCGAGCGGAAATGAGGATGCCGGAGAAGAAGGAACTACGGGTATGAGCACGAGCTCCGCCGATACACGGACGGTAAGGCGGTTCGAACACACGCGTGCGCGGACCGGTAGCCTCCGCGGAAAAAGAAAACACGGGTCGTAGACGCTGTACACCTGCGACTCTGCAAAAGCTAAGCCAACTCTCCGCTTACTTACCGGTAGAATGGAGTTGGGCAACACGCCCGGCAGAAGTCATGCATCGGGCCGCACTGGTGCGGAAACAACGGAGGAAGAGGAGCCTAACCGCGAATTAATGTGGAACTTTCCAATAATCGCGCGTTCCCCGTTGTTTGGATTTCAGTTTCGCCCTCCCCCAACCTCAAAATCAATTTTTTGCCATCTGTGCAAATTACTACAGTCTTCCTTCCCATTGTGTCACTTTCGTTTCTACGGATAGTGTTACTTTTTTCATCCCACCCTACTAATTTTATATAAATTTAATATTTTATTGTAAAATTAAATTAAATAAAATATTAAATTTCTATGAAATTTGAAGGGATTTTATATATTTGAATAAATTTTGAGGTTCTCCCTTATCTTCTGGTTGTAGATAAGAATGGTGCGAGCTTAAGGGGGTAGATTCGTTTTTTTTTAGAATAGAGTAAATCTTTATTGGTATAAAATTGTAATTAAAACAAAGGAACAATTACGAACAGTTGTATGCTTCCGAATTAGTACATCTGTTCAAATTAGTACAGTCTTCCCTCGCATAGTGTCTCTTTTGTCTCTACGAATAGTGTTACTTTTTTCATCCTACCCTACTAATTTTATATAAATCTAATATTTTATTGTAAAATTTAATTAAATAAAATAGTAAATTTATATAAAATTTGAGGGGATTTTATATATTTAAATCAATTTTGAGGTCTACCCCTTTGAGGGGGTAGATCCGTTTTTTTAGAATAGGGTAAATATTTATTGGTATAAAATTGAAATTAAAACAAAGCAACAAAAATCCTGCATTCTTTCTTTACAACATAACTACATTCGCAGTTGTATGTTTCCGAATTATTACAGTCTTTCCTCGCATAGTGTCACTTTCGTCTCTACGGATAGTGTTACTTTTTTGTCCCTCTCTACTAGGAGGTTCTTCCTTGTCTTCTGGTTGTAAATAAGAATAGTGCGAGCTTAAGGGGGTAGATTCGTTTTTTGTAAAATAGTGTATGTAAATAGACATATGTTTATATATTTTTATATGTATATGAATTTTATTTATATATATATGAATTATATAAAATAGAAATATGTGCTAAATATTAGGTTGAAACGTAATACATAGAACTAGACCTTGTATTTGAAAAAGAAATAGCAGGAAACAGCGGTGCTCTTCCATTAGGATATCACTTGGCAATCTTACAAAATTGAATATGAAGAAACACAGCAAACGATCATAAATTGAGATTGCAAATACTTCTCTCGGTGGGTTTATTACATAGCCGTAGTAGTATTTCTCAAACTGAGATTCGTAAAGCTGGATTAATTACTTGCTACGCGAGAAAATAGTGTTTGAAATCCTCGAAAAGCCATTTTGATCGAGTGAAATATACACGCAGAACGTAACTCTAAAGTTTCATAATTTTCGGAATTTCCAGCTAGGAAATCTTGACTTGTAAATCAAGTAGGAAGTATGGCGCCAGCAATAAGTACTATTCTCAAAGAAAAAATTACACGAGCTAACCCAGCTGGCACTGGTGGCGCTTCGCCGTAATAATAATTTCATAAAAGGAGTACCCGAATGTGTAGCATACCGGCGCGGGGAAACGTTGCAGTAATTCAATTCCAGAGTCGGCGGGAAACAATGCTTTCTGGAGAAAATGAAATTTGTTTGTAAGTTAAATCCCGGCCGCGGAAGTATGTTCAATTGAATTGGCGAATGAAGATGGGACGGAGAACAACGTGCGCGTTGAATAGATTGAAAAATAAATGGCGGCGCTGTTTAATACGATTACGCCTGTTGGGATACGTGTTGTGAAAAGTGTCCGTTGCAGGGCGGTGCGTTCTACCTTCGTGCATGCGCTATTAATTAATGGTGAAAGTACTAGTTCCCTTATCTGACCCCTGCGTTCATGCTACTTTCTTTGTTGCGCAGTTGAACGTGAACCGCTCGTTCGATTTAATAGTTAGCATTCAAATTTTCTTTCTTTCTTACATTTTTTATTAACTGCGACAATAAATAAATTTAACGTTTCTACCAAATTCTATTAAATATTCCTGGTTTCTTTCCACGAAAAGATTTAATAAATAGTATAATGAATAAACAACTTTCTTCCACGTGAACCGCTCGTTCGATTTAATAGTTAGCATTCAAATTTCTTCTTTGTTCCTTATATTTTTCTTCTATTAACTGCGACAATAAATAAATTCATCGTTTCTACCAAATTCTATTAAATATTCCTTGTTTCTTTCCACGAAAAGATCTAATAAATAGTATAATGAATAAACAACTTTCTTCCACGTGAGCAGCTTGTCCGATTTAATAGTTAGCATTCAAATTTCTTCTTTGTTCCTTATATTTTTCTTCTATTAACTGCGACAATAAATAAATTCATCGTTTCTACCAGAATCGATTATTTATTTATTAAGACATTAAATATTCCTTGTTTCTTTCCATGAAAAGATCAAATTAGTATTTTTAATCACCGCCGAAACTTCATTGAATAAACAACTTTCTTCCACGTGAAATCTACGGAAGACTGATGAAAACGGAAATCGTTCAGATTACATTCACCTAATCCATTGAGGATATGCAGAATGTTATGTCTACAGGAAGCGTGAAAGGATGTTACTTCTTTTAACGAATGCTTTCTTTTTACTGTGTACAGAGTCTTCTATTATTTATATATGAGAATGGAGTACTTTTATATTTGCAATTAATTTATAAATATATTCATAATTAGCTGACAGACGTTGTCCTGTTGAAAAAGTGTTTTAACAATGTTTCGGCTTTCTGCCGAGTCACCGATTTCCATACATGCAGCAAAATGCGCGTGCTTCGTTGAAATAATTAAGAAGAGCTTCCAGTGCGATTTAAAAGCTGCACGTCGATGCGTACACAAAGGCACGAATGTTTCATTACACGGAGAAAAAAATTCAAAGTAAAGACTCGCAAAGGATCAGCTACTTCCATACCGTTGGTCCCTCCTGCTCCTCTAACGAGACAAAAGAATAGCTTAAAACATTAATGGAGTCTCTGGTGAGCTGCATACGGAAGCGAATCTTTAAAAAAAAGGCTCCTATTCATTAGCGACTCCATTATTCGCGAAGAGGGAGAACGATCCTTGTCTTTATAGCCAATTAATGTTAACAATCTTTTCCGACGATTCGACGATACGAGGTCCGGGTGAAAGGTCCGGGTCTATCATAACTGAAAAAATTGTCCGAACGGACCTGTTCTTTGGCTCCCTAAAGGAACAGAGGAACCGTTTGAAATATTCACCTGTGTAGCGCTGGATGTTGCAGATATAAGAGAATTTTAAAGGAGTATATAACGGTCTCTCTCTCGAGTTTCCCGACCCCGGAACAAAAACCTCTCTGTTGGAAACGTTATTTAAAAGCTTCTTATCATTGCATTTCTTCTATAAATAAGCTCGGCTGCTCCACATCCGTGGAACAATGCGTGTAACCCAGTGTAACCGACCAGCGAGTCCGTGCAATCATATCGACGCAGTCCAATCAAAAAATCCGAGTACCTCTAATTTGTTCTACAGAGAAGATCTAGGAGATCTCGATCAACCGGCTTGATCGGGAGACAAGCACAGCCCGGACAAATTAAGGCTCGATGGATAATTGAAATAATTAAAATGTACATTATATTCCGAAAGAAAATTTGTTATTTCTGAAAGTTTAATTCCCTTTATAATATAATCATATTTAATAAAAATTCATAGTATCCTAAAGATAAATTACGATCGATAACTAATTAATTATAAAATTTAAAGTTTATTAAATTTAAATATCTGATAAAGTAAAACTGTGCTAACACGGGTACGTTGAAAAAGGGTCTATATGTAGTTCACTTATATTAATACTTTACCTACCGGAAGTCTATTAATGTACTTTTTAGCGATTGATCTACCCGTAAAATTATTATTATAGATAACAATTTTAGAGAAGAACTTGTCACGCTGTATTAAGGATGTTCTGGAAGTACAATAGAAGACAAAAGTAGAATAAATTCGAAGTCCATCAATATTTATATTATATTATATTTTATATTATCCACCAAATATTTAAATAAATTAAAAATACCTCAGAAAGCAATATTCATGGTTATTACTGAAAATAAACATGTCAATTTGCGTAAAATTATATTCTGATAATAACAAAAATGGTGATTTTTTTTGTTTTGTAATTTTTTGATGTTTTTTAACAGTTTATAATTTTTTGCTCTGTAACTGTTTAGTGAATCCTAATAAATTTTCAACATAATTAATTACATAATTTTTACTATATATATATAAAATATGGAGTTTCTAGTTGCGTTTTATCAAGGTTTAAATAGGGTTTGAAGTGAAATTTAATTAATTCTCCATAAGAAGAAATTGTACGAACTTCAAGTTGCTATAAATATTTAAAAATTGGTAATCGCATTACTTTAATGAAAATTATATAGCTTCCGAACAATTTATTGAGAAATCCTGGACTCTCGATGGCCGATTTGAAAAAGACTATTAGAAAATTGCTAGTGAATAAAATGTGATGGAGAAATATGGTGTTGCCTCTCAGCACCAGAAAGTCCATAAGAAACAGAAACGATATAAAAATATGTTGAACAAGTTATTTCGCAAATATTTCTGACTGAATTTTCTTGACCTAAAATTCCAAATACCGCAATTCATTCATGGTTGTCTTCGTAACAAAGGAGGATTCCTGACGTTGGTCATTCCCCGATGAATCCTCGCATCTGATTCTCCGTAGAGCCTGCTGAAGAATATCCAGGGTTCCGTAACAATAACTAGACCGGCGTATCCTCGAACAACCAAGCGCTAACCAATTGCTAGTCACTGGTACACAACCAGGCCGCCTAGACGAAGAATTAGCATAGTCCCGGTGCTCGTACACCACAACCAGAAACTAATCCGTCTGTTACGTCAGGCTGGTCAGCCATCCTTAGTCCTCCCTCTTTCTTCCTTGGATCAGGAGTAGCTCGAACATGCTTCGTCCCGCGTCAGACTTCTTAGTCCTCCGAAGAACTTGCACGGGCGTGCACCAGCGCGTTACGAACCTGCTCCTCGAACCAGTTAAACATACTTTTACGCCGCTGCACTTCGACATGTCTGCGAACTCATAGGCCAGCTTGAAGTTTCATCTGAAACGGTTTTGTCCAAGTGCTCGAGGAACTTCGAACTTGAAAAATCGATTAGAACTTGCAGAGGAGTCCATCTTACCCTTACCGTTTCATTTAAAAGGTTTTATCACTGCGAACCTGAAGAGTCGAAGAAAACAACTTGGAACATGAAGAGTCAAAGAGTTACAACTTGAAGAACATTCGAACCCACCTCGCAGTTTCATCTGAAACGGTTTTCTTCGAGTTGTGTAGGATCCTAGAGGAACGTAGAACTTGAAGAGTCGAAGGAAACAACTTGCGAAACAGTTCGATTAATTTTGCAGTCTGAAAACTGTCGACGTGTTTCGGACACTGGGGAACTTGGAACGTGAAGAGTCAAAGAGTTACAGCTTGAAGAACATTCGAACCCACCTCGCAGTTTCATCTGAAACGGTTTTCTTCGAGTTGTGTAGGACCCTAGAGGAACGTAGAACTTGAAGAGTCGAAGAAAACAACTTGCGAAACAGTTCGATTAATTTTGCAGTCTGAAAACTGTCGATGTGTTTCGGACACTGGGGACCTTGGAACGTGAAGAGTCAAAGAGTTACTACTTGAAGAACATTCGAACCCACCTCACAGTTTCATCTGAAACGGTTTTCATCGAGTTGTTTAGGACCCTAGAGGAACGTAGAACTTGAAAAGTCGAAGAAAACAACTTGCGAAACAGTTCGATTAATTTTGCAGTCTGAAAACTGTCGATGTGTTTCGGACACTGGGGACCTTGGAACGTGAAGAGTCAAAGAGTTACTACTTGAAGAATATTCGAACCCACCTCACAATTTTATCTGTGATACGGCTTTCATCGAGTTGTTTAAGATCCCAGGAAACTTAGAACTTGAAGAATCAAGGTGTTTAGGACCCTAGAGGAACGTAGAACCTGAAGAGTCGAAGAGTTCGATTAATTTTGCAGTCTAAAAACTGCCGATATATTTTGGACACTGGGGAACTTGGAACCTGAAGAGTTACAACTTGAAGAACATTCGAACCCACCTCGCAGTTTCATCTAAAACGGTTTCTATCGAGTTGTTTAAGTTTAGGACTCTAGAGGAACGTAGAACTTGAAGAGTTGTGATGTTTAGGACCCTAGAGGAACTTAACTAATTTTTATCGGGGTACTAGGATCTGTGAAAAGATTTTACAAATCGATGTTGGTGCTCTTCGATTACTTACGAATACATGGACACTAAGGACGAAACTGTTGAGCAAGGTGCACACTTAAACCGGACAAGGAGGTATCCAACTAGGATCAGTGAATATTTTAATACATTATGGACGGCTGGAAAACGCGGAGGAAATTTCCTTGAGGATGCAGTGTCTCGGATAAAAAGCATCTCGAATCACTGGAGTCGTTGCTCCAGATCTGTAGAGACGTCCTTCCTTTTTAAACACCACCGGCTGAAGGACAGCGTAGAAGGTGAGAAGAAGCTGCTTGTTGTGGAAACAAGTGCGTGTTTCGGAAATCCACCTGTACACGGGAAATAACAAGATTACGAAGTGGTAAATAAAAGAGGACAATGAATAAAAAAGTTTCGGTCAGTTTTTGAAAATAGTCAGAAGTAGAATTGTAGATTTGCCCACAGAAAGTAAAATAATGTTCTCGATGAACACTTAATTATTGTGCAAATCAATTGTCCAGAGCAGGCATGAAATAAAAATGTACTTTCTCATTGTACAATCGTGATAATTCTAAGATAATGCAACGCTATTCCCAAAATTATAATAAGCGCATAAATAAACGTGTACTTAATTAATTCTGCATTATAAACTGAAATGAAGTATAACTCGATAAAACGGTTTTTACATAACAGTTTTTTACTACAGCATGATCGGCATAATTCTAATTTCTCTCGAGCGCGCCCTTGCATTATTCGGGTCATGAATATTTACACGATTACTTCGATAGGATCCCTACGCTCAATTAAAAATTTTATTTTCATTTTATTGGTGATCGTGAAGGGTACAGTGGCCCACGAAAGTGTTCGTAGACAGGAATGGAATATATTTAACCTAATGCTTTTATATCTTTCAACGTTTAATGTTATTATAGTGGAATTATTAATCACTGAATTTTTATTAGCTCAAAATTTTATCAGATGTGATAAGACTTCATAGCAATGTCATTAAAAGTTCAATGAAATTATACTGACTCGATTTCATTTGTGTACTCAAATGTGCATTATGTAGAATGCATAAAACGAGAACGCTGATAGTGTTTTTAATTAACTACTGTCGCTACAGTTATATAGCATAATAATGTAGTTATGTGAAATGTATAATCTCATGAACAATATCTAACTTTTAATATTATTTTAATATTAGATTAAGATTAATATTAGATTTTAATATTAGATTCAATTAACTTTGAATATTAAATTCAAGGTTTTACGTGACAAAGGATTACGTACCGCACGTAAGAAGGGTTATGTAATTGAAAGTGTGGTTAGATATTCAGATAAAATTAATTCCATCAGTTATTTCGTGCATTATATTTCGGATTACAAAAGGCAGTTAGTGTCAACCATAAATTAACCGAGTGAAAACCAGCATGTTCGCATGCCGTTATAGCTTTGCGTTCAATCCATTTACCTTGGCGCGCAAACATTTTCGATTTTACTTTAAAAACTGAAAGTTCGTCCGATGACACAGATGCTTACGACCAGAGGAAGGTTTTCACCATAATTTGAAACTTTCTACTCAAGTGCACATCCTGTGGGCGGCTCGTCCGTTTAGGTTCACCGATTCGTTTGTCCGTGCAGCGAGGGTGCAACGTGCATTCACGTTAAACCACATTGCGCCATAACTGTAATGCTAATTCAACACGATTTATTTGATTGAGCCCAGAGGCGGAAGTGCCGCTCAATTTATGACGAATGACCAAACGGGAAAGCTGCATAGACTTTTTTTTTAATCATTAAACGGAAACTGTTTAAATCAACAACAATAATAAACAAACTGCAATGCCAATTCAGGAAGTAATTACTTCAGAGGAATTGCGTCAAAAGCCAACACAAATGTTTCAATTTATTTTCAATGAACACATTTAAGTTTTAAAATTTATTACACTTAAATTTATTTTCTATCTACCAAAATTGAAAGATGAAAGTTGTAAATTTGGTTGTACTGAATTCTTTGCAAACTTGTAACCATACTTTTCTTTTTTGCAGCTTGAAAGAGTTGATCTTAGATCGTAATGGGATCAAATACCTGCCACACGAACTCGGTGAGCTGAAAAACTTGAGAAATATTTCCTTAGCTGGAAATTGCCTCAGCGGTCTGCCATCGTTTCTCAACATGCGAGCCCTCACGCTAACGGTACGTTGCGATGCATTTCATGAAATTATTAAACTGCTTTGTAATTTAAAATTACGTTACAAACGCTACAGGTTCAGTGTTACAATGAACAGTCGTCACGGGATATAAGTACCATGTGTCTACAGTAATGCGGATACAGACTAATGAACGGGCAATTATTAGAAATAAATAATGACAGAGAACGCGAAACGCATACTCTAACATTTCAGTTCATCTGATTCCTAAACTTCACCGGTGAAACTTTATTTCAAGCTTATAACCCCTTTGAATTTTCTCCCTCTAATATTGCTATAATCTTTTCTCATTTTCTGTACCTTTATTTATTACAAATAATAGTTGTAAATTGTATTCGAAGCGAGTACAAAAGTATTTAAATGAAAGTCGAATAAAAGATACTTTTGTATTCGAACCTTCGTATAACGAATACGAATTTTGTATTTATTATTTTGTTATTCGAAATTTGTATTTAAATACTTATTTTACACAACTCTGTCCATAATAATTAACTAGCGTTTTCTCTCACTTTCCCATTGTCAGATTAGAACACTTCATTCATAACTACTAGAAATGTTTTCCCAATACAAGTACATTATTTTATTCATTACATTCGATTGCGATTTGATATCGAAAAAAGTACTCACTTACAAAGAGAATCAAAACCGATAAAAGCCATTTCGAAAAACGAATTTCAACCTGTAAAATTTTTGTTTAAATTATATTACGACCCAACTTACGTCGGGTCAATGAAAAATTAGTTCATAGACTCATCGATTGTTCCCCTCCACGGAAATCTTTAGTAAAAGGCGAAAGATTTATACGTGATTTGAAGGGAAACCAGAGTGACGAAAATTATGTTCGGACCTATATATATGGGTCTCCGAGAAAATGTTACTTTCGAGAAATGCGTCGAATTTAAGGCCACCTAGCGGCTATTCGATGAAGTAGATTCACATCAGGGCCGTGTACATGCAGCATATCACCCTTGCCTTAAAATATTCGGTTTTTACACAAGTAGAAACAGTTTAGAATTTTGTACAAACAAGTAGTGATTACTAATATTGAAATGCGTTACGAACAATTGCAAGAATTTATTTATTACATTTTTTTCAATTAATTACAATTTTTTTATTAAAATTGCTAAAAATGTTTTATTTACAGGATGTTTTGCCAAAGACCGATCACAATAAAGTCTACAAAGATGAAAGAAGCAGTCAGAATAACTTGTACAAGGTCAATCTGCGAAACAATCAATTGAAAGGAAATATTATTTTAGGAAATTACGGAGTAAGTGATATCGGCATTGGAATAACGATAAACTTGTACATATTTGTATCTTTCAAAGCAATAATTATTGACCGTTATCGTTTTCATTTCTTCTTTAATCAAGAATTTAACGCATCTAGACGTCAGTGAAAATAGCATTGAGAAATTGGACATCAGTGCACTTCAGGAATTGAGAAGCATTCGTTGCGCCAGAAATATTTTAACGGAGCTTACGGTCTGCGGAAGAAATCTTGTTTCACTTATTGCCGGAAATAACAGTAAGGCTTGTTTCCTCGCTCTACCAATCTCAGAAACACACAGATAAAAAACACCCTCATCCTTCATTGACTTAATTTAAAATTTACAAATTCTTGACATACTTAAATCAAACCGAACTTATCTTTCCAGAATTAAAAAAGCTGATTATAGAACCAATGCCAGTGAACCTCGAGCATCTAGATGTTTCCTAGTAAGTAAAAATTCTAACGTAACATATATGTGAAAATTTTCAAGTTTTATCTGGCATTATTCAAATAAAAATAATTACCTACTAAGTAAAAATTCAATAAAATTATAACGTAACATATATGTTGATTTATTTTTATTTTTTTTTAATTTTTATTTATATTTATTTTTATGTGACATATATGAAAAGTTTCTAGTTTTATCTGGTATTATTCCAATAAAAAATTTTGTTTCAGCAACAACCTGGACGCTCTTCCAGAATGGACACCAGATTTACCAGTATTGCGTGCTCTTTTCGCTTCTCACAACGCTCTGACAGCCTTGCCAGACAGACTGCTAACGCAGCCGTCAAGATTGGAGGTTCTTCACCTACCCCACAATAGGCTGCAAGCCCTACCACCGCCTAGGAAACCCCTAAACATCGTTCACTTGACGCTACAAGATAACGCATTGACGGTTCTACCAACGAGTTTTTTCGTCAACACAGAGAAGTACGAATGCATTTTACGACAGCCAAATTATAACGTATTCACCGGGCCATTTTTTTAGAATGAAGGTTTTGAATCTCTCCAACAATCGACTATCCGAACTTCCTTCTATGGGTGATGGAAACAAGAGCCGGCAGAGCAATCATAGCTTGGAAAAATTGTATCTGACCGCGAATTGTTTAACGGACACCGCATTGGACACCCTTGCCAAATTAACGTCCCTGCGTGTCCTTCATATGGCGTACAACACTTTGGATACCCTTCCTGAGAGGTATTGCAAAACATTTTTGAAAGAGTGCAAAAGACAACAAACTTATGAAAGTGTTCTCTTTTTTATCATTATTCGTTTATCATTATTTCATTTGTTGTAGCTGCACAGCTTCGTGGAAAGATTTGGAAGAGTTAGTGCTATCCGGGAACCGACTTCAATATCTGCCAGACAACGTAGGCAATCTACGCCATCTGCGAGTGTTACGAGTTCACTCTAACAGGCTCTTAACGTGTCCAACGTTTAACAAAACAACTTCGCTGAAGGTAATGTTACGGAAAGCTAACAAATAAATTTAAGCCCTTGACGTATGTACAAAGACGTCTCGGATACGTCGTGTGTTTACTATACCGTCGTACACGCGGTGACGTAAGAGGTCGTCTAACATCAACAACAGATATTACCGACAACATGTTTGTTACCAGGAACATATCTGATAAGTAGTAACGTAAATTGTTGCTTATTACAATTCTGTGTTACACGTTCGTACATTACGAAAGGCGAGAATAAGATCTTTACATTTTTCATTATCTATTATCTATATTGTCTTTATCTTCTATATCAGTTATACATTACTTGAGATTAGATTTCTGGAGAAAGAAAAATTGAAAAAGTTTCCGGAGAAAATGGAAAATTAATTATTAATAGACACAATGATCACTTGAAAATACGTATTTTCTCATTTTTATTTTGTCTACACATTTCCAATAGCTTTGCACAAATTCAGAAAATGATCAGAAACAAATTTATTGAAAATCAAAATATATCAAAACTTTAACTCATATAGATCGGTCCTTAACAATAAGTTTTCAGAAAAAAAATTATTAAAATCAGACGAATTGAATTTGAATCTTCGGGTATATCGGAAGGATCGAATTACTTCGAGTTCCGCGGGCAAATGGTGATTTTATTTAATTGGTACGTCAAGGGGGTTAATTTACTCGAACAAATGGGACGAATATACGGGGGTGAAACAAATGAACCCTGGTTGTAGGTATTGGATTTAGCCCATAATCAATTGGACAGAGTAAATCTGGCGACTTTAGTACCGCCCCAGCTACAGTTTCTGGATATATCCTGCAATTCGAGGCTCCACGTGGACCCTAGACAATTCCAAGTATACAGATCCCAGCGACCGATATCGTTAGTCGACGTATCGGGACAGAATAGACCGAGTCTACCTTCTCACCCTCATCAGCAGGAAATTGTATCCTCGGGGAAGAACGCGGAGCAGCCGTGGAGGCTAGGATTTTCGGAAACGGCTGGATCCAGAGAACGGTAAAGAAAAAACCAGTTTATCACTATTGATCTCGCGATATCGATTCGCATCAGTTTCACCGACAGGTTCCAAATCAAATTATTGCCATTCAAGTAATGAGTTTTTATTCGATACAACTACCACTTTCACATATCTATGAAACGCGACAAAAAAATATTATATAAATATTTAGTAGCGTAAAACGATATTGAAAGATAACTTCTACTTTCATTGCACTAGTGAATGAACATTTAAGAAATTGTTCAGGAAGATATTTTATTTTAAAAAAATATATGAATTAAAGGAATCTCATATATGACAAATGGCTCTCTACACTTCATTTGTCAAAAATAAATGAACACGAATAAAATGAAATTATTATTATTTTTCTTTATTAAACGTTAAATAAAAAATATAAAAAATACCTTAATACATTAATATTTTCTGTATACATACGTGTTACTTCGTAGGTGTTCATTGTTTCTTTTTTCGTACAAAACATTTACTTTTTTCGTATAAACACATTTCCATGCTGGTGCGTGCAGATTATACGTGTCACAAGTCAGAATGCCGTCGTTCTGTAACGTGGAAGGTCTGTTCGGCATATTCGACGGTGGCTCGAACCAAGAAGCGCCGAGCGCTCTTCAAGAAATGATACCTCGGCTTCTGTTGGAAGAGAGAACCGTTCGCGAGACGTCGAAAGAGTACTTGAAGTACACGCTGTTGTCGGCTCACAGAGAACTGAAGGAGAAAGGACAGAAATACGGGATCGACGCAACCCTCGTGCATCTTGTGCGGGTTCAATCGCAACAAGGATACCCGAAAGCTGGCACGAGGTACTCGTTGAAGGTGGCTTCTTCCGGGGACGCGAAAGCCGTGCTTTGCAGGGCAGCAGGTCCATTGAACCTGGCCCCGCTCAAGAAGGTCTCCGTGAAGAATCAACTGGGAAACGCGGCCATGTTTCCCTTAGTGGTTCCCGACCCGACCTTCGAGGAAGTCGATTTAGAGGATGACGATGAATTCGTGATAATCGCGAATCGAAGACTGTGGGAAGTATTGAGCATCCAAGAGGCCGTTCGAGAAGCCCGAGCAGAGGCCAGTCCGGTTCTGGCAGCTAAGCGGCTGCAAGATCTGGCGCAGGCTTACGGCGCCGAGGATAATCTAAGTATCATGGTTGTTCGATTAACCGGACCGAATCAGGGGGATTTGGATCAAGTGATGAGAGAGTTGAGACACGCGGTCGGAAAGAATAGGACTCAGACTCAGGATGGGGGTTGTCCTTGCCCTTGTTGCGTGCCACCGGCTGCGCATAAAGCACCCGGACCTTGTTGCTGTCACGCGAACGAGGGTTATTACTTGAATGGCGTGTTGAAAAGCATAGTGAACAGGTAAGCGATAACCGCACCATTTTTATTCGACGGATTTGCTGGATCTTCCAGGTGTAGATATTTAACATCCATGATGAAATCGTGATACAGGTCCAACAAAGCCCATAACGGCTCCGGCAGGTACTTCAAGAACCGTCGACCCGCGCAAGAAAATGAAAGTCCACCGTACAAGGACGACAGGAGCTCGCCAAGTGGTCAGTCTGATCAAGCCAGCGATAGTACTTTTAAATCGAGACATCCTTCCGGTAGAGTCTGGCCAGGAAGTGCGGCTTCCAGAGCCACAAACAAGGCCCGGCAAACTGTGTTCGTGCACGAGAATGGAGGAAGGAAGGTAATCGAAAACAAAAGTACATACGGCAGCGTTGAAAAATATTTCGAACGATCATTATTTATTAAGATAATAAATGAGAATTCTACACACAATAGCTAATTCGTAAGATTACCCAAACATTAAATTCATGATGGCATCATTTGGTTCGAGACCACGTTTGCTTTTAAAATGTTTAATAGTAGAGGAAATGAAGGTGGTGTTTCGTTTTAGAAGGTTATAATTATAGATGAGACCGATGGATAGTGTAATAATAAATTGGGGACATTTGTGCAGGTCTCGACTTGTCAAGGAACGCCAGAGGACACCGTTTCCGAGAGATCCGGGGCATTAAGCGAGGAGCAGTTTCGTTGCTGGGAGTATATGCTCGAGCAGAATACTCAGCTCTTATTCGACAAGGAATTGGACACACTATCGAGGACTCCATTGCGCCGGGGTCAATCGAGATCCACTCCTCAATTAGGAGGCAATTTGCCTTTTCTATCGAAGAGATTCGGGAGCGCCAGATCCTTTAATCCTTCCCTTCCGCGGCCACCTATCGTACGATTTGGTAGCGGCAGGAGATTACTGAACGGAGGACCGAATGCGGCTTACTTCGGCAGCCTGCAAAGGCTGATGCCGTATAATCTCGAATACGATTTCGCCGTTATTCAAGAAAGAAACGGATTGGACTCCCTCGAACAGGACGCTACAAGGATGCAACAATACTGGGGAGTAGCCACCACTGAGCTGTGATACCGATCGATACCCCCCTTCGGTTTTCAAATTGTAATACCGTGTTGAAAACGGGTCCCATGGAAATCACCGAGACACAATAATTTCTCCGACACGGTTTTTCACCGACAATAATTTTGGCCGACAACGCCTCTAACCGAAAATGACTTTGATCAACAACGATTTTGACCGAGAACGAATCTAAAATCGTTGCCGGACAAATTCGTTGTCGATCAAAGTCATTTTCGGTTAGAGGCGTTGCGATAAAAACCGTGCCGGCGGAAATTGTGTGAGTGATTTCCATAGGTGAAGTTGAAAACGCGTTCCATATCAGCATATCTTGTTCAACGAGAAAATAGTTGATGTTACCCTTCTCAGTATCGTCTCACCTCGTTGAACAAGTCATCTGACTGGTAACAATCGCAATAATTTATACTATTACGGTGTAGATATAGCATACCGATTTGTAAAGCCTGAAACAGGAAACAAACCTTTTGTACTGAACGAGAGATATGTTAAATAGAAAACACAAGACGTAAGTGTAAATGTGAATAGTTCGAGGAAAGAAAGCGAGTATGTATAGGAAAATTTAAAAAAAGGAAAAACGCTCTATTTAATAATCGCATGCATCGCACATGTGAATATATTCAATGTAAATGTAGTTACATATATCAGAGGTAACTAACGGAAATATATTAAGGCAAAGCCAAACCACAAATCACACATTTTTATGTGTTATTCTTTTCGAGGAATAAACTAAACGATCTCACGTTATTTATATATAGAAAATTGTGATTATATGTAGTATTTTTTTAATAAATTAGTTGAAGATTATTCCACTATTCTAGGGGTAGGGATTCGATTTTTTTCGCCTAATTATAATGCTGTGCGAAAATGTACAATATATTTTTTTATCGGAACGAACTGGCGACTTTTGTACCTGAAGTTACGACATAAATAATCACGGTAGTACTGTACGACGACGTACAATTACTTTTTACCTTTACGTTGAAAAATACTTAATTAGAGATTTCGTATTCGTATCGTGATTCATTCGTCCTGGAACAACAAATCGCACAACAACTCGCGTATTTATCGAACTCGTGAAACGACAACATAACAAACACGTGTTTTCAAATATCATTCGTTATCTCTGTCTGACCTTGATAAGCATTATATTATTTGTTGTACAGCTGTGAACTATCTTAATGAATAGAGAAATGATTTTCTTAACTCGTGCAAATAGATTAGAAGAGACACGTACAGAGAAAAGTACTTTCTTTTGTCTCGTATTATTAATTACTTTCCGTGTACTTCACGATAGTCGTGTACTTCTTTCAACATACAGTCCGGAGCAATGCAATTATCCTCCTAAACATGCAAGAATGAAGGCCGAGATAAAAAACGTCGATTGGCTACTTTATTCGAGAGATTAATTTTCTCTTTGATGATCTCAATGAACAGCGGTCACTCTTGATAATAAATTAACACGTTGCAGTTCATTGATACCAGTAACGTTTGTATGTATATTTTAATAATATGTTCCACTGTATATGAATTTTTAAAAGTAATAAATTTATTTATACTTATTTTTGTTTCTCTAATGCGTGTATTAATCTTCCCTGAGGTGAAGTATTTAGTATTTAGTATCTAGTATTAATATTCTATTATAATGTTGGTTTTATTAGTGTTGTAAATTCTAGTAAAAAATAACTGTAGTTTTTGAACAATTAGTATGAATAAAGTACGCGATGAAAAATCTAATTAAAGTGTGCACTGCACTTGTTACGTAAAACTTAGATGGTCAAGGGAGTGCTGGTTAACATCGTTCGCGAAAGGAATTGTTATAAATATTGAACAGTGAGAAATAACAAATTTATCATTAATTACTAACTCGCCGATCGAATCGGTCGATAGTGGAGGAGTGGGGAGAGACAGCTAAGCGAGAGCGCTCAGTCAGTCAGTGAGGCCGGCAGAGTTGACAGAGAAAGACTGGTTGTGGTAGTGTGTGTGCCAGGATGTGCCAGGATGTGCCAGGAGTGACCAGGGGGTCCTTGGTGAGTTTTAATTGAAATATTCTTGACTACTTGTTGCTTTATTCACTCTTAATCCACTTTCAACTATTTTATCACGTTTTTATTATCTCGCTTTCTTGTTTGTTCGTCTGTCTGTTCGGCGACTTTTGCAATTGATTTTAAACTAACTTCCTAATTTATTGTTGTAAATCTTATAAGTATTTTCATAGCAATTCAAAATTCACAATCATTAATTTTCACCACTTTCTGTACAAGGTTGAGAATCAGTGTGCGACTAGGAAAAATTATTTTATAATTATAATTATATTATTTTAAATTATTTTATATACTTTTTAGTCCATTTTTAGAAACATGGTGTTTTTTCTTAATTTATTTTTATTTTTTACTGAACTTTACTAATTTTCAATGGTTATCTCCAATATTCTTATTATAATTTCCATCGGGAAGAAACTTTGACAGTTCAAAATTTTATATTTCTGATGGTTGGACTTGTGTTTTTCCTCCTGCTTCTGTTTGTCAAATTAGCACTTTTGCCTATCTAATTTCTCGATAATTACTCGATGTACTAGCGTAACTTTGGTATAAGTCCGGTGTTGTAAGAAAGGGAGCCAGACGGAATATCGCATTCGTTCTGACTCCTTTCCCGGGTCTCTTGTGCAGCAACCTCCTCGTGGTGAGACCTGGGCAATCGGCATTATCCTCTATTCGTAAGATACTGGAAGTTCTTACGAATAGAGGATAATACCGAGCTAATAGCTGCACGTTAACATTATTCGATATCAACGTGTAATAGAATAATTTAATTTCATTAAATTAAATACGAATTTACTTTCAGCTAGCTTGCAGTCGGCCACAAGGGTACATCAATGATTTCTTCATTTACCATTGGTCAGTTCAGTTCGTTATTTTGAAGTACTTGTTCAGTCAGTGAACATTCCAATTTTACTTTGCGTCTAAATACAATTAGCCTATTTCAGTTAGTATACAACAGCCGGGAGTCTTTCATCGTCGACGAAGAGAACACACCAAGAAGAGGACACACACCGAAGAAGACAGTAGCGTATAGATAACTTGCGTTAATCAATAAGAATTTATTTAAACAAAGAAATTATTTGAAGAAACAAGAATTTATTTTAATTAAACAACATATTTATACAGTATTTATACAGTTGAAATTACGTCGTGTTTGGTACCATTTTAATTAGAAAAATGCCACAAATATGTTGGTGAAAGTTTTGCAATGATCAAACTATTTTTATATTGGTATTACAGTATGATAACGTGCGTGTCTTTGAACTATACCGACGCTGCGACTCTCCGCGTCGCATTAGTAGTAGTTCGCATCGATATACCCAAGCCGAGATAAGATTACTACAGTGGAGGGGACATCTTTTTTGCCTTCATTGTGTACGACCCTTTTGCGACTACAGACGCATATAGTATACTATATAGTATATGTATACTATAGACGCGACAGCCTCGGGGGGGATATGGTCTCTTCCACCGGGCAGAGCAGCTATCTTTTTTTATCTCCAAAGACCGTGCCCAACGTAGAGAAGGACAGCGTGGGCAAAGAGAGACCACGAGCGGGCCTTTGAACTGTGCCGGCGACGGCAAATCTTCTCATCTCTTTCTTTTCTATACGGTGACTGTGATTCTTCTAGTAGTGATTCACACCGATATAAATATATCGGGTAAATCCCAAATCGTGATCCTTAAGTAAAGATTACTCTATCAAAAATGTTTTTATCACATAAGCATGGTTTCAAAAGAATTTTCTTATTCAGTGAGAAAGTGACTTATCAGTCATTTTTTTCTAGATATGAAGGTCATTAATTTTAATAGGGGTGAAGTCCTCTTCGACGACAAATTTCCAATTTTGACAATGAAACTATTAGATGCATTGAAAATAATGATCATCATTTTCGAGCATTTATTAAAATAAAGTAATTCAACGGTCAAAGAAGGTCATTGTATAACGTCATTGAAGAGGACTTCACCCCTATTATTAAATCGCGTTAAAAAGAAATATGTAGTTCCATTAAAAAAAGATTGATGACCTTGATGTCTAGAAAAACAAAATTGTTTAGTTAGGTTAATATTGTACTATAACGTTTTTGTTTCTATTATTAAAACTAACAAGGGAACATATTCAGTTGATACGAACCGATTTTGATGAAATTTATGTGAGATATAGTTCTTCAAAAAATATTTCAGAAATGTTTTTTTTTATCGGCAACCATCCACTCTGCAGGGGTGAAAACAGCCCTCAAAATTGGGGATCGAAACCATATTTTTCAAGGTATCTCGAAAACCAGTGGTCGAAAAAATTCGATTTTTTAAAATTGTGTGTTAAAACGTTTGTTAAAATTTTCTTGCACGACTATATTTCCATTTAAAAAAAAATCTAATATATTCGACCACTGGTTTCCGAGATATCTCAAAAAATATGGTTTTCACCCCTTCAGAGTGGATGGTTACCGATAGAAAAAACACGTCTGAAATATATTTCAAAGAACTATATACCTCACATAAGTTTCATCAAAATTAGTTTGTACCAACTGAAGATGTTCCCTTGTAAGCGAGATGTTGGAACTGGTTAAATTAGCTGGGACACCCTGTATATAGATACCCAGTACGGTTGACGCGACCGAATCCCCCCGAGGCTGTCGCGTCTGTAGAATATATATGTACACCGGTGAAAAAGCCCACGGTCACTTGCAGCATCCCCATGAAGCGTGCCTCGAGCGAAACGAATGGTGGGGGGTGTTCTGGCCGAGTAAATCCACCGGATTGGCTAGAATCGTAGTCGGCTGTCCAATCATGGTAGTTTTCGAGCCAAGGACAAGCAAGACAAAGCAGAGTTCCTTCAGAAGTGCGCATGGCATAGCGAGCTGTAGCGTTTACTCTCTGCTAAGCGACGCGCGTGAGTCGACACGGGTTGCTAGTGTAAGCGGATAGAAATGGCGAGCGAGGACAGAGTTTTATTCACTATAAATCAACGTTTGAAGATTCTAAAGGAGCTAAAGACCTGCTCCGTCAGAGATATCGCGAAAAAGTATAACGCGCATCGCTCGACGATATTTCGGATAAAAAAGAACGCCAAAACAATCACCGACTTTGCGAACAAAGGGAAGCTGGATAAGAAACGAAAATCTATGAAGAGACCGTTGTGCGAAGAGTTGGAAGAACGTTTGTACGGATGGTTCCTAGAAATGAGAACTGTAGGAACTGCTTTGTCGGATGCGATGCTTATAGAAAAAGCGAACGAATTGAAAGAAGAGTTTGGAGTATGTTCGAATTTTAAAGCCAGTAGAGGATGGATTACGAAATTTAAGAAACGTTACCAGATTCGACTGGTCCGCACGCACGGTGGAAAATCCAGTGCCAATGACGATTTATCTAATTCTTTTGTACATAATTTTGAGAAGTACATTGAGGAGGAAGAGATCAGTTTCGAAAACATTTATAACATGGACGAAACCGGCTTATTGTGGAAAGCCTTGCCATCGCGAACTCCTAAAGCGGAGAAGAATATCGGTGGACACAATAAGGAAGATTGGTTGACGATAGGGTTCTGCGCCAATGCGAGTGGAACTCACAAAATCGCGCCTCTCGTGATCCACGAATACGAAAACACGGATTTCATAAAAGACTGCATAGGCCAACTGCCAGTAATTTTTAAAGCGCGGAGCAACGCGTGGATGAACGAAAATTTATTCGTGGATTGGTTTGAGAATCATTTTAAAAAATCGGTACGTCAACATCAGTTGGAAAATCAGCTGTGCGGAAAAGTGATTTTGCTTCTGGACGATTGTCCGAGTCACAGATTTCCCAGGGACTACGAACACGATGAGGAATTCGAAGTGAGATTTTTACCAGCCAACACCGTCTCGCCAATGGATCGAGGAATAGAAAAAGTAAAGAGATGTTTCCGGCATAGTTTAACGGAACGGCTGGTTGCCTCTGGGTATGGGATAAACGAATTTTTAAGAAAATATACGATCTTTAATTGTATATACCTGATCAGCGAAGCTTGGGAGGCTCTGACATGCGGCGATATAAAGAATGCGTGGAAGAGTATTCTTCGGAACACGCAGACAGTGGAAGAAACTGAGGAAGATGAAATAATATACGCGATGCAGCAAGCTTGGTCACACTTTTCGGGACGCAAAGTAACGGTCGAATTCGTCGAAAATTATTTCACTGCGTGTAGCGAGGAGGAACGGAGATTGTCGGAACCATTGCGAGAAACAGTCGCGGAGGATGTACACGAAGGAAGAGCTACTGAAGAAGTCGCAGAGGGTGGACGTAAAGGAAGAGCCACTGAAAAAGTCACAGAGGATGGACATAAAGAAAGGGTCTTCGTCCTGAAGGAAGAAGTCATCTTAGAGGATAGACCTGAAGAAATGGCCGTCGTCATAAAGGAAGAAGACGTCTCCGAGGATAGACATGAAGGAAGAACCGTTATCGCGAGCGAAGAAGTCGCAGAGAAAGAAAAACGAGATGTTGGACTGAAACTTCCACCAGAAATAAGGAGGAAACTAGAAGATGCATTCGAGAGCATCAAAACGTGCCAAAATTATTTTCCAAGGTCCGTAAATTGTTTACTGAAGGGAATACAATTATCGATCTTAGGTAAGACAGTTCGAATAGTTAATTTATTAATATTTATTTATTATTAATTGATACGTCGTACTATTTTAAACATTACGCAACATTCTCTTTTTAGGCGATACAACGACAGTTGACAACAAATAAAAAGAAGAAATATTGTGCCGTTGTAAAAATGAATATAGCAGTTGAGAGTTGAAATTATATCTTTTATTTAATGCTAAAAATACCACGGATATATTGACGAAAGAGACATTAAAAAAATTAATAATAATAAAATAGATTAAATACGACTATTGGTGTTACATGAACTGTGCCCACGCTGCGACTCTCGGCATAGTGTTAGTGTGATTCACACCGATATACCGAATCGAGATCAGATTACTAAGTTGGGGAAGGGGGGATATTCTTGGTCGCATCGATCGTGTAGAAATTGTCGCGTCCATAGAATATTTACTGTACAGTAACATAATAACCGCTCAGCTAGAACAAACTAGCGCAGAACAAATAATAGTCGGGGAGAGTTGTTGTACTTTTGACCAGTTTTGCTTCTACGAAACAAACGAAAATAAATATGTAATTTTTTAATAAATATTTAATTTTGGTTTTATTAACTTCTACGATTTTTTAAAAATTTTGTTTGATAAAAGATCAATCTAAGCAGCAATCCTCCTAAAAAGGTTTTCCCTCGTTGCATGCACAAATATCCATTGAAAAATCGTCGGTATGAATTTAAAGAAATATTACTTTTGTCGGTAAAAAGGAAGACTGCTATGGATTTGTACGGTAGAAATCTACTTTAACGACATCTGCCATGTTGATGCGACCCGCCCTGTAATTTCTATAACGCCATTGGCCACATTAGCGTGGCCGTGTTGAAACGTATAATTACTGTTTACTTTTCTTTCGATTATATAAAATAGTTTTATGATTTCGTGGACCTAAAACGCTGAGCGGGTTGCTTACCAAAGGGGAACCGAAAATTGAAAAGCGGGTTGCTCTTCCGAAGGGGAACCGAAAATTGAGAAACGGGTTGCCTACCGAAGGGGAACCGAAAATTGAGAAGCGGGTTGCCTACCGAAGGGGAACCGAAAATTGAACGTCGTGACAGTGTGTAATTTTTGGAGATAGAGAGAGACCAATGTGCCAAGGGTACGATAAAAAATACTTAATTAGAGATTTTGAATTCGTATCGTGATTCATTCGTCCTGGAACAACAAATCGCACAACTTCGCGTATTTGTCGAACTCGTGAAACGACAATATAACAAACACGTGTTTTCAAATATCATTCATTATCTCTGTCTGACCTTGATAAGCATTATCTTATTTGTTGAACAGCAGTAAACTATCTATTATTTCTCTACCAAGAGCGACACTCCTCCTTCCGACTCGTGCAAATAGATTAGAAGAGATACGTACAAATGAAAAGTGCTCTCTTTTGTTTCGTATTATTAATTACTTGCCGTGTACTTCACGACAGTCGTGTACCTCTTTCAACATGCAGTCCGGAGCAATGCAATTATCCTCGTTAAGACAAAGACTAAACATGCAAGAATGAAGGCCGAGACAACATAACGTCGATTGGCTACTTTATTCGAGAGATTAATTTTCTCTTTGATGATCTCAATGAACGCTTGACTCTTGATAATGAATTAACACGTTGCAGTTCATCGATATCGGTAACGTTTGTCTGTATATTTTAATAATATGTTAGATTGTGTTGGAACATCTGCAAAAAGAAAGTCTAGTGTTGAAGGACCCTAACAGTGTCCTTGTATATTTTAACAGTTCTCAGGTCAGAAGTGGAAGGCCTGCAGTCTTTCTCTTCTAAGAGGGTCTGAGCAATAAACTTAGAGTCCGCACGTGTTAGTAATTTCCCGAGTGGACCCAACAGGGTTTTTCCGTCCCCAAACTTTCTCTTTTAGCGTCACTTCAGTTTTGGATCGCGAACCCTACAGAAGTCTTCTGACTTGTTCCCTCGGTTATAATAAAGAACTATCTTGGATTTTGAACAGTGAATTTTATCTTTTATTAAAACCCCATTTCCATTAGATTGCATATGAATTTTTTAAGGTAATAAATTTAATAAATATGTAACTTTTTAATAAATATTTAATTTTGGTTTTATTAGCTAATATATTGTCGAGTCAAATGTATTAGTTACGCGATGAAAGATCGTATTAAAATTTGCACTGTGCCTTGTTATGTAAGATCTCCTGAAATGATAACTAAATCAACTTAATGACTTTACTGTGTCGAGTATTATAACTCATTGTCGTGACACACCCCCGACGCCAGCAAAACAATTTACCAGTATATTTATACACTGTTGAATGATTCACAGACTGTACAATCACAATTATATTTTTACTGCCAATATAAATCGTCGGAATTCCTTCTCGTTTATAATGGCCCCGCGAAAATCAATTAAAAGATACCATATATTATAGTTCTGTATAATTTTATTTATATTTCGACTCTGTATTCTAAATTACTCTGAAAATAATCAACAAATCGAAATAAATAATAATCGTTGAACTCCCAAACAGTAGCTTTTTCAAAATGTAATAAACATATCGAAATTTTGCACGAATGGAAAACAAAGAATAATATGTACTCGGTGTAAAAGAATCTTTATCTTCGTGAAGTGATACATCTGCATTGTTCACTGTTTATCCATATCTGACAATCAGGCAAATCTAGAAGCGTTGAATAAAGATAAATCAAAAAAGGTCTTATCAGATAACAAACACTCCGAAATATTCTATCTTCGAGAATGAGGTCAAGTCTTTCATACTAATCCACTAATATCACCAAACAAATATTTAAATAACTTTTCTCCGTAATTTCACAAAAGTGGATGGTCATATTATGTATAAATGAAGAAGAAAATAAAAAGAATAAATAAGTTAAATGAAGAAGAAACAATTATTATACTAAAAACTAATTTCCAAGAGTAAAGACATGATATATCAGAGAGGACAATAAAAATGTAACTTTTATACTGAAAAATAGTGAAAACAAAGAAACTGTGCAATGTGTTTGTCCATTCACAAAACACGCGTGATAGTCACGTTGTGTTGACAGGTCTAGCGATAAGTATACACTACTACATAATACACGAACTCGCATAAATGTAGAACGTATCAGGGAGTCACGTGCGTGAGTACATATACATGACGGAAAGAGAAGAGTGGGGAGGTTTGGAGCGGTTTGCATAACCCGATTGAAACTCGACGCGAACAGTCAGTAGTATTTCGACGTCGACAGAGATAGTGTCACTGTGTTTTGGCGACTGGTCTTTGGGTCTCTCCCGCCAACTCTCTTTCTCTCTCTCAGTACACTTGTACCTAGTGGTTATAATATCAGCAAGAAACTTTTTTTCAAGTATTGTGATGTGTGCACGTGCTTATCATTCGTCGGTGAGACACCTTGGTTCCACTTTCTGCAGCTAGATCTTCTGCTATGATACCCACCAGAAGAAGAGCTTGATACAGTGTCAACAGTGAGTAAACTAACGCGAGATTAACCAGAACTATTTAACTTTCGACTCGTCGATTTGTTTTTCAAGGTGTGTCTGTTCAAAGAAACATTTCTATAACTTGTCCGTTCGCCGAACATGAAATGTTCGCAACCGTTTTCCAACGAGTTCGATCGCGTATCGATTATTTTTCATGCAGTGTCGTAATATTCTGAGAATTCCTAACGTTGCCGCAGCACATACACTTTCGATTGTAAAATGAAACATATGCGCGAGTTTATGGTTTGTTTAGTGCTGGAAATAAACTCGACAATTTAGTACTTTCACAAGCTACAGTGTTTCCAGTGTTCACTGTCTACTTTCACAAAAGTGTACTCTGTAGATCTGCTCGAGTGTGAGACCACGCGAGTAATTATTATGCGCTTATAACAAAAAAGAATTTAGTAATGCATTATAAACGTAATAAGGAAAAAAACTAATTTCTATTATTTTTATTTTGCATAATGACCCACTGTCTAGATATGAGAATCGAACAATTCTTAATCGTAAGTCCAAAGATCTGACACTGTGAACGCTGGATGGATTATCGTGAAAACCGGAAATAGCGTTGAGGAGATAATCGTGTTTGAAAGATCCTGATAAAAATATCCCCGTTGCTATCAGAGCACAAGGAAGACATTTCTTCGTTGTATATATACATAATAGATTTAATTTTGAGGGGTCGTGTTGAAATTTGTCAAAATTAATCTTCGATTCACAAAATTCACTTCGATACACAAAATTCACTTCGATATTTTGATCCCTTGTCAAAATTGTGTCGATCGCTTGAATAAGACACGTGTATTTTCCAAAAGTTTCGGAGATATCCAGTATTTTTCATTCAGCTTCCTCCTCGAGTAAATTGATTCTGTTAACAACATTTCCTAATCAAATTTTTAAGTTCTAAAATGCAAGAGTAAAAATAAAACGCCTTCTGTAATTGCCCCCGTAATTGTCCAAACGTTTTCATTACACATTATCCAGAAAACCATTTAGCTTGGCAGAAAAACGATTGATTATAATTCCGTCCTTATCATTGAAACGTGATGTTTATACTTATACTTACGAATTGGTTTATTAAAAAATTATAAGGATTGCAAGCAATGACTTACGCGAAAACATGACAGGAATCCAAACTTTCATATGGACTTTGAACTTGAACCTTGCATTCACCTCCCAGGAGACGTGCGGCGTGCTGATAAACGAAAACAGCTGATAGATGAATTCTCCTGGATCTACGTCAACTGTCTATACAGGGTACTCGCGTTATCACTAGCTAGCGTTTTCATCCTAGACTATTGTGATTCGGGAAAAATGAAATAAGAAAATTATTTCGAAAGTAAATACTACTCATCACCGATTTTGATTTTAACCGATTTTGATTTGATTTGAAAACTAAAAGAGACCCTCTATATTAGAGAAGGAAACAGTTGTTCAAAATGTCGAGATTTATTACATATTTAAATTTCATCAAAATCAAAGATGAATGGTACTTTGTAAATAATTACTACTGTTTTTTGCAAGCAATGTAATGGTTTTATTTCTTTTATTAATTCTTTTATTTTATTAAAAATGTAGGTGTTCTTCAAATTTTTAAACGGAATGCTATATATATATATATTTTTTTGCTATATATATATATATTTATATATTTTTTTTATGTCAAAGCGTGTCCCAGATTGAATGTATTCATATTCGACACAGCGACCTTCGAGTTCACACAAAGTCAGAGAAAAACGCTATCTGTTAATGCCGCGAACACCGTGTATATGGAAAATAGTGACGGACAGAGTTCTGAAATATGCATGCAAATTGATTACTCGGTGACTGATATACTGCAGTATCGACACCAAAATTAATGTTCGTCTCTTCTATTTCGTGGTTCGATCGATCGTATAGCAGAGTTGGGCAAACATTTCATTTGAATAAAAATTTTCGCCAAACTCTGTCATACAACGAATCGTCAAGAGGAATAATAATGAAAAAACTTATTGTCGCTATTTCGTAAAATTTATATAAAATTGTCGGAAACGTTTTGTTTACACGCAATCTAAAAAAAAACTTGAAACTTTTCCGACAATTCACTATTGTATTTTTTTTTATCGCATTGTTGAAGATAATGATAGAACGTAGGTATTTTGTGATAAACTAATTTTCTCTAACGACCTATCTTGTTCGTTATGAAATAGCACGTGTCGTGCCACGAATGTGTGCGCTTTCGTCACGTTCGGACATTGCATAATAATAATTATTTCTCCGTGTATGAAATACTTTCGAAACAAAATTAAAAAATCGTAATTTAAATTTGACACGTTGGCTCTTATAGCAATGTAATAAAATTTCGAAGAACCAGTGTGAGAAATATTAATAGCGCATTGTTAAAAGCGCAGTATATGTATACATGCATCTCAACAAAGATAGGACAATGGAACTATAATACTCTTGAACTACAGTTGTGTTTTTACAATGTTTTTTTACGTCTTTGTATTGCTATGTGTACACATATAGTATACGTATACTATACTATAATCTGAGCAGATCGATAAGTAACACAGCACGACTTTTACCGCGGCTAGGATTACTATGCAGCCACACTCTAGTCCGAGAATGTCCTGTGCGTCTAATATTTTTGAACAAACATAATTTTGCAATTTAAAAGAGTCTCGACGTTTAGATTTAGGTGTGGACCATTTTTTTCAAGAGAAAATGTTTTAACAATTGATCGAACGCGTGCGCCAACAACGATAACTTAAATTTTGTTGACCTTTGCTGACCTTTTTAGTGAACAAAAAGAGAACATTTAAAAAGATCAAGGAGATCAACAAAATAAAGAAGAAATTTGTTGGTCGATCCGATAGTTATCAAATCTTCCATATAGCCCCCAATAATTTTTATTATTATATTAATATTTTTTATTATTAATAATTTTTACCTTTTAAACCAATGGCCATGAAAGGGTAGTGGACAAGTTTGAACGATTTAGCCCTCTATGTAACTCTTTAAAAATAAAATAGCCTTCTTTTAAACTAATTTTTACAAACTACTTTTACTTTTGTATTTTGTTTGATCTCACAACTTTTTACGGATATAAGTAGGCCGTAAGGGTAAGAAGTACTTGCAACAATATTCAGAGCAAGGATAACATTTCATTCCATATTTTCCCACAACCGTTAACGATACACCGTAAATCATTTACAACCGGCAAATTGCAATTCTCAATAACTTGATATAATAGCTGACGATGTATATAATCTCCACACCTCTCGACCGTGTCCGTACACCTTTCACGTTTCAATAAGCTTACTCTCACACATAAGCGCAACGTTATAAGACCTCGAGAGTGTAACACAATATGCGATAGAAGAAATACATTCGTTGCTGAAATTCTATTGACGTAAGCATCGAAGTTGCACGACTATTAAAACTGGTAAATGAATTATAAAGACTCGAGAGCCACGTGAAATAAATAAATGAAAAAATATTCTGCACCAGTTGCAAGAAAAAACCAGATAAAAAAATTCGTACATTCTTCTTCTTCACAGTTGTCACCTTCGTCTTTCTGCTGTAGTACTTACAGTTAAAAAAAAATGTGTGTGTTTTCGCTTGATGAATATATCAGCTGTGCGAACCATTCCGAAGAAATATTGTTTGATCGGACGCGAGACTGTTCGCACAATTGCCGTCGTGACAAATGCATGATTATCTTCTATCTGTTCGCGGCTTTATTGCATATGCAAGTGAAAATGTGTAACCACAATTCAGACCTATCATCCTGTAGTGAGTAGTTTCCTCTTTTAATGCGTCATGACTTTTATCGTAGGTCAACCTCCCCCGGTCGATGCGGACATTCTTTTAACGACTGTTTTCCTGTAACCAGTTGTACCCTTCTTCCATTGGGATACATTAAAATTTATTGCTTTCGTTTAAATGATAAAAAAGTTCGCCCTCGAAAAGAAATCTTAATTGTAGTTTAAACATTCGTTCAATCTCCAATCACACGTTTAATCTCCAATAGCGTTTTTACAATAACGCTAAAATAACTCTTAATCCTCCGTCTTTGTTGTTAGATCAAAATAATAAATGAATTGTTAAATGCAATTTACAAAATTCGAAGTATACAAAGGAAACAAGCGTATTTATACCTGTCGAATTGTATACATCGGGTGCTAAAATAGAAAGAACGTAACGATCATTATTACAACATTATTACAACAAATTTGAAAGACAATTCAATTGCAGAAATAGTTCGTGAGTGGATGTATAAAATTTCCACGGAGTATTCGGTAAGATGACATTTAATTAAATATGTTTGTTGGATGTCGAAATTATTGTGTCAGCCGCAGTATGGCGGACAGGAAGTTGTTACTTGAAGCTTCGAGAAATACGATTACAATATGGTGAGACTTTTAATAATCGAGTCGAGAGGTTTTTTAATTGCTCGCGTGGCTACTGCGATCGCATTGTTTGAAACACTATAAAAATTAATTATATTTGGATGTAGCTAAGCTTGGCGTGTTTGAATTGGTGGTTCTATTGAGCCATCGATGTCGTCACTTCCGTGCTCACGGCGTTGCCAAATCGACCATTGTTTCAATCGTGAAAAGGACCCTTGCGTGGTTCGTGTTGTGCGTTGTGCCAGTGGGTCGTTCCGCGACAGTTAAAGTAGTTATGTTGTGCTGTGAAGAGGAGAATTATGACAAATACGATAAAAAATAGGAAACGACTGCCTTGTGCATTCGTGAAATAACACGTATACGAATCACGCGAGGCGAAGACCAGGCTGCCAGCTAAGCTTTCAAAAGTAAAACCCACTGAACATTTTCTGATAAAGTAGGTAAACCGCATGTTTAAATATAACACATTGCAGAGCGTAAAAATCTTGTCCGCGGTAGTAAACAAAGAACCTTGCTTTCTATTCTACCACAACGTAGTATTTCGGTGGCCGACATCTTCCTGGAATGTTGTTTTTCACACGGTTAACGTCTATCTCCTTATATGTAGTTTTTCTTCGAATTCTAAAAATGCCTGTCCGTGATTGTCGACACAACTTCCAAGCCAAGTGATTGCCAAGTTTCTGAGTGCTTCTATTTACAGTATTAAATACAAACGAAGTTCTAATAATCACTTGTTCACTTTTCAACTGGTTCAATATTGAATGTAATATTTCTAAATGATACATATTATTATTTTTCTATATTTTGGCATGTTTGCTTGACTGTATCGTGATTCGTATTTATCATAATAATCGATTTTTTTATCCCGTATTAGATAATGCTTATGCAATACAAACAATTGCACTCTAATGTTGATACAAGGAAATGTTTCATTTCCTTTCATTTTTCTCACATTGTTTAGGAGTCTTCATTTTCCTACTAACATCCATTGCTCTGATATTCTGTAAAAGTATGTAATATAGTCAAAGCAGTTCTGTTTATTCAGATTTGATATATATATATATATATGTATATGTGTCAATTTGTATACATAGTTTATCATTAAATATTTTTATATCTTCCGATATAAATTTTCATTATACTATATATCATTGTTTACCTTTAAATAGGTATTTAGTAAATGTATATATAAATTAGGATTCACACGTACTTCAGTTCGACCTCTGTACAATACAATGAATCAATAATTTAGAAACATTATATATATAATGGTTGGAAGCATATAGTCTCCTCAAACGATATTTCGATTTTGTTATACAGTGTCTCTTTCAGAAGTCTCTGTAAGATATAATATATTGTTACGTTCGAGATTATATATTATATAATATATTATATATAATAAATATATTATAAGGTGTACTTAAAACATGTTTATAAATATATATATTCTATAATGAAAAAGTATTTGAGGAAAAGATATCTTGTTGAGTTCGACAAAGTTGACATAACTAGAGATACCATCTAGCATTCCTTACAACAAGTCCGTTATTACAGAAAATTAGCTGATGTGAATTGAACACACCTTGAAAAACAGAAAATTGAAAGAGAAAAACAGTGAGACAAAAAGAAAATATTAGTAATATGCAGCGGATGTGCTTTGTAGAGAACAAAAAGGAGGAGCAAGCGAAGCTGCTTGAGGAGTCACGCGAGAGTAACTTCATAGAGGTGGCGACCAAACAGACATCGGAGATGAGGGGAACGAAAAGAGACTGGATTTTTAGAGTCCAGGTAATTGTTAATAATTGTTATCTGATTCTATACCCTAGATACATTCTCATTTGGATTTATCGATTATTTAGGTACATAAGCTAGAAAAAAATGAGGTTCTATATGTAGTGGGTAATTTACCCGAATTGGGTGCTTGGAATCACAATCAGGCGATTCAGATGTCCCAAGAAAATAGCAGTCAGGATTCCTCTATGTTTTTCGATGGTAACAGTAGCAGAGGATTTTATAACGATGCTGCAGGAGATATGTTTCGCGATGAAGAGGACGAGTAAGTAAAAATTTGTTTACAATCCTATTTGTAAATCCTATATTAATTTTCTAAGGGTATCAATTTTTCAGAAGCAGCCAAATATTTTCACAAAAAGTTTCACTTCCCACTGATACCGATATAGAGTTCCGATATTTTGTTGCTGTTATCTGTCAATCTAACGGTACCAAGAATTCAGCCAAAACTCTTATTATCCGGCAGTGGGAAACACATTTGATACCTCGTCTCATCAGGAAAAATAGTATGTAATTAAATACACAAAAATGTATTTGTATAATTCGATGGGTGGATGTGTTCAATACAAACGATTGTTACAGTTCCCAGCAATTTTACTCAGGACACATTGCCGGATCCAGACATATTTGGGTACTACAATGGTTACTCTAAAATTGAACGGGGATGGTTAACGGATGAAACTGTGATACAATTTAAGCTATTTAATAATCCAATTAAGTTATGGAAGGACCGGTTGCAGAATAGGAAAGTTCACATTAAAGTATGTGCTTTGAAGTTATATTATTCGATTGCAATATGAAACGTTCGATTTTCAACAGAGTAACATTTATGTTTCAGATGACACCTGTAAATCTAGTTAGACATAATTCCTTAGAACTACAGCAATTTGGAGGAGATTGTGTAGATGATAGTCTTTCTATGGATACACAAGATATTATCGATGAACCTGCCTTTAGTATTACAGAAATTGCGGTACGTATATAATATTGTTGTCCGTGAAATAAGAATATTTGATAGAATTTAATTGCGCATTTTAGGTAATGAATGACGAAGAAGCCCGCTTCAAGATTCAGGAACAATTTGGCCGAGCTTGTCACGAAGACGACTTTATTGTCTTCAATGTTGCCGTTCGATATCCTGAAACTGTTGTAAGTAATCCTACTATGAGCTCTATCAGAAAGTCATAATGAGTACAGGGCTCGATGAATAACCATTGGTTGGTATTTATTGCTTGCATTGCTTGTAATTTTTGTAACATATGTTATGTGTGTGAAACAAAACTCCCGTATAATATTTTCAAAATCGATGCTTTCTATCTTTTGTATTGACAGTTCTACAAATGGAAACATTACCGAAAATAAGGTACGATGTCCTTTTTTGATTTGTCACCATGGTATAAATGACAAAGGTACATCTTTGTTTAATGTGTATAATAATCAAATAAACGAGTGAAGAAAAGATTGATTAGACAATAGTAGGCTTGGCGGAGCAATAAATGACAAATTGGTGGTAATTCATGAGAGTATTAGACACATTAAAGATACGCATTGACCATACCATGTGAGTTTTCAGTAGACCCACGAGTAGGCTGGCCACGTCTTCTCTCTCGCGACTTGTTCAAATTACTTGGTAAAAGATAATTAAACTTGTTCAGCAGCTATTGCCCTCCTTGGAAAGCCTGAAGCGATGTGTCACGCGCACCGGCCTGGATTGAAGACAACCGTCAGCTTTGTACAAAGCAAGACCTCTGCAAATGACGATGCTAACATGCAATCCGATGTATCGATGCTAAGCATCGACTACCACTTTACATCTGTGTCACATGACATCACACAGAGATATGATGGTTTTGATTGTCGTTCACCCTACCGCACCTATCCTCAAGCTGGCCTCTCGTGTAAATCTATGAATTTCAAATGATTGTGCATTCTGGGAATTTATCGAAATTCAATTAGACAAAAATTATTTCGTAGACACAACATGATCCGTTTGCAATGTGTATGTTTATATATATATCGATTTACGTGAGTCGCAGCCATCCTAAGCAACCCTAAAAAATTTAAAGATGTCAACGCTATCACACCTCATATCCATCTGTGTGCGTCGAAAATGGTGAGGCTCCCATCACTCCTATATCCTTTTAGTGTACTACTAATATTTTTTAGCTGACCAACTCTACCATACGTGGCACCGCTGCGCGGCCAATGTCAGACTAAGCTGTCAGAATCTTCTGAATCCGAATTACAATCTTTGCAGATTATTTGATATCGAAATTTAATAATGAATGATCGGCAGGTGTTGCGGGATACGCGTCACCAAGCAGAGTACAGCATTTGGCAATTATTGGTCTGGTTCATTGCTAGATTATGTAGGAAATAAATGATTCCTCGTTTTGTTACTTATTAGTAATTTCTTAGTAATTTCTTGCTCTTGCCGATGAACTTTTTTCCATACTGTTTAACAGAATTGAAACGTTTGCTAGATGAAAAGAAACGAAAGATGTACAAGTGTCCTTGGTCGATATGGTTTAATTCCTACGAATTTTAGTGATCATGGATTTTGAATAATTTGCCATAAGCTCTTCACGATTATTAGAACTTGTGATATTTCTTAGTCTAGAGACATTAAGAAAGTGATTCTCCAAAATGATTTTCTTTGATTATTGGATTTAATTAATACTTGAAACAAGCTATAGCAGATAAGCAAAAAATACTGATGCATTTGGTGTTGTTGTAAATAGAAGTATTTTTCTGTACATACTAAGTAGACTGTTTTTTCAGGCATACTTAGTGGACTACTACGTGTACAGCTCAAGGTGTTTTCCAGGAGAACCACCATGTCATATTGGTTTCAGCTACATCTTACCTAGCACATTGCAATCTAGCGTTGGACTCTTAACGGTACCAATTACAAGTACAAAACACAGACCAATTGGTAAGATAATCATATTTAAATTCTCAGTTTTAGTTAGAGTTGTTGCCCGAGAATTATCGAGATCTCGCACAGTGGGGTAAACTGACTTTACTCGATTCAAAAAGAAATCAGTCAGATTTCCCCACTGTGGGTTTTCGTTTTTCCTTACCAGTGATAAAGATAATTAAAGATGACCCTTGCTTTATTTTAGGACAACTTACAGTGGAATATGTTGTGATAAAATCAATCCCGGATTATCCATGGGACATGAGTATTTCATACGCAAAACATTGGGAACAGCGGTGGTCTGGACTGGATGTAGGACATAGGGGTTTGGGTACATCTTTCCATACAAAAAAGTAAAGTACCGAGCTTTAATTTACAGAAAAATTAAATTCTTATATTAATTGATAAAAGTACAAATTCATATTGTTTTGTTGTTTTCAGTTGTGCTAATGTACGCGAGAACACGATAGCTTCTTTGAAGACTGCGTCGCATCATGGAGCTGACATGGTCGAGTTTGATGTCCAATTGTCTAAGGATCATGTACCTGTTATTTACCATGATTTCTACGTTTCCATTTCACTGAAACGTAAGAAGCAAATAGAAGCTATGGACATGCTGGAAATTCCAGTTAAGGATCTTACGTTAGAACAGCTGCACTTGCTAAAGGTACATTTTATCCAAGTACTTATAAAAAAGTGATAAATATTTTCTTAAATTTAGGATCATATAGAATAATAATGTATGGTTTTAATCGATATATTAGACATGTATTTTCGTGTTCCTATTCACGTTTATTTACAGTACATACTAGGAACGAAGACATCCAATTTTATTTTCTTATTTTATTGTAAAATTTGTTTTAGGTTTTTCTTTTGAACGCGGGAAATTGCTAACAATTTGTGCACGAATTATCCCAATATAGATATACGACATAAGGTGTCCATCGGGTGTGAATTTTAGAAAACATTGCACTTTCATTTGTACATATTACGCGACACGGGTAATGGGAAACGGAAGTCATCGGATCCTTCTTTCTTTCATTGATAAGATACATCCGATAACGATCTTTCTTGCCTCTGACTAACCAATAGAGAATGCGGCTTTTGCAATAATACTACGCGTATTAATATTTCGCTTTTTATGTCTTTATTTTGTATCGAAGCAGAAATCGAAAACAACAGGGAGTTCTATCGAATGCGGAAGCACATGACATAAAATCATGAACTTGTAGGAGTAGCATATCTATTCGTATTTGTCTCTTTTTTTGATATTCAACAGGATTGTTGTTACCCGGGGGACTCGTTGGGTAAGGTGCTGTATTTCGTTGATAAAGCTGAACAGGGGGTTACGCAACTGGTGAGCTTTCATATCGCTTGCGTCATCTAAATTATCACCGGAAAGATGATAATCGATTGGTTATATACATAAATAATTTGATGCATGCTCGTACACATATAAAATATACTCTAAAACCGATTAAATACGTTTTTTTCAATCATGTCATACTACTGCAACACATGACTCCCAAAAATCACATCGTAATGCTACAATGCGCACGTCACGCTTCGATCTGATGGCTAAAAGATCTAACCCCGATTAATTATAAATAATTAAGGTAATTCGCTGGTATCGTGTTTTATAAATCTAAAAATGCTTTTTGATATTTATTCTTAGGATCAACGTTTTTTCTTCAGTAAGCTTCACCAATTTCACTCTCCCTCTGTTCTTGCGTATCTGTTATCTCACAGAAGATAAAGTGGAAAGTGTATCTCATCAAAAAATGTATAAGACACATTTATTACGGCATGTGAATAATATCATGACGAACGTGATATTATTTTTAACATGTTTACATCGCTACAGAGTGTTTACGTTATCCGGCTTGATCAGAAATATATTCTGTTAAACTGTTTCATCATTTTTATTTGTGCGCATCATTATCAAATGAATATTTTCTTACAGGTGTATCACGTGGCTGAAGGTCGAGAGAAGAATCCAAGATTTTTCGACGAAGACTTAGAAGACCATCAACCTTTCCCTACTCTGCAAACCGCGCTGCAGGAATTGGAACAACACGTCGGGTGTAATATCGAAATTAAGTGGACTATGCAGTTGAAGGTAAATATAATTAATTTATATACAGAGTGGCCTGCATAAATATTTTTTTCTACAAACTTCTATACGCTTAACAATATAACGCATGTACACAGGATGGCACGTTCGAACTGAACCATCCGTTTGATCTCAATCTGTATTTGGATACAATACTCAAAGTCGTTCTGGAACATGGAGGAGACAGGAAAGTTGTTTTCTCGTCCTTTAATCCAGACATTTGTGCCATGATTCGTCTTAAACAAAACAAATACCCGGTAGTATTTTTAACACAAGGCATCACTTCGAAATATCCTACTTATCACGATCCGAGGTGTCAAACAATACCGATGGCTGTCAGACACGCTTTGGCTGCTGATATATTAGGAATTAATGTACATACAGAAGATATACTTAGGGATCCGTCTCAAGTTAAATTTGTAAAAGATGCTGGCTTGATAATCTTTTGTTGGGGGGATGATAACAATGATAAAGCTACGATTCAACACTTGAAAAAGCTCGGATTGCACGCGGTTATTTATGACAAGTAAGTCCTATCTTTAGCATTTTCATTCTTATAGCCAGATATTATTTCTTAACACCCTGTACTGTTACAGAATCGATGAGTATAACGCGAAAGAAGTCAAGGAGAGTATATTCTTGGTTGATGCTAGAGAAAATCAGAAGGCGCTGATTGCTTTAGCGCACTGCAATCAAGCTTCTTCACAGCAACCTCAAATTAGTCCTCACAACTCGGAGAAGGTGAAATTAAATATTTGTCGTTTTTTTTACGATAATATATATTCTTCAGCATCGTTATCTTGATTCATGTTCATTGAATTATTAAAAATTGAAAATTTTTAATATTTATATTATAGGATTATTATATGGATGTCGATAAATCGCAAAACAAGATCACAACCATATCGAGTACAAATTCGCTAACATCTTTTGGTAAGGATACTAATGGTGGTGATAATATATATCCCATGTCAACTATTAAATTACCAAATACATGTGACCATCAGGAGAGCAAAGAGATCAGTGATGTCACAAAGGATTTTAGCGATTGCGCGAAGTCCTTCGGCCACTCGTTGAAAGCTAAAAGCATCCCAGACATAGTTTGCGAACAAACAGCTGCGATACCTGGCATCTACGAAGAGGCTAAGTCTCCGACGGACTATATCTGATGTTTCTCCTTTAGTCTATTCTGTTTTCACAGAGCAGACATTCTCTAGAAAAGGACCTATCACAAAAGAGGAAGAAAAATTTAAAAAAGAAATTTTGTTATAATTCATAATTTTACTATAATATTTACACGGAGGGGTTAAATAATTTAAAGTTCTACAGTTCTAGGATCCACGAAGCTGGATCGCCTTATAAAGGCCATTACACGGATTGTATACGTACACCCAATACGCAAAAGAAACGATCGATTTCACTTTTTACATCATTTTATCGTTCCTGTGGATCGATCGACTTGATTGTCCATTTTATATTTCATCTTGTTTAAAATAATATAATGGCCTTTTTTCAAACATTCAATCAAGTCCGATATCAGTTACAAGAAACGAGTTTAACTCCTATTGCTTCTGCCTGTGGTAGGTAAAAACTGAAATCGTAAATTTTTTAGTACAAATACCTTCGACACTTTCATTTAGTTCGTAAAAGCATCGCTATCTCATAATTTCATCCTCTAGAATTTGAAAATTAATTTAGAAACAAAATTAACACTTAAGTGACATTAAAAAAAATATATGACGTCGCAAGCATATTTTTTTTTATTCGAATAATTAACGAGTAACACAAGAGAAAACATGAATTGCCTTCGACAGCATGAAACATTGACAAAGCTGCAAGGTAACTATTTTTTAACAGACATAGAATATTTTACGTTTATTTATTTAGACCTCCAATTTTATAGTATAATATCCTTAAAACTAAAAAGTGAAAAGAATTTCTTCATCAAACGAAAGTTTTTTGTCGAAAGTTTCTTCGTTTGCGAATATAAAAAATCACTTATAAGAACAGACCACAAAGATTGTACTTTTTCGTCCATATTACATAATATGGTGTTGCCAAGCATAACATTTTTCATTTACAAACGAACATGATTCTTTTTTTTTTTTTTTTAAATTTCAGTGAACTTTTTAGATAAACACATACAACCGAAAAATTTTCAAAAAATTCGCTTTATAGGTGAAATTCAGTCCTGGAAATTGATGTCTATTAATCTTATAACTGTGTCAGCGAGCAAATTGAATGTTTAGCAAACAAGATATCTTTTCAAAGTTTTTAACAGAGAAGATAATTTATACTGGTATACCGCACTGGTAGTATGCTATTATAATTAAAAAGTAAACGATTGTATCAATCGTTACGATTCAGGCAATATATTATACAATGTGTCGGTTGATGGTTTTAAAAACGATGGCCATGAATATGTTAAAGGTACACATAAATATGTCGTAATTGTACATATTAAAGTGCATCAAGTGGAACGGTTGCTAATTCTTTCTATTGCCGTAGAGGCAACACATTGTAATAAATCAATTGACGATTATTTTAATCGGTTCGATAAATTTATAATTAATGCATCCGTAGAATTTTGCAAATTCCGACACATAGGTTAATGCGTTACAGTCTCCAATTGTATACTGATAAACATCATATATATTTCAGATTTATAATCATGTGTCTGTTTTTATCTCTCCCTATTAATGAAGATAGATCGAATGTGCAACAATTTAATTGTAAATGCGACAATTAAACTAGTTTTGTAAAAATTCTACAACTATATTGGCGTATATATAAAAGACAAATAAGAAATAATATTTTTGCATTTGCATTTGAAGCCTTTAACTTATTTACTGTGAGTACCTGACTTGAGAGTATAGTTGCTAAATGTAATTAATATAAAGAACGCATTATGGGTCGTTTACTTTGAATTGCAGTACAATAAACAACTTAGAATTTGATGTGTCTATTTTATTTATAACATTAATTTCGTTAAATTTGTCAGATTCTATTAAAACTTTCAACAAAACAAATTTCCACCTTTCGTTCGTACAATTATTTCATAATTTCATATTTACGTATCACACACTGAAGTATTTTTAATTTGAATCGGATGTTGTTAAAATTAAGATCCGACCATAATGTAGTAACAATGATGATTCCAACATATGAAAAGTTTATTTTCGTGTTATCAATCTATTTTATAAAATAAACATTTAATTAAATGTGCGAATGCAATGGCTGTTGTAACAATATTCATTCGCACAATAAACATTAAGTTATTAGTTTACGCAAATACACGTAAATGCTATACATATAAACAATGGAGAAAAACATTTTTTAAAATCTCAACTTTTTTCGTACCATATCCTAAATCTTCCCATTATTTCCATATACAATTATTTGAAATTATGCAAAAACTATGGTAAAAATAGGCGACGTCGCGATCGCTCGCGAATATTTAAAGAAATTACGGCTGGAAATACAATTATTACTTTTTAATACAATTATATTATTATTATATATTTTTCTAATATAAAATACCGTAATTTCCTTAGGTAGTAGAAATGTAGAATAGCTGAGAAGTATATTATATCTAAACATTCTAATGTAGGAAGAAAAAGAATAAAAACGATATTCACATTCCAGCCGAGTATTTTGAATATTTCTCCAAATTATGTATACATATACATATATTAATTGATCGGTTGTAGAATGAAACATATAGTTTCTTAATTAATTATGATTGAAACAGAATAACCTAATCATTATTTCCAATAGCAACGTTACTGGCTGTAACTACCTCAATCCGCACTTTGTATGGTGGTTTCTTAGTACAAGTGTCCCTGGAAACTTTCGAATATCGAAACAAGGAGAATTTAATTCATTTTTCTAATATAAAATACCGTAATTTCCCTAGGTAGTAGAAATGTAGAATAGCTGAGAAGTATAATTATATCTAAACATTCTAATGTAAGAAGAAAAAGAATAAAAACGATATTCACATTCCAGCCGAGTATTTTGAATATTTCTCCAAATTATGTATACATATACATATATTAATTGATCGGTTGTAGAATGAAACGTATAGTTTCTTAATTAATTATGGTTGAAACAGAATAACCTAATCATTATTTCCAATAGCAACGTTACTGGCTGTAACTACCTCAATCCGCACTTTGTATGGCGGTTTCTTAGTACAAGTGTCCCTGGAAACTTTCGAATATCGAAACCGCGTTCGAAACAAGGAGAATTTAATGGCGGTCGAAGAGCCCCCACCCTGACCTCGTATGCAGAGACAGTCAAGGTGTCAACAGGCGAGGCCGAACAGAGTTTACGCGTTAATTTTCGTCTGTTCGTATTTGCACGTTTATTTCGATGCTTATCGTATCGCGCTAGAACATTTGAACCCGGTAGAGCGATTACATGCTTTCGGTACAACTGGCGTTCGGAGAATGCAACTATCCAGAACATAGCACGGAGCAGATTTTTCTGACGTGTATGTGTGTATACGTACATAATGTTTTGATTCAATCGCAGCTGAGGTTCTCTCGCATCTATTTCGACAAAGAATGTTCTTTACCGATTTCCTTTCCGCTAACAACAGTGTACAAGTCGGTTTTTAAATCTCCCCTTGCTGAACACTGCAGCTTTTCCGCGGTGCAATATACTCGTGTGTCGATATTTATTACAGTATAATGCTTTTTATTTAATAAGTGTACACATTCCGGACCGAGTATGCTCGACGTTGCATTATTATTGTACAGTGTCACCGTGACAGCGTGTATCACGACGATTATAGCAGCGTATTGAAGTTGTTTTTATGGTATCGAATTAATAAATATCTTTATAAACAATCACCGTATAGAAACTTTATTGCACTTGTCTTGTGTCGATTATAATTTCTAATTATTTATTAAGCGGCAATATTCTATTGTTTTCTATTATTGTCTAGATATAATTAATCTATGTCTTTCGCTTCTCTTTAAATATTTTAATATTGTTTAGAACCAGTACATACGTCAATTCACTATACGTTTATATAATGTGCACATAGATTATTCAGCAAAATTTTTCTCGACAATGTTTTTGTTTTGTTGTTTGCATGAAACACTACTTTTCGACGAAACCTGCTTTTATAAGAATTCGTAGAATTTTGATTTTTGAAACGATTTTTTGTAGAATGATCGAATTAACGTTGAAATATTTTTTAGATACGACTCTTTATTACGAGTCTCGCAACGTAATTACTAAGAAACACTAATTCAATTAACGTGGATGATGAGCTTTATCTTATCCAGCAGCGTTGAGGTAAATATACTGTAATGGGGTGGGTCTCATCCACCACAGTATGGATTACAATATGGAGTTGCTTCTTGCGGGGCTTACAATTAGCTCCGCAAACATCTCCAAAACAGGTACCTTGTGATAAAACACGGAAAGTTTTTACCGACTCTTGGGGAATTATCAGCGACGGACCTTTAGGCTCAAATTATACTCAAGACTCCCACTGTGAATGGCTCATAAAAGGTTAAACATCTCTGTAATATAACTTTCTCATAGTTGTTTCTTTTAATAATAGTTATTTATCGTATTTCCATCACTTTTGCAGCAAACAACAGCCGTCAATTTATTACCTTAAGTTTCCGTACCATGGGAACAGAATGCAGTTACGATTATGTTTTTGTTTATGACGGGGATTCCTTTCGATCGCCGCTTTTAGGAAGTTTCAGTGGAAAGACGGAACCGCAGCAAGTGACATCATCGTCTGGTTATGTAAGTTGATATAAAATCTCTCAACTATGCCGATACTTATCATAATCTTATGAATAATTCAAACGGTGCAATCAATAAGGAGCACTGTGGTACATCCATTCCTTTTTTTGCAGATGCTAATATTATTATACAGCGATACAAATTATGTATTGGATGGTTTTCATGCAGAGTTCTCGGTTACAAATTGTCCAAATAACTGTACAAATCATGGAAAGTGTATTAATAATAAATGTGTCTGCGAAAACGATTGGGGTGGTAGAGATTGTTCGAGGGCACTTTGCCCAAACAATTGTAGCTATGGCGGTGACTGTAACACAAAAAGGTGTCAATGCCATGATGGATATTCGGGACAGTCTTGTTCGTTACATAAAACTCATCCAGAAGGCAATAAGTATGTCGTTAGACGTTCTATTTTGTTAAAATAGTTCAATATTAGCTAAAACATAACACGTCTTAAACAGGTGGCACTGGCTTTCGCATTCAGAAGGTGGATTGAGACCACGAGCAGCTCATACAGCAGTATACATAAAAGAATCCGATTCTCTTTATGTTTTTGGTGGCTACGATCTCAATGATATACTCAGTGATTTGGAAGTGTACCAATTTAGCACAAGTCAATGGGAAGATGCGTATGGTAATGTACTAGGTAAGGAAAACATTTCCTTATTACATTTATAGGATTGTAATTAGCAGTTAGAAAATTTCTACACCGTTATTCAAAATATTGTTTGAATTATTAATTAGTATGTCGTTATAACTGTGTATCATAATTTATTGATTACATCATATGTTCTACAATGTCTATCTAATGTGATATATCCTTTCCGAATAGAACGCACCTCATCTGCAGAATATTTAGATCCTATGCTCATTGGTACCGAGTTAGAACGAATGGATGCAGGTGCAAAAGAGTTATACGGTGTTCATCGATCATCCCTCATGTTTAGGGTACTCTACAGTATTAAAGACAATAATACTTTTAGTCTACGCAACCATGGAAACTCAGAAAATGGACATGGTTGGCCAGAATTTAGAAATACTCCAGAACACAAAGCACACGATAGAAAGATTCAAGAAGCCAGAGATAGCGAAGCAAGTAAAAGTACAATTAGAATAGAAAGAAACGACGATCTACGAAGGAAACACTCTAGGCATACGAAACTTCGATATGCACAAACAACAAGGTAAACGTATTGAATATTGTTGATGTTATTAAATCTCATTTAAAAATATCTTCTTTTTTTTTATTACTATATTAGACATCGTAGGAATCTTGAAGATTTTGATCTTTATCGAGAACTTCACGCTTCGAATATAAAAAGTGGTATATCAAATTGGGAAGAGCAAAGCGTTGAAGGCCCTGTTCAAGAAAATATTTCTATCGAAGAGCCTAAATCATCAACCGACGAATCGTTTAAAGACGAATCCACGAAATCTTCTATTGACGAATTGCCTAAACCGAGCCCGCGTTATGGTCACGCTGCTTGTAGATACAATGGTTAGTTACCAGAGGTGTACAAGAACCCGAAAATGTCGGATCGGAACGAGAATTTTATTCGAATTGGGGCAGGTTCTCGAAAATTTCGGGATTCTCGAGAATATTCAGCAGTCTCGATATATTCTAGAAGACCAACTCGCGTCGACCAATTGGGTACCCAACATTTTCGGGGTTTCACACACCTCTATTAGTTGTACATACACATGTTTGCAAGTGAAAGAAAATTTAATGTAATTTGTGATCTCATTGTGTTTTCAGACGGTTTTGTCATATACGGAGGGAAAGTGCAAGATGGTTCTTTATCAAATGAATTGTGGCATTATAATGTTAACACGCGTATTTGGACGTTACGAGCTAAAAATTCTCCGTTCTATCCACCACAATTGACAAGACACACTCTTACTTTAGCGAATGATCATATTTACCTTTTCGGTGGTAGTACGGTTGATGGGGAATTTTCATCTAGTCTTTATACAATTAAATTGAATTTATGTAAGTATGTATATGAAATTTGTTCTTAAGTCGTTTCTATGAAAGCACAAATGAACAATTAAATTTTACATTGTACCAGTTATTATTTTCGAAAAGTTTCCTATACAATGTATTTCGATTTCAGCTGATCCTACTGCAACTACAGAAAGGTGGAGAGAAGTGCATCCTCGAGGAGGTAAAGAACTAGACGTACGCGTAGTTGCTCATTCAACTGTATACCACCGTGCTACTAACTCCCTGTTAGTTTATGGGGGAGTAGTGGCCAGCGTAGCACGATTTAGTAAATTATCAGATAGAATGTTTGTATTTCAACTTGATAGAAAAGTTTGGTCTGAAATTCACTATCCAAGAGCACATTTAAGGGATACGTATGTTCCCAGAGAACGGGCATTTCATACTTGCAATATTATAGGTGAGTGCACTAACTGGAGGTATGCTAGAACTGGAAAACGTCGAAAACCGGAAACAATTCATTCCTGTTTTTACATTTATACACCGTATCGCTGACTTGATTTTACAGGAAATTATTTGGTAGTATTTGGCGGATACTCTCATAGACATAATAAAGAAGAAATTTGTTACGATAATCAGATGTATTTGTATCACTTGGGCTGCCACGCCTGGGTAAGTCACGACGTGTTAGGTTTAAATGACAAAGGTAAGTTAAAACCTCAATCTGTTTATCTAGGATTTCGAGCAAGTATTGGGAATTTTTTGTTCTTCTTCTGTTTAATATTTGATGTGATTTTTAGATTCCCGTTACCCGAAACAACAGGGGGTCTTTGCGCACGCGGCAGATGTTCGCAGTGGAAACACTCTGTTATTAGTCGGTGGTTATCATGGAAATGTTAATGCAGATTTGCTTGGGTACACGTTACCACCGATGTTGGCGCCAGGAGACGAAGATTACACAGAACCCGAACAAATATGTTCAAGGCATAAAAGTCTAATGGAATGTTCAGCTAATCCTGAATGCGGTTGGTGCTCAGCAGACGAGGTATTTTTTAAGATAGATATTTTAGGTACAGTAGGTATGTCGACGCAGCTGTAAAAGAAAAAAATAGTTTACCTACACGATCGTTGTCTCTGCTCGGAACAGGCGATGGGAGCTAGATCGCGACTTTACTGTAGTACTTCGCGTTTAAAAAAGTAATTTCATGCGCGTTTTACTTGTTTCAGATATGCTACGGTAGAACAATTGGTAGTAATTGCACAACTAATCTTCAGACGACTCGTTGCCCAGGCGTTTGTCCTGCGCTTGGAGATTGTCATTCTTGTTTGATACATGGCCAACCCGGCGGTGGCTGGGGTACAACCGCACGTGGTAAAAAATCAATTTCCAACAAGTTGAATTTAGGAACTTGTACTTGGTGCGTTCAGAACGCACGGTGTCACCACAAAGATGACAATTACGGGGTTTGCGGTTTACGAGACGATACGTTATCTCAGATACCTGGATGGTGGGGTCCGAAAGGAACAGAGATCATTAAAGTAGAAGAGTGTCGTGAAATGGATAAAAGGCCAGGATTAACATTTTTGAAGTATAAACCTCCAGTGAATTTCAGTCAGCCGGACTCGGTAACGATAGTCAATGCTACAACAGTTGACTTTAACGTTCCGTCTATGCAAGGAGCAAAAACCGAGTCTGCTCTTGGTGGAGAAATGATAGCTAGATTAATTGGGTTTTTAAGGCCTCCACAGTATTTTTGGGACAATACGGTAGAACACTTAAAGATTTGCGTTAGTTATAACAGCGCAACACTTCACGTATCGCGGAGCAGTGATCCTGAAGAACTGGTAAAATTGCTTTTCAACTTTTCACGAATAATTCGAACCATCGTTCACTATTTTATGTGTAAGATCACTTTCATTTGGACTAATATTTTCAGGAATTAGTCGCAAATTTAACTGCCGAGACATCACAATGTATACCAATGAAATGGCCAGACGGACATCCGATGATGTTGATGCCAGGTCGATATTTATTAGACTTCGAATCGAAACGAATGGTTACCACCAGTTACGCGTACGCGAGCAAAATGGAGATCACCCATAACAAGAAAACCGAAAATCTAAAAGTGTTTACATTTGAATATCTTGAACCATATCAAAATGGATCCTGCCATCAGTACAAAAACTGTCTTCACTGTTTAACCGACTCGTCGTGCGGCTGGTGTGATATTATTAATAAATGCCTCTCGCGTTCCATCAACGAAACAGAAAGTTGTGTAGCCGACATGGAATGGGACGAGGATGGCAATCCGATTCGTGAATGGCATTATCTGACTATCACACCTTCGACTTGTGCTAATTGTTCTAATTACATTTCCTGTGAATCTTGCGTTGGTAGTAATTTGTGCGAATGGTGGACAGAGGAGGCTCGATGCGCAAGAATAGGTAGACTGCCGAATGCTGTTGTCAGTCTCGATCAATGCCCCATTCCTTGCAGACAACGTTCGAATTGCACGCAATGCTTAGACGAGCGTGGAAGATGCGTGTGGTGTGAAGCGACGCAAGAATGCTTTTCTTTCTCAGTGTACACGTCCGAGTATCAGTTTGGCTTGTGTCGGGAATGGATGGATCAAGCAGGGCTTATGGGAGTAACCTCAAGATCGGGATCATCCTTAACAGGCAACGATCAATGCAAAAGCTGCAGCCGACACACGAACTGTTCGAATTGTTTACACTCGTTGAGTTGCGGTTGGTGTTACAGTCTGGAAAATCCGATTTTGGGAGCATGCGTGCAAGGAGACTTCAATCAGCCGCATGTTAATTGTAGCTTGGTGATCAACGAATACCAAAACACTACGTTGGAGGCGGACGAATCTGGTTGGGCGTACGCTCAATGCCCAGATGTCGACGAATGTGACTTGGGCTTGCACGATTGCCATCCTGACGCGTTATGCACCAACACCCACGGTAGTTTCAGTTGTCAGTGCAGAAGAGGTTTCAACGGGGATGGTAAAGAGAACTGCACGAAAACATGTTTCGAGAAATGTGTGAACGGTTACTGCAGCGAAGCACCTGATTACAAATGCGAATGTTATCTTGGCTGGACAGGACCAGACTGTAGAACGAATTGTGGTTGTTACAATCATTCTACTTGCGTACAAGGGCCAGGCATCTGCGACGAATGTCAAGACTGGACCACAGGCAGATACTGCGAGGAGTGTAAAGCGGGTAGTTATGGGAATGCTACGACACCGCTTGGCTGCAAGAAGTGTAACTGCAACGAACACGGAGATAAAAACTTGGACATTTGCGATCGACAAACTGGTATATGTTTCTGCCGCGATAATACACAAGGAGATATGTGCCAGCGTTGTAAGAAAGGGTATTACGGTGATCCCAGAAGCGGTGGAATGTGTTATTACGGTTGCATATCGCGAGGTATGTTGGGAGGAGAAGGAACTGGTAAACAAGGTCTCGGCAGTAGACATTCGCAGTTGTCGTTATGGGAAAGTCATTTTGGAGAATCGCCGACGAGAGAATGCCTCTGGATTGTCAGTCCGAAAACGGATCTTTCATCGGACACGATGCTTTCAGGACCACAGAGTGTAATACAATTTACTATACACGATGACATTAATGTTAGTTGTCAAGAGAATAGCGTTTACGTGTACGACGGCCTTCCCGAATTCGTTTCTTCGACTACCAGTCATCAAAGTCAGCTGTTAGGCGTTTATTGTACTGAGAGTACAGATTATCCGGTAACGGTAGAAGCCAAGTCTGGATTTCTTACTGTACACTACAAACAGTTGGACGAAGTCGAAGGTTTCAACGCGAGTTACATAATAATGACGTGCGACAATTGTCCTGGAAACCGGGAATGCCGAAACGGCAATTGTTTGTGTAAAGCCGGTTTCGTAGGGATTAATTGCGACATCGAGATATGTCCGAACAACTGTACGTCGTGTAAGAAACAAGGAGCTTGCGATAAGGGCTACGGACGTTGCGTTTGCACACCTGGATACGGAGGACGTGATTGCTCGATTCAAATCAAAAATCATCAACTGATATTTACTGAATTGTTCAACTCGGAATATTTGGCAGACCACTTGGATCATCTACGAAAAACACTACCAAGATTCGGTCACACGTTGGTCGCGGACAGACGAGGCAGCCTATGGATGTTTGGCGGATATTCGCTTAGCCATGGTCCTCTAAATGATATTCGACTTTTTGATACTAAAAATAACACCTGGATGCCTATTACCGTGGAATCTACTTCGGAAGCCTCTATGCCTCAAGGCAGATACTTTCACGCAACGGAGATAGTCCACAGTAGACAACAGATATACGTTTATGGTGGCTTGTCGATGAAAGAAGAAGACGTTCAAGGATTGTCTAACAATACGTTGAGCGATTTCTGGAAGTTCAGTTTGCAAAATCAGAGATGGATGCAAATTATGCAGGAGGAATCGAAAAAAGAACCACCACCCTTAGCTGGACACACGTTGACTTTACGCAGAAACGGAGAAACAGAAAGTTTGATACTGATTGGAGGATTTAGTCCCAAGTACGGTTACCTGGACACAGTATGGGAATTCAATTTGGAGTCAGAAACATGGGACACCATAAAAACGGTTGGCAATGGACCATTAGGAGTTTATGGTCACTCGACAGTGTACCATAGCCAGTCGGATAGCTTTTATACCTTCGGTGGATATACATATGCAATAAATCGAACATTTATCTCAAATAAATTATATGCATTAAATTATATAAGTGGTACATGGTCTGTACTTCCACCATTCGATGATGATCTTACCGACGGAAATAGCTTGGTGAGAAAACGTTTATTTATTATTCGACTGCGAATATTTATGCAAAATAAAAATATTCTGCATTCATTATGGAAAGCAGGAATAATGGCTTTGTTACGTTACAAAACAACACTACGTTATTCTTGAATTTTACTAATCCATTACTGCTTTATATTTACCCAATTAATTTTTTTTATAAATACATAAAGATCCGCAGTCTATTCATTATTATATAGGAGACAGATTAGAATAATATCAGTATTGTTCCGTTACAGCCACAAGCTAGATTTCTACATTCCGCGGTTACTACCGACGAGTATATGGTTATATTTGGTGGACGCCAAAATCCTCACAATACTTCCGACTCATTGATCGCATATAAATATTCCTGTAATTTATGGATTCGTTTGATAACAAAAGACATGGAGGTAATTGGAAGTCCTCCGCCGCCAGCGTATGCTCACGCAATGACTCACGCTGATCCAGAATCGAACGCTGTTTACGTTGTTGGCGGTTTCGATGGGGGAATCAAAAGTCATGTTACTCTCATAAACATACCTGAGGATTTGTGCAACCTCTGGACTGATAAACTAACTTGCAGAAAGTATTTCGGATGCTCCTTTTGCTCTGTTACTACATTCAGCGGAAACAATGCTTCTTTTTGTTTCTCGAATGAAGAATCTGATAGTAAGAATAAAAGGTAAATCAAATCTTTGTTTCGACAAGTTTTACGCGTCGATTAGAAAAGTGGTAAAAACACATTCCATTTCAGATGTAGTAACGTTAGCCAAGCTCAAGTATCGAACGGAGTTGTTTGTGACTCGAAATGGATGGCAACTAGAAAGTGTCAGAACTTTCGAACTTGTACAGAGTGTTTAGCAGAATGGCCATATTATAAAGGTGAGGCACCGATATGTAAGTGGTGTCCGAACTGTACGATTGGTATACAGGGAAAGTGCATACCGGACGAAAAAGATTGTGATGAATTATACAAGTGCGATACCAGAGAACCATCGGTGGTAGATGTAAAGGAGTGCCCTGAACGACAGTGTGCAGCAAGCGATTGTGAGAAATGCAACAATCTTGACGGATGCGCATGGAGACAGCAGGTCCAGGAGACTTGTAAGTTATAGAAATAGTCTAAAATACAGTGCTGTTTATCTGTCCATCTATAAACAGCTTTTAATAAATTCCTGAATGTCATTGGATTGATTAGCAGTCGCAGTGACTCGTGAACCTATGTATGATTGGAATTGCATATTGGATGACATTTTCGGCTCCAGTAAAAAAGTGAAAAGCCACTTTTCGCAGTGCGAAAAACGATGCGCTGATCATAGAGATTGCAAAGAATGTCTGAAGGGTACAGGTGCTGAGGGAGGATGGCGGGAGTGTAGATGGTCAACGCAACTCAACGAAGTAAATATATAACAGTGCAGTAAAGTCGCGACCTAGCTTCCGTCGCTTGTTCCGAGCGGGGACAATGATCGTGTAAGTAGGGAAACTATTTTTTTATGACTGCGTCGACAGAAAAGGACAGCATGGAAATACAAACCAGCTCTCCGAAACACAGGTATGTCCCCTTGTGGAAGGGGTGGGCGAAGGGATGGTGATCGTGGAGATCCTCAGGGAGCTAGATCGCGACTTTACTGTAATAACATGGAGCAATGAATTACATGATACAATTCTAAAACAAATTTATTTCAGTGCATTTCTCCATCGTATCAACCACTTTACTGTGCTGGTGGTGTATGTGGTTTAGTACTGCGTAATTCTGACATTGATCATTGCCCTGAGCCGTGCTCAGTTTTCAAGCAATGTAGTACATGTTTGAAACATTCGCATTGCGGATGGTGCTCTTTAGATTCAGCTAATATAACTGGTCAAGGAATATGTACGGAGGGTTCGCTCGAAGCACCTACGGATCATCCAGCTGGTGGTACCTGCGAAATGCTTTATTATCAACAATTTCCTCAGACGGAACCACGTAAGGATAATTATTAAAGAGCAATAACATTGTTTCAATTGATTTAGCATCCAAATGGAAGAACTGTTTGCTTACGCATGATTTCAGCACTGATAACTACGTTATTTCCACATTACGCGGAAGTACTCGAAAATCCAGACAACGTAACAATGTTAATTCCAAGCGTATCGTCGAAACCAGTATTCTCTTGGCACTATGTACGGTGTCCTCCGGAAAACGAATGTACCAATGGTCACCATACATGCTCGCCGAAAAGTGAAAAATGTTTTGATTTGGTAGAAGGATTCGAATGTATGTGCGGCGATGGATACAAAACTGAAACGTAATTTTTTGTCTTCCTTAGAATCGATCGTATCATCTGTAGAGTTCATATAATTTATTTATATCTTTTTTCAGGCCAGCATCGTTTAATGAATTTGGAAGGTAAGATTGCGATAAGATACAATAAAAAGGGCTAAACATGTTCTCACCTACGCGTGTAATTGTTCTTTTCCTTTTTAGAAAAATATGTGTACCAATGTGTACGCAAGGATGCGTCCGAGGAACGTGTGTAGAGCCAAATGTTTGCCGTTGCGATTTTGGTTACGTAGGTGCCAATTGTTCGATTCAGTGCCAGTGCAACGGTCACAGTAATTGTGCCGGTCCAGATAAACTGGACGTTTGCTTAGAGTGCCATAACAATACAATGGGGCCCCAATGCGACAAGTGTCTACCCTTATTTGTTGGAAATCCAGCAGATAACGGACAATGCGTGCCATGCTTGGAATACTGTAACGGGCATACTCGAATTTGTATTAACGAGAGTATGACTGTGCCGGTAATACCCATTTTTTTCCAAGTGTATGTATAACATAAGTAACGAGTGAATTTGAAAGATCAATTTTATTTCTAGGATCCGAATTCTATAAATAAAATGTCCATAGAGCTATTAAAGAAGCAATTGGTCGAAGGACCTGTATCCAAAGCGAAGTGCGTGAACTGTGGAAATAATACGAAGGGCGACAAGTGCGGCGAATGCATGACGGGTTACTTCCGAGGAACAGAAGATCTTCGCGATGTGTGTCGACCGTTAGTATTTTATTTTCGGCAAAGTCATAAAAAAATAGTTTCCCTTCACCAATCTTTATCCCTGTTCGGAACAGACGATGGTTGCTTGTTCGCAGTTTTACTGTATTTCGACGAAATATTTTTTTCAGTTGCGAATGCCATGGTCATGGATTCACTTGCGACCCTGTGACGGGGGAAAAATGCAATTGTGGCAATAACACTGAAAGTAATTCATCGTGTACCAGCGGTCCCATAAAAGGTACGAATACTGGTGGTGCGCCGCCATGTTGGATGGTGCAATGCAGCAAATGCAAAGAAAATTATGCCGGCAATCCAACAATGGGTCATCAATGTTACAAAACAGTAACAGTCGATAACAAAATGTGTTTCGACTCGAAATTAATAGGTAATCCATTTCAATACATCATTTTTCATCATCATCATTCTGCTCTCCACATTTCATCGAAAATATTCTGTTGCATAAATTCATTGCCCATTCCCATAATATTTGTTTCAAGTTTTTTTCACTACATAAAACTAATCGTATTCGTGCACCGAGCACTTTAACTAAGCATTACTTTTCTCAAATTGCAATGTTCTATTATATCTGGAGGATCCTATGGTTTGTACTCCTCCAATAATGTGTTACTATGTGTTCCCTAATAATTTTCTTAGTCCTTTATTATTTATCGTTCGAATCGATTTCAGACGAATGCAAAATGAAACCGAAACCGTTAAATCCCGGTCAGACAGTATTCTACATGGTGCAACCTCGTTTCATGAACGTTGACATCAGAGTTATGGTGGACGTAACTCATGGAGCTTTAGATCTGTTTTTCAGTCCCCGCGACGATTCTTTCGTCGTCAATCTGAATACAACGACTGGGTATCAAGATGTGAGTTTAATTAACTGTATCTTTCGCTGACCCGTTAACGAAACGCCGAGTTCTCCATGATTTTTCAAATGTTTTGTAGGGTATAGAAATTCGTTATTAGAAATAGTAACTATTATAAATTCCTAATAATAAGCATTGGTCTCGAACCGAAATGATTCAAACAAATCGAAACGTTTGGGTATCCTCACAAAATTGCTTTAGTATAATATCTTAATATTTCAGTATCGATATAAAGAGAAAAATTATTTCTAGGTTGAGTTGGACAGTAGATTCGTATGGCGCAAAGAATCAGGAAGCACACGGTTCGACAAACATACTCGTAGCATAATGAGAGTTGTCGAGTATCATTCGCACAGTATGTATTCGTACGGTTCGAACAGCACTACTCCCGAGCCAAACTGGAACACTGGTCCTCAGTACATCGTAATGGAATGCAATGCAAAAAGTCTCGCTACTTTTCTAACGATCGCGCAAAGGAACACGATCTTGGTAGTAAGGAATCTGACGAATCGACTGGTATTAACTTTACCGCAGGACAAGCACGAGCTCCATCAAACGAAATTCCACATCGCCCTCAGAGCTATCGATCCTGTTCATTCGGAAATAAGCGGCCGAGCTTCCTATGGAATGATTTTCTTCCGTCAGGATCAACTGCACATCGACCTTTTCGTTTTCTTCTCTGTATTTTTTTCGTGTTTCTTTTTGTTCCTGGCTGCCTGCGTGGTTGCCTGGAAAGCGAAACAAGCAGCCGACGTTCGCAGAGCACGCAGGAGACACGTTGTCGAGATGTTACACATGGCCAAGAGACCGTTCGCGTCAGCTACCATTATTTACGATCGCGATGGTAACGATTGCAGTCCAAGCTCGCCACAGCGAAAAAGTAAACGCAATAAGTTAGGTAGCTTTCACAATGACGTGAGACCTGTCGCGGTTGAACCAACCGACGACGGTGTCGCAGCTGTAGCCACTGTTTTTATCAGATTGCCGGGTGGTCGACAGGCACCTGTCAAACTTGCTCTTGGCAGCTCATTGATACTCTTGACCAGAGTTTATCCGGTGAATAGCAGGGTGTTCCTAAGACGTAGAAACAGTCACGCGTTGAACTGAGCTTCTTTCAAATAGGGATTTCCCTTTCCGCTATCCTCGAAAGTCTGCTTTTAGGCAGGAAAAAGACATATAGGCAGTCATTTTTATTCTTGACCCTTGCGAAACGGTTTCGTCGATCTCATCTCTCGTTGTAATTATTCGGCCGCTCGTGATGCATGATCGTTATGCGAATCGGACTAGACTGCGGATCTTTACGCAAGATAAGAAAGTGTTTACATCGATCGCAAAGACACAGGAGCCAAATAGAAATTAATACACTGATGTCCTTGAGCCTTCTTAATTCGTCCACTGCTTTAAATTATACGTGTCCATTTTCGTCATAAATGCATAAAATCCGTAGTCTAATCGCGACTAGACTGCTTATATCGTTTTCAGGCGTAAAAAAACTATTAGGCATCATCGCTGAACATTTTTATTTTGCATAAAGATCCGCAGTACAATTATGACATTTATTTGAGTTCGCGTAAATTACGTTTTGTAACGGTAAATCGTCGTTTGAATTTTCTTTTTTAACAGGATTTATTATTTGTTCTGCCATCATCGACATTGTTCAATATTCGCCAGTAACGTGTACTTTTTAGTTTAACATATTTGTATCATAGTCGCAAAAGACAACAATTCTAAGGGTATCTAAGCTAAGTGATAATATATAATATATATTGTCATACCATTCCATGACGAGACTGTACGTTTGTATATAAGAATCTGTAATTATGTATTTGTAATTTACACCGTTTTGTAGAAGCATTTTATGTGAACCGGACATGGTTTTGTGTCTTGGCACGTTCCGTGGCAATTTTCCATGGAAAGTGGATGATTTGATTCAGTTGTTTTACAGAGGTTTCTGTAGGAAGACGGAAAAAATAGATAAGCCAGCCACGAGTATTGCTCGCATTATCAGATTGATATATCGAATATATCAGTAGAGATTTTAAACGAAAGTCAAAATTTTTTCAACAAGAAAGAAATTCCCGAGAATAGTCGAATGGGCGAAGACGGCAGGTGGGAGAGTTGATTGTCGCGAATGTAAATATTGAAGTGTCAACAGTGGAACAAATTATAAAGCTTGATGTGATAATATTCCAGCGCAAATACCGTCAGTAATTATTCTCTGTGTAAAGAAAATGCAATAATAATCAGCCGACTTGGCTCAGCTGGTCGGCAAACCGATGACTTTAGAACACGCGTGCACGTGAAACACGTATATACATATGTATGTTAATCCAAGATATCTTAGATGCTGCCATGAGGATCGAATCGTATTTGCATAATTTAAACAAACAGTATTAGTATCGTTGATTAGAAAGAAGCTTGATGATGCGTGAAGTCGGAAAGGTTCCTATGCCAAAAAACTGATGAGGAATAACGAGTGTTGTAGCATAATAACATTATTATTATTATTATTATTATTATTTATGGCAAAAATCAAGAACGGCAGGCGTTAAATAAATTAAAGAAAAATTGTAAATACGCGAGGTGCACATTTGCAAACGTTTACCGACACTGAACATATATATATCAATTGTAAAGTATTATTTGCCATTATCGATATTGTTTCGGGCCCGTTGGAGATAGAAAGAGAAGAGTACATCTTTTGTCAAAGATGTTGACTCAACGTTATGTATTAATCAAAAGTATAGAAACGATAGGGCGTCGATGTAATGATATTAATATGTACTATTAAGGCGAATACAAGCAAATCTATCGGTACAGTGAGCGATATAGTAAACATAGCTGTAAATACAAAAAAAGGAGTGTTTTGCTAAACTGTTATGCGGTACTAAACAGGTTTAATATATATTCTGTACAGAATGTTTTCTAAGGTGATTGTTACACAGTTTGAATATTTTCCACTGTATTTTTATGAATCTTATTAGACTATTCAATCGGATACGGAGATTATATATATATACATTTTCTATGCGAAATTACATTGCTTTTCGTGCAACGTAAAATTAACGTAGAGGTGGTTGTTTACGTGGTTTTAATTGAATTTTACGAATACAGTGAAAAATGCTTGAACCGTTTTTGGAAGCATTCTACGTATGCCGTCTACATATTGGAAGAATGCAATGTTGTTCCTCGGCTATAGGAACTTTAACAGTACATTGAGCAATTGTTAAGTGTGCATATGACAATGCAGCACGTCTTTATCCGTTTCGTTCCCACGAGTCTCATCATTGCGAATCTCATCAGATGATAATACTTTATTATTTCTAGAATCGCCGTGTTGTCTTTGTCTCCCTAGCATAGCTTTTACATGATCGTCGCGGTTCACGGTTACATGTTCGTTTATCTTCACGCGACTAACTATCCTAACTACTCATTCGTGATGTTAGCGCGACAGTCTTTAAAACATGCCCTAAACACTAAGGATACGGAAAAAACTAACGTATATGTACATTTCTAATAGATTTACATGAATAGAGGTGTATATATATATTATATATATATACATATTATGTATACACAATGAATGTATAATTTCTCGGTTGTACAGATCTGAGCGTTATCTCCAAAATGTTCTATTTTATATATAATTATTACATTGCATTCAATGTAAGCGATATCTTCCAATGCCGGCATTGTATCGCGTTGAGAAATGTTTGTAACACTTCTGAGATACGGTCGTTTGTAAAGTGTAAAAGATAAAGGTTGTGAGGTCCGTTGGTGTCGGCATCCCAGGCAGGGTTCGCCAGCTTTATGGATTTATTTCTACTGTGTAAAATATAATAAACGTGTGTAAAATTGGGTTTCACTCGAGTTTCATAAATAATAAGCTATTGGTTCTGTTCAAATATGTTGACGCGCGCAAACTCAGGATAGTTCTTTCGCTCACACTAAGCTTATATGAGGATAATCGTCCTTCTTCAAGGGCAATATTTTCCACATTATAGCTGGCTTCTACTATAGACACAATAATCATACAGTTCTTTTTATAAAGAGAGGCCGTTGTTGGCACACAAATCTTTTGCGCACGCGGTTCTTTGCGCACAGCATTATTGCGCACATGGATGGGGCCGTGAGTGAGTCGAGGAGTCGCGTCGTGTGCAGGGTTACTTTTACTCTCATGAGTTCGTTTTCTGGTTTTCTGGTTTTTCCGTTTTCTCATTTTCTGCTTTCTTATTTTCCGGTTTCATCGACGACGATGAGGACACGCTAAGAAGAGGACACTACCAAAGAAGACAACAGAGTGTGTCCTGCAGTTACTCCATCTCCTCTCTTTTTACAAGTTATGCATATTAAAAAAAAAAAACAATTATTTTATATGTATATGTACAAATGTAGAGTGAATTAATAAAGAAAATATAATAAAATACGCCTGCGAATATATCAATTAAATTACCTATTCCTTACCGATACCTTTCTTTTCCCACTTGTCGATGAATCGAACGGCTGAATTTTCGAAAAACTCTTCGTCGTCTGATTTGTCGTTGAGTTGTACTACTGAATTTGGGATATCTTCTTCGATATCATGTTCTCCTAATACAAAGTTCAATTTCCGAGGTTTTCGAAAATTTTCGCCAATTTTCGACCGTCTGACTTGTCGTTGAGTTGTACTACTGAATTTTCTAAAATTTTCGACCGTCTGATTTATCATTGACTCGTACTACTTTTCGGAATTTTCGCAACTTTTCGACAATTTTTAGGTTTCAGTAGTAGAACTCAACGACAAGTCAGACGCTCGAAAATTTTCGAAATTCAGTAGTACAACTCAACGGCAAGTCAGACGCTCGAAAATTTTTAAAATTCAGTGATGGAACTCAACGACAAATCGGATGTTCGGGAAAAGATTGGGATTCAACAAATAAAACCGCACATACGTTTACCACATTCTCTTTATTTATTAATTTCATATTCATACAACAAATGATTGTTTTGTACATGTACAAGTTTTGTAAATTATATTCTATTCATTTATAACACGTCTGGTTGATTGTGCTGCAGAAGACGATGGATAAATCTGAAACAGCAATAGATTCTATTAAATAAATGTGCTTCACACAAAGATAAAAAGGTCACGTTGTTAATAAATAAAACGATTGTACTTTCGTATTTTTTAAAATCATCTACAAGTGTGAATATTCGATAATTAAGCGGGAAACTAAGAGTCTCAAAGGTTCTGATAGAAGTCCCTTTTACCTTCTGATTTTCTACTCTACAGGGTGTCCCAAAATTCGTGTACTTCCCGGAAATGGTAGGTTCCTTGGGTCATTTGAAGCGACATTTTCCTTTACAAAAATGACGTCGGCGGCTTTGTTTAGGAGTTATTTACGAAAAACACGGACCAATCAGAGCGCGGCTATAGCGAACGGAGTCCGACTCAGCGACAGACTCTGCTTAGCGTAGCGGCGCCATTGGCCGAGCCAGAATCAATCCGCTGTAGCCGCGCTCTGATTTGTCCGTGTTTTTCGTGAATAACTCCTAAACAAAGCCGCCGACGTCATTTTTGTAAAGGAAAACGTCGCTTCAAATGACCCAAGGAACCTCCCATTTCCGGGAAGTACACGAATTTTGGGACACCCTGTATAATTAAACTGTCGAGTTACTCCGCGAGACCCGACACACCGCCAGACTTCTACTACTATACTGCAATACCTCGATTGTGCTGCAGAAACCGATGGATAAATCTGAAACAGCAATATATTCTATTAAATAAATGTACTACACACAAAGATAAAAAGGTCACGTTGTTAATAAATAAAACTATTGTAGTTTCATATTTTTTTAAATTATCTGCAAGTGTAAATATTCGAAAAATAAGCGGGAAACTAAGAGTCTGAAAGGTTTCGATAGAAGTCCCTTCTACCTTCTGATTTTCTACTCTATGATTAAACTCAGCATTCGAATGCTATGCATTTATAGGTTCGGAAAAGCCTAAGTTAGTAAACAAAATATGACACGACACGCGAGGAATTGTACGGCTGGTGCAGTGTACACTTATCACGAGAAAAAGAAAGATGCAGCTGCCTTTTATGGCAGGAATGCCCGGAGAGTGGTCAAGGATTCAAGTGTGCGCAATAATGCTGTGTACAAAGGAACCGTGTGCGCAATCGAGTAAAAGAACTGTGCGCCATCTTGTTGTGCGCCATCGTCCGTGTGCCAAAGGGCCACCCCCACCGAGTAATGTTCCACTGCATTTTCATGAATCAATCCCCAGTTTCGATGTGATATTAGGTAAAGCATTCTCTACTTAGGACTTAAGCCGAATATCTAAGAATTGTCAACTATATCTTAAAGAACGCGGTTACATCGTTTTAATAACATTGAACGAATTAATTAAATATTCTTAACGTTTCGAGATTGCTTTCCATATTTTTATAGAACGTTTCGAGCTGATAATTGGTATCTATAACTGGTGCTATGCTCCGAACAATGTGTCTACCCATATATATATAGATGGAATAATATAGCTATCGATCTCATAGAAACGTGATTAAAGAGGCTATTTATAAATACCTTTACATGTATCTATACGACGCTTCAGTCGTTGAGCTGCTCCGATAAAAGAAAGTTCTGTGATTGTTTTAATTATTCACTTAATTATTAAATAATAAAAATGGCAACAGATGAAAATTCTTGGAGAACGCAAAGCTTTCGGCAAAGTGTAATAGCAAAAATGTAAGTTGGTGTACATATTTAAATATCTTAATAACGACGAAATATTTTGATCGACACGATTCTTAATAGTGTGAGTTAAAGAATAGAGCAACAAAAGAGTTGTGCACAGTGTACACGATTTTTCAACGACGATCAAGAAATCGTCTGCGCGAATAATATATTTGTATATTTTTCCACACAGAGATGAAGCTGTACAGATATCTGGAATGCCCATTTCAAGAAATAGCATTGACATGGAGAATCATGTTTTCCAAAAGGCAAAAACTAAGGTTTGTTTATAATTTTCGTTAATGTCAGTAAATCGTTAGTATTTTATTTTGCGAACTGTTCGTACGTGTTCGTAACTTCTGCGTAATAGCGAGTACTAAATTGATGTTTTTCTTTTTCAATTATTGGAAACGTTACAGTAATTAATTATAGCAAAACTTTTCTTTATTTCAGGAAGAATATTTAAGCTTCGTAGCCAGACTGATTCTACACGTCAGGGAACTAAGTAGTACGCATATCTGAGTAATATACTGTACTCCTGCTCAAAAGTATGTGGACAACAGATTGATTTTTCATGAATCTTCGATGAATTTACATTCCATTTTATATGGTCTAGTTTACACAGTACAGAGAGTATATTTGAATAAAAATTATGTGAGTTTCGTATATCGAAATGTTCTTTCAACCCTTGTGTCGATAAATACAAAAAATTATTTTTATGTCTACGGTATACAGAGTGGTAATTTTTAGTAAGGCCACCTAAATATCTCTTCGTGTTATTGGGATGCGAAAAGTATTACAGACTAAATATCTGGCAAGTTCTTTGAAAATTAAAGTTTTAATTTTCTTTTGCCTCAAGTAATTTGTACAGTACGTCGATACATTGATAGATAAATTAGAACTGATCGGATTTTCAAACCGATAGGTACCAGTGTTGCGATAATAAGCTTGTTTATTTACATTCACGCTCTTCAAAAGCTACGATTTCGATAGACATCAGTTTTAGGTAAAACTTTAATTTTCAAAGATCAAGATTGATGTTTGAAAATGAACGTATTTTTCGATCAGTTACACGATGCGATAAAAAAATTCAGTTACGTGCCAAAAAACACTGATGACCTTGATAACTCCGAAAAAAATGACCTTTGGTAAAAAATATTCTTGCCAGATATTTCGTCCATTGACACTGTACACATTACGTAATAAATATTATTTGCATCATAATAACCTGAAGAGATATTTAGGTAATCTTACTTAAAAGGATCACCCTGTGTATACTCTCGATAATTATTATTATTGTCTTTAGAAGACAGCACGCCACATTAATGGATCATTTTAGATTGAAACAGTATTAGCTGTACTGTAGAAACTGTTATTTATTCAAGAGATTTCAATAATTAAATTATACAATTTGGTACTATTAGAATAAACTATACTTGCAACAAAGTGTCCACATATTTTTGAGTGGGAGTGTGCCATGAAATTTAAATGTTCTTTATTTACCCTGTACGTTGGAATTCTATCTTAGACTCCAAGAAAGGTGCAGGAGCTACTGCACCAGGAGCAGCAGGTACTGGAAACCAAGGAATGCCCGATCCAATTGGAGCATTGCAAACACTGGCACGTCAGGGAACCGGTAACAATCAAATGATTAACATTAACGGACCAGGCCCTAATCCTCAGGGAATAATTCCGCAACAGCCTGCGAATACAGCTACAAACTGTGAGTACGCGCAATTAAAAAGCTACATTATACCCTTTCTTTTATTCAACCCTTTGCATTCCTTTGTCGAGTGTGTCTCTTGATAAAGGAAAATGTAAATGAAACATGTTTTTATGTGTATTTGGTTCTTCCTCTATTTATTTAAGTCGTATGTTTTAATTAAAACGAATATAAGTTCCGCAAATATAAATTACAACAAAGTTTGAGCGGCTATATTTAGTATAATCAGTGAGCAAAATTGTTTAAAATAAGTAGTAGTCAAGGAACTGCCCTCTGAAGTAAATTTCAAATGAAATGCTTAAAATAGTAGGGAGTTGTTGGCATCAAAATTGAACTTTCTAACTTGAGTTTGAGGACCCCAAGTTGGAGAGTGTTTGAGGATTTACTGTAACACGATTTTTCAAACATTTCCAATGATCCGACAAAAAAATGTTTCCAACGAAAGTCGATCAGTATTCACTGTTCTACAAATTGCAATATAAAAAATTCTTCTATAAAAAAATTAAGGTTGCCTCAATTTTTTAAGCATTAACATATATTTTTTACTTCATAATATTTTAAGTGGTATCAAGACGAGTCCAACGAGCTATAATAATGTAACAGTGAACCTTGAAATAACGCTACAATAGTTTTGGTCACAAAAAGCGGGCTACCGGACCACTGTGCGCCGGCACTGGTTTTAGACGCGCTTGCGCGGACAAAAATCGTTTCATATCTCATTACCGATTGGTCGCGCCATGATATGATCGGAATATAAATAAAGACGATCTGCTATGCTCTACAATTAATCTCGAATTATTGTAATAGAGTTGTGGACAAATTGAAGAAAATTGAAAAGAGGTTGACAAACATGTATCAATCGCAATACGACAAAATGAAAAAGAGGTTGACAAACATGTATCAATCGCAATACGACAAAGTGAAAAAGAGGTTGACAAATATGTATTACTCGCAATACGACAGTTACATAGATAGCGAGCCTTATTATGATTCAGACAACTTAGATTTATTAGAGCAATCAGCAACTCATTCTGAATACCTAGAATACACGAAGTCTAGGGCAGATGAAGAATTCAAACATGAATTGTGGAAGGAGACATTAATTACTGAAAAAGAGAATTTGTCAAAAGCGATCAAAGAGCATTGTGGCATGGCGGTTGATCTAAGAAATAATAAAGTCTGTTATATTTATCGGCATAATGACAATTATATTCCAGACATCAAATTTAAAATAACAATTGTGTATATAAGATTATTACGCAGATGGTTTATCAGTGCAGGACGCAGTAGAGTACCAGAAACATTAAATATTTATAATAAATTAAGAGAAGGTACTGATAATCCGATTGGAGAGGAAGTACTCAAACTTGTGTGTAAATGGTCCGGTTTAATAAAAGTCTATACAAGGAGGCTAATAAGCATATATAAATTGTTCGATGGAGCGAAAGAGACATTCAAAGACTTAGAATTTGAAATGAATGAATCTCTAACCAGTATAACAATAATGTTCAAAGAAAGCGGTTGGCCAGTAGACTTAGACAAAATCGCACTCAACGATGTTATAATTGTTCACTTAGACTTAGATGTCAATTTATGTATTACTAATCTTATATACGAATACAAACATGCTTACAATATACCGAGGAGAGAAGAGGAGATATATTTGAAAAAAATAGAAGAAAAGATGCAAATATTTTTTACTTTTTCTTTAATGGAAGCATTAGATATATTTATGAATGGGGAATTTTCTTCTGTTACGGAGAGTTCCTGAAGAGATTCGAGATACTTTTGTATTTGTACTTATAAGAAGAAAATATCTTTTGTTTACGCTTAATGTTAATGTTTATAGTATAATTAACATTTTTCTTATAAGATTATTGTGAATTAAAATGTTATGTAAAAATTTCCATAATACACTCTTATTTGAATAATATAGTCAATGTATTATTTAGTACGCATTAACCCTCATACTATGCTCCTCAAAAATAGATTTGTAAAATTTCAAATCAACAAATTACATTTCGATTATACTGTTACATTCGAAAGCAATATATTTTACAACACAAACGGAAAGAAACAGAGTGCTTCTAACTGTGAGTATATCTAGAAAGAGGAAATTAGTGAATTTTCAGTGGGGAGCCCAATCAATTTTAGGAGCATTACTCTAACTTGATCTACAACAATTCTTTTTCTTGTTCTTTGTTCTGCCAGTATTGCAAAGCTTAAATCAACGTCCTGGACAACCAATGGCCATGCAAAGTATGCAAAATAAAATGCCAGGTATGAGCATGATGTCCGCTCAAGCCACTGGACCAATGAGTCATATGGGTCCAATTCAGACGATGCAGAACAATTCGATGTTAACACAAATGAATCCAATGGGACAAGGAAATATGCCTCAACAAATGAATCAGGTTGTCGCCAATCAAATGGGACCAATTGCTGCCGGACAAATGCAACAAAATATGCAAGTATGTACTAATGAATCCCATAAGTTACAAAACAGATTAGTAATGAGGTTCCTTTTCAGACACAAATGCAAAATCAATTGTCCAATCAAATTGGTAATCAGATCGGTGGTTCTATAAGCGGAATTCAAACTAGTATGTCACAGCAGATGAATCAAATTGCCCCGGGACAATTAGGACCTGGTCAAATGCAACAGCAACTGAATCACATGCAAAGAAAGGTACCTTAGTGGAATATAAATTTTTCTAGATTAATGAAAACGCTACAATTATCTGAGACATTTATATACGTTAACATTTCTAGCCTGGTGAAATGATAAATACTGGATTTCCTGGCCCTAGAAACATTGCAGCGAATCAATTTTTACGGCAAAGTCCATCTCCGTCGGCTCCAAGTCCAGCTGGTTTGGGCGCACCGTCAAGGTTGTTACTCTGAAACACTTTTTACACGTATATTAATAAACCTGTACATGTTTCAAAGCATTAAACAATACGCAATATGTATTGTAGTAATCAGATGGTGGCATCTCCAGCATTAGTTCCATCGCCAAGTCCTCAACATCCTATAATGGCGGGTCAAAATAGATCTGTCGGTATGTTAAAATAATTTTTCTGTAATTGTAGTCAAATGAATAAAAATAATACACGGCGTTATATTAACCTAGGTATGGCACCGTCACCTAGCAGTTCTTTGAACACTCCTGGAGGTGTGGGTGCTACTCCGAGTCCACAACAGGAAGATCAGGCGTACAGGGATAAAGTTAGGCAGTTGAGCAAATATATCGAACCTTTACGAAGAATGATTGCTAAAATGGGTAACGAAGGAAGTAAGTGTTCTTAAATGTTCCGTTGATAATATAAAATCGTTGCTCTCTGTATCACGAACCATGTCTACTTCGCAGATGTCGACAAATTAAGTAAGATGAAGAAACTTCTAGAAATCTTATCGAATCCTAGCAAACGCATGCCAATGGACACACTTTTGAAGTGCGAGGCGGTTCTTGAGAAAGTAGATTTTAAACGGAGCGACGCAAGTGTTGGGCCTCCTCCAGCAGCACTGAAAGAACATCACTTCTTTAGTCCGCTTCTGGAGGCAGTGAGCACGCACCTTCAAAGCCCAGTGGTGAATCACACGCTACAACGAACCTTCGGTCCATGCTTGGAAGCTTTATTCAGTCCAGAAATAAAGTGCGTAATCACTCGAAACTGTGTCGATTATGTTATCTTTTTCTTTCGGAATGCTATTAATTCAATCTGTTTTTTTTTTAATAGAAATCTACCACCACCACTGAAAAAACAAAAAATAGAAGAATTTCCTAGTGAAATTCCAGATGTGTTACAGGGAGAAATAGCTCGGCTGGACCAGCGGTTCAAGGTAATTCATCTACTTTTATATTGTACAGGCTGTTAAGAAATGTTTGGTCTTGGCAAACATAGGTGTATTCTACATCTTCGAATCGATGGAGATCTGTAGAAAAAAGTTGCCGCAAAATTGTTCTTAAACCTTGAATCTCAAGGTCAAATTTTTTTTATTATATTATATTCTACGCATCACGAGGATAAAAAGTGTCAAAGGAACTATGGGTTCTTTTTGGGAACTATAGGAGCTATGGGAACACTTTTTAACCTCATGATGCGTGGAATACAATACAATAAAAAAAATTTGACCATGAAATTCAAGATCAAGGACAATTTTGCGGCAACTTTTTTTTACAGATCTCCATCGATTCGAAGATATAGTATAAAGTTATACTTATATCATGTATTTGAAACTGTGTCCAGGTCAGTCTCGATCCAGCGCAACAAAACGGTTCCAAATGTATTCAGCTGATATGTTGGCTAGACGATCGTCATCTTCCATGTGTACCACCAGTGTCGGTTACAGTTCCAGCAGATTACCCTCTAACACCACCTCGTTGTGTGATGGCACCTCACGAGTATGCTACAACATTCCTTTGCGCCGTACAGAAGGCTTTGAACGCGCGTATAACGAAACTTCCTCGTCGTTTTTCTGTGTCCCAATTGCTCGACACTTGGGAGATGAGTGTAAGGCAAGCTAGCGCGCCTTCGCAAACACCCGTAACTGCCAGTACTGTATTAATGGGTTTATAGTTTTATATATAGTATACTTTATGTGTAAATTATTCTATAAATTTTAAAGTATTATAAAACGTCATATTGCCATATATATATTACATTACCTATTTAATTCTTCCTTCACGAAAATCCGTCTGCCTCAATCTCCATTTCATTCTAATTCGTAACTTTTATTCGGTTAGAAAGATATAATTGTTCCATTACTCTATAACATTATATCACTTTTATTTTTTAAACAAGAACAAAAGTTCGTGCTGGAATACATAAATACATTTCTCGAACAACTTCTCATTCGTGTTATCTGTTTGGCATACTTCGTCAGGGTGTATAATCACAAGGCACGTTGACTTTAACACATTTTTATTTCACTTCTTCGTACACCTATTACAAAAGAAGCAAAACCATTCGTTCGAAAACGTTCGTATGCATACAAACATATGTCCAACACACGCAATAGTTGCAGACCGACGAAACAGAAGGAAAATATATTCCACGGCAATCTGTAATTAATGATAGTATATAAGTATACACGTATATACTTAGGATTAATCGTGCGTAAATCGCATCGAAATAAACGCGTGGCTTTAAACGGCGCATGTTTGCAGCACAGTAAGAAAAATGTTCATAGAAAAATATGACTGGTATACGCAATAAATCGCACAATTAAACGCGTGAGCATAATAACATTACGTGTATCTTTCCTCGGCACAATCGTCGGAACATCTTCTTCTCGTCATGGAGAATAATTGAAGGGGACCTCGGGGTACAATGATAATTATAGTAATCGCTCGCTTACAAATGATATGCTCAGTGAATTGTGTTCCGTTTCCCATACGTTTCACGATTACGTGTTGATATAGTCGGTAGAAATGATATAGTGAACTTTTAGTTGTGTTCGGAAATGTTCGTCCTCTTTTTTTTTGATTTTCTCTTTTAATTCACTTCGCCTCCTCCAACTTCTTCCGCTGACTATATTCTCTCTATTCCTGATAATTAATTTTCTGACAGTCGCTTACAGCCAGAGGAAGAAAACTGTGACTCGTGAGTTAGGGAAGAATATATTTAAACAAATTCTTTATCGTTCGTGGCCAGAGACGATTTCTAGTCACCACGATGAAAAATTACTTTTGGGGCATAATTAATGAAGAAGTCAAAGTGCATTTAGTGTCATTGAATATCAACGATCTATACCTGTTCTATCGACTATATAAATACCTACAGATTAGACACATATAATATATAAATGTCTTTCGATATCAATTTGTCGCTATCTCCACGAGGGACGAAGATACAAATTTCGGTTTGCAGTTGTAACACGCTTCGAATACGTACTACAACAGGATCAATCCCTTAAATAACGCACGGAACATTTGTTTCGCGTATGAAATTAACGTTCCCGAAGATTTAAGTGAAAGATCGCTCAATTATTTTTGTTTTCATTTAAGGAATTAATCCGAAGACGTTAGTACCATGAATCGCAGATTGAACCTGTTAGATTGGTTTCCAAACTTGAGATTATAACAATTCATTTGCTTGTAACGACGATTATTAAAATCGGGATTGCAAAATGTAAGTTCAATGTCATTTTTTCACGGAAAGTCTGACACAACGAATTTAATATGACTTTTTTTTCAAAAAGTATACGATCACAGAGAAACACATCGTTCTGTTTAGTTGCTGGCAATTATTAATAATAAAATTTTTTTTTCGTTCACATATTCAGCAAATTTTTTCAATTATTCAATGTAATCAGAAATTTATTGTGATAATCAAAAACTGTTCGTTACTGTGTCACTAATATTAGCGGACCGTGTCAGCATTCTAATATTATTATTAATAAATTACGCATACTGTCGAACAAACAAACGAACGATCGTTCAGAAAGCAATGAAAGCTGAAAGGTATTTAAACGACGTTTCGAAACCAACTACTGCATCTGAGACTCCATTCTAAGTAAAATTGTTCATTTTGACTGTTTTCTATACAGCGATACTGTGCCATGTGGATATGTTGATTTTTGTTTTGTACGACGACTGATACCCTAACTAATATACTTTGAACGTACATCAGTCAGAGCATCAATAATCGCTATGATTATTTGTTTGATCGGTATCATTGTTTATTTTTTTTTTGTTTAATACTTACCACCATATCTATTTAATCGTTAAAAGTTACACGTATATTTTTTGTTTGCGATAAGAGATCAGTAACACATTAATAGTAATTATTACTTGTTTGATGCTTATCGATATCCGCTAAGAATATTACTTATTGTTTCTTTGTTAGAACGATACATTCAGAACATCGTTAAATTCAATTTCGGCGAGAGTTATTTGACGTGCGGTTTCTCTGTACTAATCTCGAAACGCTTAAACACAATTTCCCCACAGATTCTCCCATCGAGATTATTCCGCTCACATGCGTTTTCCCTTTTTTTGATTCGAGTTTTAGCCGTGTCTTAAAATTCTTGCTTTCTTTCATCTTGAAAATATATTAGTAAGTTAAATTCGTAATATATATGTATACATGTATGTACAACGTTATCATTTTAAAGTGCAAATACCCCTCGCCATGGAAGTACTGATCTATGTGGTAATCAAACAGCGTCGTTCATTGTGTCGCACGATGTGCAAAAGTTCCTTTGCATTGTAAGAGCAAGTTCAACAGCAATTGCTTTAGAGTCCATTTTCGTGTACAGACTGTCTCCTTAGAAGCTACTATCTACGTTCAGCTGAAGATAGAAAAAACATAGATTCATTATGTTTATGCCTATGCTAGCTTAGATCTGGTTAATCGGATTCCAAAGGGTACTATCGCAGGGGTCAATCTATCCGCTCAAGCGGCTGGACTCGTTCCTCCAGGATTGCAAGTGCACAGGATGCAGAATTACTGTGTTTCTCATAAAGCTGCAACTATAAATAATGCAAATTACGCCTCGTAAACGTAAAAATAGGACAAAAATAGTTTTTGACTATTGAAAAACTCCAACTTTAACAAACTGTTGCAATCCTGGAAACAAGTCTCTACCCTCTTAACGTAAATTAGATAATTGATAATAAGATATATTTGCCAGAGACCTATGAATCGATGACTGTCACAGGAAAACTAAACTCTGCTGCGGTTCACATCGGAAAGTCTGCCCATGTACATACATATTTCTTAAACGTTCCACCTTTTTGTTCGCTTACCATCCTTTTAATTAGAAACGAAGGAGTTTGTAACGCAAGTTTCAAAAATTATGTACAAATTCTGACTTGAATTTAGACGGGAGTTCCATGAACATTAATCTTTGCTATCTAACCAAAGAATGAGCAATGCGGTTGCCTTAATTCGCTTAACTAGTACGTTTATACATATATGTACATATAACCGATAACTATGTTACTTTGAATCGTGAAATAATTTCATTTGGTAATTCTGTTGCTCTACGAATTTGATTATACTAATAATAATGCTAGATCAAATTTAGAAAAAAGTCCTCGATGCACACAAAGTACAGGTATTCGAACTCTCGTAGTACAGATACACAGCTATATTTACGTTTTTGTTACGAGTAACTTGAAGCAATAAAATCTCAAAAATATCTTATTATCAATATGACTATTAAATCAATCCATATTTCGTCACAGCGCTATTGCCTACCGTGAAGAAGCTTACTTGTCCCTACCTAAATAGACTGATCGAGACTACATTTTTCGTTGCATATTCACTGTTTTATCTCACTCATGTTTGGTTAGCGTTAAAGTTACCTTAAAACCAATGCTTACATATTTACTCGAAATTTACAAGAAAATCCTGTTCACAGTAAGTCGAGGAAGAATTAACTAGATGATCAACATAATTACAATTCACCGGAACGTCTTATCAAACGTGAATGCACTATGAGTAAAACTATTGATAAAATGTATAAAAGCACCAAAGAAACTTAAATTACGTATACATTCATGTCAAGGATCCTTTAAGGGTGGTACGATGTGAAAGAAAAAAGGTGCATTGAACTTTCGATAAAAAATCGTGACAATGATTGTATTGAAACAAAAATTACAGAAACGAGAAAAACAAAATCGAAAATAATAGATTCACATCCAAATCACGTATCAACTAGTAAGTAAAGCATACTCGTTCATTCTAATTATCGAATAATTTCTTTCTTACTTTACAATCTGAGTTTACTTCCGAGATACGAACAGTATCTCGGATCGATTGATCTAATTCCGATCATTTCTCGAGAATGAAACGTCAGATTAGAAAATAGAGATGTGACATTTTGAGTTTGATTGTCGTAAAAGAATTTGCTGGTTGTTACTTGGTTGCATGGATTTCCGCGGAACGTGTTTTCACGATGATTAACTTAAAAGATAAATGTATGAGTCGATTATGTCATGCATAAGTTAAAGATAATACACTTGTGTATAATATATACAATTACGGATAACACAGAAGACACTCGCGTACGTACAAGAAATGAATGAGTACAATCGAAAACTATGTACAACGTTAATTAAAGGTCCTCTCAGCCTTAGATTAGACGAATCATTTATACGTATCAACTATGTTCGGAACAGAAATGTGTTTCTTTGATCAGCCACATTCGCTCACGACCACGCAGCATGGATTCACGTTGAAAGAAACAAGTTTTCATCGTAGCACGTGTGTATACGATCCTCGCTTAATTATCGGCGCAACAATTACGGTTCGTTAAAAATTTTGTAACTAAGGTTCGACTCTCTTTTTTGATTTTTCTTTTACCTATATGTTTACCATCGATATTAACGGAGTGCATCTATAAGTAATCACAATTTTCATCGGCTGTTACATCCCGGTGACTTTGATATTGAAAGCTAACGTTACGTATGTATACTTGGTGCATGTCCTGAAAATTGACAACTGTTTATATCATATTTAATATTGTAATAGCAAACTTCTAACTATACCTTGGTGACTAATGACGTGGCTATTCTGCTTTTCCCCACGACCGGTTTTTTAAGTATTGTGTAAGTATTTCAATAAACTGCGTATGTTTATAGACCGACGACACTAATTTATATCAACTGCTTAGGCCTTTCCAACGTGAATAATAAATCCGTGCGACACCCGTTGTCATCGCACACACGTAACGCGTTAACATGCAAATGACAGAGTACTCTTTAAAATTCTCTTAAGCCCGGTTATCATACTTCTGTCGTCGAGTGTTTTGTATTACAAGACATTTATTTCTAAAAAAAAAAAGAAACGAGAAATCGGAGAAATATGAATTAATAGGCAGATATTCATTCACCCTATAATATGAGGCACACAGACAGCCATTATCGTTACAGCGGTGTCGTTCTTAGAAGATTTTAAAACTTGATGCACTCTATTAAATTCTGATAAATTGAACGGAGACGCGAATTCAGTTTCTTCGATAACGATAAATCGACTCGGATATCAGACTCCTTCGATTTAACGGAATGTATATATACATATACATGTAAGAAAACAGGATTCCCACTTTCGTTTAGTTCAAAGAGCTAATTAAACGTAGCGTTGCTAGTATTAAAAGATACAAAATGTCTTTTTCTTCAAATCGCGATAAAATAGAAGATGACGTTGAAAACCTTTCAGTTCAATTCTGCCGTTACGATTGTGGTTCTTTTCCTTTTCATTTCTTAATTTACCTATACCTCTAGGTAACCGCTCGACTTAAAGCTGAAAGCTTGGATACCTATTAACAAGTTTTCCAACAAAAAGTGGTTTTCTATATAATCATATACAATAGTATATGTAACAGTTACGATCGAGTCGTACCATGTGCTCGGAAAAGCGCGACGATCAGGCGCTTATCTGAAGCCACGATGGCTCTACATTAATTAACGGAATTGGTGTTTCTTCCTTGCGCAGTCAACAGTTCACTGTTGACGTTCGAAAAGTTCTTCTACCTACGTTAAAGCTATATAATGGACGTTTATATATATATGTATATATATATATATATATATCTAAATAAGTTAAAAAAATTAAGGACATCCACTACTTTTTTACAATTCGCTGATTCAAAGGAAATAAATAAATAGTTCTCATATAGACATACATATAGAATAGTTTAAAGTGAGGGTCTCTCGCCCTTTGTGCTATTGTTAAGCATCGTTACAGCTGCATCGTTTAATAATTGTTTTTCTTTTTAAGTAAATGTTGCGTAGGTTCATAGCAAATATGATTTTTCCACACTATCTTATGGCAAAAGGAAAAAATATCTACAAAAATGCGCTCGAGACATTATTTGATCTATCTAATTCATTTAGAGTCTTCCTAACTTCTCGCAACTTTCGACACGTTTCGATTCAATCGATATTCGCACAATACGATTAATTATTAAATGAAATTAATACATCAAGTCTCAAATTAATCAAAACACATGCTTTGCATAGCTTTCGCGATCCTCCTTCACGATTATGGACTGAATATTCAAATTCCCATAAAGTAAAATACAACCTCACAGAGGCTGTTGAAACGGGGTAGACCGAGCTAACCCTTTCACTGCCTTCGGTGTGTTGTATAATTTTCGATTTTTGGTTTTTGCAATTAAGCGATTATCTAAATATCATAAATATAAACGATCTAATTCATTGGTTCAGCCTTTCGATTTCGAGACGCAGGCAGTGAAAGGGTTAGATATATTCTAGTTCTGCGATTGGGCCTTTTTACCACCGCGCGGCTTGATGCTCTCCGAAATCTGCCACATCGCCTCCTCACAGAGGAAATCACTGAAATTGTTGAAGAACGTTATTATACGTTCGTGTTTTTTGAACGAGTATCTCCTGCAACAAACAATCACCAGGTTCGTAAATTAAGGTTCTATTCGGAAGAGATTAATTGCATATTCAACTCTTTGCGGTCGAAGCTGTTTTAATTGAAAAATTAAACATTTCTGTGATTTTATGAATATGAAAAAATTGATGTAGCACCTGATACTTAAATATTTAGCAATTGATTAGATACCAATATATTTAATAATGGTATAGCAAAGTTTTGACTCTTGAGTCGCCTTCGACTGCTAAGGGTTAATATTAACTACTAAGTAGACAGAGGATTTTATACATTTATAAGAAAAATGGGTAGGTGTAATTTAAAAGCATTCGAAGATTAGATTATTATTAGAAGATCATTATCTCTATGTGTTCTAAGAAGAATAAGCGAATGAAATATAAAACACAGGAAGACGAGCGTACCCTTTTTTGAACCTTTTCATATTTTCGACGATATTAAACTGTTGCCATCGTTTTGAAAAGTTAATAGTGCCATCAGGTAATAAATCACTATTTCCAATATGCACAAACGTAAGATCTTGTAACACGAGACCACTGAAAATAGACAGAATATTTATTCGCTTATCAATTTCTGTAGTATGTCGTCAAATCAGATTATATTGAAAATGGATCTCACATGTATGGGATACACGGTGGTTGCGTTTCAGCCAGAGCTTGCCTGTAGGCTCTAAAACTGCTAGAACTATCGATAAGAGCACAATATTCCTTCAAGCCTTCTGTAATATGCTTTTGCCACTCGAGCCTTCTAATAGGCGCGCTATCCAGTGCAGAAAGCAAGGCTAGATAACTATTAAAATTGTTGATCTTTCTAAGGTGCTTCATTATTTTAATAAATTTAACCACGTATTTCTCTCTATCCTTCGCCTCGTTCTCTAACCTATGCTCGAGAATCCTCGATCTGGCCCAGTACGACATTTTGTTGAAGTGTTCCGTGAACCTGGTTAGATTCGGGCTTCGTTCCTCGTTCTGTTCCTGCGCCCAGATCAGCACTTCCGGTATTTCGATTTTCATAAACAAATCCGCGTCTAGCAGTGTCATTTGCTCGGCTATCTGTTCACTCTTGAAATCGAGAAGAGAAGCTTGCTTCGTTGACACGCTCAATGACGAGAGGATTGGCTGTGCCGATTGCAACTGTTTCGCTTGATGTTTCTCTAAGATTTTCACTCGCAGAGCCTTCGCCATGGTGAGATCGCCTTTGCATACTAGTTGCAGCACATATTCCATTAAGGTCTGCAGGAGAGTATCATCGAGGTCCGATATGCTAGAAAAATATAATATTTTTCAGCTGTTCCCGATTACTGCATATACAGAGTGGTCCACGCAACTTGCACACCTATAATAAATTACTTTAGATGTTATTATAGGTGTGCAAGTTGCGTGGATCACCCTGTACATCATCGATGTAAGAATGGCTTACGTTAAATCACTAACGACTCTAACTAGTAAAGCAAACGCCTCGCGAGCTGCCCTTTGTTCAGCGACGTCAGCAGAGCGAGAGAATGATTTATGACGTTTGTGTAACTTCTGAATTAGTTCGAGTGGCTGCATAAAGGTCCTGTACGTTGTTAAGAATGCTTCTTGATATAGGAAATCTGCGAAAAAGATAGGCATCTGTGAAATATTATGTCCAATTTGTTCATGAAAATTTTAATGCTAATGTTATATAAGTTTAAAACGAACGTCGAAGGGAGTGCCAACTGACCTGACTCCTTCTCATCTAAGAAGCGTGAAAGAAATCCAATAATTATATTATTTAAGTCTGTTTCCAAGAACTATGAACTATGAACTATGAACTATGAACTATGAAGAAACATGCTTACCATGTTTATTAGCTTTGGTTGCATGGATCAACAGTGCATCCGGATGTCCTCCCCGTATGTCTGGTCCTTCTTCGTCAGGCTTCTTGAAAACTAAATACTTGGTGACGTCCAACTCCTCGAGAATGCTTGGAGAATACTTGTCCTGGTCAACGTCTCTCAGTTCAAGAGTGTTTTCGTCGACCGATATCGACGACAGCGCGTTGCTCGCTGGTCTCGAAGGTGGCAATATTGTTTCTAAGGTACTATTATTCTGCAAAGCGAGACATTCACAAATTAGAGAATAATTAGCAGATGTACAGGGTGTTCTTCAAGATCAAATTTTTTTATTGTATTATATTCTACGCATCATGAGGATAAAAAGTGTTCTCATAGTTCCTATAGTTCCGAAAAAAGAACCTATAGTTCCTTTGACACTTTTTATCCTAGTGATGCGTAGAATATAATACAATAAAAAAAATTTGACCGTGAAATTCAAGACCAAGGATAATTAATTTTGCGGCAACTTTTTTTACAGATCTCCATGGATCCGAAGATGTAGAATACGCCTATACTTGCCGAGACCAAACATTTCTTAACACCCTGTATAGATGGGTATAAAATTGGCTGGACTCGTTTCTATGTACTCACCAATTTCACCGGCGTCGAAGGTGCGAGTTCTTTCTTCTCGTGTGCGCACACAGTTTCTTCTGTTTTCACTGGAGTCGAAGTGACCACGGGTTCGATCGTGTGTATACTTTGCATGCTAACGGTAGGTTTCGGTGATATCGGCGGGGGTGTTGCGTTTGATTTAATGGAACGGGATCTCTTTGGTGGCAATGCGGGTGGGAGACTAGAATTATTTGTTATTTCAGCTACCGGCGGTGTCATAGTTATGGAGGTACTGAAAGAAAACCGGAATGTATGTACGCAGTGTCACAACGCATAATGTACCAGTATTAAAATTAAATCACATACTTTGAGCTGTCATGTAACGTAGCCATGGTGTGTGCCATGAAGGAGCACGATTGGGTAGTGGTAAGGGCCATCTCGTGTTTTTGCCATTCCGCTTGCATTGAATTATAAGCTGCCACCGAATGGCGAGTCCCAAGACCAGAGATGAAGTCATTGTTACTGTGGGAACAGTTCCCAAACATCTCCATGTACGCCATAACTGAAATAGACACACGACCAGGGTTTCAGTGATTTCTATAATACATTTGGACGACGGGCGAATGGTGTAACAACATAAAAAGGTAAATAAAAATTGTGATTCCATGATATGTATAATACATATGGTAGATACAAGCATGATTTATGTTATAAAACGTATTAGAAGCGCAGGTGAATAAAATACAGAAAAAACACTGATGCACAAGCGTGTATCCTCACTTTAAATGTTAGAGAAAATTCGAGCACGCAAACTTTTCTGACCGACTTACTGGAATACGAATGCAATCTTTTGAACAACATATTTTTGCATGGACGATCAATTCGGGATCGAAACACTATACAGAACAGATGTTACACAACCACGAATGCTTTCATTTCTAAAAACTGCGGTTAAAGAGCGAAATCGTTCGGTTTCGCCGATTCTTCGCACATAATCGCGAAGGTGGAAACTGAACTCTCTGGAGCTGTTCCAGTTGAAGAAGCGTAAGTGTTAAACTGACTATTAGCCAGAAAAGGTCAAATCGATTAGTGAAACAATGTCGACGCCCACGCGGGTAGCTCAAGATTAGTTTCTATTGTTAATGAAATTTAGAACTCGCAGCAGATCTATTTATTATGAGCAATCCAAAGAAGTTTAGTGTGATGCGCATTAAACACTGAATAATTAGTTATAAATTCGGAGAATGTTGCTTCTTGTTATAACGAGTTCTCTCGACAAGTTCCGATATTAATACACAGAAAGAAAAATGAGATATTATCGTCCGGTTTTAATGTCACGTTAATCAATAATATAAGTCACGAGTACGCTAAAGATATGGAATATAAAATATCCAAGCTCGGTGTCAAAACCAAATGACGTGTATCAAAAATCATTTTCATAAAAATGAGAGAATAAATGGAAGATCATAAACATGCCGCAAAGAAGCTAAGGAGCTTAAAAATCGTGTATTAATGCGTGAAACGAAGGATTCCAACTTAGCGTGAAAGTGTTTGCTGTGGGATAGCTGATTTTGTGTGGGCAGGACCCCACTTACCAGAATATGCCACTGATTGGAACACTGGGGGATACAAAATATTTCATCAGTTTTAACCTACTGCCAGGAAAGAGATTTCGGAGCAATCTACACTAAAGTTATATATAATCTATCCAATTTCTACAACAATTTTGTCCGCCAACTCAATTTTTCGACAATCATCTAATTCTCACTGTTACCGTTACTCGATTATAATCTAAGATCTATATATATCGGACGGTAATAAAGCAGACACAGCGTGGATTCGAGAGGGCTGCTATTTAATTGCTTTATTACTGTCCTCGGCTGTTAATTTACAGTTCGACTTACTGTGTCTCTTTTTGAGCGGAAGCGGCGGTGGTTTACTGGCATCTGGACTGTCGCCGTTACTGGTATGTAAACTACAGGTTGATAAATGCTCGTTCTCAGGTACATTGTCGTACTGCGACGGCTGACGCTCTTTTCTACGTTTCGAACGTTTTTCCGGCAATGCCGGTGGCACGCCGTTCGTGTCTGACACAGAAACCGACTCTATTTCCTACATAATACAGAAACAATGTAAGTTCGATGTTGATACAGAACTTTTCTAACGTCGTAACTACACTGCGGATCCTTATGCATGATACAAAAATCGTCTGCATCAGTTGCAAGAAGCAGAGGTTCAATATAATTCGATAAGCTCAAAATACCGTAACAGTACTCGTTAATAGATACAGAAAATCCGCAGTTTAGTTCTAACTAGACTTGAAAACCATGAAATAGAATTTGATCTTAAAATGTTCTACCTGATTTGCAACAAATTTGAATGAGATAGAAATTTATGTTCTTTCTTAACATGTTTAATAGGTTGAAAAAAATAATATACTAGTATTTTAAAGTTCTTCTAAAGTTTTGACCCTTTGAAATTACACCGATTCATTTCTGCCGTTCACGCATAAAATCCGCTGTCCAGTTGTAACAGTACTATGCATGACAAATAGTATTCTAGCATATGAATTATTCACAACAAATTACAGAAATAATAAATGAAAGAAAAACGTTACAAAGCTATCAATAAGAAACCTAACTGGCGTAATTATTGGAAAACTGACCAAGTCATTGACGAAATCTACAAATTAACTTTTCGCGTTTGTCTACTACAGAATAATTTACAAATTGCGCGACGCTACTTCTGACCGAGCTTCTTATTAAAAAGAGAATAGGGACGAGCATGCAACACCCACATTTACCAGTTTCTCCAGCAACGCAGGGTCCCCGTTTCCAGCGATATTTGTTGCGCTAATGGTACTTTTCGAACTACTCATTGTCTTCTGGGTGAATATGGACCCGTTACTGTCAGAAGACATCTTGGTATGGGAGAACGATTGCTGCTGCGAGTTAAACGTCTGGGAGTTGTAACTAATACTCTGCTGGGATGATCTTTTGGATGTGATGCTTGAGGTGGTGTAACTTTGGGACGAACTTCGTTGTGAGTGCATGGATACCACACCGGACTCTTGCGTTTGGGTGGATAATCGTTCCAGTTTCCCTTCTATACCTGAAACACGATTGCCGTATCACGCACCGTAACGTGCCGAGAAATCGCTTTGTTTAAGGATCAATTTTGCGTTGGCAAACTTCGGAGAATGACCCTTCTTACGGAGGAGAGCTTTCACAGTTTCCCAGCCGACGGACATCATGGATTTCGAACTTTCATCGAACCGATCTTTCGAGAGCGATCGAGAAAAAGAATGCTAACGGAATTACACCGACTTCGATGAAGATCTATACGATACTGTTTATTCGCGTGGTCGGAAGGTCTGACGCCTACGCTCTACCTGCTCCACTAGCTATTTCAGGAATTCTTGCGTAATTTTAGCTCGTACATTTTTTCTTTGCGCTTATAAATATGTGATGTCACTCGTTCCCGTTACCGTGCTACGATATTCGTCGAAAATTAAGTGGTCTATCGCATACCGGTGAACGTGTTAAGCATTTCTTGGGGAGTTTGTTGACCCAACAGCATTGTGCTTGGTATACTGGATTCTGAACCGTCCCAGCAGCTACAGTTCGAAGTACCATTGACTTGCATGCCTGCGAAACAGATGAAATACGTAAGTAAACATTATATATTTAATAGACGAGTGAATGAAATCTTAATGTGATAATCAACTCCTTTAGTGATCCTAATAAAAATGACAGGAGAATTTTGTCAACCGTACTGTGACCAACTTGCCAGTCAAAGTGTTAATGCATATAATTAAATATTAAAAGTAAGTAAGTAAACATTACATTAAATACACAAGTGAATGAAATATTAAATATGATGTAGTCACACAACCCCTTAAATGATCCTAAGAAAATTGATAGTCAAGCTTGGCAGAATTGGCAGTCGAAGTGATAATGCATATAATTAAATAATGAAATTTTTCGAAATTTATAGAGAGTTTTACCTTTTTGCATGGTCTTTTGGTTTAACGAACAACCGTCTATTTGAACGAACAGGTCTGCGTGATCTGTACTCTGGGACTTTCCTAGCAAGACTGGCTCTCGACGATTAAGTCAAACGCGGTTCAGTATTATTTTGCTGAGTAAGAGATGTGTGAGTGTGTACTGAGTTCTTCTGGACACATATGGGAATGTACTTGTGGAATTCTGTCGCAACCTTCTTGGGGACTCTTCGTCCTCATTATCTGAGTGTTCTGGGATTTTACGAACTGTCTTGAAGATTTAAAACAAAATCGAACAAATACGAATGGTTATGCCTTTCTGTGTAAATGAAACCCAAGAAAACAAACTTGTAAACATGAGCCAAGTTCTCTTATGACCGTAACAAGTTGTGATATTTTCTTGGGATTTCATCAATTTTTGTTGAAATCTTATCAATTATCAAATAAGTATTACTCTTATCCCCGATTCGCTATTTCTTTTTTTTTTAATTCAAAAGACAGATAAAATTTGATTAGAATGCAATCAATATGTAAGCATTAAAATAAATGTAGCCACACAAAACATATAAAACTTTCTTTTCTCTTTCTTACAAAAAAGCTCAAGCCTGCGTTGCACCAGTGTGTTACGCTACTGATATTATGTTATCAATTGAGTGTCCGTCGAAAGAAAATCAGTTACCTTGAATGGTAGCCATTAGGCTGAGATCCATACTGTCGTTCAGAGACTCGTCGTTTGGTCCCATGATCGCTCTAATCTCGTCCTCGTCGCGAGAATGATTCAGAGCCGAATCCAAACTTCCAGCCGACGCGCTTAAAAGTGACGACGAATCCTCTGGAGATCGACTTCGCAGGGAGACCCTATCAAGACTAGACGCTAAAAGACCTTCGGACTCCTCCAACAATTGCTGAGCCCGCGTTCTCCGTTTCGGGGGCAACGGCGGCGGTGTCCCGGAAGAACTATTTTCCTCCGACAGACATACATTCGTTCTGAAATATCAATGCCGATCTCAATCGCGAGAATTTCATTGGACGCCACAACGGATCACTTTCTGGACGTTGAACAGCTACCGTACAAAGTCTCGCTAGCTGTCTTAAGCGAATTTTTCATTCTAATTCTAGACACCATACAAAGCCCACTGTTAAACGAAGTATAAAACGTGTCTCTGCTTTGGAAGAAAACTGGCACAGCTGAAAAACATTGCGATTGTTCGCTGATGTCATAATCAAAATGAAAAAGTGGTATATTTTATGTGTAATTCGCTGAAATCAGTTAGCCCTTCAGCTAAAATTGAAGTTTTCTTGTTAAGAAGAGTATCACACATGTCTAAACACTTAATATTTCAGTTAGAAGAAATAAAAACTATAGAAAATTTACCTATAAGTATGTACTCTAAACAAAGTAGAAGATATTAACTTTGGTTAAATCCCTAAATGAGATTTTCTGCAAACTAGTGGTTTTAGAATTCTGCTGGTTTTCTTCCAAAGTAGCGATAAGTCTTTATAATTCAAGAAAAAAAGTACGTTTATCACAGTGCCATAAATATTTCAGTTAGTCTAAAAATTTCAAAATACCCTAGGACCCAGACGGAAATAGAAATGGTGATCGAAAATAATCAAATCCGTGAAATCCTCTTTTATGACTGAAATATAAATGGAATTTAATAATGCAAATCCATTGAAAAGGGGTTGGACAAGTCTTAATGGATTATTTTAAATGGAATCGTCATTTAGGATTTGAAACATTTTCGACGAGGAACGTGGAGAAGAGGTGAATTATTAATATTACTTTAAGAAAAATGTGGATCGGATAAATTGGAGAATATTCTGAAAAAAAACTTTGACGGAGTTCAAAGTCAATGAGAGCAATCAGCTCTCTTCGGTTCACTTTACTTTAAAAAGCTTCCGATGCAAACTTAAACAAAAATAAAACTTGGAAATCTTCAGAATCCTTGAAGTTATTCGAATTTAACATCGCGTTCAAAAAGTGATTCGTTTCAGCGTTAAATTATACTAAGACTACGTACACGGTACATGCTTGTTGTCAGCGTGAGGCATTTGATAAGCTTTGTCGTTGATTCGTACATTGTTTTAATTTTTGTATCATCGATACCCACCACCCCAGGAAAAAACGGCTAATTTTGTGTCTCCGACAAGAAACATCGATCGTTCAACATTCGAAATTCTGCAAGTGTCGGCTTTATTATGTTAAACATATACGGCTCAAATCATACAATATAAATCATGGAACGTCACTTATTCTATATTCGAATCAGTCACTCAAAATTAATTTAGCTGGCGACACTCCGAATAATCGCGTCCCACGAACGAGTCAATCTTGGACCATGCAAACCAAACAGGATTGAATTGGACATCCGTGGCGGTTGCTTGTGATGCATATAACTCCAATTTATTTCTAATAACCTGCTACACGTTTCTCTCAAGTACACCAGCAAGAAAGAATAATTTATAAAGCCGCGAACGAATTATTTAATTATTCAACTAACCGAAAAGCAACGCATTTTTTCATTGTAGCATTTCTAATTTTGATACACGATCGAAAAGGTAATTGTAAAAATAATTTGATCCGCATTTCAATTGTTCCCAAACAAAACAACAGCCGTGTGTTCGAATGACTCTTTTACAGTGTTATTTTAAATCCATTCAATGATTGCCATCCGCAGTAATTATTTACTATGCATTGCTTTTCAAAAGAAGACACTGGAAGTCTTTTTTAAGGAACAGACTGATGAATAATCAATAATTTCATTCGATCCACAGTCGTTATAATGTTCATACAAATGTCACAATACGAATTAAAGAGTTAACCCTTAGCACTCGAGTGCTGTACCATTATTCATAATATTGTTTACGTTATTAAATATGTTGGTAACGAATCACTTATAATTTTATATATATTTAGATATATACAAAGAATAAAATTAATACAGAATGGAATTATTCTAGGTCGAAAGAAATGTTTAATTTTGAAATCAACGTAGCACCGAGTGCAAAGGGTTAAATTTGCAAAAGCTTCGGGAATGTCATTGTTTCGGTAAAAAATAAAGTTAAGCTCGTAAGAATAAGTTTTCTCGTTTCGCTCATAATTTGCCTCACACTGTGATTCGCTACTATGAGAAGCTTAGGGAACTACCTCTCAGGGAGTGGTGGTTTTGGGGGTGGACTAGAATCCCTTAAAATCGACTCGGAACTATGCGAACTACGGACCAGACTAGTAGTCGCAGCGGTCTGCTCTAAAATCTGCCGTTCCCTCGGGGTTAGCGGAATATCGGGTAAGGAATTTCTTTGTGGCGTCAATTCCGACCCATAACCCGACGTTCTGAAACCATTTCAATGATTGTCAAGTTTTCATTGGTACATGACGACACAAAAAAATATCAAAACGGTTTTTACGCTACTGGCAATATTTATCGTATCGTGCTAGTTCGCTCGGCGTCCAACAATTTTTCTATGCAATTTATTTTCACCGTAAACAGACATTTGATCTTTAGCTAACCCGTTTTCAACTGGCGTTTACATTCCTTACAGATTCTTTTGATTTGGGAAAAGCTCTCTGGTGCTTCTGCCATTAATAAATTCATATATTCCAGGCATAAATTAGCATTTCATCGAGTGCTATGTATTTGATTTATAAAGATAATAACTGTACATTAACCGAAATTTTGTATATATTCAAGTCCTACAATAAACATTTCCAGTAGTTTATTTTTCTCTAGCAAGAAAAGAACCCCAACTGTTTGACTTGAATTTTAACAAGGTTCTGTACCACAGAGGTTTATAGCTAGACAGCGGATCTTTATGCAAAATAAAAATTTTCCATCTGGATTTCAACAAGCTGGAGTGAAATAGAAATTAATTTTCTGTCGTAATCTCTATCTCTATATATACAATAAAATCGAGTCTGTCTGTCAAAAGTGTTCGTTCCTCTTAAACTTTTTGGTTTACCGACTTTTTAAACAGCTGTAGCTTTTCAACGGTAGGTTATAGGAAAAATCTGAGACCATCTAGATTAGAAAATTAATTACATTAATATAATCAACCAGGATCTGTACAGCTAGTATTAATATAAATTCTGATAATATTTTTACTGTTATAAAACGCACCTACTCACTTTTCTCATAAACGCATAAAATCCGCTATCTATACATAATGAAATACATAATAGTATATGTACATGAAATATTAGCCATAGTTTCTCGATAGTTTTAAATATACAATTCAATATTATTGTACAGGTTTGTTTCTATTAGCAACTTTTATCACAATACGTCGCGTGCACGGACAATATTTCATATTTATCATTAGGAGCCTGTCACTATGCTGTCATAGTATAACAGTTTGTTAAAATCGAAGTCTTTTCGTTGGGATCCTTCGCTGGTAAGTGAAACGAAGATGGATCTGTTGATACCTGTTGTTCGCAGCGACAGCTGCAGGTTTCTGTCTGTTGGCGATCTTCTCGTTCGCCAGGGCAACCAAATTTTTCACAGCTTCTTCAACTATTCTTATCACGTGCGTCACGTGCTCCGTGTCTAACGCTGGTGATTGATCGCCCTGCAGCAATACCTCATCACAGAGCTGTAACAATTGCGCTAGTGTCTGATAGACTAGATCCGTCGCTGAACCCAGAGCGGAGCTATAATAATAATAATCAAAACAACAATAATATCAGATAAGTCCCCTGGCACATTACTTTGTATTAAACAGTTAGAAAAGTGCGACTACATTACAATCGAAGTAAGTCGAATTTCAAGAGAGTATTTCAAAATCTTCACGTTCTAGGCATTTCATCTTAAATACAGTAATTTGCAAATATTAATTTGCGAATTTTAATTTACAACTTACAGTAAGTTCAAATGTAATCCTAATATTTAATCGTTCATGCAATTCAGAAAATCTTCCAACCATAAATCACGTAACAATTTACTCCTTCTTTACATATAATCATCTCAATTTCATTTCATCAATTTTCAACAATATTTTTCTTGAAAATCATCTGAAATAAGAAACCGTCGAATAAAATTCTCATAGTAATTTGTAAATACTGTATAAAATGAAGCATAAAAATATTGTTGAAAAGATAATGTGGAGAATGTAAAAATTGCTAGCTTGATGTTTCTCGAGAAAATGGACTTGGGTCAGTTTTATAAATTATAAACGGCTAAAGTGGACCATGATTGTCCGATTCTCCCGTAAATGATTCAGAAGAAGGAGATCCTCACCTATTCTCGTAAAGGAGATAGGACTTCAGCACGGATTGTATCGTGGTGACGGTGTCGAGGACAATGGTGCCGTTTCCCGGCAGCATCTCGAGCTTCTTCTTCCAGACAACGTCCCTGAAGTGGAGCAGCGCCAGCTGCACCTGTCGCACGTGGATGTGCAGGTCTCGGATGGGGTTCTTGTCGAGGGCGGCCGCCGCGGAGTCGGTGGTGCAGACGGCCGCGTTTTTATCCCTAGGCGTTCGCGGCGAGGAGGGCGAAGCCGCCCTCGTGGCCGCCCCGCTGCCTCCGCCCCCGCTTCCGCTGCCTGGGGAACGCATCTGGGAGAGCTTCTCCAGGAAGTCCTCCTTGAAGGAGCGCGCACGACGCGCTAGTTTACCGCCGCGCGCCTTCCCGCTGGACCGCTCCTCTACTTCTGGAACAACCAACCGGTAGGTATTTGCTTCGTTAGCGAACGTAAATATTTGCTACCTCGTGTATGCTGTATATGTTACAATGGAGCCATGAGAATCGGTTAACCGTGCACACGCGCTCCGAGACGGAGTCTATACGCAACACGCTCGAGCAACATGATAACACGTTCCTCGGTTTCCCTTCGCTCTAATTTTCTCGTTCGAGGGGAACGAGTCGAAATAAGTGTGATAAGTTGCTCGGAAAGTTGCTCGCTTTCTTGTTCGTTTGTCTGTCTGTTCGATGAGAAATTTTGCAATTGATTTTAATCTAACTTCCTGATCAGCTAGAGACTTGAAATTGGATACAAGGCTCAGAACTGGATGCATTATTCAAAATTTTTTTAAAAGTCTATCCGTTTCAGAGAAAATAACAATTAAACATTTACTTTTTCATCCCCCCACGAAATACGTCATCGCGTTCAGCGATCCCCACTTCGCTTGACAACGCTCTCTACTATGCGTGCGCAATCTGACTCGTCCCCACTCCACGACCCACTTGGTCCCGACGGAGCTCAGTATATGATAGTACGTCGCTGCGGGAAGATCAAGTGAAAGTAAGCTTAACGAGTATATAAAGTATTTATAAAGAGTGATACAAGTATTAACACAAGACTAAAGAACAGAAAATAATTATTTAAATAAAAATAAATTTTTAAAAATACCACGTTTTTAAAAACGGACTAAAATGTATAAAATAATTTTCCTAGTCCCATACAGATTCCTAACCTCGTATAGATAGTCCTGAAAATTTGTGATTGCATATTTTTAATATCCTATGAAATGCATTCAATAGATAATCGATACATTTGGCGCCCCACGTTTTTCGTTTGAAATCTTATTCTTGAAAAGAAATCGTGGATCTTGGTCAATTGTTTTGATCAGTTGCAAATAGTACTCTTTGGAACGTATGGTAATGCTAGAAAAAAAAACTATGTACGGGTGAGAAAATGTGCACAAGTCAGCATTCTGTTAAATGAAAAAGAGTGTGATCATCGTCTGATTCATCATGTAAATTGTTCTGTAAAAATCCACATATTCACGAACACGCAGTTCATTCTCGTTTATTTGGAAACTTCTTAGATGTTCCGTGAATCAATTCCGTAATCTGTTGATACATACTAGGTTATCCGGTCGCATAAGTCGCAAGTTAAGTGTTTCCCCGCAGAATCTATTTTTGTCGGTGGATAACAACAAGGTCTAACTACCGTGACAGTAACGAGCGAAGTTTCCTGGTTTTAGGCGCGCCCTCAAGGAATTACATATGCGAGGTTCAATTTCGAAATCCTTTGCAGGCGAAGAACAAACACTGCCGGGGTTATACTCGGCCAACTCGGCAAACGTGTTCATCTTCAGGGTTTAACTTTGCTTAACTCGGTTTAACGTTAAGTGACAACGCCGACCGAGCTACGGCACGGTTTAGAATCTGTTGTAGCTGCCTCGAGACTTTGACTTTTAAAGAATTCTTCCTATGTACAATAAAGAATATGTTTTTCTTATTGGCGAAAGACTGTCCTTGTTATCCAAACTCTCTCCGCTTCTTCAAGACGCCCTAAATTATCCGAACTACCTCTATCAGTTTCCCGTAAGAAATTATTATCTCATTTTCGAGGTAACTTCTCGCGTTATTGAATAAACATGAATAAATACTATAAATAGGGTAACTGCACCAGTGAATGAACATTTAAGAAATTGTTCAAGAAGATATTTTACTTACAAAAAAATATGTGTATACTGATATATGTATACTTCATTTGTCAAAAATAAATTAATACAAATAAAATGAAATTATTATTTTTCTTTATTAAACGTTAAATAAAAAATATAAAAATACCAGTCAATGAACACTACATTCTATTAATTATTGGTAATGATTACTATTATTGATATTTATTAATAATAATTATTATCTGGCCGAGACCTGGTATTCAAATTCGAGATGTTTCTGGAGCTTTTGCGATCATAGCCATCATATGTTAGAGTCATAAGTTAGAGCACGATTTCGGGTATCGGATCGCTAAGTCTGAGTAGAATAAACGGTGCCAACGGTCCCGGACTGAAGCCGATAACAGGAAGAAATACGAACTTCTCCTGGTCATTGTTCCGAACGAGTTTTCCCCGCGGCACTTAAGAACACGCCGCGTCGATGCGCACGTGCTGCATAACGCCGCGCGGCGACGTGCCTTTCCTTTCCTCCTGTTCGTTTTTCTTCGTTTCGCTCGGTTCATATCGGGCGCACGCTTACAAATTAAAACTGCAATGGAGCACCGGTGTGTCCGACGCGCGATACCACCACCGTAGCTTCTCCTTTATCGTTGTCCAGCCAGTAAATCGTAAGTGCCATTATTTTCTTCCGGTTTATTGTCGTGTCCGACGGTGCGCGTAATCCTGTCGCCGAACAATGACACGCCTTTCTTCTCTACAATTTTACCCTTTCCTGCTTCGCCCTCTTTTCCTTCTATGACGCAACGGTACCTCCTCGGCGCATACTGCATTTCCTGTTTGCGCACTGTTTCATAATTTATCCGAATTCATTAAATGAATTTATCCCAATTCATTTTTTTCGAACAATGACTCGCCTTTCTTCTCTAAAATTTTACCCTTTCCTGCTTCGCCCTCTTTCCCTTCTATGACGCAACGGTGCCTCCTCGGCGCATACTGCGTTTCCTGTTTGCGCACTGTTTTATAATTTAAAATTATAATTTAATTTAATTTATAATAATAATTTAATAATTTAATTTATTTTATAATTTAAGATTAACTCGATAAAGCAGAAAGTGGAGAGGTGCTCATAATAATTATGAAAAATGTTCCCGCTACAAAATATAATTATTCGAAGAATTTTAAATTATTTTAAGTAATAATTGTGGGTAAAAAAGACCTTCGTTATCAAGCAGACCAATTATTTTTCACAATTAAAAGATTTTTCTACAAAAGTCTGTTAAAGTAATTTTATAAAAAGTATTGTTCGTCTCTCGCTGAATATACAATAATACATTATCTCATTGATGTTTCCCAGGATCGTTTCGTGTAATTAAATTTCGACTCGGACGTGAAATTATTTCCATTAATGAGTCCCAAGCAGCTTACACGATTCCGTAACCCATTAACGGGGTTACAGAAAATCGGTTTCCCGTAGCCAAACAAATTACAGTGGATTTACCATACGATGGTAATCAACTTCGGCAAGAACAAATTATGCGCGTCGGATGATTATTATTCGAGGGTAAAATTCGAAGGTATTCGTTAAAATTCGACGTTCCGGCCGGGCGTAATTATTCAAACGTTGATATCCGTGGCTATAAACGATCGCCGCGTGATCGATATGCCGGGGTCCGTAATAAATGATAGAAACGACTAGTTAACGAGTCTCTCGTTAAAATATCTCTCCGCGGAGAGGAAGCCGGGAATATACCGTGTCGACGCACAATGCGCGCAAGCAGACGCGAGGAGGGGCTGTAACGGCCGCGAAATTTCGGCGAAACGTTAATTGACTGACTGTCAGACACCGTGCCGGCGAATTCCGCTACCGACAAAATCGGCTAATAAAATTCCCGTGAAAACTGATCCTTTCATCGCGATCGCTCGGACGAAACGGGGAATCCACTAGTTACGGCAAACAACACGGGTAAATATTGATACTCAAAAATGCCATCGTCGGTACGATGGTTTTTAATAATTTCCGAGATTCAGCGCTAGCCGGATTTGTCGGCGGAGCTTGAAACAATTTTTTTTTATTTCCCCGCCGGACGCGGACCGCCCGTTCTTCGACAAATATCCGCTGGTAACAGCTGAGAGCAATAATTCAGAGGGATTTCTCCGAAAGCGTTCGGTGTTCTGTCCAGTTCTCATATTTTTCGAGAAATTTGTTAATCGACGAGATTGAGGGAAAATTTTCCATTCTGCTGCTTTTACGACGTGTGTTGGTAGTTCGAATAACGACAGGTATTCAACGGCTGAGAGTTAATAATTAAATTACCATAATGGAGGAAGAAAATGTTTTATTGTTTTATGGTAAAGTGATACTTTCAACAATGGACACATATCCGACAGCTGAAAGTAATAATAATTCAAACGAATGTTTCAAACTTCAAATTAAATTCATGCTTTCGATAATGGTCAAATAATCAACGGTAAAAACATATGCTGTTGGGCTTTGATATATTTTTAAAAATTCTATCGTCTCGCGACGAATTAATAATTAGTTTGATGATTAGGGGAGTGATAGATTCGAAACATGTCGGGTCGAGAATTTTTATCGGATTCTCGTCTACCTCTACTAATTATGCATTTGCTGTTTTTCATATGGTACAATGCACAAACTTTCGTTGCACGTTTTCCTCGTGCCGGGTACAGGCGTATCGAACGAGTTTGTCAAACACTGCCCAATTAATAATGGTACCGTGGATTCGATTTGATCAAACATTTCACGAAAGCCGGAACCTTTGTCGAGAGGCGTGCCCTGGGAGTCTCGATAGCAACCGGTCCGGCATTGAAATATTTTTTTACTTCTCTCCTGTGTCCCGTGCTTCCACGTTGAAATATTCTCTCTCACTCTATATGTGTATGCGCGCGCGTTTCATAATGTTCGATTCGCAACGCTGGCAAACGATGTTAAACGCCGGGCGAATTGTACCCGGTTCCATTGCAATTTTTCGCTCGGCACGTGTATACACGTCGATTACAATAATGGATTTACGATCTGCGTAATCCCGATGTATAGGTTTCATCAGCTATCAGCATTTGAATGAAAACAGCCAGGATTTTCGGTATTTCTCGTCGACACATAAATTTGTTGATTATGTTAATTTAATTTTAATTTCCAACTTACAGTAAGTTCAAATGTAATCCTAATATTATCCTAGAATTTTAGATCTACATATTTAGGAGGCTTCCTTCAGCTGAGACACCCTGTACATTAATTTTCAGTGATGCCTCGGTAGGAACAGTCGAGAAGTGCAACGAGTTAAAATGCAACCACTTTTATTATCCAGTCGGGCAACTCGAAAATCTTTGTGAAACATTTTGATTAATTTAATCTACCAAACAGTTACAAAAAAAATACTACTCCAAACCCATCTCATTGAGAATACAAGAAATCTCACAAGAACTCAACATGATTCTCCCAAATATTGATTTATTTTTTCCCATGGACCTCTTTCAATATCACTTCAATATTATTATTCAATAAATCCACCAATATGTTGGAAGGATGAGACCTTTTCGATCAAACCATAAATTTTCTAGGACAATTATTTTTTTGAATAATTTAGATAATTATCTTGAGATTTAACAAAAAAAACCCAGTTAGTAAAAAACTTTTGAGAATCGTCAAATCGACATATTTAATCCCTGCTACCCCTGTTAGCTACCACAATAAAATTTATTATTCAATAAATCCACCAATATGTTGGAAGGAGGGGACTCGTTGATCAAACCATAAATTTTCTAGAACAAATATTTTTTCGAATAATTTAGATAATTATCTTGAGATTTAACAAACAAAAAAACAGTTAGTAATAAATTTTTGAGAATCGTCAAATCGACATATCTTATCGTTGTTATCCCCGTTAGCTACCACGATCGAGAATTTTTAATTCGAAATAAATTCATCGAAACGAAGATACTCGTGGAAAATTAGCTTGATAAAAATCAATTGTAAAAACGTACGCTGGATCCTGGAGTACTTGAACGGTAGTAGCGTAGTCCGTCTTCTACACAGGGGATCCGACATTGTATCTGTTAATTAAACGTCCCGAGGACCTTCCACTCAGCCGACAATTAATAATTTCGTCCTCGACTCATTAACAAGCTATTTCAACGTAAACATACGGGAGAGGGTGGAACGGTGATCTTCGATGGCGCTGGGTGCGGCAATGGGGAACAAGCAACCGAGCAAGCAACCGGGCTGTGTACCCGCGCCAGTAAATCAAGTTCTATTCACGAATTCCGATTGAAACCTCAATCAGACGTGATTTGCGCTAAAGGTACGGTTCGGCTGGCCGACAGAGATAATAGAAAACGCGTAGTATACGGGAGGGAGGAGGACACCGAGGGAGAACCCGGCGGATGTAAATTGCCGTGATTGACTGGATTCACGGAACACACTCGGTTCCCATAGGTTTCTCCATGGGAGAGAGAGCCTCGCGATGCAACCTCGCCCCATCGAATCGTAGGCGCGGTTATTTGCAAACCATCCGATCAACGGACTCGGAAGACTCTTTTTTTCACCCCTCATCCCTCCTCGCATCCAGAGGGAGAATCCCGTTCAACGTTCGAGCCAGATTCGATTTGAATTTTACTCGGCGACGCGTGCACGGGAACGTCCACAAAACACGGAAAGAGAGGGCAACGTCGTTTATTCCGATTTATTCGACTGTGTGTGTTTCCGCGCTGTAACAAGAATTTTCTTGAGGCTACAACACGAGATAAAAGGAGGTTTACATGCTGATCGAACGGCTCGATTGTTATTCAATTCAATTTTTTTTGTTTTCCGTACGCCGTTCTACGGATTATTGGAAACATCGAAGACCCGTGACAGGTTAATTGGTTTTTCTTGATAGGTTCGCTATGCTCGTTTCACGAACAAACAAAGCACGCTTATGAAAAAATAATCCTCTTAAAATTCTATACAGGGGAAATACATAAATTGTACTTTTTATGGCGTGCAGATGAGTTCAACGACCTATACACCATGACCTTGTACTGACGTTCACAAAATTCATTCGTCCCAGAGAACCAATATTACAATTACTTTTAAAAGTTTAATTATTATATTTTATATATTATATAAATTATATATTATATTATATATTGTATTTTCAGTTTTTATATGGACGTTTATGAATGAGATACGTCCGAGCAATTTTTCTCTACTTTTTGTTTTCCTCATAAAATATCGGATTTTAGATCAATTCACCGTATCCGGCATTAACTAAATACAATTGCAATTACTCTGTGAACCGAAACACAGTCGTCGCCTGTGCGCGACATTGCAAAATTAACGAAGCGCGACGCTCAAATAAAACAACTGCAATAAGACGCGAGAAAGGGTTTGTCCGCGAAACTCGCGAAAACTGTTCTGGAAAGTTTATTTTCAGTTCTCGCGGACCTCTGGTATTTTTAATTAATAGCAGGGGTCATGGTTAGGCTCCGAATTAGATGAAATTTTTCCATTTTATTACAAGTGAGATTCGATCGTTCTTAAATGTCTGAGATGAACATATGAAATCCAACAGTAACACAAAATGGGAAAAACTAATTGAAAGTCTAACTAGAACAAAATAATGCAAAAAAAAAATAGCGTACACGAAAAAAGAATTTTAAATTCAACATAGGATAGATTGTTTTTCGAAAAATATTTTCTGTGTTAATTGCAATACTTGCCGAAAATTGGAATAAATCGTTGATCTTTGATGATTGGTAGCAGTGGATAAGATAAGGTGGACAGAAATTCGGTACTGACAACGAAATCGTATTTATTGAATTATCGTGTTCAATATAATACCGATTTATATATTCGAATCTGCAATTCAAATCCGATGTTGCAAATCAAACATTCGGTTCGGTAGAGCAGAGATTCTGGTTCAATGTTGATCAATGTAATTATTCATAAAATATAACTACTAGCATCGCGCTCCATGAATTATTAGGTTGTTGCATCGTTGCGTGTTTTGTTAGCCCCTACATTGATTAACATCTTTATTCAGAATAATGACTAATTATCGTGATTAATTGGGTATATCTCAAACTAAACCGTGAAATCTATACACGAAACAAATTGCAGGTAACGGTGTACCTGCATGAGATACATACTCTAAATCAGCTGCTGCATTTTATCTCTGCATAAATCATATTTTTTATTCAATTCTGTTCGTAAATATCAGAAAACAATGTTATCGTTAGACTGTCAATTTTTATGTATTTATGAAGAAATTGGTTAGGTGAAATATAACACAGTAAATAATTACAATGTTCTTTCGAATGTAACAAAGTCAGTAAGCGATTAAATCAATTTTTACTTTATTCCTTATTTCCCTTCTTTATTTTTTTTATTTTGCACTAGCAGTACCCGCGACCTTGTTCACTTAATTAAATTTCCAATCGCGAAGATGGTCTCAAATAGAGATAGAAATTTTATTTTCAGACAAGAAAATTTATCGAAATTAATTAAAAAATTATATTTATTGCGATAATGGTTAGGAATAATTTTTTAATGAACTTTAGTGGAAATTGCATCCCGATATCTTTTATGGTTGCAAAGTTATAGTAAAATGCCAGATTCAAATTAGTCTTACCCCTTGCCCTTCCATGACGCTGTCCCCTCACCAAGGCGCCTTGAGTCGAGACAAACAAAGGCAAGCTCGAGGAACGCGTCGGCTCTTCGCTCAGCGGTCGAAATGTCCATCGCGAGGACTGATTTCGCTATATCCAAATATACCGATGTTTCGCGACCTTCTCTCACGTTTTCTCTACATACAGTCAACATAGGTAAACCACACTCCCCTTACTTAGCATCCCCTCCTGGAGGAGACGGATCTTACCAAGGAGCGGGGACAAGGGTTTTATCCCGAGAAAAAAGGTCTGAATTAGCCAGGAAAATTCCTCGGGCACGGCCGAGGCAAACAATACACGTTGCCTCAATGGGCCGAGGCAAACCTCGTCCGTACAGATTCACATTTAATTCTTTTGGACAACGAAATTTAACGAAATTAATTAAACAAAATGATTAGAAAAAATATAGTTATTACGATAATGAGTAGGCATAATTTTTCTATGAATTTTAGTGGAAATTTTATCAAGATATCTGTTGTGATTCAAAAGTTATAGGAGAATGCCAGATCTGTCCCCTTACCGTGGGTCGAGGCAAGCAATGCGATAACGCGTTGCTTGCCTCGCCCGTACCGATTCATATTTAGCTCCACTAAATCGTGGATTAAACAGTCATGGAAAATCCGAAGTGCATCGTGTTTGGTATCATTTTAATCGGAAAAATGTAGCGAATGTGCATCTGAAAGTGGAATTTAATTGAAACTGAACTGAGTCTCCAGATCACTGTGCGGAGCAGGGGGTGGGTTTTCACGAACCAACGATCATGAGAGCTAGTGGCGCGAACGTCGTCGCGAGCTGTCATCGTAGGTGCAAGCTTGTCTTTTCATCGTTATCATGACGACGCAGCGTGGCCGAGAATGCACTGGCGGCGGTGGCGGCTGCGATAGCTTTCCACGTATGTCCCTTTAATCGCGCCCGCGACCAGCCATTCATCACCGTGAAAGCTTCTCGCTGGCCGCGCCCGCACCAGCACACAATCGCTCGCCTAAATAGATGGAGAGCTTCTGTGCACCGCGCCACGGCCACGATGAATGCGAACGTCCGCCATAAAGGCACACCGGCCCGCCGATCGTAATCGCTGCGTCGGATCCACGCGAGATGCACCTGTTCGGGATTCTAATCGCGGGTTCCTAACGGCCCGAAAGCCCGAGCCAAAAGTGGATTGGACCGGGATGTCCGATGAGAGCTTGTTTCAGCCGTTCCACCTATCAAACGCTGTTTGCTGGAATGCTTGCTCTCTCTATCAGTAAATATCAGATCCTTAGTCTGACCAACTTCTGAACATTATTTCAGTGGACTTTATTTGGCAAAACAAATATTTCAAATACTATTTATTATAAACGTTTAACGTATTTCGATCGACAATTATTTAAACTACGAAGAATGTTATCTGCGCTCTGGTTCGATCAATTTTAAAGAAAAAATATAGCAAATTTGCAATAATTACATGAAATTTTAAATTTTCAACGTTTCGGTCTAAGATTCAGACCTTTTTCAAGAATTTTACTAAAATTTGTGTATTGCTATTTATTATTTTCGATTTTATTTTGCTTAAAGAAAATGGTATTTTAAATAAGATAAACAATATCGAAAAGAAAATATTTCTATTTTAATAAATGATTCTATTTGAATAATCTGAAACACAAAATAGAATATTGTTGTTACTTCGGATTTACTTCAAATGACCTCATTGAACCACCCTTAACGAGAAAGAACATTTTTGGGAACACACCTGGTAAATTTTATTTTAATGTAGTCAAATGCAATTTTTCGAAACGCCCCGAGCAAAACAATTTCATCTTGCATTGTTTAAATTCTTTTTTACACGTGAAGTAAGCTCCTATCAAATTTCTCCGAAGACGGTAATTTTTTAATTAAATTTTTAAATATGGACGAAACAATACGAAAATATTTTATCGTATTATTTTGATCAATGCTCCATGTGTCTAGCATCCGGATTATATGAAAGCATTTTTATTCCCGCGAACACTGGTCTCGAAACGCGAGCCATGCGTGCGTTGTTATAAAACGGAATATTATTCCGCATTCTGATCTTTGATTCCGTTTCATCCGCCGAAGGCCTTTCCCAAAACGAGCCATTAAACCCTCTAACGAACCGCCAGCGTGCAATCAACTGATCCGATGAGTTCTCGCGGGTGCGTGCACCCTTTTGTTCATTTTGTTTTTGTTCGAACGTGACACGCGTTCGCTCCAAAATGTCGGATAGTCGTTAGCGGCGAAAGAATCGCAACGAGCTAGACACATTGTTATCGTTAGCATGTTGAAAAAATTACGTACTATTTTTTCGTTGAATCCGTAACAACTTTTCATTGGATCGTAGCGTTTCTCGCATACAGCTGGCAATTTGCAGTAACCGAAATGGACAAGAAACTGCTATCGTTATTTCATTTGTAACTCGAATAGTAGAAGTTCGCGGTCCGTTAACTGATACCTAGACTACGGATTTATATGGAAAATAAAAATTGTCTACATTCGTTGCAACATACAGGAGCTACATACACATTTTTTTCTTTTCTTCGTTATGTTTTCAAGTCTAAAATAAACAGAGTCTAGTAATAACATTCCTGGATTTTATACGTGAAGATGAATTGAAATACTGTTACTGCAAACACATCCGCCCCGTAACAATATTTTTATGTTATTTTATGGTTGCAATATAGCTTTAGATACTTTCTGTATGTTCTTTTTTATTATCAACTCACTCCGTGTTTTTATCAAATACAATATTCGTTCCAATTCTTCGCTGTAAAGTTTTATTCAACTTAAACAAACCGGTATTTTAAACACGCTGCGCTTTCTCTAGGTTTTATTTATATAGAGTAGAAAGTATGGACGCCATTTGTGGACCCCTGTGATTCAATCGCATTAAAATATAGGTAGTTGATAAGATTATTAGAAATTCTTATACACTGTATAATTCCTTTCGGAAAACGAACAATTTTGAATAAACATTTTTTAATTTGTTCAGTCTACTAATGTTCTATTCCTATGAATAATCTTTCAAACTATAAACTCTATTGGATCCTACATCGAGGTTCCGTGGTGTAGCGGTTATCACGTCTGCTTTACACGCAGAAGGTCGCCAGTTCGATCCCGGCCGGAACCATATTTTTTTTTACGACGAAAATTAAAAAAAATCAAACATTAACCACATTCTATGTTATCCGATATATTAATCTTCATTTTATCTACCGCTTTTCAGTGGTTTCACGCTACTTTATAAGTAGTGCAGGGTATCAAGAAATTATCTGTAAGAAGAGCTGTTAAAGAAAATTTCCTACAAAATTCACATTGAAAGAGTTTCGAGTTGAAATTTTTTATTTCTTCTATTTATTATTTATTATTTCTATTTATTGCTTTAAACTTCTTGCGGGAACCATGGGTGAAAAATATTTCAACTAAGAAATAGAAATACTTGCAAATCCTATTTCTCAAATTCTGTTACATATTTTCATATGAAACAGTAATTTTGTATTAGTTTCGAATGGAACGCATCTAACACAGTTGTAAGAAATAGTATCTGCAAATATTTCTACTTCTTAATTGAAATATTTTTTACACAGGTCTGGGATAGATGAACCATTCTCTCGAAAATGACGTTGCAGTTGAAATAACAGCAACTTACTTGATTCGGAATTTTATATAATTACCGAAACAACAAAGTTATATCACGCCTACTATTAGACTTTTTATTGACATTTGTCGTTCGACATTGCGTAAGTTACCGGAAGTTCTAGTTTGTCCTGGCGTCGATTGGAGGCCCCTCTCGCGGGACGAGCACCGGCCAAAGAGACGTCCGAATAGTTATGCAGATTCCGCGGATTTCCATAAAACAATTAAACGGAGTTTCCGTTGTTTACTACACTCGGTAAGCACGGTCCCTCGTCAACTCGTTCGAACGCGCCCTGTACACGTGTAAACGGCCCAAAACTCGAATCCCGGTCCCATTAGCGCTTACTGGGGCATCGTTTGCCGACGTAATTGTTAATTAATACGGCCACGGCTCGTTAGGAGTTCCGCGTGTATAATCGGTCCGAGAGATTCTCCGGTTCTCGGTTGGCGGAAAATTACTTGCGCCCGTAAAAAAAACCTCCTCTCGTTTGGCGAGATTAATTCATGAAAATAAAAGCTTGCTCGTTCGAATAATTTATTGACACGAAAAATCTTTATTGCCGCCCTGACGGAGAACGTTCTATCGACATCGTAAATATGATTGTTGAAAGAATTGTGCGTTTATCAGAAACGATTAAATATTAATGTAGACTGACAAATACTTCTGTTCGCTTACCTTAAAAAAGCGAAAAAAGGCACATACAAGTCGACTTGAGTAACCTCCTTCTTTTTCGAAGTCGGTTAAAAATAACATTACGTAAACATTATAAAAATATTTAAAATAGCAGTTTAATATGATATAAGTTATTATGATAGTAAAGAGAATTTTCAACAATAAGTAGCAGTCGAGAAGTAAATTCCAAATGAAACAGTTAAAATAGTAGGAACTTGTATAAAATTGTAATAAAATTGCAAAATATATGTATATATATATTTTCTTCTTGGAAGAAGAAATGACTAAAGATGATGGTTTATTGCCGCATAGCCGAGAGAGTAAAGCCGTGCGGCAAGAGGTTGGTGGTTATAGCGGGAATTTGCATTTTGGCCAGTTCGCCATTTTATGAGCTTCAAGATCACCGGAACATTTGTTTGCTGCCGTCGGACGAATATACGTTCAGAGCATGAAATTTTTGGGGTTATAAATGTCCAGGAGGGCACGGGTGGACGCTGGTCTCTGGTTAAGCAATTTGACAATGCTGAACAGCAGAACACGCCTACGCACACGCGCACGAACACGCGAGAGCACACGTACGCAGGGTTTCGCTCGAGTAAGGCTAATAATTGCCTTAGCCGGCTGGAAATTCATTATCCGCAAGTTCGTTAACGACTATCCCGACCTGGACTAATGGATTCCGGATTACTCATGGAACCGAAGTACGATCACGATCATCTCGCGGTCGGTTGCAACCAAGAAACTATGCGGGGGTGTGGCTGAACTTTATTAAATTGAACCGGCGCAAACCGGGCATAAAATGCCTTTTAAAAAACGGAAAGTAGTGTCACGAAAAATCCTCGTTATATTTCATTCTTGGGAACGAAGGATTCTTATTATTGGACTGCGGCTCGTCAGGTGAAATGAAAATTGTTTGCATTGAGCAGAAGTCACGTGGAAGTTTCATTCTTCGTTTTATAATTTAATCAGCTGAATCTAGTACGTTCACATTATTCGATTATCTTCGAGTGAGCACGATTTAATCAATTATTTTTTAATTTATCATTTATTTATTATTAATATTATATATTATATAAATACAATATTATCATTTATTTATTAATTTATTACTATTTAATCAGCTGAATCTAGTACATTCACATTATTCAATTATCTTCGAGTGAGCACGGTTTAATCAATTATGTTCTATTTCTTCTATTCTGCTCAAAAATAAATTACGAAAAGTAATTTTTTCAAATATTCTGGAAAAAAAGAAAATTTCTCAGAATATTTTATTCAGTGCATCCTGATTGAAAGAAATGGAAATCAATTTTTTCCATGTTGTTTTACTTTTTCATAGGTGTTTTATGTGATATCAACATTTCAAATATGTCCAACTGAGAAGATCTAGATACTCGTGTTCGCGTTGGCCTCGTTTGTCAGTATTCAATGTCGGTTTCCGTTATCAAGATAAATTTTCCGAGATCCCCTGTACAGCTGCGGCGTTGATACAAAACAGGAAGATGCAGATTGATTAATAGACTGTCCTCCGCAGGCCAGGATCATCCTGAGTCCCCGCGGATCCTGCGAATATCCCGGAAAATCCGCATTTTTCTATTAGGTTCGATACGCCATGAAATAGAGGCGCACGTAGATAGGTAGGTATAGATCCGATAACCGCAGACCGCGATAACCATGGGGCGTCTCGTGTCGCTCATGTGTTTCTGCGTGGATACATGCAACCGCGTACCTGCCTCGGCGTTCCTCTCTCGCGAACAATACTTTTTCCCGTTTTTCATTTCCCTTTTTATCCCATGTACATTTTTTTTATTTCTAGACGACGACGACGATGTGTACAGGGTGCTTCACCTATCATCGCCGACTGCAATATTTCTACCGGTTTTTGGAGATTTTCTAGAACACACGGTTTCTACCGTTGACAAAATTAAAGAACTTTCGATAGAAATCAGATAGAGCGATGAAACTTTTTTTAAATTACAGCTGAAACTTTGTAGAATATAGAAAAATAGGGAGATTATGGTACGAGCATTTTTTAACCACGATAAAATTTGTCAAACTTGCACGATTTCAAGAAAACCGTGGTTTTTCAATACCACGCATAAATACTACATTGTAATAGAAGTAGCAGAAAATCTAAATAAAATCGCTTCAGTGTTCTACGATGTTCTACATTATCCCAAGTTGTTCTACGATATTCTACCTTGTTCTACATAGAATATTGATCGTACCAATATGAGAAACAAGATTGATTTTTGCCACATACTGACACGCAGGGGTTACGCTCACGAAATCTTCAATGTAGCAGAAACACTTGGCATGATGAAGTCTGATGAAACACCCTGTACGTTCCCTCAGACATCCTCTTGTATTTTTGCATTCGCCATCGTTATAGTCACTGCATTGTACACACACATGCCGCAAACCGAACGGTGTCGAGTTTCCCTCGGGTACATCGTGTGCGATTTTGCAAGCTCGTTCCTTGATTGGAAGGATGCGATGGGAAAGTCGATATCGTAGAAGGTGCCGTTCTATTATCATCGATATCATTTCATGAAATTATTATCACGGTCAGGATTCGATGGAATGATACACAGAATATTCTCAGGTATTCACAGAACTCGCTGATGAGGCGAATGCGCAATTGCATTGTACCTAGTGGCTCGGTGAATAATAAGCAGACGAATATTTTCTGCATCGATTGTCAGAAACGGGAGTCAAGTGAACATTTCTTTGATATATACTTCATGGTTTTTAACATCAATAAATAAATAACGTGAACATTTCTTTTCTTTTACCACGTTTTTATTAGCTTGCTTTCTTGTTTGTCTGTTTGTTTGTTTTTATGTTTGTCTGTTCGGTGAGAAATTTTGCAATTGATTTTAAACTAACTTCCTGATGAGCTAGAGATTTGAAATTGGATACATGGACCAGAACTGAATGACAATGTATTAAATTTTTTTTTAAGTCTATCCGTTTCGGAGAAAATAATCTTCAATGATTTTGACAATGATTCGAATTTGGAGCTGCTGAAATAATTAACGAAGTAGAATTAAAGCAAGCGAAGTGATCCTGTCATCGTTGTTTTATCGAGTTTCCCTTTTGATTAAACTGGTTTGGATAGATCGAGTTATTTCGACTAAATGGTTTTGGAGCAGCCTGTGTTTCTCATGACGAACAATGAACGCAGTTGAAGACCGTGCAAGTTGCAGCGAAGTCGGAATACGATGCCCGAAACAATTAGGGTATCATGTTTCTGAGCAGTTCGGGTGAATTAACCATGTGATTACGACGGGAACATGATCAAGTTAACCGGTGCGACCGTACCACTGTACGTTACGATTTCCTGCTTGCAATCTTGCACGGAATTCTAGGGAAATTGAAATACTAGCGAAATTTATTGATCACAACAAATATTCCACTTCTTTCAAATATTTCTTTATCTGTGTATTCATCGATTGCGAGGGTACTCCCTAAATAAAGTAAACGAATAAGTAAATGGTACAAGCTCTAATCTTGTCGTGGAAAATACTAACGAAGAGTTTCCAAGAATATAGGTTTCCAAGAAAAACGAAAAATATCATTTTTGGTTAAAAAAATGAATATATAAAGAATTAGTCAAAAAGGAAGAAATGGTCTCTAGAAAATAGCATATATCTATCACAAAATTAGTTATTTTTTATGAGAAGAATTTCTAAAACTTAATAAAATAAATAAATTACTTTATAAAATCCGTAACGTTCGCCAACAAAATATTTTCTCGCTTAAAAACTTCGCGAATGGATTGTGAGCGGCTTCTAACACGAAATGCCATTTAGGCAATCTGCTTCCGAGGAGGTTCGAAGCCGGTTTGAAGAAAATTTGTTATCACGTCTGACAACAAAATATTGCCGGGTACTTTCGCTGCTCGGTCGATCAGAAGGAGTAACTATCTAGTGTACACAGTCGGAGAGAGATAACGGGCTTGTGTGTTGCCAAATGCGTTTTCGGGTGGTTGCATCACGTATAAGAGCTGTGTATGGTGTCCGGTCGGCGATCAAGCATACCGGACAGGTAGAGTGTTGCCGGCGTGTATCTCTGCGTGCTCCAGGCAAATAATCCGTTAATTTTCCAGGACACGCGTGTCCCGAAGGCACAGCAGTCGGTTTGCACAGTGCATTCCGTGACACGAGCTACCCCGAAAATAACCGCGAGGTTGTTGCACCGCCCCGTAATACGGGGAGGGTATGCTACTAGAGCTGTCCAGAGTGGTCGAAACTATTTCCACCCGACTCCACGTGTCAATCGGGAAAAATGGAATTTGTCCAATTCAACTCGTACAGTGTCGGCTTGGCGCGCAACACAATTTTCGAACAATTAATATTCAGACACTTTTAAACGGACGCATAACTTTCTTAATATTGGACCGCTTGGATTTTGTTTGCAAGTTGGAATATATCTACGCGAGTTTTTTAGGTGAGCTTATATGGAAAATTTTTAAAAATACGTTTTGTGGACCAGTGTGAATTACATTGAAGAAAGATGTGAGAATCTTTGTATTTATTATAGTTAGAGGATGAAAATCCTGAAAAATTGCAAATCTCACTATCTTCGAACCAGAGTTGGACAAATATTTAATTAATGATCGAAGAATAAATTTCTACTTCGATCGTTAATCGCGATTAACAATTAAACTTCTACTTTGTTCAATCGGATGATCGATTAATGATGAAATTTCGAAATGAAATACGGAATCGAAGCTGTATGCATACTAAAAAATTATTTTTTAATCGTACACATTAATCGATCAATCTTGGTTAATATTTTAATCGATTAATGAAACAAGACTGATAACAAGAATTGATACAAATCTACAAGTCGTATTTTTCAAAGTTTTCTAAATAACGTGTCGAACAAATTCTCTGACAAAATTGCAAAGAAAATATTCATATTACTTTTCGCAGCTTTTTTATCCATACCTGCGACGAAAACTCGCAAAAATATGTTTCGCAGATTTATATCAGTTATATGTATCTAAAAATGTTGCCACTTCAACTCCTGACTGTGCTTCGTAGTTCCATACATTTCAAAACGCTGTCGCGGGTAAAAAAATGCTTGTCAACTCCATGTTATATTTATCCACATTTTGCCACAGCACATTTTCAAATTTATCAAAATATCTTCAATTGTGATGAATTTTTATTCTGGTCACGAGCATTGGCAGTTTCTTTTAATACATAAATAAAACAAATTTTAGAAAGAAAAATAATGTGAATTATTATTTGAATTTCCTTTCCCGAAAGACCGCTGCATGCATATTCCAGTGGTTGCAAAAAACGTTTCTACTATAAGTAGGGATTACTGGAGAGTAGGATTGTCTGACTTATTTTTCTCTAAAACTCACTGTATGCTTTCACGTATGTACAGTCGCCGCGGAAAGTGTGTTGACACGTCTAAAAAATGAATGCATATTTTCTATTTTAAATGAATCATTTTGGAATTAATTAAAAACATATGTATGGTATTTAATACATAATAAGCTAATATGTACAACACCAAAGATGACATGAAATTTATTAATATAGGATGTTGAACACCTGTGGAATCACTTACATAATATATATTTTCGATTAATTTTAAAATGATTAATTTAATCAATTTACTTTCCACGGCGACTGTACACACGTGTCAGTTTTTATAAAAAAATGTTTCTACTTAAAACGTATTATCTTCCAGTATATAAAATAAAAGTCAGGTGGCAAACAATGATATAATTCAGGTTTTAAAGAGCTGGGAAAACTATTCATCCTTTTTTCCCCCTTGAAGGGTTCAAGAAGGTATTCTCGGAAGAATAATATTCAAAGGGCCATCGTAAATCACGCTCAAGATTCTTCGGCCGACACTTTTAAGCTGCGCAGTAGGAACAACCTCGGGGAAAATATGAAGAACTGTTGGCGGGCTTAAAGAGCTTTTGAAATAGCTTAAACGCCGAAAGAGGATTATTCCAAGATGGTGGGTTCGGACAACGAACTAAATTTAGTGAGCGAGGCCGAAACCGGCAGCCAAAATACGATGAAACACCGTGGAACGCTTGGGCGGAGACGAGAATTCTCCTGGGCCGCAGACAATCAGACTGCCATAGTCGGTGTGTGTGGCTATGATGCGGGAGTAAATTGCAACGAAAACCAGGAAGCGAATGTTCCAGACTATGCTTTACACTGATGCTCCGTTTAATCGCATCGCCTCCGCGATAATCGTATTAATTTGTTGCACGCTCCCGCAATCGTTTTTCATTTTAACAAACACGCCTCAGATATTTATTACAAATCTGCCCTCAACTTTTTCAGTACATGTGCTTGGAAAACGAAATATTATTACGTAGCACAATTCATAAACATTCACCCACAAGTTAAAGCACGATAAAGTATTATTTTGTAATATATACTTTATATATTAAGTAATATAAAAGGTCTGCGTACTCCGATTTTTATGAAATTTTAATATGTCATAGATTTCGACATTTTCAACAACTTTTTCCTTTTCCAATATCGAGAGGTTGCATTTAGTTTTCGAGATATTTGCAAAAGACTACTGCTAATACTGTATTGAATTTTTCGTATTCCTGCATGCTCCGCGGCGACGTAAGCATGTCCCGGTTTTTTGCAAATATCTGAAAAACTAAAAGCGACCCCCTATATTGGAAAAGGAAAAAGTTGTTCAGTATGTGCTGCTGCATAACATATTAAAATTTCATCAAAATCGAAGTACGCATACCATTTCTATATAATTACCGTAACATGTGTATATGTTTTTTAATATATCTTTATACATTAAAGAACCCATAAAATCCACAACGTACGCGTAAAAACTGAAGTCCGCGAAAGAAAATGCGGTCCATTAAATTCCGGCCGATTTGTATGTGCTAAAAATTCGACTGTCACGTTTGGAAAAAGAACTGCTGATATCCAGAGAGCTCGGGAAAAAATTGTCCCGATAATCCGCATGGTAAATCGAGGGATCCGTCACTGTCCGAACGCTTTAAAATCCACTCTCGACGGGAATATTCGCGAGAAGAATCGTGCACGGGTTGGAAACATCGATTCGATCTCTTAATTCAGGGAACGACATTACTCCCGACCCGGCTACCAATCCCCGTGCTCACTAATATCACCATCGAACCATGAAATTCCCAGCTGGAAACGGTCCGTGGTATTCCGTGAACATTAAAGCCCCGTAATTGCATCGCTGCGAGCGAATTGCACCGAAATGGTCGCGCCGCGCCGCTCTCTCGGAGAAGAAGCAGCGATCATCGGTATTTCTGTTTCCACGGCACTATTCCTGCATAAAATTTCACTTGTTAACAAATTGGCCGAGCCTCGCCGGTTTGTTTGCCCGTGTCCGTATGATTAAACCGTTGATTGAACCGAGAGAAATTAAACAAGGCCCATCAATATCCCGTAATACGTGTAATTGCCACTCCCGGCTACGGCCGAATGAATTATCATCCGGCTCTACAAGATGAATGAACGCACAACCGAAATTATATCATACTCCGTCCGAAACTATTTCGTAACTGTCGCGAATAATCTGTCGATCGCAGAAACGAATTATTTACCACGCTGGGATACCGTCAAGGTTTTTTTTAAATTTATTTATTTAATGTTGCTTTAACATCAAAGGGCATTGGCAACACGGTACATTTTCTTACAATATTTTGTACATTTAACAGAATAGGTAAAGATCCAGGCCGTTTAGCATTTTTCCTTTCATTTTCATATTTTTTGCATTCCAGTATAAGGTGATTTATATTAACTGGCACGTTTTCTTTTTTACGTAACAAAAATGAATGGGTTACTTCTGAGAGCCCAATTCTGATTCTAGAAATTGACGTTTGAATTTGACGATCTATTGGACTTGAAAACTTTCGCCACTCAAAATCTGCTCCTTCGTTATGGTACTTTTAAGGTTTTGTCGAATGTAGATTTTCAACTTTGTTGTTTTAATTAACTATGACTGGTTTCCAGTTTCTAATTGATTTCATTAACACGCGCAGTTTACATAGTCTCTTAATGATTCTGCGACCAGTGTTCGAGATAATCATGTGAATTAGTTGAATACTTTTCGCAAGGAGAGTCCACAGAAAAAGTTCCAGAAAACTTTTATAATGCCAACGGAGCCGGGAAGAAGCTCGTTACTTAAGAATAAATTACAAATAACATTGCGGCCAAGTAATGGAAAAGTTTTTCGCCAAGTGCCAGCTTCTTAATCGAGTTTAACGAACTATCGTTAGACGGTGGCACGGCTTTAATCGAATATTTAACGATACCACATCTTTTTGTATTTACTTGGAATTAAACGAGGGAATTTGTAAATGAATTTAAAGTCACGATGCAAGCGAGATTTGTAAAGTAATTTTAAATTTTTAAATCCGCGGTTTGTTTAGTGAAATGGCGTACTTTTATTTTACCGCTCGTTATTTTCTTTTTCTCGGCGGAATCGCATCGATTTACAATGCAATACCGGAATAGTGACACTCGAAACTCAGTTTGGCGTTAATTTTAATGCGACCGGGACGCACGAAAGCCCGTGATCCGCCAAATTTGATTTTCAATGGCCGCTTCGTTAACATTAACGTCGCAGTTATTTGCAGGTTGAAATCAACGCTCAAATAAATTTGATTGGCCCTGCCCCTGCAGGGAAGAACGTTTCAACCGTACCGTCGATAATAAATAATGTTCAACGTATCATGGAGCTTCGGCACAAATATAATCGTTTGATACGTCGATTGCGTTATTCAATTTTATCGTCGAAAGCATTCCAAGAACAAACTGATACGCAAATAAATCGGACTGCACAGTGTATCGCGAGCAGAAATGTTATAATAAAATATAAAATCATCGAACGATACCTCACTGTGGTCTCCTCCCATCTCTCCCTCTCAAGTGTAACTGTTTCCGAAATTATTTCTCTTGAAAATTTTTTGTTTCATTCGATAAAAAACATTTTTTAACTATATCATCGCTACGATGGAATTAAACAATATGTAAAGATCTTTTTATTGAAATTCATTAAAAAGATGAAACAAATACGTAGGTAGATGATATCTATATCTCGATAGATTATGAAATTATAATTATACGTGTAGAATTAAAGTATGCATTAAAGGACAGCATTAATTGATATTAAAAGTAAGAGATGATTAGAAAAATCAGAGTTTCAGAAAAGTTTCGAATCTGTTCGAACAAGATTCGAGTATACTTGCAAGTATTACTTCCATTTACCAAACTACTTGTAAAAGATTCGAAACTGTCTGGCACAGGTTCGAGCATACTTGGAGTACTATTTCTATTCTTCGAAGTATCGAGAGAGTTCGAATTCAATCGATCAAAGTTCGTACCTATTTGCGAGGTATTTCATCACAACCCTAGTTTTAAACCCACTTTATTCGTAATTTTAATTGAATTAACATTATTCCCGGACTATTCTTGTAATGGAATCAGAGCTGTGTTAGTGCATTGGGCGAACGAACCTTTTTCTCCGTCAACCATTAACCCCTCGCAGACAAGTCTGCGCTAAATAAATCATTATTTCTTTTAATAAACATTATTTATAGAATGAAAATCGTCGATACAGAAGCATCCAGGTAATTTTATCGTAACCCTTGCGTTACGATATCGGGTCCGATACACCGCCAGCCAGGGTTTTAAATTGAATTTAATATAAATTTTTCTCGTTCATCAGTTCAGATAATATAAAAGGGGACATTAATCTGAGCTCGTACGTAATGAACTTTTATAACAAACGCGACGAATATACATTTCATTTTTCTGCTAATTAACAATACTATTCTTTCGAGTCAGATGACAAAATAAATTGTATATTCCTCTAAACCTTAGACATCAATTAAATCTAACTTACGCAAGTTTCAAAACACTTAATTATCTCAATTTTCATGCACAGCGACTTACTCTGACTGATTGTCTTCGGAGCCCTCCAAATGCCAGAGGAATAAGCATTACCTGAAAAGTAAGCAAGCGTTAGAAGTGGTAAAAATATTCGATATTTTCTAATGGTAAAGATATTCAATTTCTCTGCGACACGACAAACAATGTTCCGTATTCAACTTTATTACCAACGTTTCTTTTATCCAAAAACTAATGTATAAAAAAAATTAAAGGCACGAAGTTTCAGGCTTTACGTACACAACTAACGGAACGGTATAACTGATTTCGAGAAAACTGTCTCGAATTCACACGAGGGACGGATGAGGATTAATAAAAAAAACAGCCTAGCGCTATAAACAATTGTTGCAGAGAAGAACAAGAAACAATTGTACACCGTCAGCGTTTAATCCAGGGGTAAGAGAAGGATTGAACGGAACCGGTGAAAGGGAAGCTTCTTGTTCCGTGTTCCATCTTTCCGGGGAACGAACCGTGAAGCTCGGCCGATTCGTCGAGTCCCGACGCAAGCAATCGTTCAAAATGATAATAGCTTTATTCGATTTTAGCCGAATCGAATTTACAAGAGACAATCTCGACGACGAAGTCGGGTGGCAGGGGTGGGGAGATTGATTTTCAAAGGGCGAGGGGTGTGTCGCAAGACAAGTGTATCTGCTGATGCTCTCCGGGATGCAAACAGTAGATCCATTAAGGGCCGAGAATCCGGAGGCCCTTATCACGTTTGAAGATAGTCCGAAGAGAATGCTTTCAAACAGTGAACAGATAAAAGGACAAAATACCAGCGGAATCGTCTTTTTTCTTTACACAGTCTCGGCAGCTCTCAGCTGGAAAGTTCACGAGCATAATGGACCGAGTCCGGTGGAACTCGGCTCTCCCTGGAATTTTGGTCTCCGAATGAAAACTGAAGACGCTGCTGCCGAGCAACGTTTGCATTAAGAACCCCGGGATATAAAATCATTTCGTGTCTAAGTTCATTCGGAATTTTCCCTAACTAAACTTTTCAATTAAATTAGAGTTACATAAGTTGGCGATTTGAAACGAAACGATAAACTTTTTTAATGCAACCCTATCCTACACTGTATTTTATTATATTTCGATGTTTGAAAATTACGAATACGCTTTTGGCAGTACGGTAAGGAGTCGACAGATCAGGGGAATACAGTTACCCCTTCGCTTCTAGTAACGAGGTTGTGGTCACGTGACGTAGGGGAAGCGAAAAATATATTTTATCGTGGCTCTGATAAAATGGATACATTTTGTTGTGCATTCTGTGACTACACTATCCAAAACAATAAAAGAAAAAATAAAACACTTTGGTCTGTAAGGCTGTGTGTTATGAAGTCGAAGGACGAGCGCGCGTTTATGTTTTTGATATTTCCCCGAAGTCGGAAGACCAAGCGGGAGCGTTTGTTTACGTTTCTTTTAGCTGCTGGTGTCTCCGATGAGCGAAAATAAAGTGTGAACATCCTCTTTCCTCAATATAATCAATTTCGTAATCCTTGATAATCCCGTTATTTGTGGTTCTATTTGAACAGATAGCTTCCTAACAGTATTAAGATAATTCTTTCTATAGCTACATTTTTAATCTAAAACCTAGGAACATATACAATTATAATTGAAGAATATACAGGAAACAGTCTCCCTTTCTCATCGTACACGACCTAAATTGGTGAAGCTGCTGCTGATCTGTCGCGTTACAAATTCCAACGATGTCCCCTTTAAAGGATCAACGTGGAAAACCCGTGGGATTAAAGAAGATGCGCATGGATAACGCGAAAAAACTTGTTGAAATCGAGGGAAAATCGTCGGGGCCGAGTGAATGAGTTTTCTAAGTCCCGCTACACGCTAACTGTGCTCATTTTCAACGTGAAAAGCCGTCGGGAAAAAAGTGGCTGACGAAACGCGCCGGCGAGGAGTGCACTCAGCGGAAGTGCGGAAGAATGCACGACTGGCCTAGCTGCAGCCCCCTTGCTGAATTTTTAGCATTGTACATACCTACCTGAACGTGTACCGCCTAGCTTCTGTGATCGTATCGCTTCCACCCCGTGTAACACTGGATTTACCTACTCGTCGGATCATGAATCAAGTGAAAAAGAAAGCTGTATGTATTGCGAGAGCGTTGAAACCGTAACGCGAGAAATGTCTGTACGTGTGGCCATTTTGTAGAAACGCCTGGAGACTTGGACAGTTTGTGTCTTGGCGCGAAGATGATAATATGCTGCGGAATATAAGTTCAAGGATGGATAAATTTATTATTCTACATCGAATAATTTTTCTTTGAGATATGTCATAATAAGAAAAAATGATTATCTTTTCGGTTGACAAAGACGCATCAGTCGAATATTATGAAACGAACATGCTTTGGGGTCCGCTTTCAAAAGACAAACCGGACGCCGTAATTGGAGACTCGATAAACGTCGGTATTCCCTAGAAGTCTACGTAGGAACAATTTTTGTTGACGCTTCGTTCCGGGGTAATCGAATCATTTGGAGCATCACTCGGAGGCATCCAGAGAGTCCTATTCGACCGTGCGACGCAAACCGTGTCTCACGTTCATTTGCATTTAATTTGCTCGCTGCAAAATAAGGCGGATCCCGATTTCGCTTTCACGCCGAGATCCCTGCCGTTTTATCTAGATCGCAGCCCCGGTATACCTGTAACGCACCACCCCGCCATACAAAATCGCTCTAACCCTCCCCTCACTCCTTACAACCCTACCCCCAACTCTGTAATCAAATAAGACTCTACAAACAAGAATCCAATTTCCACCTATCCCAGCTCTTTACACCTACTAACACTTTCTTCCGTGTAACACGGCTCGAAGATGAAGAAAATGGAGAAAACAGAAACCTTTTAGGCCACCCGCTTACGGTCTGCAATCTTTCCTGACGAAACTATCGTCGCAGATTTTCGTGCGATTGTTTTCACGAAATTCTATGGATTTACCTAAAGTGATCGCTAGGCTGTCAGTTTTATGAAAAACAAACACGAAATAATATATGTATTACTTGAAATACAAGAATCTATTCATGTTCATTGAACTTCATTTTGTTAAATCACACGGTTAATCAATTTTGGCAATCACCAGTTTACTTAATGTATTTCAAAAACTAATTTAACTGGACTATTTATGAAAGATATACTTGAGGGATGTCCTGTTTACAAAAGTACGGCAAGAGAAAAAAGATAGAAGTCTTTAAAACGTCTAGTCCACCCCTTTAGAGGTTTAACGCTGGAGGGATTTCAGCCCTCAATATTTCTATCTACCACTCGAGGGTTTCTGACACGAAACGATTTGAACCCTTAATATTTGTGTCTCTAAAAGATTCTACCACTCGAGTGTTCCGCCGATACAAGGTTCCAAATCTTAAGAATTCTATCAACGGAAGATTTCAGTTCTCGAGGGTGCAATCACTGGGAGATTTCAACCCCTCAGAGACACATCAGTAGACGACTTCAGCCCCTGATAGTTTTATTACTCACAGATTGTCATTCTTGAGACTTTTATTATGTAAAAGATGGGGACATTAAAAGTTCTACTTGCGTACAATTCATGTTTCATAAAATTCTTTTTTTCTGATACCATTAAAGTGACGCTTTGAATCGATAAAGCGAAGAAAAAACGTTTTTAACTAATTCCCTACTGAATTATTTGAATTTTCTATTAATAAACTTTGGATAACTAACTGTGGATATTGGACAAGGAATTTTTCGATCTTTGTCCACGGGGTACCGCACTGGATCGTGTTAGCTGATTAAAAAATTGGAAGGTCGCAAGTTCTACGTCGACAAACCAAGCTGAGCGAACCGTTCGAACTTCGCCCACGCAACGAGCGGAGTATAAATTGCATCTTCGAGACGATTAATTATTTATATGCGTTCTTTGCGGCATGACGTGTTTATTACTACTCTCGTGTGAGTCACTTTGCAGTATCAAGTTTGCCGTGAGGAGGCTTCGCCACGCTCGATTTGCGTAGTGATAAATCGACTTCGAGATCTCTTCGGAACGGTAAGTGACTTTCGAAGGTACTCCGAGGATTTTTGTTGTTGAACTTATCTGCTTTACGTAGGTGAAAACAGGGCAATGAAGGGAGCTATGAAATTTATGATCAATGTTAACTAAAACTTTATACATTTATCCCCTTATACAAGCTTTTAGTATATTATGGTGTATTATATTATACTCTAGCATTTATATTATATTATATGAGAGAGCAAAGGAAGAAATAGAATGTAAATTAATTGTTAAGTTAAATCAAAATAAAAATAAAATATATATCATATTCTAGAAATTTACCTAGTACCTACTCAAACAAAAATTATTTTTGATGTATTTACTTTTGAAGAAAAATCTCAGAAAAGCCAGAAGATAAACAAAAATTATTTTGGATGTAGTTTTATTTCTCGTATTTCTTATGATTTCTTTTTACCGTTCTCCAACAGATAACGCGCGGCAATAATATTTACGTGATAATTATTAACATGTATATCAGTTCTGTTTCAGCAATGTTTGTTTGAAATGTAGAATATCTATGAAACTCGATCGAGATAAAACGGGACGTGAACCTAGATCAAATTCTCGACATCGCGACCAATGGAAATTCATCTTATCTCGCTGCGCACATTTGCCACGCGAACGTTGCCACGCTTAATTAATTACGATCTCTCATTACAATGTCCCTGAAATTAAATTCTCCACGACGCTGCCTTCACACCGGGAAACACCATCTCGAAATTTTTTATTCGCGTTCGGTAAGAAATTACAATATCGTGTTACACACTCGATATCGCGTTTCTTGTTCCCAGAAATTTGCAAATGAGAGTTTCAAAGAGATATAAGTAAGGTGAACAGAAGTAAATTAGACTTACACAATGTAATTTCTCATTGAAGATCCAGCTTTCCAAATAATTTAATTAATGAAACCGAAAATTAAGGGAAACTAAAAGATTGAAACTTGTCATACTTGATGTTACTTAAGTCCTGTTGCATGAGACCTCAGCTTTCACATTTTTCAAGAGAATTTTTATACGAATAAAATTAAATCTGTTCGTTTACTTTTATCCTGTGTTACTCTTGACTCGAAATTTATTAAAAACACGAGGCTATTTATGAAATTCCATTTGTTGGGGTCTGAGAGACCCCACCTTACTATTTAATTAGTGTCACCCACATGTGGCCCACGTGGAAGTGAAGTTTTTAGGAAAACAAGAATGTCTACTTTATTATTATCGAGAAGACCGTTCGCACGCTGTAGCTACCACTCGGTAGAATGAAAAATCTTCGACGTCTCAGGAAAACATTTGTGCTGCACAGTTTTCAAATTCTATGGGAATTACTTGCGAGCCCGTTCTCTGCAGATACGGACTAGGATCCCGAGCAACTTTCCTCATAAAGCAGGAAAATAGGAAAAGTGAATAGGGTGGAACAATATTTCCAGAACTCGATGGTGAACTTCAGTTTTAAACGAAAGTTTATTGCACCGTGAGACCTTAAATTTCCTCTACTCTTTCGACGAGATAACGCGACGAAGATAAAGGATGGATGGAAAACATTCATCGGGATAAGAACTAAAAGGATTCTTCATTTTCCTCAAGGTGCACCCGCGGTCCCTACAACCGTAGATCTTCATTAATCACATGTACACACCGAGGTACAGAGAAACTCGTAGACTCTACGATTCATCATCGGGCTGCGCTTTATTTTCGTATTTTGTTCTCACAATTTTTCCGCGATTAAGGTCAAATGCTCTAAGCCTAGACAGGATTTCTTGCTACCTTTAATTTTACGAGTTTCGATAAACGAAAACAATTTATTAACAGTTTCAACATACAATTCAAATTTTCTAAAGTAATTTCGAATCCCAAAAAACACTGTTCAGATTAATATTTTGATTGTATTAACAAAAATAACTCTAGCCTATAGTTGGACCTCTTAAATCCAATTTAAGCTTTTACCTGGACAGGATTTTTTGCTAGTCTTAATTTTACGAGTTTGGATAAACGCAAATAATTTCTTAAGAGTTTCAAAACATACAATTCAAATTTTCTAAAGTAATTTCAAATCCCAAAATCACTGTTCAGATTAATATTTTCATTGTATTAACAAAATTAACTCTAACCTATAGTTGGACCTCTTAAATCCAATTTAAGCTTTTACCTGGACAGGATTTTTTGCTATTTTTAATTTTACGAGTTTGGATAAACGAAAATAATTTCTTAAGAGTTTCAAAATATACAATTCAAATTTTCTAAAGTAATTTCAAATCCCAAAATCACTGTTCAGATTAATATTTTGATTGTATTAACAAAAATAACTCTAACCTATAGTTGGACCTCTTAAATCCAATTTAAGCTTTTACCTGGACAGGATTTTTTGCTATTTTTAATTTTACGAGTTTGGATAAACGAAAATAATTTCTTAAGAGTTTCAAAACATACAATTTAAATTTTCTAAAGTAATTTCAAATCCCAAAATCACTGTTCAGATTAATATTTTCATTATATTAACAAAATTAACTCTAACCTATAGTTGGACCTCTTAAATCCAATTTAAACTTTTAACTGGACAGAAGTAAAGCCTATACCGGGACAAATTGAAGTTATTCGAGGCAACAGGGTTGCTAATGCAAACGAGGAGAAATAAAAAACGTGGTAAAAAAAAAGAAAACAGAAAGAAGAAGACTAACAAAATTATTTTTACGGATGATCAAACCAGACGTTCCTCCGCGCCGGCTGATTGAAAAAATTCTTTCTTATTAGCAGCACGAACGGTCAGCCTCGAAAATAAAAATGTTAACAGGCTCGATGACTTAAGTCTGACCTTCGTCCTCCTGTTTATTGAATCGCTCGGCCCGTCCCGCCTACTTTCGTGCACTTGCAATGATCTCATGTCTGAATCCCATATACGGTGCGTTTTATTGTATAATAATGTCTGAGGCGAGCACTATACCACGAATATCGATATGCTCTCCGAACATTCCTGAGAGACTACGAACGATAGTTACATCCGCGCATGATCGTAATTTTTTGGTTCGAAGAGGGGAGACCATTTTCATTCTAAGTCCCTTGTTTCGATAATTACCATACATCCAAAACAATTACAATTTTAATTGGATTCTGGATACTGTTACCGCGTTGCATAAAAAAATTATGTACTTTCAACCGATTGTTACCTGAAACGTCGAAATGATTTTCATATTCCTTTAACGAAGCAATTTGCATAAACATCCCACGTTCCAGCAATTAATTACGGTAATACGGTTAGTGATTCTAAGATCGTTCCGGTAACAGGAAGTACTATTTTTATTTAAATTCCTAGATAATTCCTTCCATTACTCATAAAGCTAATGGTAATTTAAAAAAAAACACAGTGTTCATACAGAGCATGTTTCAGTTTTAACATGAATTTACTAATTTGTTTTCGTGTAGCTTTCTCGGCGAAGACTCCGATAAATTTTACGTATCTGAGAATAGTCAATGTCACGTCTTATCTGATGTTGCGCTGTAGCATCATTAGAATCCCACTCAAGAACCACGGAACATATTCAATGAGCACTTGAGTGTTAATAGAGTACACTTGAGGAATGTTCCTGACAACGAAGGAGTCAGAAACTTTCCTACATAGCTGGTCTTTTCAGAATATTTTAGCTCGAAAAGAATTTTCAAATATTTCTATACGCGATCGTTTGAAAAATTGTCGGCAAAAGTGTTTACAAAAAATGCATGCTATTCTTATGAACCATGAAATATTTCAGTGAAATTTGTTTCTTATTAATTTGTTCACAATTAGATAAAATATTTACGGTTATTTCGCGCTGATACTATCGATTAATTTTGCTCGGATTGAATCATGTGGTTACGCGATTCGTTCGTCGCATAATTTACGCGCGACATCGAGAATTAAGTATATCTCATAAAGCACAAAGCCATTTCGCGGATGGTTACACATTTCTCAAGGACAAAGTAATGAAACTACCTGAAAAATGACATAGTCGTGGAACAAAATCGCAAATAAATGCCAGTCGTTCGATAAAGCTTGCTTTAAAAAATATGGAAATAGGTGTCATAAAGATATGAATTTTCATAAACATTTATATTTTTCGCGTCGCGAGGCGAACGGTATAATCAATATTATTTCACGAAGCGCCGTTAAACATTACTAATTTTGTCTGTTTCTAACAAATCGCTAAAAATGCAAGTACGACACGAATAAATTCTGATGCACAGAAGGTCAATTATTTAATTCATAAATTTTTTATTATGTGCTCCAATAAGGAATTTCATTCAAAAATTTTCCAGTTTCGGTAATTGTGAAAGAAGAGATAAAACGACCACTCACGTATAAACCTGTAGTTGCCACTGACCCTTGTGCGATTGAGAAAAAAAGAGGAAAAAATTCGGAACCGATAATTTCGACTGTCTCGGTAGTTTTATTGTTCCAACGATAATCCATAAAGGAGATAGTACGAGAACTTTAACATTATTCCCTGGCGGAATCTTGATAAGCCATAAATGCATAGAGAGATCCTTATTGTAATCATAAAACTAAACGAGGCTTCCGACAACGATCGAGAGGCGTTTTGTGCAAGAAGAAATTTGCATCGGAATCTGCAGTCACGTGGCCAATGTCGATGAACCTAATAGCAATATTTCACGGTGCCTTGTTCAATTTCGTCGGACGTAAAATTCGAGGATACCCAGCCGCATCTAGACAGAATGCGGATGCAATAATAACCGTTTTCCTCGTCGCACTGTTTCCGAGCGCAGAAAAATACGAAACACGCCCGCAAAGTGAGTCATTGGGTACTCGCGTACGGATATAATAGTGGAAACGGAAAAGTTTCATTAGCCGGCCGGTTCGGCTTACCCGTGAACGAAGAACCAACGTGATTTATCGCTGCGAGGCAAAAAAAGTAAAACAACACGAAAAGCTCGACGTTCTTACGGACGGACACGTCATTTCTGTCACGAAGTTATTAATAAACGCCACCCTGTCACAGTGATCGATCCCTGGGATCGTCTTGGTCCCACAGGCATCTTAGGAACGGTGTGTCTAGGATGCTGCGTCTAGAATTGCTCCCAAAAGCACATTTCAAAGACCACGAACAAAATTATTCGATTACAAAAAAGGATTTTCCGGAACTGCCCACTCCTAATAATTAAATCTTTACACTCCGAATTATTTTTAATTTCGGTGTCAACAACTCCCTACCACTTTAAGTGTTTTCTATTAAATATGTTTCAAAGGACAGTTTTTCCACTGCTACTTTTTTAAACAATTTCGTTTAGCAATTACAATAGGACCTCGATTAACCGGCTTGATCGGGAGACAATATAATTACAATGTTCTATTTTAGAATAATTTTTTTATGTCTGAAATATCCCTTCATAATACAAAAATATTTATAATCAGGACTTTGTTGTATCGTAATTTATATTTGGAAATAAACAATGGAAGAGATATTCTACCAATACAAATTTTAACAAAAAGTTTCGCGTGCTATAATAATAGCATATTTTAGGCATTTATATGTAAATGTAACGATGACTCATAAAATGTAAAGCTTAGCGAATATTAAATAAATTAGCTTGTGCAACAAATGGAAATATGCATAAGGAGTCACATTCTAAATATAATTTCTGAGAAAACCTGTCTAACTTATCGACAGCCTGCCATGCTAAATGAAACCTGACCTTCGACAGTCATCCTATCATAGTTCTCTAAATACGAAGATTGTCTACGCAACCTCGTAGTATGGTAGTCTCCTTATTTCATTTCAAATTCAAAAATACAATTGTACAACCGGCAAAACAAAAATTACAAATATAAATATCAAAGATCGGGAACTATTTCAAGAAAGTTAAAGGAAAGGCTGCGTTCCAGAATATTCAATTCTACGATGAATTATAAACGACTTCCGGTTTCCTCATCAAGGCTCCTTCCAGTCTAAGACGCTATTCATTTATTACATACTTTTAGCTAATTCTGTTACTGGTTCTAGTTACGACAACATTCACATAATGTTTTTCCTGCATTTCAATAAAATAAAAATAATTCTTATAAACCAAGTTTCATTCCATTCCTATCTAATTCCCGAACACGTAATTCCAAACTTTAATTGTAATGGATCTCGTTCTATTCGAACATTTCTAATACAACTATTATTTTATTATTATACTAACCTACCACCGTAATTTTTTTACTAACTTTCAATATTATTTATTTGCTTCTTTTTCGAAATTTCCCCCCGCGAGACCAATAATTCAATCCACTACCCTCGCGATCCGATTTAGTAGAAAATAATTACAAATTATTATCGCCCTGAAAATTCAAGTCCGACTTATAATCCGTACCTGGTAACGAGCCCAAAGACTATCCAACCGCGATTTATTTGGTTCTTTTTCGAAATCCCCAACAGAAATATTTTCGCCCATTAAACTTCCCTCGCGAAACCAATAATTTAATCCACTACCCTCGCAATTAGATTTAGTAGCAAGTAATTACAAATTATTATCGCCCTGAAAATTCAAGTCCGACTTATAATCCGTACCTGGTAACAAACCCAAAGACTATCCAACCGCGATTTATTTGGTTCTTTTTCGAAATCCCCAACAGAAATATTTTCGCCCATTAAACTTCCCCCGGGAAACCAATAATTTAATCCACTACCCTCGCGATCCGATTTAGTAGCAAGTAATTACAAATTACTATCACCCTGAAAATTCAAGTCCGACTTATAATCCGTACCTGGTAACAAGCCCAAAGACTATCCAACCGCGTTCCACCTTTTTCTTCGACCCTACTCGTCCCTTGTCTGAGTTCCGTTCGAGCGCCAGCACGAGATGACCATTCTCGTCGATGAGGTCGCTTCGGGAACCACTAATGCTTCGAATTTTGACCTAACGGTGGCCACACTTCGAAAACTATCGAATAGCGAATAACATTCACCACGAATCACCACAGCATCGTTGAATTCGATATCACTGGGGGAGAGGCGCGGGGAGTATCCACTTTCCGACTCTGTCACTGTAACGTTTCGGTCAGCGGGGATCTATTTCGATCTTCATCGATCGGCCGAGTTCCTTCGATCATCGAGGAAAACTGAGCGGAAGCTGCGGACGGGAACCGGACACGTTGACAAACCGCGAGGAACGAACGAACCGTCGCGCCGCGCGACACACAACAGGAATGAGACGACGTACGTCCGGAGCGCGTGGCGTGTGCGCATCGACTGCTAACTAACTTCACCCGACGAGCATCGAGTACGATCTCTTGTTCCCGTCTTTGTCCCACTCCCGTGCGTGTCCTGTTCTCCCTTCTCCCTTCCGCTTGTTTATCACCGCCAATGGTTCCGTCTTCCACTTCCCTCTCCCTCGATCCTATCCTCATCCCCTTCTAACCACCGCAACTACGATCCACCCTCTCTCGCTCGCACTCGTCGCGTGCAACCACGAACCATCTTCGATCTCTCCTTACCGTCGCTATATCCTTGTCGCACTCGCATCCTTCGATCGCAGTATCACAAGAACAAGCTTTCCCGTGTCTTTCGCACTCCCGCGACGACAGCAAGATGCATCGGTCGTGTTTGCAGGCCATTTAGTATAATACTTGGCTATTTTCGAGATTTCAAATTAGTGGGCCATTGTACTCAATGGCCTGCGAATAAGGTTGATGCGGTTTTTTTTTGTTGCGAGCGAGATCTATTCGGATCCCCGTACTCTATTCGACCCCTTGTTTCCCCGCCGTTTCTTTCGGAACGTTAAGAGCACAATTGGAGAAAATAGTATATAATAAATAATCCTATATATATATTTATTTTAGAGCACAACTTTGAAAAAATAAAATCATTTATTTGAAGCAGTTTAACAATAATGAAAATATTTGTTTTGTCAATTTTAAATATTATTGCTGAAAATAATGGTTCGATACATTTATAACAATGCAAAAAAGTAAAATATTTTATTTCGTGTTTTTTTTAATTTTTGAAATAGAACATATTTTATTTTGTAGATGAAATTGTTGAAATAGATATATTTTATTTTGAAAATTGTATATATCTTATTTAAAAGACCATTTTCTTTAAGCAAAATAAAATGTAAAATATTAAACTGTATGGATAACAGCATAATTAAACAGTTCCCATAACTGCATAAAATCCGCTGTCTGGTAATGAGTAGTTTTTAATTCCATATTACCTCGATAAGTTCTTATTCAGCATAAACTGCTGTTTCGAATCGCGAGAGCAAATAATTTTACTCCTGTATCTTCATAAAGTAATTGATAAATGAATTGATGCGGCATGACTCATCCGGTAACCACATATACTTTATCTTCAAGCTGCGCAATCGGATTAATGCAAATTTTATTCCTTTTTCTTACGATGACATTAACTCGTTAAAACAGTTTATATAACCGAAATAAAAGAAAGTATTCCCCCTAATTAAAATGGTAACGTCATCCAATTCGGAGAATTTAAAATAACTGGAACTTGTTATGTATGGAATGCAGCGCGGCGAGAGGTTTTCTAAACTTCTCGACTTTTTCCCGTGACGGAAATCGAAAACAGGCTTCCCGCCCTTTTCGTGGGCGAAGTCTCGAGACCCTTTCTCCTCTTTCTTGATATTCGACTCTGGAACGTGACGCCCAAAGCCTTTCAGTTTTTCCCACTCTCGAAATGCTATGCAACCATCTGTAGGAATCAGGGTTTTCCTTTTCAAAGTACATATTAGATGTTTTCATAGTCAAACATTCTGAGAAAAGTCTGAAATTTCTTCCAAGTAGTGACACAGAATTTATTTCCAACATAAATTAAAAATGCAGCCTTCTTTACCAAAAAATCAATCTTTTTTTTAGATTATTTCAATCTTTAATGAAATCATTAATAAATAAATGTACCTATACCGAAATTCACAATTGTATTTTGGTTTTGTTTTAATTACCAAAAAATTACCCTCTTCAAATACGAATGAACGCGTATCGACGTAGCAAGCATACTGAAAAGCAAATAAAAGCATTGTATTTTCAATCACTGCTCATCCCCCGCGTCCTAAAATTTCCAATTATTAGCCAATCAAATTTTCACTTTGCGACGAGATTTAATTGCGGCCGCGTATATTAAAAAGCTGGGAGTTCCTTTTTGGCGAACGTATCAGGCAGATGTTTTTTGCAACAGTCCGCTGTGATTTGTCCATAAAAGGTCGGAATCTCTCTCACAGTTTTTTTTCGGAATGTTTTTTACATTCTTCCGACCGCTTTTGTGTTATTTCCACGACCAGTCCGCAGACCGGCGCAATCATAAAATTCTGGGTACCCGTGGAACAAGTGGGATGACCGTAAAAAAACACGATCCTTATGCGTTTCGACCCGCGTTGCTCTCTGATTGGCTGAAATTTTCGGGATACCTTATATGTCCGTATTTATTGGTAGCCAATGAATTCGAACAATTTCGTCATCATGATCGCTTTATTTACTTAGACTGCGGATATTTCTGTAATCAATAAAAATTCTCTAAGTCGATTGTTCGAAACAGTGCTATTTAAAAAATAATTTTACCAGGTATTTTTAAATTCCTTCACAGTTTTAAATTGTCTTCACAGTCCGAGTTGAGCAACAATTTCATTTAAGTTTTTGCCCAAGGTACATTTTCCAATGAAAGTACCGTTAGCTGTACCAAGGGCGCCGTAGCCGAACCTCTCGAAAAATCATTCGTTTAATTGGTAGAATGTGCGGTATCATATTACCGACGCATTATATAACCGGCTACGAGCTAAAATATCTTTTAATTAACTCCGCAAACATTTTGCACCGTGATAATTTGGCTGGCGCGTTGTTAAGCAAACAATCCCCCTATTGCAAGCAGCCAGGAGAGACCGATAAATAACGATACAAATTTTCCTCGCGAGAATGCGTCCTCTTGTTAACATTTCGCTTAGAAAAACCTCTACAGTCGTTAAAAATATTTTACATATAAAATGATGTTATGCGTCGCGGGCTTACGTTATGCAAATCGCGAGCGACTACGAACGTGTTTATTATTTTAGGCGTTCGAGCCAAACAAACAAGATACAATGAAAGATGTCGAGCGTGGCTGAATATACATATTAATATCGGTATTTTTTCGTAGTAGTAATTTTTAAATATTCTAATTTATATTAGGTTGTAAAGAAAGAAATGCAGGATATTCGTTTTCTTCGTTTCAATTGCAATTTTATACCAATAAATATTTACCTTAATTTAATGAGTGATATGTCATTTTAAAGCTTGTTTCACGTAATTTTTAAATTTTCTTATTTATATTAGGTTGTAAAGAAAGAAATGCAGGATATTCGTTTTCTTCGTTTCAATTGCAATTTTATAACAATAAATATTTATCTTAATTTAATGAGTGATGTCATTTTAAAGCTTGTTTCCCGTAATTTTTAAATTTTCTTATTTATATTAGGTTGTAAAGAAAGAAATGCAGGATATTCGTTTTCTTCGTTTCAATTGCAATTTTATAACAATAAATATTTATCTTAATTTAATGAGTTTTTTTTACGCACTATTTAATTGTGCTTTTGGTATTTCATTGTATTAAAATTTTTATGAAATTATCTGACACTTCCTTCGCTCTATACTACGTTGATATTCCGAGCCGTCGGCCTAGTTTGAACTCATGGAAAGAAATAATGCGAAAATTGCATTTCAACGTCCTGATATAAGAGCCAAATAATTTGATAAAAACCGGAACAAAATTAATAACCGCAATTACCAAACTTCTGCACAGAAACCGGATGTGATTTTCTATCGGCGGTGATCGTTCGTAAAGAGTAAAATCTTGTAACAGAGTCGTTATCAGATTCTTCAATTTTTGTCTGAACTTATTCACGACTAGTCGTAGACTCGAAAGTAGAGTTTTACAAAACCGTAGGAAGTTCCCGTTGAGACCGAATCAATCGATAGCGAGGAAAACTTTGCGAGAACGTGGCCAAAAAAAAGAAGAAGAATCCTTCCACTTCGAGATCTGTTCCTGAAGTTCGATCTGGGAAAAGTGGTATTTCGTGAACGGTGTATCATCCGGCAAAAAGATCGAAGCCAAAGTAAAGTTAAAATTGGAGCTCTCTCCTCCATTTGATCGAAAGGAAATCGCCTTGCCAGATAGCGAAGCCAGGAAAATGTAACAACCGTTTCCATAGTTTTGCAAGTTCCATGATATCTGTCGAGTAGCGAATGGTAAAACTGTTTAGTGTCTGATTTAATAAATGTTATTCATATTTTGTTGCACTAGAAAGTCAAATGAATCACAATTAATTAATTATGAGGGTGCTATATGAATATTAATTTGATCACATAAAAAATTTGCCATTTTTTTAGAAGTATTTTAAAAAAGTTTGATCAAATAAAATCTCATTTTTAGTGGTATAATAATAATATTTGCTATTATTTGCTTATAATATATTTGCTATTATTTGCTTATAATATATTTTTATTATTTGCTTATAATATCTTTATAATATTTTCTTTGATTGTCAGACACAGCAGCCATATAAAACTTTCATACTTCTTTTAATTATCTCATTAAGGTGAAACTAATACGCTGGTGGTCTTAAATCTTTTTAATACGTCCATTGTTTTAAATTGTACGTGGCCATTTTTCTCATAAATGCATTAAATCCGTAGTCTACTCACTAGTAATATTCTGCTGCAATCACTGCACGTAACTCGTAAAGAATGCATCGCCAAAGCAAACAGTACAGCGATTTTAGTAGATTGTGGTTCGTCAAGATTGAACAGAGTAAAACATGCAGCAAGGGAAATGAGATTGCATCGGTAACATGATCAACCTATTAGTATGCAAGCTCCAGTGAACGCTATAAAAAATTCAGCACGATTCGCGATCCCCCACGATGTAACACTAAACACTGTAATTGCACATTACGTTAATTATCTTGACAGAAGACACGCATATTTAATGATAAAGGTGTAGGCTGAAGGGTTTAATGATTCGTAATCTTAGAGATTGTAACGCCAAAGAATTTGCATTTGTAATGTTACTCGAAACTCCTGTCCCAAGTAGTACAACGGTAAAAGATCTAAGTAAACGTTGTTTATAAATGCTATATATCATCTTCATACTCGAGCAAGTTTGATTATATATTTTATGTGAATATGGATAAAATATTACAGGCATGGATTAATTTAGCAAAAAGTTTTTTGATTTGAGCAATAACACTGTCCAACGCTAAAAATGTTTTCATATAACTGTTGGGTGGATCTTATAGAGTTTTAAACATGTTTAAACAATCATAATGTATTACTATTGCACATCACTGGATTCGGGAAAGTCTAGAGAATCTTCTGATGTAAAGAACAATACAGTATCTTTCATAATAACATTACAATAATTGTTTAAAGTTGAAAAATAGTTTTTTTATCAAAAACGATGCGTGTAGAAAAAAAATTAAGGCCATATTCGGAATCAGCGCAAAAAACTCTATAAGATCCAGCCAATAATTATATGAAAACAAAAAAAATTTTAATTCGTTGGACAGTGTAATACAGCAATGCAATATTTGATTAATTAAAAAAATTGCAGAAATCGCCATACAAAGAAACGCAATTTAATTAAACGATCTGGTTTAGTTCAATAAAAATTGAAGAAATAAATATATTTCTGAGATCTTCTGTCTGGAATATAGAAGCGGAATAATAGAAACGCCTAATGACTTTCCGGAGCGATATCGACTTGCATATTAGTTTACGTCGCTCCTGAGGAATTCGCGGTTGCAATTTGCGTATTAATGGGGTCCCGTGGAGACAGCGGCGCCATTACTTTAGGGGGTGATAAACGTACTTTATGGTTGCGACCCGCAGCGGTTTCTCCGGCGTTGCAATTAACGGTAAAACACCGGTGCACCCCGTGCGGATGCACGGTGTTGTGCTTCGGGTACACCGATATCGCGGTCACCGAACAACGTTAAATAAAAACGTAATGGTACGGTGAACGGCGGCGGATATTATTTTCATTTTTGTTAGCCAAGCCCCGGATCACGAGCGACCACCACGGCCGGGGATGGGCTCTTCGCGAAGGGGAAGCTTTATTTTATTGAAAACAGCAATACCATCTGAACCGTGAAATGCAGTTCTACTGCGACGTAAATGCTAGTGAACAGTTTCCAACCCTTTGCACTCGGTGCTATGTGCACTTGAAAATTAAACATTTCTTTCGACCTAGAATGATTCCATTCTGGAATTAAAAATCTAATTAAAAAATGGTTTTAGACAAAAGTTTCTCAGTACTTGATGATCTACATGTTCGCATATTCTTAAATCTGAAAAAATGTTTTTTACGTAAAAGTGGAGAGGTTACCTCGACTTTTTTAAATGACACTATATGTGTCGGACATCACAGGATTGTTTCTGTCGTCGAGACGAATTTAACAGTGTACTATACTCTGACTTTGAAATGACCTCAAAAACTTGAAAATTTTGTGCAAACGTAATTTTAATGAAGAATTATTTCTTACAATATAAATCAAGTTACATTAGATGTTCGAACTGCGATCCACCTTCAATGATACAGAACTCCGCTCTTTGTATTAGACTTTTCGTTGTTGCCATAATTAGACATGCCCACAAAAAAAAGTTGTAAAATGCAACTTTTGGTATTTTTTCTACAATTCCGATCAATTGGAATTTTTGACAAAATTATTTTTCACATCTTGTAGCAACCTAATTGCTCTATATTAATACAGTTATATCGTCTTTTTAAGTGTCCGAATATTAGTGGGAATCACTGTAAATAAGAAGCAATAAAACACGATTCTCTATACCAGAAATGAAAAGTGGAAAATAACTAGTGCAGCAATAATGCGGTTTACCCTATATGGGAACATTACAGCATCGAATTCGACTGTTTACAAATCGTCCTGCACCGACAAGAACCGCATGTTGTTATTGCAGGAGGTGAACGTTTATAGCAACTCCACGCGTAATCGTGAAATGTATGGGTTTAGCTTGTTTGAGATATGGGTGCGAATGAAGAGGGTCGAGTGTTTAGTCGATGGGTCCGAGTGCTGGGGATGGATGAATGGTTTTGGGTGACCGAACGGTTTCTGGGAATGCATGTTCCGGGGCGTGGTACACGAAGAAGAAAAAGGGAAACAGCGGTGGTTTACGGTGCACGCGGAAGAACTGGCCGAGTAAAAGTTAAATGAACCTGTCAGAAAGTTTGGATCCTGTGCGCGAACAAAACAGAATAAACTTCTTGGCGGACAATAATTTTCAATCATTTGTAATAAGGTCGCCGATGTTAGAAAATCATTGTTTTGAAACGTGCATAATAAAACAGTGATAATAAATTCAAGTTTGTGGGGTCGTTTGAATTTGTACAATTTCGAAAGAAGTAAAAGAGCTTCATCATCAGCTTCACTACTCATTATGGGCCTCCAACTGCCCCTTAATATAGACACAACTATCGCAAAGCTAAATATCAAAGCTTGTACTAGCATGCACTCCTTTTTCAAAGCTGTAACCTACATATTTAGCGTCAACGGATATTGCTGTTATATTCACTTGTATTTCATAGAACTCTTATTGTATTATTCCTATAATCCACGTTATTGTATTTACCTACATTATTCATGTAAAGCAAAACAAACCCAAGAAGGTTTCGAATGCTTATAAATAAAAAAAAAATTATCCCGATCTTCGACAGAAGATTTTTCTAATAAAAAGGAGACTGTGCAGAGTCCAGGACCGTTAAAGAATTCCGCGATTAAATCGAGCAAAGGTAAAATATAAAACAATTGATACGAAATTACAGAAGTGGTCCTCTTATTTTCGCCAAGTAGCGAGGTCGGGGTAGTTAGCATTCGAGCGACAGGAAAAACGCGGATCAGAAGGGGATGGGGTGCGAAAGGGGTGAAACTTTCGGTTTCGTCGAATAACATGGTTGACGGTTCCATTTACCGTCGGTAAATTTCGATAAGTAACTGGACCACGTCAGATTTCAGCGATGTCGGCGCCGGGTTATTGAACTTGTAGAGGCCGCGAACGAAGTGAAATCCGGAGAGGAAAAAGTATAAGAGGGATGTCCTCTCAGGGACGCTTTTATCGGAAACGGATAATATCGTGCAGGATATATGCGACAACGAAGACCCAGAAAAAAAAACTAAGAAAAAAGTTACCCACGGTTCTGGCCTTTTTGCCTCGTGTCTTCTCGCCCCGGCCTCATGTTCATTACGTCGGTTTTACGACAACATTTTTCTTCGGCAACGTCCTCTCTCTCGTGGGGCCGCGTGCTGCTACTCGTCGACGCTGTATTTTCGCTTACAAATGCTCGATACACCCCCCGGAGCACCACCAGGATATTTTTCCGGCGTGAATTTATGTTTCCCCTTGTCTTCCCCGTTTTCTGGTACCCGCTTCCGCCGCGCTCCACCATATTATTTATCGGCCGACGTCATTGCTTCTGAACGGGACTAATTAATTTTTTCCCGACCGAACGGGTCGTGTGCCATCCTATTCAAACAAATGGGGTAGCTACTTATTTCTCGAGCAAGGGTCAACGGACCATTACCGTCGGGACCACTTTCCAATAAAATGTCAATAATTAATTACTGCAATTTTGTTACACTAAATTAATTAATTTTTGAGGAATTCAATTTTTCAACTTTTTCTATTCGACGTATAAAGAAAAGAAAACTTATAGTTACGCGGGCGGAAACTTCTTCGTCAGTGCCTACAAAACGCAATAAATTCGAATTGTAAATTTGGCTTGCCGCGGAAATTTATTACCACCTGATACTTAAGGAAAGAAAGTCGTTAATATTCAATGGGAAAGCAACATTCCACCAATCTACAGAACAATAAAACACAAGGGTGCCTTTGAATTGCGTTTATTGTTAAAACCAGCTACGAACCATTGTTCCAAGTTTTTCGATTAAAACTTCCTCGGATGTCGCTTTTCCCTTTCTTTTGTCTTGCACCCTAGCACGATCATTTACGTTTCTTCCCAACTTCGGAAATATATTGATTCTACACCGGCGTTGAAAAATAATTTGGCAGACCGCAACAGGAAACGAGCTATAAATTTAAAAAATTCAATGATATTCGTGTTATTAAAAGAAAAGTTCAAACATTATATGGATTATGTTTCTCGAAACCGTTGATTTACGGAGCAACGAGTGAAAAGGTTTGCTGAAAAAATAAACCAGCCAAAGAAATTGACTTCCGTGTTTGACTGATTACATGTGCATACGGCGTTATCGATTGCAGAGATACAGTTGATTCTCTGGGGGATGTCTCGGAAAATAAGGAGCGCTATAAATTGTATTTCCCCGACAGCGCGTAATAACCTCAATAATACACTGCTTCACGGTAATTTGGATCCTTAATATCAGTTATGGGAACTTTCATTTCAGCGTCCGTACCTTCTTCAATTTTCCCTTGACGAATTACCCGCCGTGTTTATTGACTCTCCGCCTAATCGAATTAAATTTCCAACATGTTAATATCAAGCTTCAGACTTTTCTTCAATATTATCGCGACTGTACAGGGTGTCCCAAAAATTTTGTAGTTCCTGTATGCATATCTTCTATCTTATTAATTTATATTATATTTAATTAATTTAATCTTCTATCTTGATTTATGCAAAAATGTTCGATACATTTTTGGGAGTGATTTCACGAAAATCCGATCCTACGGTTAATGTGTATTAGAACCTGCCGAAAGAAACAGTGTAGAGAAAACTGATGGGCTTTTCAAGTGAACAATCCCGAGTGATTTTCCAGCGTTTTAATCTCGCGGCAGCGATCGTTGCTCTGCGAAGATCAAAAAATCTGTCGGCAGTCGTCTCCGCGCTTTTTGACTCTGACACTTTGGAACGTTAAAGCACGCTTCCTCTCCGCGATTCAGAAACGTTTTCAGCATGGGTTTTTCAACAAAGAAGGGCGTGCATGCTTGCGCAAACAAGTCTCGGCGCGGCTTTCGCGTGCACCGTTTACCCTCTGGAAAAGCCGTGAAAGCTCGTTCATCGCTCGCGGGCAACATCTGCCGCGCGATTGGCTCGGAAAACTGGAGGAGGTAGTTTCATTTTGCAAATTGGAAACCGAACACGCTGGAATAGACATCAAAAGGTGCTCCACGTTTGTCGTCCCTTCTCCTTTGGCGACCGTTTCGTTTTCCTTCGCTGCGCGCTACACAGAAACGGCCAAATTTTTCGTTACATGTTTTAGCAACTCCTTCGTGCGTATACACGTGGCGGTGGAATTTGCGCAATTCCTTTTTTTCTTTTGTTCGTTATGGTCGTAGAAAAGTTTTCAAGAACAAGAAACTTTAAAAAGAATTTCAAAAATCATTTCAAATTTCAAAAACACGTTTTGTCATACAAGAACAACCTACGAAAGTGGACAGGCTAGAGGGAAGGCCTCTATAATGTAAATATTAAGAAGAAACGAGAAAATAAATCATCCACTGTCTAATCACCAAAATCAGTGTAACCAGTAAAATTTAATTATACGTATAGCTACTCCTATTTAAAATTTACTTCTAACACAAAATTCAACTGTCTATAGAAAAATTATGGCTTTATTAGCTATATTAACTACCGAAATCAGTGTAACCAGTAAAATTTAATTATACGTGTAGCTACTCCTATTTAAAATTTATTGCTAACACAAAATTCAACTGTCAATAGAAAAATTATGGCTTTATTAGCTACATTAACGAAAAGTGGCATATCCTTTGCGTAACTAGTAGAAAAAAATGAATCTTCGGTCAATGCTTTCGTAAACTGATTTTAATAATATTTTCTTGTTAGAGAGAAAAGAAAAAAATTGATTAGTCTTTGTTTGGTGTTTTGAATTATCGCTAATTACAGCGATTACTTCGAAGGCGAACAAAGACTTGCTAATTGTGAATTCAAAGTTGTTAGACGGCAACTTCCGAGAAGAAGTATGACGGGGTAACTTCTTCTTCTTTATTAATGGATTTACTAAGCTCGCAAGAACTTAAAGGCTTCAACAAATTTTATCGCGATGCACGCTTCTTTTAGCGTGGCTCATTTACATATCGTGTAAATGCATAAAACTTTCAGTCTAATCATTAATTACCACTGAAAGCATGGGTGTCATGATCATTCTTTCAAGATATCGGGCGCAGCTAATGGTAGTATGCTGGACGTTTTAGGGTACATAATCGAGACGATAAAATGCAACAAGAGATTCGTGTTTGGAACAATTGGATGATGGTGACGAAGCTCTTTTTTAAGCGTGTACTGTACGGTGTTTTATTAGCGTTTCCTTTTTCGTGGAATTACTTCTTAACGAAGCTGCGGAAAACGTTTTCATAAAAAAAATTACTTCGAATTTCGCATAAAATATATAATATTCTTTCGCATAAAATGAATATATAATAAACGCATAAATCGTAAGAATTATTGATATTAAAAATTCAACTGTGTATAGAAAAATTATGGCTTTATCAGCTATATTAAGTACTGAAAACAGTTTAATTATATTTATATTAATTACAGAAATCAGTGTAACCAGTAAAATTTAATTCAACGTGTAGCTACTCCTATTTAAAATTTATTGCTATCGGAAGCTGTGGAAAACGTTTTCGTAAAAAATTACTTCGAATTTCGCATAAAATATATAATATTTTTTTGCATAAAATAAATATATAATAAACGCATAAATCGTAAGAAGATAAAATTATAAGAAGATCAGAGTCGCATAGATCGCGAAACTGTGGACTAAACTACCGATGGACTTCACCGAGGCAAGTAGTTATCATTTTCACGAAGAGAAACCATTCGACGCGATCAGCTAGAAAAGGGTATATGAGCTGGACGTGGTTGCGATGGACTCAACTTTCCTATCCACGGCAATGACCTAATCGAAGACGGTCGGAAAGCGCTCGACGTTATTTCGGATGGAAAGGTATTGAACTTCAGGAAATCATAGCCATCGATTTCAATCCCTTTGGAACAGTCTGCAGTGAAGCCGATGGAAATGGCCTTGCCCCGCAGTTGCCATTACACTGTTACAACTTCGGCGAGCACGTTTCAGACGGTGACCAACAGCGGACCGGATCTTGTGGAACCAAACGAAATTCAAAGTTACATTCGAATTCGAAAAAAAAATGCGAACGGAAGTTACAGCGGCGAACGAAGAGCAACATAAACTTATCGAATTACAGACACTTGGGCAAATTTCCAGCAAAGTGCTTCGAGCAGAATCTAGGTCTCCCTGCAGCAAAACGAATATCCATTTTTCTCGAGTTCTAAACTAGGACGGACAAATTTTGCGGGAACCTGCAAATAACTTGGATGATGTAATTATTGCTTTGATACGATCATTGTAAACATGCTTGAAACGTGAAAGGAGAGAAGTCTGTTTATAAGGGTGAACCTTACGTTTAGGCAGCTTCGATGACCTTGACCTTCACATGTGTTGTCAAGGACAACATTCTGAACAACTTTTGTCATTACAACTACCCGGTTATCGGTCTTAGTTTTCCAGATAATTGCAAAAAACATATTATATAATGTATTGTGTAATGTATAGATAATTATAAAAAAAATATTCGCGCATCCTCTATGTTTCGAATGAGCTACACCTTAGATAAATAAATATAGCAAGAACCCATATATTCGAATGTGACATCAGTGCGTTAGTTGCAAGTCTCATGAGTATTGAATTATTTCAATATGCATCTTCATGAATTTATAAATTTGACATACAATTTCGATTCCACACCTCACTCTGTTCGAATGATCTTTGCATTACAGTTGGCATCCAAACTTAGAAATAGTACTGGAAAAATAATGGAGGAAATTCATTTTAGTGGTAGCAATAGTTTTTTGCAATTATCTCGAAAACTAAAACTAATCACCGGATAGTTGTAATGACAAAAGTTGTTCAGATTGTTGTCGTTGACAACATATATCAAGGTCAAGATCATTGGAGTTGCCTCCCCTAAATTTAAGCTTTACCAATGGAAAATATTTCGTGATTTTCTCGTTGAAGAACAAAATTCAATTACCTTTTTCATTTTGTTATTTATTTCATGTAGCTCCCAACTCTAAGTTTATTTCGCGACGGGACTTACAGTTTATCAAGGTGGGTCACCCCACTTTTCCATTATAAATGAAGAATAATTCGTGGTACTAAAGTGGCAAGCGTAAGTGGCTGGAGATCTGACGATCTCTCGAGCAACAATTTTTCAATAATATTTAAATAATGCAGAAAGGGGATAAAACCCTGCGAAAGCTTCTTCACGTGTTCGATGATTTTTACGAGCAGCGAAAGCGCGAACGTGCACACAGCACCGGCTATGAATAAAATAGCAAAGAGTAAAGTAACCCGCAATTTTCCGACTCGACAGCAACAACGTGATTACACCAGGCCGCAAATGTCTGACGTTTGAATCCGTCGCAGGCAGTGCAATATCCGTAGTCCGCAAGTGGCGGGTCTTTATCTTGAGTATCTAGAGCAAAATCTCTCGACGAGGAAAGAATTCCATTTTCTCTTGGAAGTTCCGCAGCGGGAAGTTTCAGAAAGAGTATCCCTTCGCTTAGGATCTGTTCAAAGAACGGGAAATCACTTTGGGCTGTTTCGAGCGGAAGAAGAAGAAGACGTGCTGTCTCTTTAGACACGTTAAATAAATTACACAATGGACCAGAGGAAGCGAGACGGACAAGCCAAGTGGGAGGAAGGGGGAGGACAGAGAGGAGGAGGAAGAAGAGCAAGAAGAACAAAGTAAACCCCGACGTCGTTGTCGTCCGATGAAAGCGGAAACAAAGGAGCCACACGGGATGATCCCTGCTCTCTCTCTCTCTCTCTCTCTCTCTCTCTCTCTCTCTCTCTCTCGACGTCTTAATATTAAATGGAGATCTAAATGCACAGCAACTGAATATCGTTAATTAGCCTGAGTTCGAGTATCTCGAGGACACTCGAGAAATCGATACTCCGGGCCAGATGCCTCGCGTTTCAACGGTGTACCGGCTAAATTGGATTGCTGCGGGGACACGCTGATCGGTCAACGATCTGCTTCTCCGGAAAACAATAACCGCAACGTTCGTTAAGATAACGGTGCCGTCCAAGAAGCTGAACCAATGCCGCCGCGGCCAGGTTCCAGGCAGTGCTACTGCGGACTGATATCAGAGCTTGAATTTCAAGCACCGGAACAACGCCGTACAAATAAGGAGATAATGAAATTTTCCACACCCGTTCAACGTCAGATATGGTGCGGTGACACTGGAATAACAATTTTATATTTACCTTTTTGCTTCCCACAAGTAGCATTAATGAACCATAGAAATTATAATTATCACTTTGATGCTTTTACAGATTGCGTAGATTTTTCGATTTTCAATAGAATTCAATACGATTCTTTAATTATCTGATCGAGCGAGTGCCTCTCTGTTTAATAATTGTTTTATAAATAATAAAAAAATTGTTTTATAAATTGTTTAATAAATTAACAGATTTTTCGATTTCCGATAGAATTCTATACCATTCTTTAATTATCTGATCGAGCGAGAGCCTCCTCTCTGTTTAATAAATTGGATTGCGCCGAAGTTATTTGATCTTCATTGAAATTTAAAAAGTGAGCTAGAATATTCGGCGATTTTCCTAAACTCTGATAATGGATATGTATTACGAATGTCTCCCCTCGAAATTTCGAGAGCGTAACCACAATGTAGAGAATTTAAACACCGTGTCTGACACGGAATACACGGTATATATATCCTATAGAGAAACTTTATATTAGATCATATTGAACTTCGAAAATGTAATATAGTCAATGAACCTTCGCGTTCCGGATAATAGTCAAAGACTGCTATTAACAAAGTTTACGGCGCGATCCGTGTCTAATAAATGTTTCCCAAAATTTCGAACGCTTAAAGTAGACATTGTATAACAATGGGAAGCTCTTAACCCTTCGCACTCGGAGCTATTTTTATTGGAAAATTGAAGATTTCTTCTCAGCTACAATATTTTCATTCCCTATGATATTTTAAATTTATTGGATACGAAATAAGCATAGTACCTCGTGCGTAACTTAAATGTTTAGTAAATTATTAGGTATCAACATATTTAATAATGTAAAAATATACCCTAGTAGCACAAAAATATTGGACAAATATTTTTTTCAAATATTGGAAAAATATTTTTTAAGCCACACTTTTTCATATGAGATAAATATTGTATCTAACTATTGTATACATGTTTAAGAAATGTGAATTGAATGTTTAGAAAATATAAGCTAAATATTAAATGACATTCAATTGAAAAAAAGAAAAAGTTAGAAAAAATATTGGATAAATATCTTTTTCAAATATTGGAAAAATATTTAATATAAAAAAACTATTTAAAAATATTTTATATGTTGCAGATCCTCGTTGAACTTTCAAAACGATTATATTAATTATTTCAGATCGCGGAATTCATTCGTCTTTGCTGCAATTCCCAAAGAAGCTTTCAGAAATGAAATTTTTACGATTTGGTCGACCTCCACCGCATCATTTGTTGATTGAATCACCGTCGCCGAGCTGGAAGCCGCCAAACATCCCCCCGGAAAGTCACTTCGTTAACGGGGAGATCAAAAGAATCCCGAAAGATCGCGTTTCCATTCATCGGGGGGGTTTCAGAAAGCAAAGAGGCGGCAGTTAGAAAAAGTTTGTAGGACTAATTTCCCGTCGCATTTCTCGCGGTAGGAGGGAAGAGGAAATCGATTGTTCCGCTAATCGTTGCAACAGTACGCGTCAAAGGGAATGCACGAGTGGTTCGAAATGAAAGCGAGACGGTGAAGAAAAAAAGAAATGGTAAGCGGTTTAATGGCGGGCTGGAGTTAATGCGAGAGCAACGTCGCAGCTGGCCTAATGACGTTGAAGAGAACGTTTCTCTTTGGGCCGCGTGTTTTCTTGACTTCGCGACCCGCGGGAAAGCTCTGTTGCGCGAGAGAGGGAGGAGACCATTTCGCTAATTAATGCAGGTTTAGTTGCACGCTTAGAGCAACGGGGCGGGGGTGGGGGCGAGTCTCTCTTCTCGGAGAGGAGCAACGACGGTGGCGACTGTGTTTCTCTTCCGTGCAACCCCACGCTCTCGTTAGTTGCCTTAATTCGCCGCGTCTTTCCTCAGACTTCTATTCCATGGCTGTTTATCTTTCATTTCCTTAGCTAATGATAGTTGGAGGACGCGTCGGAAGATTAAAGCCTCGGCCCGCGCGGAATTACATCGTGCACGGGCATTAAAACGGTTTAATTATCGCGCGAAAGCGCGATGGAAGTTTCTCGTAAAGCTTGTCACGCGTTTCACGTTCTCCGCGAGAAGGGCACGTGTTTGTCAAGCGTGCCGAAACTTCGGGACAACTTGCGATCCGAGCGTTCTCCCTCGCGCGATGAACGTCTCATGTACTCTACCGGAGGGTCTATGCGAACGTACATACGTGAAATTATGTCTAATTTAGACCGGTTCCTCGATTCAGCCTGATTTGTCATTTGTGACTGATTGTTAACCGCGATCTTGCAAATATCGCACCTTTATAAGGTACCGATACGCAGGGGAATATCATGATTTTTCTTAGTGTGAGTTTCATTCGCGCGCCATATTTAATGTTGGCAGCTCTGTGCGTCACTTCTGGTTTTGCCCTTGCACAGCACACACGTACTCGTTTATCATATTATAAGAAGAATAAATAAATAAATTAATATATATATATATTATTATTACCTTTCTATTATATAAAATAATAAATATTATTATAATAAATAATAAATATTGTAAGAAGAATATATATTATTATCTTTCTATTATATAAAATAGTTTTGTGGTTTCTGTCGCCCTAAAACGCCGAGCGGGTTGCCTTCCAAAGGGGAACTGAAAATTGAGAAGCGGGTTGCCTACTGCAAGGGACCGAAAATTGAGCGCGAGAGTCTGAGAGCGAACAAGAAAATAAAGAACATTGTTTTCGATGAAGCTTTGAATTAGAGTGAATCAATTTGGATGTAATTTGAATTGATAATAGAAAAAAAATTTACATTCATCCTGATTGTTTTTATTTCATTACTCTTATTCTTTTTTATTTTTATTTTCATAATTTTATTCCAGAATTCATAGTTCCATCATACCATGTGAATGAGCAGCAAAACCTCGAGGCGCTGCGGGGGTTTGTGAGCGGAGCCCCCTAGTATTATTATATTATTATAATATTATATACTATATATAATATTATTTATTTTATTATATTAATAGACAAACTTTCTGGTATTAACTTTAACAATTTTCAGTATGTTCCTGCTTCTACACCTATTCTGTTCAGGTTCGTGAAACAATAATTATTTCCTTGAGAAATCTAGGTAAGTTACGATAGGGGAAAGGGTTAAACTTCTCTCGAAACGGGGCCAAACATTTTGGACCTTTTAAAATCGAATCTTGTAGATTTTGGCTAGGAAATGCCGAGGATCCAAGTTTTAATGTTAGGAATCCCTGGTTCGAAAGTTATGCGTGTTTAAAGTTGCTCCATAACTTTTCAACTAGTGGATCGCTAACATTAAAACTTGGATTTTCGGCATTTTCTAACCAAAATCTACAGGATTACAGAAAAAAAGTCCAGAATTTTTTATTGCTGAATTGCATCTGGCTTATCATTTGCGAGTGATTGCTGTCAACCCAGACAGAACCTTTTGAAATAACCTACTACAAATAATAAACGAGGTCAAGGGTGAATATTCATTCCCATATGAAATTTGAATTAGCTCAGAAAATTTTTTGTTTCACCGTCACTTATTGGTTTAAGTCGAACCAGAAAGATAAAAGCTTCGTGGCTACACAGGTTATCCAGATCAGTTTGCCTCTGATTACAGGAAACCTGCGGGGAAATAATTAAAAAGTATGAAAGTGTATACCGCTTATCGGCGATTCGCATCATCGCGTGAAGCCATTCCTAAATAGTAGCCCTAGACGAAACGATTCTCCATGCAAACTATAAACGCTTCGGCTCGTTATCAGACGGTGCTCGGCTGCCTCGACGGTGATAACACCTCGAGGATACGTGTGTAAAAAACCGTGCGAAAATAACTTTGACGTTCACGGCGTCGTAAAGAAGTCTGGTAAACTGAAACTTCCCTTAAGAGGGCACGTATTGCCTTGCGCCGCAAGGGTGCAACGACATTCGACCCCTCATTTTCCGGTTTGTACGACTCTTATATCAGTGAAAGGAGACTGGAGATCGTGGAGAGGATTGATTGCAATTGCGTCCGACCAATGCGCCCCGCCATAGCTGTCTGCATCACCGCTAACAATAGTTAGCGATTTCCCGACGTCCCCTCGATGTCTGCATCCCACGGAAATGATCGTAGCTGATCGAGCCGTAAAACGTTCACTTAAAACCGGTCAGAAGTACATAGGATTCTGTTCTCGCCAGGTAAACAGGCTCGTGAAAAATTGCGCGGACTGTCAGTCGAAAAGGTCTCCCTGCAAACTTTAAAATTAAGCCACTCGAGTCTTATGGAGGAACTGTCTACTTTTACTAGCATATTAATAACGTTTATTTGTTTTAAATTATTTTTACGAAATCTTTGTGTTTTTAAACATATCGGCTACAATTTTCTTCAGAATGAAAACATTTACATAGAAATGTAAATATTAAAATAACTGACTTGATTTTTCCCGGGAAAATGGACTTGGACCATTTTCAAAATAAACGATTCAAATATGCTCATTGATTATCTATAAATTGAACTGTTCTTTTTATCCTAATAGTGGGGAATTATATCATTGGTTCGGAAAATCGAGGTTCTACTGAATCGTGAATTAAACAAATGCTTATTAATTAATAGGATAAATGTCAGAAATATGATGATGAAAATTTAGATCATCGACGATTATATTTATGCGCTATACTCAGTTATGTAAAATTAGAAGAAAGTACAAGGTTTGAAAGACGGTATCGTGAAACTACAACTGTTCATAAGTGAGGCCGCCACCTACCGTGCAAAGACCGGTCGCGATCTGTGGCATATTGTGTCGCGGTTGAATTGCAGAAATTATGCAAAATACCCAGCGGCTAGGTTGTCCAGGGGTCACTGTCATTACCGATCGCTATATAAATATACGTGGGCAATGTCCACGAGATACTGTTTCACAGCGACGGAACGTTGCAATATTCCTGGCCTGTCCGTTCGCACGTGCGAACCCAAGTTATGCCCATCGATTTTATGGTAAACCATACGGTATTCCGTCGACTGCTGAGAAATCGCAAAGGTTAAAATTCGAGTTCCTACAGGAATTTATCATTAGGAACTGTAAAAAATAAATTACGATTTAAAGGTGTATCGTATAATATAAAAAACGAGTGTTTTATTGAGAATTTTTGTAGATACTGAATTTAAAAATGTTATCACTAAAATTTTAATTATAAATTTAATTTTAAATTATTAACTTCCCGATTTTATAGGGAAGTTACTGTTTTAATTATAAAATTCATTCGTTATTCAATAACGAATGTAACGCAGTTATATTTTAATATGAATGTTTACAGTTTTATTTCTGTTACTTTGTAAAAATAGCAAGTATGGACTTTGCTTCTCAGAAAGAAAACTGCAAAGAAAAAATTAATTTACGGAATGACATTTCAAAGAGTACGTATCAGCAGAACATTAGTATATCATTAAAATATGTATATTTCACATCAACTGATTCAAAGGCAATACAACGTAGTACAAATTCATATCTCAAACGTGTATTTCAGAAATATCTGTTGGCAACAGAAGTGACTCGAAGGGAATGCTATTACGACACAAGCAACCATAAAATTTAACAAAGCAAATTTATTCTTGGCTTAAGTACGACTATTTGCGATGATTGCCGTCTATTTTTACTCCTCCGAAGGCACAAGTTGTGCAGCGAGAAGCTAACAAGTTTCAAAATTAAGTTTCAACTATCTTCAACCATACTCCGTACAAAATGCTCGCTTAAAATTGGTTCAACGCTGAAAATACCAAACACGCGACTGGAAATCGTTGACCTTTGAAAATGACAACGTTAAATTTCATTTAACCTAAATGCCGAAGATCCATGTTTCAATGTTAGGAATCCACTGGCTTGGTCATGGGTGTTTAAAGTTGGGCAATTTTAAGCGTTGTGGATGGGTAAAATTATTCAACCGTAGACACGTATAACTTTCGAACCGGTGGATTCCTAACATTAAAATTTTCATATTCGATATTCTCTCGCCAAAATCTACAAGATTCAATTTCGAAAGGTTGAAAACGTTTGGTCCCGGTAAGCAAAATTTAGCCTTAGATCTAATTTTCGACTCGACACGGGGCACAAAGTACCGACCAAAACTACAATAATCCTGAAAGTGTTTGGTTGGCAAAAAATATTTCACGGACCGGATTCGCGTGTTGAATCGAATGCGCGTAGCGAAATTCCCGGATTTCGAGGAGCGTGGATCAAACGAGCGGACCCGCGAGCAATTAATCGAGGAGCTCGTCAAATTAGTGCGTCCCTGGCACGGCCGGGGGAACGGACACTGTTTCGTTCCAACGTTTTCTTTTTTCTTTTTTCCACCGAGACCTGGTCTTTGTGGCTCGCGAGACAGAGACAACGGGCCGTGATAATTAATCTCATTAGGCAGCCGACGCGAGGATTCGCGGACTAATGAGATGCCATCGCACGATCTTGGCCCTCGCGCAACGACACGCGTTCCTCCCTGATATTTTTCTTTCACGCCTCTTTGATACCCCACCCCCCTGGCTCTTGGTCGCCCCTGTTTTTAACGAGCACCGTTCACTTTGCGCAACCGAGTTACGCAAACTCGCTCTCCTTCCTCTGGTTTTGCCCCCACCCCCTCCCTATCATCCCTTATTGACCGCGAGAAACTTTTAATTAGTTTTTACAAATAATGGTTCGAACAATCGGCTCCAATCCTTAACGCCAACCGAGCGGGACACTTTATTTGAGGAGGGGCAGAATAGTACGGGGATCGAAGCATTTCGGGACATTTTGGTAGAGCTTTTCAACTGAGGGAGCATTCGAATGAATTGGATCTGCTGCATATTATTTACTGAAGAAAAAAAAATATAGTATTCCACTTAAGAAAAATAGATTGATCTGCGGATCTCCTCCGCTACTACTCCATCCACAAGAAAACAACCCTAGTAGCACAAAATATTATATATACATTCACATAATTTTAAAAAGCGATTCAAACTTTTTTTAATATTCAAATGTACATACAATATTTATTTTATATTAAGTAACCATTTCTTTTTAAACAGGCAGAAAATATCTATTCCATGTTAGGAGAAAAATATTTTTTCTAACTTTTTCTTCTTTTTAATTTAATGTTATTTAAATATTGAATTTATATTATGCAAATATTGATTTCACATTCTTTGTAATGTTTACTTTATATTTTTTAAATATCTAGTTTATATTCTCTGAAAATATATAGCTTATATTTTCGAAACATTCAATTCACATTTCTTAAAAAGTGTGGCTTAAAAAATATTTTTCCAATATTTGAAAAAGATATTTATCCAATATTTTTGTGCTACCAGGGAATGAACACTACCTAATGTAGCCCGTCATACCAAACAACTTTTGTAGAAACACTTTATTTCACAACGAAAACATAGGGCAACCTGTATAATAAGATCGATGAAAATTTGATTGATTTTTGCGTTATCAGCGACTGCGGAGAAAATGGAGTTTATCAGTCAAAAAGATACGAGACGATGGATCTTTTAGAAAACTGTCAGCACATGTTCGACCTGGTTCACAGTTGTGATCGAATGTAACGACGGGAAAAAGGTGAGCATGCCGAATAGAGGAGGTTCCATCGGTATCGGAGTTTCACCTTCTTACGAAGATTCTGCTCTGTATCATCTAGCATATCGTTCCGCGTCCCACGGATCAGAATTCACTTGGTCGGAAGAGTTCCTGCATGAATGAGAATCGACGACCGGAGAATCGAGCACGCACGAGACCCGGAGAAAGGGAGAAAGTTCGAGAGGACACCGCGGGCAGAGGCTCGAGGGGAAAGGGATGGTCGGAAGAGGCACGCGGGGAGGAAAAAGGAGCACGGGAAAAGAAAGGGGTGAGAGAAAATGGTGGAAAGGACATGCAGGCAGCCAGACTCTTTTTTCCATTTATTTTTACCGCCGTCGCAGCACTACCACCCCCGCCCCTCCCATTTTCCTCTCCCTTGACGAGGAATTTCGCATTTCTTCGGCCCCCAAGACCTCGTAGACGAAGTATACAGGGTGGCACGATAACTACCAGCTCTGTCCGGGAACTATCCGAACTTTGTTCGTATATTTGCTCCTCTGATTTACTGGTTGTTGCAATGTCCTGGATGGAAGGAAGTTGCTTCGGTGAAACGTGAATGGGGCTGAAGACTTTTTCATCTAATCTTTTTAACACAATTATGATTTATATATTATGCAGATCTTTATGCAAAATAAAAAATGTTCGCATTGATCGCAGGACACAGGAGCCAAATATAAATTGTATTATTCTGTTAAGCTCTGACACGAGTACATCGATGTCCTTAAATATTTTTAATTCTGTTTAAATTCTGTTCTTGTCTTAAATTCATAAAATCCGCAGTTTAATAATTACTTGATCGTGATTATATTATCAGAGGCACAACACTGTTCTTTATTTCTGCCATATATTTTTGCATACAATTAAAATTAATAATTAATAGCAATCGAACGGTACCACGTTTCGCCGTATGTAGCACGAGTAACATTGAATGTTCATTAAATTCATAGCCTGTAACGGTATTATACTCGAACGTGCACGGCGAGAGTAATATTGAATGATCATTAAATTCATAATTGTAATTTGCATTATAGTCTTGTTTCGTTATTGTAAGGCATCGTTTTAATACATTCTGTTACGAACTCCATGGCCAGATATGATAATATGTTAAATCTACGATCGGAATACATGTTGGAAATTAATTATTAATTGTTCAGAATTTCTTGACCAGTTGTTCTACCGGCAGCTTATCGCAATAACAAATTAAATCAAATATAATAATAATAAATGATAACATGAAATATAACAAACACTAAATCAGTCTTATTTAAAAAGTTATTTACCGTCGCTTATATCTTCAATGAAACATTCACCAACATATTCGTGACATTTCATTAATCGGTATAAAAAAAAATAAACTAAAATAAATATAATAATAATAAATAATAACATGAAATATAAGAAACATCAAACATCATTTTATATAATTTAGTGTATTTTTATCTAAATTACTTTTATTTTAAAAGTTATTTACTGTGAATTATTTACTTCACGAATGAGAGGCCTAATCTTGTGATGCCGATCTTGAGAATCGTGACACAACCTTGAGCATTCGCATAAACGATTACAATTGATCTGGAAGGAATTACCGCTGGAGATCTAAACTTTGGAAAATGGCCGACGTCTGGCGCGACGTTAAAGGGGCCTAACGATTTCACGAATAGTTACCGCTCCACCCTATACAGACCGGAGGCGATAATACTCGCGGCTCTGTTCCCATCCCTTCGTCTCTCACGTGCGACCTGTCGAAGCCGCCCCCACCCCTGCGCACCCTCCCGAACCAAAAGCACCCCCAAAGGGACGCGCGTGAATGCACTTTGCCAGCGAAATATTCTCTTCTTCGCCGGGTGAAATTTATCGGCGGGTACTACGTTAAGCCCCTTTCACGCGGAAAGCGGATTTCTTGTCATCTTCGCCAGCTGGAGGAACCCTTTTCCGCGTTGTAAAGAGTCGCGTCGATCCGTGTCTCGGGATTTACGAGCGAAACTTTCGGAATAAGTACCGAACGCGGCGGGCAGGGCAACGTCAAATTCGTCTTTAGGGAAGCACGATGTGCATTAAACGGCCGACTTCCTCTCCTCCAGCCCCCGGCAAGCGAGATTTGATTGCTCGGCACGAGGCTCGACTCCATTGTGCCCGGTCCTCCGCGGCGGAATAATTTTTTAATGAGTTCACTTTTAATTCTCGGTTTGCGGCCACTGTAACTGCGCCGAGAACGGTCGCGGTATACCGGTCCGTAAAACCGCTTGCCAGAGTCTCGATTGTTGTATGTCGAACGGCGCAGGTTTGCTTAGTCGAGTGCTTTTCCTGCTAGGTTGTTGCATGCTTAATGGACCACTGGTAACGTTCAACAAACGGACTTTTTTTCTAAACGTATTGGTCGTTGTGAACACCATTGTGAGCGGAGAGATCTGTCCCGTGAATGGACACTCGAGCAACATGTTGAAATCAGAGTTGGGCAAACATTTAATCAACCATTGACAAATAAAATTCTTAGTCGTTAATTGCGGTCAACGATTACATTATATTCAATCGTGAATCGGGTAATTGAGTAATGATTAACTGTTGATACTTCGAAATAGAAAAAAGAAATTTGAAAAATAATTCGGAGTGCAAAGAGTTAACCATTAAGAAATTAAATTAGTTAATAAGTTGCGTAAAATTAAGTTTTTTCTTTGCTAAACCTAATGTTAAAGCCTGTGAATATATTTTTCAGTTTTTATGGCAATCTTCACCTCTAGAGATTATTAATTCTGTCATTGTACACTAACTGTAAGACTACTGTTAAAAAAATATTGTTAAAGCCGAAATAATCCTATAATAAGTTTCAGTGGCTCAATAAAAAAAATAAGATTTACGACGATCTTGATTAGAATATTACTTGGTCGTTCAGAATATTCTGGAAGTAGAAAACGGAAAATGGCAGATTGGTTGCGGTACGAATTAGATCTTCACAATAAAAGCGACGTAAGTCGGGCAGATCTAAATAACGGTGAAAGCAGGACACTCGGAAATCTGATTCGACGACGGAGATTTTGCTATCGCGAGACCGGATGAATGGCGACTTGTTTTCAAACAGTTTCAAACCTTTTATGTATCGGGGATCGATGCCACTAAAAGGGGTGGCTAAATGCCCGGAGCAACAGAGGCTGAGAACTCTCGTGTAATGTCTTGATTAAGTAGTGGTTTACGTCCTCCTGTGTGTAAGGGCCACCCTCGTAAAACAACCTCGCCCTTCCATGATTCTAGGCGACGCGTTAAACGCCTCTCGAGCGACAAAAACACGTGATTTACTGCAGATTTCGATGATATTCGAGCACTAAATTCCGGAGAAATTGTCGATATTCGAACTGTGATCTTTTCGTAAAATAAATAGTACAACACGAAGAGATGAATCCTCTACTTTTCAACATCATTCAGTTTTATCCAAGAAATATTTTTGCATCGGGAAAATCTTAAAAATCTTTCGATTGAAACGTTCGTAAAAACATCAAACAATTTTTTCAAACATCCTCTTTGCAACATTCTCTTTGCAACATCCTCGATGTGTGTGTGCTTCAAACTTGACTGTAAGATACTAATATTGGTCTTACTAATAATACTAAGTCTTAATCTGGTCACTCCGATAAGATTACGAAAATACAAAGCCGGTATGGAAATAAATATTTACAAATCCCATCAAATTATTCATAGCAATCGTCCCTTGAGTGAACATTCGTCAGGTTTAACACGGCAAGACTTTCCAGCCCTCTTCCGCAGCCGTGATGGCGGTTGCGATTATTATTTCGTGGAAAAAATTTCCCATTCAGGGAAGAATTGGCTGAGACGAGCACCTCCGATGCAGATTACACCGTCGGGAGGGCGTTTCTTTTCTCGAAGAATACATTCATTTCAAGTAGGAAGATAATGCTGAATGTCGGAGAGGCGTCTTGATAAACCAGCACTCCTTATTCTTATCAACCATGAATACAAATTAACCGATCCTAGCCGCAGCATGAAACTGCACCTGACATTAAAAAAATACTATCCGCAATTTTACTAGATTATACGAAGCTATACATTCGTGCAAAGACGAATCAAGATGCTGCAGATCATTCCTTTGATTATATTTGGATAAAAACAAAAATTGCGAGACTTACATCGATTGTACAAGAGAGAAATGATTTGGATTTGTGATTTTCATTATCTCACTAATAAATTGATATTTACTACCCATTTAGAATTCCTTCAGTAAATTCCAATCAGTAGAAACCGAAAATTCTAGCCAGACACAAATTGTGGCATGGAACAAATTCAAATTGACAAACGACCCTCAATACAACAGCTTATCCATTCATCTTTGTCCTAATAAATTATTTTCTAAAAATACGCTTGTACGTTCCAACTGAAAAATAAACTTTCCTAAAAAAACAATGTACATATTGCCGTTGCAAAACTTTTTATTACTGTAATACTAAAATTTTTTTATTACTGTTACGCTCCGGACCGCGCGGAGAGTCGTTGTAAAGCGCAATTTCCGGTCAGCGCACCGCGTCAAATCCCATTGCGATGCAAGTCGTAACGCGAGCTGCCGCAAATCATTGTCCGGCAGAGTCAAAACAAATTTTGGCCGTTTTGGTTTAATTTGGGAGGAGGTGGGCGCCGAGGGTAGGTTATCGGTGCACTAATTACGTGCGTCGTAGCTCATGTTTATTAATGTTGACTTGTGCGCGCGTGTTTACCGGGTCCGGGCCGGGGCGGCGCGTGTAAACGTTGTGGTCGCACGATAATCACTGGATCCGCGTATTTATGTATAAACGCGGCCGAATTTCCCTAGATATTTCTCATATCGAAAGAGCCTGTTTTCAGCAATAAACTGACAGCTGATTTCGACCGAATATTGCCCTCCGGATGACCTTCATACTCTTTTTTCCCAGTCTGAAGATAAACATTTATAAAATTTATTTATAAATTTATAAGATAAACAATGTACAATTGTGCCATGCGCGTGGCAGTGACGGATCAAGTAAGAAAACTAACCCCCGGTGATCTCTGGAAGCTCCCTCAGATTCGCATGTCCTGTTCCAGGTTCCAGAAGGATTCTAACCCTCGTCCAGAGAAAACTGGATTCCTGGGCGAGTTTAATGTCGATTAATTACAAGTTCCACTCTTTCGGGACTCCCTTCTGTGAAAACCCGCGAAGCCTCTGCCAAGATTCTATTTCTGTGCCCCATTCATGCTGGTTGAGGACATTTTCCACTATTTGCTGCTCGTTCTTTAAACAATTCGCCGGGCTGACGGCGGCGCGCAGAACGGATTTGACTTTCAAATGAACGCACAAGAAAGAACCGAAGGGCGATCCGTCGAGATCATCTATGAATATAAATTTCATTTTCGAGCATGTCAGCGCTGTAAAAAAGATCTCGCCGCGCCTGGGGTTCTGCCGAGAGTTGTCTGGCTTCCGAAGATACAGATTTAGCATCGTAAATATTTAGATCTTTATCAATGTTTGTCGAAGTCGCTCAAACTTGCCAGCAGTAATTTTTCCAGAATTAAATGTCCATCGTGTACTCATTATTAACCCTGTAAAGTGGACAATTTTTATGATTTTGTCGTCGACCAACCCACTGAAATTTTTACTTGAAAATATTTCATTTCTTTTTGATTTCAATAGAAAACTTTAAAAATCATTTTGTTGTTTTTCTTGATTTTCGTATGTACGTAATTCATTTCTTCTAATCCGTTGAAAAGCCTGCAGCAGGTCAGTCAGTAATAAATTTTATCTGTTTCGTGTTCAGCACTTTATTCATCGATTGTAAAAAGTTCACAGAAGATCTTAGTGATGTTTAATGGCCAGAGGTAGATGAGAAGCCCGAGGGTTTGTCTCTGAATCATTTCAAAGGATCTGGTAATTATAGCTTTAATCTATACGGCTATAATACTATCAGGAACGCGGCGTTGTATTATGCAATCACGATCCAAGATGAAGTAACTTTAATGTCCGAGTTTATGGTAACGGGCCGTTACACCAATAACTTTGCGCCCCAAAGAAAGCCGGCTAACTCTTTCAAACGAACGTAAATTGCCTTTCCAATTTCATTTCTTTTGTGTCCATCGACTTCTAGTTGGGGCTCGGGCATTTCTTGTCTTTAGAAAACTCGATGGTCGTTTTACTTTCAATTTGTGGCCGCTTTCACAATTTTTTAATATAAACATTTAAATGTTGTTCTCGCGTGAAAAGTCGGAAGAATTTTTCCTTTCATCTGGATTTTATAATTTACGTATACTTACTATGCCAACTATATTTTTTATTTTACATATCGATTTATTATATATATTTTTTTTATTATTTATATATTTGAATATTATATACAATTATTACAATGTAATAATAAAGTATATATTTGTATCACGCAATTAACGATATACATAATTAAATAATACAGTAATTGTTATATATAAATGTACAAGGTACTAATGTCTTTAAAAACGTAGGGTACCCGTTTTTCTTCAACACAAAATTTAGAAAGCGGATTTCACATCTAATTGTTGATGAAGCGAAACGTATTGCATTGCAAATACCGGGTTACTTTCCACCCAGTCCATAAATAACGTCGGTGTTGCGGTTCAACGCAGGTAATCGAGAGTTGTAACGATCATCACCATCAGCACCGCAGAGATCCGCTCATGCAGGGTCAAGCAGCCATAAAACGGAGTTCTTGGACACCTGCACATCACGTGCAAAGAAATTTTATGTTTATTATCCAGCAGTCAATGTCCAAGAATGTTCAACGACACGGGCACACAATTTTTTTTTAACAGGTACTTTCCTTTCCGGCAGACTTTACCACCAGCATATACGAATATCATTATGGTTTGATCACACGTGTTTAAAATATTAGAACACAATCTACGTTTAAACAATTAAAAAGGTAGACTTTTTTTCTTAAAAAAAAACGACCGCCTAGAGAAAAGGGAGTATAGGTTGCAACCCCACTCTTTTGACCGTTACGCTTTTTCATGTCGCGAATTCCGTGACGCGAATTCGGCTTACACTCTGCCATAAATTTTCGGAAAATTTCAAGTATTAGTTCAACTTATTAGTACCTACGTAAGCCACGCCTACCGCTTGCAGCGTGCACGCATCAAATCTTGTTATATTCATTAAAGCTTACTTATCGCTGCAAGTGCCTAATTCAGTCATCATATCAGATCTACATCCAACTAGTTCAACTATATTAAGTTATCAACGAGCATTTTGCGATGACGAGTAAAGGATGATCTGCACAAGCATCACAACCATGAGCTATAAATAAATGGGGACTGCAAACGTAGCAGTGAGATAGCAAGAGTTAATACAGCACGTCTGTATAAATATAAAAATGAAATATATACGAATAATCGAGGACGACAATTATGTAAATACGTCAACCAACGAAAAAATCAAAACACTTCTGCGTTGAGTATTTACATACCAGACTGAAAAAGAAAATCATTGATTTCTATATGTGTCCATAGTTAACAATAAAAAAAATGTAAATCAAAATTAAACGGAGTGTATATATTCATGGCAAATTTCTGTACATAAATATAAAGTTTCCAATGAAAAATACCCTCTAGAGGTAAACAACAATATCGCGAATTGCTTTCCGGTAGTTATTCAAGACGTCCCCCGTTCGTGTTAATTTAAAACGAACAGCTCCACTCGCATCTCCAGGGGTGGTTCTTTCTTTCCCGGAGTCGAAGATTAATCGATAGTTTTTTCTGTCCCGGGGCGTCCAGCCAGGTCTGGTCCGTTAACCGTCTCCGACCATTTGTTTCGAGATTAAGATCACGTTCTCCTCCTCGGACGCTTCAATCGCAGAATACAAGCTGGGATAGGCGAACACAGCAATTTGCTGCACGCTGCTTGCCCAGAGGGAAATCACTGAGCCTTGTGTATACGTTATGCGCGTGGCGGGCCAAGGGGGATGATAGTGTGCAAGCTGTAGTAACGGGGAGGTGTTAATAGCTAGTGGTAGTACCGACGTGAGCTCGGTACTTAATATGATTGACAGCACGAATAGGTAATTAACAACCGAGTCGCTTTCATGTGCAACCCGCGCGAGTCAACGACGCGCGGCGGCTGCTGCGACTGGGGGTGTGTTTAGTACGGCCAGACTTGCTTCTATAACGCGGTTATCCTAAGTTTAATTACTCCAACAGATATTTTAGGAACGCTGATAACGCTCCGACGCGCGTGTACGCGACACTTGATGCGAACTGCCAACTATGCTCTGAAGAATGTCTCTGCGAATGCGTCGAACTTGCCCACAACCCCCTCAAATCAAAGGAAAAACAAAACGAATGAAAAGTATTACAATGTTTATTAGTCATCGACATCATGAATATTCGAGTAAAGTGTTTCGCACTTATCTCGTAGCCTAAAACCGACCGTGAGAAACTCAAGGTCATTGAAATCGGAGAGGAGCCAGCAGATTTCAGAATGTAAACAGAGTAATCATGATTCTTTCTGAACACTGAAACTTCACTGATTAAAATCATTAATTAAAATCATTCGATACTAATTCATTTGAATTAGAAATATCCCACGAATATGTTGATAAGAATTTTATAAAGAAATAATTAAATGGCTGCTGCAACAAGACGGACCAGGTAAATGAAAATTTCCATACATTTCTGGTGGCGGTAAACAGAAAAGTATGCCGTTTCAAAAATGAGTGTATTTGTTCTCGGAGGGTGGTTGTCGGTTTTCCAAGCAATCGAGAAATCCGCGAAGCTCCTCTCGACGGGGTGGAGGGGAGTGAAAAGACCTTTTAGCCTATTTAACGAAGCATAACACAGATTCACGCCCTTAACCTGAATTTTTTTTCCTCCAATTACCTTTCAAGCTGCAGGTCGATATGGAACCGGAAAGAGTCCTGGCGTGATTGGTCACGGCCAACAGCAGAGGTGTGGCCGTGACGAAGCTCCTCGACTTCGGCACGAACTCCTTCTGCACCGCGTAGCTACGCGTGCGTCGCCGAAAAATCGGCGAGTCGAGGAAACTCTCGTCGTACTGCGGCATCTTACGATGGTGTCCCGATTAAACACGATCGATCATCCACGCACGAGCCACCATTCGGATTTCTCTTGTTCGCATCGTTTTGTCCAATCGCCGTGATCCAACACGGTCTGTTAGCTACTGCAATCTTCCTCTTCATATTGCACTTTCACCGAAACCAGAAACCGATTCGCACAGACCGAGTGTTCCAACAATGTAACTGGTGTTGCTTTCGTAGTATTTGTCACGGTCAACTAGAATTATTCAATTTTATTTAGCTGTCCATAAAGAACACCAAGATTCCAGATTTCGACGACAACAACTTCCGCCCAAATAACCCAAAGAATACAAGTGTTCACGAAGTATTTAAAGCTGTTTCATGACAGTAGAAATTCCGTTCAAATATTAAATATATCAATTAAATATATAAATATATCAAATATTATATATTTTATGAAGATAAATAACTAACTTATAAAATATACTAATAAATAAATATTGATGAACAATGATATAGTTTGTCCCGCACTCCAAATCAATTTCTATGTACCTGAACGTGTTTTGAGAACGAGAGCAGGATTTCAAACAATGAAATCCAAATCCTCATATGGAGTAATAAATCCATTAAATTGCATTATTGCTAGCTCAAACATATTTTATAAGAATATTGATTTTTTTAATGCCACGCTACAGGCATTTAAAACAAAATTGCGCAGTACTATTTGTTATTACTTTAACTACTAGTATACTTTTGTATAATAGGACATCGGTCCGTATAAAATAAATAAATAATAACAATAAGGACCGAAGTGCGTTACACGAGTAATTACCGATATTACATAATGATCATTAGATAATAATCGGAGTTTATATTTCAAGCTGAATTACATCAGTTTCCACTGAAAAGACATAATCGCGTAACTGGTCATTAAGACCTCTGATCATAATCAACAAGTTCACTGTACCGATGCAATCCTATTAAATCTTTTCCCGAAACAAATTACATACTGTCATTCGAATAATACATGGAACAATTTTGATTGCCATTCTAGACCACGTGTCAGTACGGTATTACTTCAAAGACACAGACACTCTTAATTTTTGTTCATTTTCACAGAAACACCACGCGATATTAAATGATGGGAAGGCTATCGAAACGCGTGTTACGAGCCCGCGGAACACATGTAAACACGCATGATCTCATAGACAGTGAAACCGAGCGATCACCAAACCTCGTGGTAAACAGATAACACTGGTTGACACTCGACTATTTGCTGAACTTTAATTCCTAGCGGACACGCTGGCTCGAGCATAATAAATCATATACCCATTGTAATTGCGTTATCGCGTTTGCCGCTACCACGAGAGATCGCTCTCGGGTCAACATCTTTTTCTGACACCCTGTATATGCACGTATCTTTAGCACAAGATTTTCGTAAAGGTTTTTATTTTAATTTATTTATTTATTCAGGTCGCATCGACGTCAAGGTCATCGGCGACCACAATGATCATGACATGATTATAATGCTATATCTTTATACTTAGAAATATTTATAGGTATATTGTGGGGAAATCCATTTACAGTTGTTACATACAAGATTACAGAGTGTGGAAAATTTTGATGGACTTCATAAAATTTGATAATTATTGCGAAACGGGGTTTATACTCCGATTTTTATATAATTTAAATATGTTATGCAGCAACACATTTTGAACAACTTTTTCCTTTTCGAATATAGGGGGTCTATTTATAGCATATTTTTGGAATAGAAAAATCATTGGAATAGATTAGATTTTGGTAATTATTTGCATTCAAACAGAAAGCTGTCGACAGATAGCTTTTGTTCGGAATATAGACAAAATTGTGGTAGAAATAGTGCTAAATTCAGCAAAACCGATGACAGTGCGCTTAAAATAACATAGCGCGATACATTTAGCGGCCTCGAGTGTATTATACCAAAGTAGAGTACCGAGACATAGAACGCTTCCAGGATGTCTATTTTAATGCGGTGGACGTTCGGTTACATTTTCCCATCGCTTCCGTATCTTTTGCGGAATATCATAAATGGCTCGGCTTACCCGTTGACAATTAAAGTTTCGTATAATATAAGCCCTATTCGATTCATGTAGAAGCACGGACTCGAAGATCCTATAGGATCACCGGATCCTACGGTGTTTTCGAAATGTAAAGAACGGCAAACCGGAAAAAAATGTGGGATGTATGAGAAAATAATGGAAGATACAGGCAGAGTGAAGTTCTGCAAAGGGTTGCGAGAATACCGTCCAACTATTCATTGATAAAAATGCATCAGCCAAGAAACAAGATGGGTCAAAGGAGCACAGGACTCCTCCAGAGGCTCTATTGGTTTGTACAACAAACGATTCACGATTACTGGAGCGAAAAGTCGACCGACTACTCTCCGCCTTCGACCACCTACCGTGGGCTCCACGTCGCTTTTACTACTTCTAGAACGATGTGTATAATTCGATAGCAGACCAGGAGGTCAATCGTGTAACTCGTTTTACAGTGGACTGAACACAAGAACCAGGTTTTTCTGGGTTGTTTGCTCGATCACTAAAATTATCGAGTTTTCTCGAAATATTTATACACACTTGCCCGTGACTTGCCCGCCTTTGTCGAAGAAATGAAACGTGGCTTTGTGGTGGCCGACGGTGAAACGAACGACCGTCCGATGAACACCGAAAAATACATGCGCCGCTCCCTAAAAGCGATATACTGTTCACTGAGATGTGAGGTGACACGGATTTCTTTTTTACGAAGTTTATTGGCTTTACAGAATACATTAACCAGCGGGAAAAAATATTTTATTTAAGAGTGCCTCTTTCTGCGATTTTGTACTAATTCTCTTCGCCCCTAGGTGTTAAATCGTGTGTTATGAAGTCGAACGACGAGCGCGTGTTTATGTTTTCGATATTTCTTCGAGGTCGGAAGACCAAGCGGGAGCGTTTGTTTACGTTTTTTCTTGCTGCAGGTGTCTCCGATGTCTCGCGAAAATAAAATCTGAACATCTTCTTTCCTCAATATAGTCAATTTCGTAATCCTTGATAATCCCGTTATTCGTGGTTCTATTTGAACACTAGGACCTTTCGAGAATTTTATATTAATTTTCTCAGTGTTAAGTACAGGGTGTAAAGAAATGTTTGGTCTTGGCTGGCACAGGCGTGTTCTACATTCTTCGGATCGATGAGATCTATAAAAACAGAAGTCGCCGCAAAATTGTCCTTGACCTTGAGTATCAAGATCGAATTTGTATATCTACCGAAATTTACTTGACTTAAAGAAGCCTTTACTTACCTAAACAAGAAAAGAAATGGAAAATAGTTGAAAAATTCAACATATTTACAAGTTGCATTTACATTTGCGACGTCTGGTTGCGTTTATATTAAATAACTAGAATATTATTGTTAATGCAACGCACGAGTTTACAGTCCCGTTTATGCAAACATACATTGAAATAATTATTACACCGTAAATCATCGTGCAGGATTCATAGTAGGATTATGTAAATTTTGTATTTTGCATGAATTATGTAACCAGTTATTTATTCGAGGCCGCAATATAAAGCTTCTCTTTCATCGTTACTCCACATTCGTAATCATCCTTCAACATCGTTCGTGATTTAAAACAGATTTTTTAAAAAAATTTATAAACAGAACAGGATTTACAAATATTCAAATTAGCCTGTCAATTATTCATCGATAAAACTAGAGAATCAAGTGCTCAGAAGAGAAACGAACCTCCGACCATAATCCCGGTAACGAATCGGCCATTGGAATGCGGATATCAATTTAGACTTGTTGTGTAAATAAAATCCCGAACAATTTCCTATTAATTATTAGGTTCGACGCTGCAGGTTCTGCACGGTGCCAGTTATTTAGTGTACACCGACGACCTTGTAATCATGCAAATCCACAGGAATTTTGTGCCCGTCCGAGGTTTCCTGATTAATAATAATTAACACTGATGAACTTGCGACCCAGTTACGTTCGACTTCCTGTCGGACGCAAGGCGGTGCACGTTATTTTCGGTGTCTGATAGGGTGCAGAGGCGAGATTTAAGAAATGCTCGTTTCGGTGACCGGCTTGACGTCAGTCAGTGACGTATTGCTACAACTTTCGAACCCTAAGGGATATCGAAATTCAATTTTACTAAAACAATAATCCGATCGTCACTATAATCGTGCTGTTTATTTTATTTCTCGAAAATGGCCCAACTCCATAAATATCTCGATTTAAACTTAAATGGACTGGGACTACTTTCAATATAAATGGCGCAATTAAACGTATATTAAAAATACAGAAATAATGGAAATTATGGAAAAATAAGCTAATTCGTAAACACCGGATTTTATCCATCCATAAGTGAAACGAACCAGTAAAGTTTTTATTCATCTTAATTATTTCTTCAATCATTGAAACAGTAGAAATACGTTCCGTCTCCATCATTCATGTGTCACACTGTCACGTGACTAATTCGGTACTAGCAGAGAGGTAACTGTTTCCCTTCGATTCGTGTACCCTTCCCCCATCTGGAATCGCGTTATGACGGACGACTTCACCTCCGAAAATAAATTGGCCGTGCCATCCGTAAAACGTTATCACTGTCTGTTCCACAACCCTTTCACCCCCCGCATGTTCACCATCACCCTCGGTCTTCCTTGCAACTCGTCGAAAACGATACCAAAAGTAATCGCGTACCATGCACGTTCACTTATTTAATATCGATCGCCATTGCGTGGACGCAACAGATAACAAGGGAAAAACGGTCCGAAAAAAAAAGAAATTCGTTGGCGAAATTCCGTGCGTCGCGTAATTAAACTTCACGGGCCGAGGGGCAAAATATTTAATAAACGTGAATCGTAATTAAACAACGCGCACCGGGTTTTTTTGTGGTTCCCGTGTGCTTCGTGCTATCCATTTTTTAAGTGCAGCGAGCGCGGTGAACTTTACCGGGGAAACGTGTTTTGTTATTTTCTTCTTTAATATTTTTTTTATAAACATGCATACCGTGTTTCTTGCACGTGAGATCATGACCGAATAACCATGGTTCCCTCTCTTCTCTCACTGCCAGTGCCGCCTTTGGCACGTGACATCGCGAAACATGACCGAACCGTGGCGGAAAAGTGGAGAGACAATTCTTAATCTGGAAACTCTGCTTCCAATCGGGGTTGGAATTTTTTAAATATCTATGAACGCATGATATCTTTGCGCACGTCATGAATATTTTTTTAAAATCGAATACAGATCCAATGGTCTGAAAACAGAGTCGACGAAAGGGAAAAAGGAAAGAGAACGTGAAATAACCCGGGCTCCCTTGCGGCCAAAGTCAACGTCATAATTTTATATCTGGTGTTTTCGTAAGCGAATCCATGACATTAAAAGGCGACCTGTATTCTGGCTATTCGTCTGTAAGGCATCAGATATTAATTTTCAGGAATTAGAATCTTGAACATTTATCGCCTTCGTACTTTATAATAAATTCGAATTAATTTTAATAAACATTTCCGAAACAATGTAGAACTCGTTTCTAAAGAAACAATTAAATTTTCTTTGTTTCGTGAACATTTATGGCTAGACTGTGAATCGTATGTCTTTATGACAAAAATGAATTAATGAATTTAAGAACGTTTGTATATTATTATCGACTTATTAAAAAATCAGAATTATTAAAATATTTATTTTGTGTTAACCAATTTCTGAATAAGCAAAAATTGTAAAGCTATATTTCAAGTTTAAATTGTACTACTATTTCAGAACTGTTCAATAATTTTCTTCTTATCTTAAACAATTATTATCGATGCAGTTGCTTTACCGAATTACAAAACTACGTAACATTCTGTTCGACATCAGTGCCGCATTGGCGGCTACACGACTAATCGAAATGCTACTTGCAAGGCTAGCTCGAAGAGTTAGAACACCCGGAAAAATATTTCCAGCAACCACAACGCGATACGATATGCGGTATTTATGAACTGTTCACAAGAATCTGACCGCGGAAAATCCTCCGCGAGGGTTAACACGCGTCGTCTAACTTCTGTTCCGCTAACTAATCGGGCCTTGATCGCTTATTACGCAGCGTCTATGTTCCGTTTGCTCCAGATCGGTCGACGTGTCGTGATCTAGGTCGTTAAGAGATCTTTTAATCTCCGACCGACAAAAAAAAGTTGCGATCGGTCTGGGGAAACGAAACGATCAATGCCTGTGTTCTAATGAAAAGTGCGCGTTATCGAACGTGTTTTCAATCTTAATTCCTGAACGCAATTACGGCGCGCCTATGTATCCAAACTACGCTATCAAAACTACGTTCAGTCTGAACCTATTTGTGGCATTCAATCAATTTCAGTTTCTTAATATTTAACCTGGCAACGACACACAGAGAAATTGGAAAATATATTCATAAGCCGACCAGTTACATTACCAGCCCAAAGATTTTTTATGGAAAATCAAAATTTTTCAAGTCGATTATAGAGACCAGAAATGAAATGAAAATATATTCCTTCCTTTCAGCCAACTTAATCAGTCCACAATAATGTTATAATTAAATTGCAGATATAATAATTAAATCAAAGAAAAATAATCGAAAATTTTTTATTTTTTACTCGATGACAAAATGTGTCAGGAACAAATATTGGCGGTGTCCATTGAAAACAAATGAAATTTAAAGAGACTGATAATCTCGATCAATTACAACACAATGGAGTTATCTTTTATTACTTCTTGCCTCGCATCAATCAAAGATTCAATAACTCACAGATTCACACAGAGACGCGAACCAATGACTAACTGTGTAATTTTACAAGTTACGCGATTCTCTGTTTCTCACGAACTTCTGCTCGGTTTTAACATAGGAACTTACTAAATCACTAAATATAGACAATCTATTGGATCAGCCGTTTCATTAGATTCCACTGAATCGTCAAATTCTTATTATACACATCAAATGAAATTTCCAAGTAACATTAACATTGTAAACACTGTTCGAAAAGATTTCTGTTGATCGATAAGCTTCGATAAAAATCGCCAATCCATCTTTCAGTCTATTGCACTGTTAACAATGTGAAGAAACGTCGAAGTAGCATCGTCAACACTGTTCCGAACCTTGCTAAAAAATCGTGCACCGCACTGATACCAAACACCGAAGGATCGACAGGTCCGTTTAGTAGGTCAATGCGAAGTTCAGTTCACAAAGATAGATTGTCAATCACGGTGCTCGAAATTTGAGTCACTGTTACTCGAGCGCCACTGTCTTTGATCACAAAGAAATTCGAAGATACGTCGAGGATGACGAACCACTTTGCACAGTCACAAGCTCGCGCCTCGAAAGAACTTTGGAAACTGTAGTCGGCTGGTGTCCGTCTTTGCTCGATTTCCGAAGACACGATGGGGAGCACTGTGCGCACGAAAAGATAGCAAGGTAGCTATCCGGGGCCGGGATCGATTGCGGTCCATTAAAGCGCGACGACGTTGTTCTCCGGACGACGTTCACCGATCCGTTGGACCAGGAGATCTCGCGAAAAAGAAATTGAGCAACGGTTCCCGACAGTGGCCACGAGACAGTGGCGAAACGACGTCTAAACGAGCGGCTGGTTGGTCTACGAAGACCACCGAGCGTAAATCTGGTCCATACGGATCGAGTTCCAAGCAGGTCCCTCCGTCTGAGGCGCGTGCACACGCCGGACAGAAGCGACTAGCTCGCGGATCGGAGGTGAACTGTTGTTGCTCGTGGACCATCCGCTTGCAGAATCGGCCGGTGATATCTGTGACTTTGGCCGGGAAAGAAGGCTCGCTTGTCTATTTTAACGGGTCAGAGAGAGGAGCAGGCCAGCAAAAGTTTGCGAGAGAGGAGAACGGCCGAAGAAGTAGGAGAGATAGGTGGTGGCTAGCGGGCAGATAGATACAGGGTGTCTCCCGACGAACACGCTCGATATGTACCGCGCTTCTTATCCAATATCGGTTAAACATTTATATTTATGCCACTTATATATTACCAATTGTCTAAATGTCTAAATATCTTCTCTGAATAATATTCGTAGTAAATAATACAACAGTATTTTTAAAGAAAAAGTAATGGCTGAGTCTTCATGTTTAAGGAACTATTGGCATAAATAGAAAATTATATATTACAATTATATACTATATAATTACATATTACAATTATATATTATTATTATATATTACAATTTTCTATTTATGCCAATAGTTCCTTAAACGTGAAGACTCAGCCATTACTTTCTCTTTAAAAATACTGTTGTATTATTTACTACGAATATTACTCAGAGAAGAAATACATATTTCTTTAGATATTTAGACAATTTTGTATTTTACGTTTCTTTGTAATAACAATTAGATGTGCCTCGATAAAGAAATGTATTTAGAATCTCAGCAACTATTAAGTCCTGCAGTCCTACCAACCCTTAAACAGAATATGTACATCAAAAAATTCCGTAAAACTCTTCCAGGACTGCAACACTTGTGAATTTGAGAAGATTTCTCTGGACTATTTTCGCGTGCACTCGGAATACAACGTACACGTGGCCACCGGTCACGACAACTAGGACACCCTGTATACAGCTAGAGGGTTAACAACGAGCAGGAACAAAAGACCTCGCACTGAGGCAGACACTTATGCTCGTTCTTTATTTCAACGAGGATAGAAAGAAAGAGACGAACGGAGAAGAAGAAAGGATGAGGAGAGAAGCAAAGGAGGAGGAACAATTTATTTGCGGACCCTTGCAGCACTGTGTTAGTATGCGACGGCTAGAAGAACTACTTTTCCCTCCTCCCCATCCTCGCTGACACCACCCTCTCGCTCTGCCAACGATGCAACGGGCACTGTCATTGCCATCGCGCTTCCCGTAGATTGGATTGGTCCGCGTAAGAAAGCCGACCGCGGAAATTTCATTTTTCCAACGGCTTTTCCTGCTCTTTCAAATGGTCATGGTCACGCGCGCGCGATCCATGCTCCATTGATGGCTGCCCTCAGTCTTCCCACGAGACGTCCTTGCGCTTTTCTGGACATCTACCAGTCAACAACTCGATTCTCATACACACACGTCCGATCGCTTCACATTTGAGAAAGTTTTTCCGAAGTACCGTCTCCAGTGGCGAAAATTCGTCTAACGCCAGACTACCACTCTTAATCTTTGATAAAAACATTTGTCACATCAAATGGATAGCTCAACACTTGAATCAGTAACATTCAATGCCAAATGTATTTTTAAAAAATTTCACTTATCCTCTTATTTAGAAGATAAATTATTTTATAAAAACTGTTGGTTAAAAATACATGGAACTTTGTACGCGACTGATGTATCTGAATCAATGTCGACTGTATCTTATTAACCTTCTTCAAAGTCCATTATGAAATGCATTTTCCTTTGAAATCAATACAATTGTAGGTGCTCGTAACACGATGTTATCATCGTATTATCGAATGTATCGTCTACAATTATCTTGAGATTAATACCCAAGCACTTCAATTGATAAAGAATTAAAAAACAGTGTATATACGTTCTAACACTGTCGTAATACGCAAATATAAAATTATTACGATTATCCCAGAATTATTATTCACTGTTTCACCACAAGCTATTGTTTTACATTACTTTATAAAAATGAGAATAACATATTTAATAATAATATTAAACAACAAGAGAATCAACGACAATATTATAAGTCCAATAGAAATTTTATCGAATAAATTCTCATAAAGTTATCTTTATAATCTCAAATTAAAAACCATTCCAGTGTTAAATAGAAAGTTCAAAATATTCAGCGATAGTGTGTATTGCTTATACATACATATATTTATTTATTTTCTTTAAGCTTTTCTATTTTCCTCTACAATTACAGAATTATTAAAAAATAATAATAAAAGATCCACAGGCTAAGAAAATTCATGTAATAATATTCACGATACCGTGCTAGTGGTAATGGAATAAATAATGAACGTATAGACTCACTCCAGATTAAATTACATCCAAGAAACATGTTGACCAGTCGGCGAAAACGAATTAATGTAATATCACTAACAAGTCGACGCCACAGTCGCGATTCTCCGCGTTGAGCCTGAGTTAAACGCGAAACTACTTCTCTAGCCCGATGCTTCGGATTATTAACTGCAACCTCCAGCAAATATGCGAGCGATAATACCGGACGATAACAGGTGATAAGCAGTGTACATGTATAACGGTGATTAATTTCCTAGAATGCGAACGAAGAATAAGGAAATCCATGGAAAAGCCGAATCAAGGTAAAAGGGTCCAGCATCCCTCAGATCAACAGCTAAATTAGGGATCAACGGTAACACGTGCGACGACCGGTTTTCGCACGTGCACCACGATCTAATCCGTCCACGCGCACGTATCTGCCCGGCGAAACGTGAAAACAGATGCATATTCATGAATTGTCAGTGAATGCGGGGTGCACCCTTGCACGGGTCAACGTGCATGCGTGTTCCTGGCAGTGCATCGTTACTTGATGCAGAACGGGTAACATTTGGCCGTGGCTTATGCCAGCTGATACTGGACAGGGACGAACAGCAAGAAAATCTGCGCGGACTCGTATCACCTCCACAGAAATCCAGGGGCGTACCAGTTAAGCTAATTGACTGTACGTCAGAATAATAGAATCGTACGATACCGCGTCACTTTATAACATCAACAAAAAATACATTTATTCAGCTTTTCTTAATATACAATTTTATTAATATGCATCACGATTATCCGTGCGAATACATGCTTGCGCGAGATATTAAAATCTTGATTGAAAGGTGAATGCTTTGATTGCGTCGAATGATAAAGTTCATAGAACATAATTAACCTTTTGAAAATTAATAAAGTGCAAATTATGGAATGCAGCAGTTGACGTTAAAATTGATTTTCGTTATAAATGCATTAAATCCAAAGTCTAATAATTGCGATAATATTTGTATCAAGATAGCAGACAATAGGGGGATAGCAACCGAAGCAAGTTCTTCTATGTATCTAAATCATCGGATACCGCATGCTCTTCAATGAGTCAAGCTCTTTACACACGTGACTGTTCTCCAATCCCACGTGTATACCATCGAACAATGTTTACTTTAATTCAGCTGTTAAACAAATCCCTAGATGCACGCGGTAGTTGATACCCGAGCACGATGCCAAATCCACGGTATAGCAGGCTCCCTCTCTGTAACCGCACCACTTGGAATTGCCACTGTAATTACGGAGAGCAGTAGACATAATTTGGCGATAATTTGTCCAGCTACTGTCAGCTAGATCTATCGTGTAATCGGAATGGTGCATGGTGGTGCGATTACAAGGAAGACGACGAAGTCCGTTTGTGGGGAGAGAATATTCCATGATACTGTGCTATCGGTACATCAAAAGATACTTAGCTAATCAACGCTTCTAGCTATCAAACTCCCGTTTCGTCTACCAACTGTACGCTATATGTATAAAATCACAGTCAGCGCAAGACGTATATTTTCGCGAGGGGATGAATTCATATTATCCATTATGCATTAATGTCGATTGCTAGACTCTGGATTATTATGTATATAAAAGACACTGGAAGAACTTGAGCGGTCCATTCACTTAATTATATAATTTGATTATCAATTTCTTGAAACGTGAGTGTAGAAACTGAGTGATCAGATGACGATTTTCATTGACCTTCGGTTTTCTACAATTTTACTTGGACAATTTTTATTTTGCATAAAGATCCACATTAATTACAAAAAAAATGAAGAGCTCCTGATATACAAAAGGAAATTGCTTGCAGCTTAAACCAGTCTTAAACTAGACTGCGGATTTTATGTATATAAAAGACACTGGAAGAACTTGAGCGGTCCATTCTCTTAATTATATAATTCGATTATTAATTTCTTGGAACGTGAGTATAGAAACTGAGTGATCCGATGACGATTTTCATTGGCCTTCGGTTTTCTCCAATTTTACTCGGACAATTTTTATTTTGCATAAAGATAAACGAAGAGTTCCTGAGATACAAAAGGAAATTGCTTCCAGCTTGAACCAGTCTGTTGGTCCAACGTCTCTGCTCGTATAGATAACTTGATAGGTAAGCAACATCCATTTATCTTATGAGTAAGCGCAAGACTCCCCCTCCACCTTGACCTTAAAAATATGGGAGTGAACTGAAAGTGTGGCGAGAAGGTCAATGAGTATAGTCATCGTTAGTTTGTAGCCTGATTCTAACCTCGGAGATCCCGATCACCAGGCTGAAACCTTCAATTCCAGTTCCTATCGGTTAGATCTCGTCGTGTTCTTTTTCGCAACAAGTTCCCGAATTTTCTGTTGTCCTATTTCCAGAGAGAAAGGGAGGGAAAGAGAGAGAGCCAGCGAAGCCGAAGCGAATAAAGGCCGGCCGGACTCTGACAAAGCCCATAATGGACACAATGTCCGCGGCACAGAAACGGGAGGAGAGAACCAGAGGAAAACGGATCCCGTGGCAAGCCCGAACAGAATTTAATCATATTTCGATCTCGCGCCTTTTCACTTTTCTTTTCTGGCTGTTCCTTACGGGACCGACAAAGACGTTCAATCTCCACGGGCGCAGGCCCGAGAGCGGCGGGGGCGGCGTTCTACCCGGCGTTGCACGACACCGGTCGACGCCATAGATTCATTTCAATGAACTAACCCCCGGCCCGGCTGGAAATTTAATGAGAGTTCGCTTTTCAGTAACCAGCCGACAGAAATTCCCCGGCGACGACGCGGATATATTATTGACCGAACCGGTAGCGACTCGGTTTATCGAACGAATGGTACAATTTTTCCCCTACCCTCCCACGTTCGAGCTACCCCCGTTAACCGGCCCACGAACATTTCAGCTCCCGCCAATATCGCGATGTCGTCGAGGAGAAACTCGATCATCCGCGGGTACGCTCCTCGGTAACGAGATTCTTTCGAATGTAACCATCAACGACGACACCGCGCCGACACGGAGAACTCTCTTTTGAAGATGATGCCGCAATTTACTAGAGTGGATGGCCCCAGCGCCACGGAGATGCGGCTTCTCGTTGGCCAGGGATTTGATTTCTTGTGTTTTCCCGGCACTAAACGAACGCTCGAGTTATTTACTCTCGGAAGGGTGCAGCTGAGTGCTGGCATATCTAGGACCACTGGAGCGCCCGCTAGCTTGAGCATCCCCCATCACTTCTACCCGGGACGAGTGTGTATGTTACGGTGGAGTTCAGTAATCGGCAATTTAGCTTCGCTGTGTCACGCAAATCACTTGACACGCGAGTTAAAAAATTTTTAATTCAGAGTTTCCTTGTTTTTAATCTAAATTTTGAAAGACTAGCAGACGGCTGGCTTGAGCACCCTTTACCCTGAAGTTTGTTAATTTAGCAGTGTTGTATTAAAGAAATCATTGAATAGGGTGAGCGAGAAAATTTTTAATCGTAAGGCTTTTTATTACAAAGCTACCATCTTCCTAGTAGATCCAGGAACATGCCAGCCAACATTCCTCCATTTATTTAAAATTTTTAAGTTTCCAGTTCTCAATCGTGAGCTTTCGCTTGCAAAGCTACCGTCTCTCTGGCAGATTATTTTATCGCTTCAGCGCGTCATGTTAGAGAAAATCTCTGTCCAGGTAAGATCCTCTTTAAGGATTTGTGCGACTGCACGTGTTTACGCGATCTCTTTTCAGTTGCGGCTAAGCATCTTCGACATTATAAGCAGTTCTCGCACACAAAGGTTCATCTCTATACTGTTGCACCTACATTTCTATTTTTAACTATAGCTAACCTTTAATGACTCAGTCACCCGACGCTTTGTTACACTGTTTTTGTTAACGCTACTTGAGACGGTAATTGTTCAAAGTCGGTCAATTTTTCATTCCCCATAAAAAAAGTTCACGATCGTATCAAAAATATTAGAGCAGTTGCGACGTGTTATTCAGGAATTATGATACGACAAAATAATTAGTTATTCTATTTGTGGTGAATCAATTATACGAACAATTAGGAACAGGATTATTTAGTTTATTGGATAATTGACAGAGCGGAGGGTAAAATAATTATGAATCGTGGGCCAACGCTATGTTTTCTTAAGGTTTCGCTCTATTCTTGTCTTTCGTTCATTAAACCGAGGTCCGAGAATAGAGTCTAATCTACAAGTCGGCTTCGCTGATCGTTCCTCGCTCTTGTCCGGTAAAAATTTTCTTGTTAGCGGCTCTATTTTTCTAGCGGCAACCGACAAGAACGACGAACACGCAACGATTTCAACCGGCTACAAATCAACTCGCATTAAACGCAATTACCAGCGACAGATGACGTAGGGTGCAGAGTTAGTTGGTACTCGTTATCCAGCAAATTGATCAAACTGCCTTTACTTAAGTGTATTTGTCCATCAGCACCACTACGAGGCCGCACGTATCAGTTCTGATAAGTTGCACCTGTTAATGTACAATGGAAAAACTAGAACCACGAAAATTGTAAGCAAACTCTCCGAACAATACTATTCCATCGCAAGAACTATCCTTTGATCGTCTACTTGATATTAACATTTTCAAAGACAGCCACTTCTTCGGGAACGTTTTCTATTGTTACATTTTATCGATCGATTAAAGTTTCAAAAACAATCTCCCGTTGCATCATTCACACCCACCCCATCATATTAATACCACCAATATTTCACAATAAGCTTCGAAAATTTTTTAATAAAAATTATTCTCTGCATAATTTATGCAAACAATTTTCTAGATTTAAATCGGAAAGCACAGCAATACTTAGAAATAGTCTATTAATAAATTTCCAGTAACAATGAGTGTCATACACGTACACGATTTCCACAGGCCACCCTCTACAACCCCTCATAAAAATATTGTTACGAATATAACCTGAGCATCACCCTCTAGTGATACCTTGACGATCGGTATTGCCTTCTACAAACGCATTTCTAGTATCAGAGAATTTCATTGAAATATGGAATGTATTGAGCCACTATCTATGTCTCTCCCCCAAGGTATTAGCGGTGCTCCTAAACTTAACCTCAACGTTAATCAGTCAGCGACAATTCTTCGCTCGCAATAAATTACTTTGCAGCGATAAAGAATCTTATTTCACGTCTACGTAAATGGGGTTGATACGACCACGGTGGAAATAATGTCGCAGCGATGGCGGGAGAACTCTTTGTTTGGAGGGTGCGAACGCAGGGCAACAGGACTCGTGATACGGGCAGCTGTTGGAATTACATTGGGCTCGCCCCTGGCGCATGGACGGTTTATTGACATACACTCCAGGCGACCCGCGTATTATTACCAGTGTCGTCGCGTTCGCGACGAAATGCGCGACCCGCCTTTTTCAAGAAACAGTATAATCCCAACTAAAACATCCTTTAAACAGGAGCCAAGTTCTCTGTGGCCGGAAAAAGTCCGCTGATTCATTAAATCCTAAACATTTTTTCACTGTTCCCGAGATACCGTCATTTTTTATAATTTTTTAAAATTCGAACGTCTACATACGTCATGTGGTTGAGTGTACCGTATATGGTTCCGATTAAGCCCTTTGAAAATTTCGTCATTTTTACGGTAGAACGCAACGTTCCCGAGATAGAGCCTTTTTTTTGAGGCGTAAAATTTCAAATTTTAATAATTCTTTCGGTGGTTTGTTATAACCTATTACCAAATTTCAAGCTTGTAGGTCAATGGAAAGTACCCAATAGGTTTTGATGATCTGTCAGGCAGTCATTGTCAAATTTAGCGATTTATGAGACATGATAGCATTTAACAAGTGTACGAAATTACATCTCTCCATCTACCTCAAGTTCCGAGTTACAAGCCTCTAAAAACGGCTAAGTTGTTTCGTGTAAAAGGTGGTAGTGCGAGAACTTGGCTGGTGCACTACCGTGCACCTAGATAACAAGACAAACGGTGCCACGAAAAAAGGGGAAGAAAATCAACAATGCGTCCACCTTTTCGCGGCCTTCTCTCCCGTGCTTTCACGCGAACTTTGACACAGAATTTTCTGAACTGACCAACCCAATACCTGACCAATCCGAATTACACCTACCCCAGAATGATTCCAATATAAATCGTACACTACCCCTTTCGAGAGGTTCCTACCAAGAAACCACGACATTAGTATTTAATCTCGTAAGTAACACTACAATTCTTTCTATTCGAACGTATTAAAAATATTTTATTTAGAAGCACAGTATTTGTCAAAACATATGTTAAATAATATACAACAACGCGGCAAAAATTGTATATTCACCTGTTCAACAACGCGTGTTTTCACGAGAATTATTTAACGTCATCCCCGCCGAATAAATAATGTACTAAAGTAGCTGCAGTGTATTACGAACATTAGGCAAGAATTCAGTGCGGCATAGCCCTCTCTTGCACAGAAGTCATAACACACAGGGAGAGGAGGACAATGCTTCGTATACACAGTCACGATACACGCAACAATTCCGCCATATAGGTATAAATAACGGGATAATAACTGGAAGGTGTAAGAATTAATAAAATTCTGATTTTCTAATATTTCATGGAATAGCTCCCTCTCGCACGGAGCCGTTCAATTCGCGAATGACATTCGGCTAGTCTCGAAAGGGAATATTACACCCCTACAGAAACGAATGCACCTTTATACTGTTCGTACGATCGGTGAATCCGTGACATGATAGACAAAATTGAAGATTAGGGTTGTTCGAGGGGATCTCGAGGCACACGCGTATGCTTTTGACATTTCGCGTCCGGTAGCGTCCGTGAATGATCGGTCCGCTAACGTTTCGATGATCAACGGTACCAGCGATAGTGGCGTTCGATAGGGTACACTGTCGCGGAATCCCGTGGGCATGCTTGTTGGTCGGGTGCAACGTGCAAAAAAGAAACTTGACTGACAGCCGAAGGAAACAGAAAGGGTGAGGAGGAGCCGGGTACTGTCACGGAATATCGTACGTTCTCTTTCATCGTAGGTCATAGTACATAGGAGAGAGTATCGCTCTCGCTCACCTGCGTGCTTCTCCGACTTCGGCGTCGAGGCCATGGCTAGCCGGTAATATGTCTTCTCGGGCCGCGACACTATCTCACCATTTCCGCGAACGACCGCATCGTAAACTACACACTAGTGGCTGCCGCGGCGTTTTCAGTCTGATGTAAACCCGACGTGCACCGCTACATCTTCGTTTGTCAGCCATGTTTCGGGGCGCGAGCGCGCGAACCGCCATCGCGCGGCCGAGATTTGAACACGACCGTTTTGGCCCAATATGGCCGACGGACTGTCAATCGGGTGACATTTACACCGAATCTTTCGCCTGGAAGGGATGCCTGCGAACGGTTGATATTCGCGAGCGGACCACGTACGTAACCCCGTGAACTCCGACACTTTTTAGCCCTCCGCAAACCTATCGCACCCACGAGTGTCGGTAGTGAAAATTAATCAGAGGTAGTGGCGGCGCAACGGCTGACTCGAATATACGTCAGTACAGTGCCGGAAAAAGTTCGACGTGCATCCGACGGTACAGTCCGTGGCAATAATATATTCGTACGGTTCTCGACAACTGTGCGAGAGATGTGAGTAGTGCGAACGAGCGAGAAGAATTATTGGTTAAAACGAGTATTTATTCGCGGCGCACTGGTTCCATCATTTACGACAATGGAAAAGAAAAGGAAAGAGTGCGCCGCGAATAAATACTTATACTATCATTAATATAAATTACGATTGAGAAACGATTAATTAATTATTGGTTGAGACTTTCACTCGGAGGAACCAAATATTTTTAACTATTTCGAATGTAGTATTACAGAAAATGATAAAACTTGAAATTCTAGTGGATCTAACCTAGATATCGAGCAACTTTACTCGTGAAGAATTATTAAACGAACAAACGCACAGTGAAACTTTTGGATGGCTTCGCGCTGAAATTTAAAGTTTTATCATTTTCTCGTCGAATTGTATAATGTTACATTCAGAAGAGTTGAGAAATTTTTGGTTCCCGAGGACAATGGTAGTCTTTTTTTTAAATAACGTATTGCTTGTGACATAGGGTTGTTGCATCTTCGAATGATTAATTGGACATACGTTTGACGCCGGCGTAAAATGGGGAACTCTGGTTTGAAGCAGCATTACCAAACCGCGAAGAAAACCGGCGCATTAAATATTTCCAATAGGAAGTTAGATGAGTTCCCGCAGCATCTGCACAGCTTGGCGCCGCTGTTACGTACGCTGGATCTATCGGAGAACAAGTTCGTTCGACTACCCGAAGATATCGGGAGCTTCACGTTGCTGAAGCAATTAAATATCAGTCACAATAAGCTGACCGCTCTGCCCGATGCTCTCGGAGCGCTGACCAAATTAGAATGTTTAAACGCGTCGTCGAATCAGATCAGAAGTATTCCTTTCTCTTTGCAAAAATTGAGCCGCTTGAAACAGGTGAACCTCTCCAATAATCAGATCACCGAGTTTCCCCTGATGTTCTGTGATTTGAAGTTCTTAGACGTGCTGGACGTGTCGCAGAATCGAATTACAACTATTCCCGACGCGGCCGCAGCACTGCATGTGGTTGAACTTAACCTCAATCAGAATCAGATATCGACGATTTCCGAGAAGCTGGCGGAATGTCAGCGTCTGAAGACGTTGAGATTAGAAGAGAATTGTTTGCAGTTGAACGCTGTACCTAGGAAAATTTTAAAAGATTCGAAAGTTTCGGTGCTGTCCCTCGAAGGGAACTTATTCGAGATGAAACAATTAGCCGATCTCGACTGTTACGACGATTATATGGAGAGATACACCGCGGTAAAGAAGAAAATGTTCTAAACGAGAATGATTATTATGAGAGGATAATCTGTTCGCATACTGATCGATCAGCGTGTAGAATGTAAATTATACAACACGTTTGATAATAGATATTATACAATTGTTTCGTAATTTTCCAATGGTATTACATGGTGTGTTCGCGCGATTATTGTACCGAACAATATAGCTATAATATACGGAATTGTACAAACTATTTCTATTAGATGTGTTGATAAGCCGAGATATTACTTTTTTCATATTTTAATAACATAATACTTAAAACACGTTTCGTTTTCCCACGAAACGTTTATTTATACTGTAATTTACCGAGTGTCGAGATTGTATAAATATATTTCCTTTAATATAACATTGTGTGCTATACATTGTATATTTTTTACTACACGACTTGCACAACAATACTCGGCTTCGTATTTTGTATTTCACTGAATATTTCTATACACAATCATATAGCTGCAACAAAATGTACAAATCTCCTGTATTACTAAATAAATTTATAAACAATTTTATATGTTAATTATACGATGTTCATTCGATCAACGAAATGCCAAAAATAGTTACATTCGTACTGAATGTGTATGGTACAAAACGAATCTTATATATTACTAAAAATTGTGCTTCAAATGTTGTAATCACTTATTGTAACCATTTGACATTGTTATATAATCGCATTATCCCGATTCAAATTTTGTGGAAATAAAAACTCTATTTATTTAGTTCATTGTCCTTTTCCCTTTCTCCATGTCCTGCCCAAATGCGAATAATATACAAGCATGTGAAATTTAATTTCTTATTCGATTTCGTCGGGAAATGAGATGCGTACTTTGTATTCCAAAATAGCGGGTCTAATGGAAAACGCCATCAAAATTAAATGAAAAAAATAAGCCACATGTGAGTTGCAGATAGTAAAAATAGTTGCATGTGTTAACTTTCAAGTTAGCAACCCTTCGCTTGCGGATACGTGAGTTGACTACGAATTACTTCATTAGGCATAAGATATTTGTATTCCACTCTTTCCCGGCTGAACAATTACGGCTAATTTTAGAGCGCATTGAGCAGCAATCATCTATTAATATTAAAATAATTAATGATGAAATTTCTCGAAGAATATCCACTTTCAACGATATCCAGAATTATTTTTTGCGCATTGAAGTTTATTATAACAAGTATGCAGTTTGCTTGCAAATTAATCACAGCAAGTCATGCATAATTAATTGTTTGTAATGTTCGTCATTCTTGGATTAAACGTAAAAGTGTCGTATTCCTTGATATTGTTCGACGTTCATCAGTGAAGGCATTTTAGTTTCTTGTACTTTAAACATTGTTTCGGGTGATTTGAAGTTTGGCAAAACTTGCATGTATGTCTAGGGTACAGACGACGATAATCTTGTGCATGGAAGACGCACTGCTCTAATTTTGTACAGACTCGGAATTTTTAAAACTATATTCTTATTAGTCAAACTGCATATTTTAATCAATTACATTAATCGTGAATAATTGTCGTGTTACAGTTGGATTTGTATTTATCTTATTACGAATTGTTTATATTATGCCTGCACCACAATAGGTCGTCCAGCTAACGACCATAACCGTACACTAAAATTCACGGGCCCTGTCACAATTCCGTATGTATTCTAATAGTAGAAGAATTTAAAGATACTGCTACATTGTTTTCAACCAATGTATGTAATCCATTTGTTTCTAAAATTATCATTAAAAAATCTATATATGTGAAGGTTATTAGTAGACAGCGAATTTTATGCATTTATTATAAGAACGAGTAGATGTAATTTAAAACAGTGAAGACATTAGAAGAATTTAAAGATGCTGCTACATTGTTTTCAACCAATGTCTGTAATCTATTTGTTTCTAAAATTATCATTAAAAAATCTATATATATGACGGTTATTAGTAGACAGTGAATTTTATGCATTTATTATAAGAACGAGTAGATGTAATTTAAAACAGTAAAAACATTAGAAGAATTTAATTATAAATTAATTTATTAACATATTAATTATAAATGAATTATTTATTAATTACAAATTTCTACTTCAGTTCGTTGCAATGCAGGTTCAGTAATCGTTAATTTTTCATATAGTTTTCAATAAAGAGTAAATGATTTCGGACAGATTTTCGTAGGGTTAATCGTTAGACTGCGGATCTTCGTGCAAAATAAAAATGATCTGCAATATTGACTGTTGGATTTTGAAAATTGTCCAACTATTTTCGGATAAATGCATAAAGATCAGTTTAGTTATTACGGAGAGAAAATTTGTGGTTTGGAAGAAGTGGGAGTTTCTATTTCGTTAGACATCCCTATAGGGAGCACTGCCACCGTAGTGAGTAGTTTGACTAGCGTAGTCTCTAGCAAGTGTTTCCCCGAACATGGCGGACGGTGCTCATTCGAATTTTCAAGGGACACAATGAAAGTGCACCGAGTTCGCCGCGGTGATGTCCGTGACTAAGGGCGTGTGGTGATCCTGAGGGTGGCCGACGTGGGTGCCCAGGCGGCGGCGTGATCGTTACGGCTGCATGCGTGCCGGCGTGTCGTCGTCCTGAGTTCTCGGGATAGTATTTTGCCGCGCCGCGATTGTGTGTGTTCGAAGCGACCGACCGTGGCGGGGCCCCCATGGTTGTAAATGGCTGACGGGAATCGGAAAATGAGGCCTGTACGTCGCGTGTGATTCCACGGCTAAGACACTGAGGTACGACATTGTAAAGGTGTTCGGAGATCGAACGACGTCCGCGCGTTCTACTGTCCCGAGAACACCGCCACCGGGCCCAAGCACCGCCCGGTGCTAGGAGCTGTCCCGGGGGTTGCTCGTATCCACCGTATCGCCAGTGTCTTCGTCAAGTGATCGGTCTCGCATAGGTCTCTCCTTTAATCATCGGGAAACGATCGCCTCGAGTCCTCGACACTCGTCGCCGACGATCTAAGCTTCTTGAATGTGTACGTTAGCCGAGCGCCGCCGCGACCTTTTGTCTTGTTTAGGACAGGCATTCGTTGGTGCTCTCGTTCGTTAACGAGAGCGAGAGCGCGCGGACTGGTTTTTAATGAGATGCCGATCATATGGTCGTTATTTCTTTCGCAGGTTTCTCGCGATACGCTTTTCGAGTCTTTTCACGTATTTACCGCCGATCGTAATGGATGTAAACGAATGATTCGCCGGACACGACGATCTATTTCGCACATTTCTGTGGATCAAGCATTATGTGTACGTGCATGTAAGACTTGCTTTCCCTTCGGATTCTCGACGAAACATTTGAAGACAGTACATTGTGTGTTAACATTGTTCCTCCGTCCAACGAGTATATCTGTTTCACCGGGATCGCTATTTCGTTGGATAGGATATGTTGGCATGTGGAAATGCATTGTCACAGTTGTTTATATGTAAAACGCACACACATTTACAACTCGGACGCTGAATGTTATGTAAATTATTATTAAACATTGTAACTAGATTTTAGACGTTTATGGAAATGTAAGAGGCAAACTGAAAAATTTGTTTACTTATACTAAGTTCGTTCGTTTAGTGTATTTCTGTATATAAAGGATTTACCAAGTGCCAAATAAAATATGAACTTTATGAAACTTCATTTAAATTTTTCATTATGTCGAATTTTAACAATCTAAACGCAACAGTCTAACGATAACTAAATCATTCTAATAATAATCTTTGCTGTAACCAAATTGAGTCACGCTTGCATTAGATTTCTCCGTTCAACCTAGTTTTCTTCTATGTAATATAGTATTTTTTTGTTTTTGTAATTTTAGAAACAGGGTAGAAAATGTCAGAGCCAGAGGAAAGTCTGGCAGCGCCCGATAGCACTACGAGGGAACAAAAGTTGAGTTTCTCTCATGGGGATGACGTCCTTCTCCAACATAAGGATGGAAAATATTATCTCGGAACAGTTGTTGAGGTACGTTTATTAAATGATACCGCAAGTAGTTTTACAATACAGTTTTCTTCCACTACAAGTTTTACTTTGTTCCTGAAGTAGATGGCCTAGAAGCAAACCTTTCAAAAGATGGAGAGGGGATAAAGATTTTCTTGTTGCGAAAAGTACATTGTGATCTTATTTAGATAGAAAACTATACAGAGTTTTTGCTGGAATAGAATTTTCTTCAGAGTTATTACAAACCTGGAACTTGCGTTGCTGTTTAACATAGATTTTAATATTGCATATGTAAATCTAGGTGGATTTGGCAAGGGAAAGATGCCTTGTCAAATTTATGGACAATACCTCCTCCTGGTCTTCGGTCAAGGAGCTGACAAAGTTATCAATGCCAGACTCCGATGTTATGTGTGTTCTGTGTAAAAAATCTCAACCCAAGACTGATAACGACATTATTGTTTGCGACAAATGTGGTCGTGGTTATCATCAGCTTTGTCATCAGGTAGTATATTATTTTCGTTCAAGTACAAAGATACGGTTCGTATAGAAACATTCAATATGGATTATACGTTTATAGCCTCAAATATCAAAAGAAGAAACTGCAGCTGAGGCACACTGGATGTGTAAACGATGTGTAGATAGTCAACCACGGACACGTGAAATTGGGGAACCAAAAACTTCTATGGTAAAGGCAAGTATCAGAAGAGTATGCAGTGGAAGAGACCAACCTCAGCCGCCACCAGATGATATGACAAAGTTGCCGTACGATGTGAGTATCTCGAGTTATGCATTGTTTTGAATGGTGTGTAAAAAGTGAAATTGAATTGTAATTACTTGTCCATGAACCTGTATTATTATTTGATAAATAATTATCGACTGGAATGTCAATACAACTACTATTTTGTTACAGCCTAATATGTTAAGTTGGGATGCACATCATAGAGTAAATGCTGAACAAATTTATTGTTATTGTGGACTCAATGGAGAATGGTACACGCAAATGTTACAATGTGCTCGGTGCAAACAGTGGTTTCACGAAAAGTGTATCAGTTGTCTAACTTATCCTTTATACAGTGGAGATAGGTGAGTGTAAAAATCAAATTTGTTCAAGGAAAAGCTTCTAAGTTGTATTGTTCACAACAGCCGATATTTTGCAGGTTTTACGTATTTGTTTGTTCAATGTGCAATTATGGCAAAGAGTTCGTACGACGACTAGAATTAAAATGGGTAGATCTGGTGCACCTGATGTTGTACAATTTGACTGTTTACAATGCTAAAAAGTATTATGATTTGGACACTGTTATTGTACCTTATGCCAATGATAATTGGAATACTTTACAGCTTCCACCACGGGTGAGGATCTTCGTGTACTTTTATAAATAATAATAATAGAACTATACGTGGATATGGACACTTTCTACAACTGTACACATAAACATTTTTCAATAATAGATCCGAGATGTCAGTGCTCAAATACGCAGAGAATCTATATTAGCAATACTGACGAATAATAGGAACAGATTCAAATGTGGCAGAGAAATCAAGAAGCGTACTACAATATGGGGACTTAGAGTTAGATTACCACCACCATGCCCAATTGTTAATCTTCCAGCGAGTGGTGTAATAGATGATTCTGTGTTACGTAGATGCTGGGGTGCTAATAAAAGACTGCAATACCTTCCTCCACCTTCAAGGTTAGTAATATTAATAGTTAGTAACATTAATAGAAAGAAATATATAATATACATACATTAGGTTGTCGCAAATGAAATTTTCGATTTTTATGTTATAAAAACGAGGTATGTTATTTTAGACCTTTACCAGAGAGTACAAAACAATCGACTACACTAAAACAAAGCACAGCAGAGAATGTAGAAATTCCTGTGAATCCATCAGATGTGGTAATGAGAGGAACAATTTATCAAAATTCAGAAGCGGAGCAAAGTTCTTGTCCAAGTCCAAGTCCACCAAGTCAGTTCACACAATCTTTAAGAGAAAGGTACATAATATGATTGCATCAAAGTAGGAATATCCATTGAAGATTTGTTTAGCCAATTACATAACCAATATCTAAAACAAATATTTATGTTTACAGGTACAGCGGTGGTGGTTTTGTGAAGAAATCATTCCCGTTCCCTAAATTGAGTTTACAAAGAAGGAGACGCTTGATGGCGTTAGGCAGTTCTCGAGAAAGAATGTTACGCAAACACAAGAAAAGAGAGAAAGGTGATGGATCATTAAGTAAAGCGCAGGGTGTTAGAGAAGCTAGATACAGGAAAGCGAGAAAACTACTGAAAAATGCTATAGCCAAGGTATTTATCGATAAACTCTGTAAGTTCACGACCTTTATCGAAGGAAATATAATTCTATTTTTTCCCACGTTTTCGTAGAGTAAGTCTCGAAGTTCAGAAGCATCCGATTTACCACCGACGCCGCCAACTTCAGTTTCTGGACCTCCCACACCGCCGGCTACGACTTCAGGGATATCTGAATTATCTGTGCCTAGTTCCGTGGAATTGATGCATCCTTTACCCCCGTCAACCTCTGCGGACACAAGTGGGGATGAGACAAGTTCAAGGGGAACACTGGATTCTTTTATTCCACCACCTAAAGACTTCGAAGGCAAGAACAATCCGTTTCGAAATCTTAGCGATTTATTGGGTACACCTGGCAATCTGAATCAAACGAATTCGAGTACACCGTCACCGTATAATCCATGTCCGATCACGTTGCCTCTGCCGTTGACACCAGTCATATCGCAGCCGCCGGTAGTGCGGCCAGCTAAAAGGCAATTATCAGAGAAAGACATCATCATAGACAGAAACGGGCAAGTGAAACGTAGACGACAACATCGAAGGGGCCGACCGCCGCAACAGCAACTGCAACAACAGTTTCAACACGCTGGTAGTAAAACGGCGACCATTTTACCGCCGCGGAACAACGAGGTTAAAAGTGAATTTGCAAGGAATTTAAGAAGTTCGTTTAACGGTGCCTCGAGCAGTGCTAGTAGTCAAATTGGAAATTGTGTCGATTACGCCTTAAACGGTAGGAGACTGAGACAACGTCAGAGCAACGAGAAATTGTCGCCACCGGATTCGCAGCAGCAGAAGAAAGGTAGCGTGCCCACATCCCCAAAGTGTTCGCCAGTGAAACAAAGTGCGCCCGACATATCCCTGGATGATCTAAAGTCATCGGTGAACATATATTTTGGAGCAGCCAACAGAATCGCAGCAGGCGAGAAGTTCGTCATCAAAGCGAAGAGGATAGGCCCGAACGGTCAGACTCAGTATCTCATCGAGTGGGAGGGACTTAATACTTAACGATAAGAAATTGGTTTACGGTTAAATGTATTGCGATCCGTATACAGTCTCTGTTGGCATCGAGCAAAACAGCAGCGATCAACTGCTGATCGTCTTTCTTTTTTTTCTAAGATAACTCTTACCTTTCAGTGGCAAAGGGCACCACGTGACATACCTATTCTAGGTATTTAACAGTGTTACCAACGTCTGCGCGGAGAAAGTTTTTTTTTGTGGTAACACTGATAAACATACATATTCAATGATGTGTATGATATGATCTATGATTCCACGTTTTTTTCTTTTTTTATTAATGTCTTTATTGCTATTAGTAGATCCGAGTGGGCTCAAGCCCCATATATTCTTGTTGTTACGATTTCACGTTGGCAGTCCTGAGTAGGCGCCATCTGGTCTAACTAGTTGAACTAAAATTGGCTCTAAACTTGCTTTAGACTCTGGCATCATGACTCTGGCATCTTATACGAGCATATTTTGAGCGGCACAAGTGTTTTTTTTATTATTTTATTATTTAACGTCGTTATTTGAATTCTTATGTGAGAATGTGTATTTAGATGGCACATGGAATATTTCCAGAGGTCTATTGCCGGCGGTGGCATCCGCAGTCGCGTGTTCTACCCACTGAGTCACTGTATGCCCACTGTGCATAAGGGTTTATTTGATAGAGGAAGGTTCACTGCACCACGCTGTGCCCTATCATATGAGTGAAAAATGTCTATTTGTGACAGAAAAATAAGTTCAAAGTAGAGCAAACATCGAGGAAACACCAACATATTCCGATGTATTTTTCTGTCACAAATAGACATTTTTGACTCTATTTTTTCCTCTATCAAATGAACCCTTGTGCAGCTCAAAATATGGTCGTATAAGGTAAAAAAGACGACAGCTTGCAAACCCATGTTTCGACACAAAATCTAGTAAGATTCTAGTTAGTTGCTAGTTACGTCACGTGGTGCCCCTTGCCTCTTAAAGAAAGGAGCAACCTTAGTGACAAATTGATCTGCGTCACGTGCACTGCCATTCGTTACATATGTTTATGTAATAAGTACGTATTAATTGGTATACAATGTACGACTGTTCTTGGGAATGTAAAGTTTCGTTTGTCCGTTGACGCCTAGAGTCTTGTGAAGACACGGCTCCATCAGCAACAAACTTCATTGCTGGACAATGAATTTGTTTCACTGTTTGTTTGAAGAAATCCTCACGTCTCGTCGCTGGCTCATTTCGTTCCGTGCATCGGAGAAAGAAGAACTTTCACTTTTCAATTGAGTTTTCCACCATTACATTCAAAATGTACCGTCCATGATTACCTTCGACGCATACAAAACATTCAATCAATGTTTCTACATCTATTTTACTACAAAGCAGACAAGAGTAGACGCACGAAGAAACATTTACAAGAACAATCAGATACATTGCTTATGAAATGTACATATTGTAGCATAGTAGTTTCGCAGAGAAATCGATGAATTTAAACCATGTAACGAGAGAGAAGAAACAAATAATTTTACGCCGACTTTACATTCATTAGAGATTGGCCAATCGCTCCTTATGAATCGCGGAGCAGACCATGATCACGACAATGGAGAATTGAAACTGACAGTTGTTCCTCTCACTTGAGCTAACGTACTAGCGAATGTTAGTGGTTAGTATTAAAGAATAAAAAAAAAGAAGAAAACAAAAAAGTAAAAGAGCAGATGATCCTGCAAAGGTTATTTTTCAATACAATCGTAGAGATAGACATTCGCTTCTGTGATTTCATCATCCTGAACTGCTCATGATCAAAATCGTTACCGTCTAACGTGTGCAATTTTGTGATTTGTTACCGCAATGTTTTTGGTCTCTAAAAAGCCGTCCTGTCAACGTCGTGAAGTACAAGCTTTTCGAAATTTACGTTAAAAAAAGCAGAACATTCCAGACGTAGCGTTTAAAAATCTTAAAGTTAAAAAAATTAACAGGGAATTTGCGGGAAATCAGTTTTGCTTCCGGAGAAGCTTCTCTATTCTAACAGTTCAAGACGATGAAAATACAGTTTTAGCATTGCTCACTATTATACAAGACTAAGGAAAAACAGCATACCTATTTCGTATAAAATTTAAAGAGCCACGAAGTTGAGTACGTAAGAGATTGGCCAAGTTATCTGTGCAAGGGCGAGGCGTTGTAATTGTAAATTTCTCTACACTGCTTTACGAGCAGTGAAATTAATTTCGGACTCGAGATCGTAGGAAATCTTTATGAACTGTTCTTGTTATATAAAAATTGTAGGGCATGAGAAGTATTCATTGGTGTGTGATAGACGTTTTTGCGGCACTTCGGACAATTTCTCGAATTTCATGGAATGATTATCGACCGAAGATTAAATAATATAAGTTCGACAACTAAAAGCGACTTGAATTGCGTTAAATTTCATTGAAATGAATTCACTGCACAGAACTTGCGGTCAGAACTTACTAATCAGTAGACGTCTATGGAAACCGTGGGAAAATGTAGCTATCAGAGTATACTAGGGTCTCGGATCAAAAGAGCTTATTGAAAGAAGCAGAGAAGTGGTTATCGATGATTTTTAAAGCTAAACCTATTGACGATTTTTAGCGCGATAGAGAAATTATCGAATTATCAGTCTTTCTTGGTATACCAAAACTTTCAAAATAGGATGCGAAAGAAGTATCCGTGCGTTTAAAACAAAAAGTCGTTCGGTACAAGTTAAATAGCATGTTGCGTTCGTTTGTTTTGTGACGTTCGATATTGCTAAGAAAAATTACATCTTATTGTTTCGTTACACCCCGATGCAAGCGACACGAGGTTTCCTTAATCCGGGTGCGAGTCATTCATGCTTAGACGGGCATACCTAAGATAGGTATTTTAAGCATTATTTATTTAAACTTACTACATGTAATGATCATTTGCATCGTCTCCTTTAGAGATCCACGAAACTGCGACGACTTCAGTACATGAACTCTAGTGATAGCGATTTTCGATTTTTACAAATCGTTGCGTACAAGCTTCCGCCGATATTGTGCTCAGTTTATTTATACCAAAATGTGTTAACATATAGTACAATTCGAAAGGCGGCGATTTTGTTTTTAATTAGAAAGAAAGTACGTTTTAAATGTAGAATTACGAATGATTTCATCGCATCATCGGGACAATTTCTTCTTGAGAACCATTGAAAATAAGCGTGCGAGAAATTCGAAGCATGTACGCTTTGTTTTTGCGTCCATCGGAAAACAGTACTCAACTTTCGAATTGCACTATCTCAGGCCACCTCGTATTTTATATCTTTATTGTTTCGATCGTCTTCAAATAATAGAAAGTATGTGTTCAAATGTGTTCAGACGGTAATGCATATTCGCGCGAGTCTCAACACGAAACATTTGTAATTGCTTTTCTTTTCGCGCCAGATACTCATAGCACAGACATCCTTTTCGAACGTGTCAAGCGACTAGCCATGCTTTTCTAAAGGAATGGTACAGATAGTATTGGACAAGTACACTGCCAACATCTCTAAGATATATATTTAATAAACAACGTTAGACAATATACTGTGCTATGATATATTAATTTTGCATTGGCCCTTTCGGTGGCTTGCGGTGTTCTTACGCGTGCCTCGAATCACGGCTCCGAAAGAGTCAATCGTTTTACTTTTAGTTTCGATCCCCGTTCACGCGTCCGTTTCCGAATGGGCCTTAAGTACCGGGGGACTTAAGTACAAGTTAAGCCGAGTTTCTGCGTGAAGAAACCGTTCGCTCGCGCAGCTAAGTTGCGTTCGAACAGCCGACAAACAAAAAAAAACTCCAGATTCGTGCATTTCTTTTCGTGCGGACGCCTACGTAGCCAACGGTCGTCTTCTACGGATCATCGAAGCATCGTCGACGTTTTACTCGTTTCATACACGTGCTTAAGTAGGATAGTGCAACGCGAATTATCGACGCACGTATTTGCTAAGTTGAACAGTGCATTCATTTAATCGCGCGCCAAGCTGTATCGTCGAACGAATTCATTTTCATTACTTTTTATTTGGTGTATTTCGTAGCGCGGTCTAAGTTTTACGAAGGTGACTCTGTCTTTCATATACCGAGTGCCGGTGACCCGTTTCGACGAGGTATATACCGTGGGGTTCAGACTAGATAGAGGAAAAAGAAAAAGCTGGCCGTCTTTGATACTAGTTGGAACATTGTCAAATTCAGCAACGCTTGTCTCAGTCCGATCTGAAGTCGTTCGCGTTGTATCATATCAGTACAGTAAAGTCGCGATCAAGCTGCTTGAGGATCTACAAGATCCACGTCCCTTTGCCTACTACTGAGTACTTTTTTACGTTCAGCATCCTTTGTACTTTTTTTGATGGGAGCTAGATCTCGACTTTACTGTAGCTTTGCTGTACGATCACATGTTCCTGCCTGTACTAAAGACGACCTTGGAAGAATGCGACGGTCGATGGACAAATCGAAATGGAAAGTCGACCTATAATTGTGCTATGCTAATTTAAGATTGATTTGTTATTAGGTAGATTTTTGACTGCTCAAAGCCACTTCTAATATACTGAATTAGTTAAGAAAACCAACAGGACCAAGAGCTAACAATCTAACAGTTCATACAGGACCAAAAACCATTCACTTTCAACCACAGAAATTCTTTCCACCTCACGGTGAAACAATTAACATTTAATCATCTGCCTGCGACACGTAGAGGTACACTACTGACCCCTTGTCTAATACTCAAATAGTTTCGAACTCTGCACTTTAGAATGGAATTATAGTTGCTGTAAAAGGTGAACAAACTACTGACACTTGTACCTTGCACCAAGAACGGACGGTTATCCGTCAAGTGTAAATATTGTAAGCTTACGGGAAGATATAGGGTAACAAGGTAGCCAAATAATATTTTATCGATAGCGTTCAAATTGTATTTCTTCGAATACATTACAGAACACGTTTATCGATAGCTTTATCTTTGCTGGCTTTCCTCGGTAATACGATTTGCCAACAAACACATTATTATTATCGTTTGAATTCTTTTAGATCTTTTTATTCATACATTTCAGAGTTGTGCTAATTCAATTACATTGTAATTCAATTACGTAGTTGTATTACATTGTATTTCAATTAATAGTAATTCAATTACGTCGTAAATGAATTACTATATAATTCAAATATAATGTAAATGAATTACTAAGTATTTCAATCAGATTTGTAATTGAAATACAATGTAATTGAAATGCATTCTGTAATTGAATTACAGTATAATTGAAATACAATATACTTGAAATACAATACAATACATGAAAATAATGTATTTTATAATTGTACTCCATTGCAATTACGAATTACATTGTAATTTAATTGACTAAAGATCTGAATTATAAATTACAATTTAATTCAGTTACTATGTGTTTTATAATTGTGCTCCATTGCAATTACGAATTACGTTGTAATTTAATTGACTGAAGATCTGAATTATAAATTACAACATAATTCAATTACAATTTAATTCAATTACTTTGTAATTATAATTCTGGAGTAATTCAATTGTAATTCTGCACTCTCTGCATTCTCTGATTTATCGTCAAGTTAACCAGAAACGTAGAAGTTGGCTTTCGAGAAGGAAAACTAAAATTAATTGGTAGATTGATATATCTGCTATTAAAGAGGATAAGCTGTGGTATTTGCGAGGAATTATGTTGATTGTAAAAATTGTTATACGACGTCGCAGAGAATTCTTGTTCACTCTATCTAGCCCGAAGTGAATTTTACACGAGCGTAGAATGTTTTTAAAGGCGACGAGGAACGAAAGCGTTGAACGTATTGTAGAACCCTGTACAAAGTCAATGGAATCGATAGGAAAGCAAAGAATGGAAAATGATCCCCGAGCTTGTGCAGCCAGCAAGGAGACGATAGATTAGTTCATTGATCAATGATCGATTTCCATCGAACAATTCGTGCTGGGTCGGGAAGCGTCCTCGACTTCGCGTTTACACGGAACGCGACACGAGCAGACGAAAAAAATTGAAGAATGTACTGCCAGTATCGTATGTAAATATGCTCCCCTTCAGATACAATCCCTCCCCAGTTTTTTAACGCAAAATAATATTTCACTCGAGTACGTCAATAATGTTCATAGGATACACGTGCGTACGACTACAAACGTGGACACGGACGCCACTTCCGGTATCTCGGATGCATCGTCTCTCCCTGTGAGATTTCGTTGAAACACTTTTCCGTTGTCCGACGCATTTTCCTGGAAAGGAGAGAGAGATTTGATTGTGTTTACCAAACAGCTGGTCAAAGTTATTCGTTGAACAATAAGTATCTCGGAGAAATGAAAGATACACGTCTGACACGTCTCGAAAGTTGAAATAATTTAGGAATTTATTTTATAGAGACGCTTCAACCATAGTTTCACACGTATTGTACAACTTTTCGAAGGACCTTTGTTTTGTACAATTTTACTATTTCGGATTTTCTCCTCGGGAAGAGAGAAGATCAATGTTCCACGAGACGTTTGTAACGGTTTGCATTTTCGTTCTCAATTGTATGAGAATTATCTTGCTTTCGACTGCCTAGGACCGCCCATTTAGTAAAAGCAATGTACTTTTTTTTCTTGTTGTTCTCGATATAAAGTATCTTTCTTTTTCGTAATCGAACGGAGGTCGAACGACTCGGGGAACGAACGTTCGTCGTTCGACCACCGGATATCCGGACAACCGCCATTCGACGATAGATAGAAACCGAAATGGCGGATTTCACCGCGACTTTGTTAGATGCATTTTCTTGAAGCCCATTTCTTAAACGAGAAACGAGATCGGTCAAAGAAAAATTATTAGCAGCACGCGACGAATCAATGGTAGTTCGAAGACCCATGTAAATACACGGTCTCTGCCCCGTGAATTACTTTTTATACTGAAAATTGTTCGGAAATGCTGGATATATATATATATTTAATAAAGACACTATTTCTGAAGAACATGATATTTAATTTTCAGCCAACGATATCACGATTAGTTAAATAGCACTGTGCAGATTGTTAAAGAAAATTTATTCTCCTAGATTTTATACTGTCGAGATAGATGAAAATTGAGAATAATTACTTATCTATTTCTCGTAGCGTGTCGTAGTCATTCGAAAGTATTTTAATTTTTATTTACTTGTTTTTTTAAAAATCTTAATTGTTTTCATGATTACAATATTTTAGAAACGTTCAAACAAGTGCTTTTTCTCTAACAATCTACACATCGAAAGGAGTTAAGCTTCACAAAGTACCTTAACGAAGTTGGAATTAGGTGCCAATCGACTGCTAACAATTTTTCCGTGTCCCTCAGAATTGTAATCGATGTTCAAATATCCGTTTCCCTATGGTTAGGGATCTACAATCAATGTTATTAATTTTTATAAATACGAAACGAACGATTTCGTATACGTGGTATGTAACTCTGTGCTTGCTTCGCACGGAGAGGGATGATTACGTGTGCGAAGGGGTGACTGTGCGGATTTAGGAATGAGCCGACAAAAAAAAGAATGTCTGACATTGCGTGTAAATGCGTGTGATTGTAGACACTAAATCCGGGAGAAGAAAAAAAACGTAAGCGAGCGATCTTTTGTCTGACCGGTTCTGTGACGAAAAGACTTTTTAATCGAAACCAGCATGAACAGAAAAAAAAATTCGGTCGAAAATCAGTTGTTTTCCGACTGATCCCCATCAACGATTCGCGAAACAACCCGACCGAACGAAAGTATGCCAACCGAGCCGAAAACTCTGGGAACGGTAACGATTTCTGTGTGATAAACCGCTTGATTCAAGGATCCCTTGATTACGTTTCCGAGTACATTTCCAATTCTTAAGATTCATTTAGTTAGCGAGGGAGTCTGTATATACACCGCCTGCACTTTGTACGAATATTGCGAGCGTCGCTGTGCTCAGCGATCAGTTTTGTTTCCTTTCGTCGTTTAATAAAGTGAATTCTTCATGACCTCTTCAATTCTTTGTAGAATTTGATAAGAACCCACCTTCGCTCCTAATTCTTTGCGAGTTTCACAAGTTTTTTATTTACAGACGATACAACGTAGTTTTAATTTGTTTTTTTACTATTTTCTCTCATTAAAAACTCGAATAAAATTTTCAGGACAATAGCTACCATTCACCTACAAGAATCTTTAATGTACGTCCATTTTGCATTACCTTAGAAAAACAACGAGAACTCATTGAGAATTCATTGAGAATTTTCGTGATTTTCATTAACAACGTAACTCAAAGTCGAGGAACTATTTTATCACGTTTTTATTAGCTCGCTTTCTTATTTGTTTGTTTGCCTGTTCGGTGAGAAATTTTGAAATTGATTTTAAACTAACTTCCTGAGGATCTAGAGACTTGAAATTGGATACATGACTCAGAACTGGATGACAATGCATTATTAAAAAAAAATTGTTTCAAAAACTCTATCCGTTTCGGAGAAAATAACAATTAAATATTTACCTTTTAATCCCCCCGCGAAACTACATCATCGCGTTCGGCGATCCCCACTTCGCTCGGCAAAGCTCCCTACTTTACTATGCGCGCGCACTCTGACCAGTGATGGTATCTCGGGCGCTTTTCGCGCGCATGCGCGAGTTTTGTCAGGGACGTGTCTACGTTCGAAATTTGTGGGGAGCTATTGAGGCGAAAGTAGTGGGAGACTCTCCGGCTATACCCTTTTGCGAAATTAGCAGGGCGTCCAAGTTACCCGATTTTCGTACTTCACTGAGGCTAAAATCGTCGCGCATGCGCGCGAAAAGCGCCCGAGATACCATCACTGCCCGACGGAGCTCAGTATGTGATAGTACGTCGTCGCGGGGGACGATCGGTAGTATATCATCGCTTTGTTTACCAAGTGAAATTTACAGCAAGCTTAGTGAGTATGTGTTGTGTTCGTGATTTTGTAATGTCAATCGTATCACCGTGATGGAAAACGATAATATTGCCATGTAAATGTATACACGAATCTAGGAGATATGTTTAGGAGTTATTAACAAAAAACACGGACCAATCAGAGCGCGGCTACAGCGGATTGATTCTGGCTCGACCAATGGCGCCGCCACGCGAAGCGGGACCTGTCGCTGAGTCGGACTCCGTTCCCTATAGCCGCGCTCTGATTGGTCTGTGTTTTTCGTTAATAACTCCTAAACAAAGTCGCCGACGTCATTTTTGCGAAGGAAAATGTCGCTTCAAATAACCCAAGGAACCTCCCATTTCCGGAAACTACACGAATTTTGGGACACCCTGTATAATTTTACATTCATTTTTTAAAATCAAATCATAATTCATTTTGCGAAATTAGCAGGTACCCGAGGTACCCGAATTTACTCGATATTCGTACTTGACTGAGGCTAAAATAGTCGCGCATGCGCGAAAAAAGCGCCGCATATCACAGCTCTGTTCGAGAATCACGGGAAAAGAACTTCAAAGCTGCCCTTGGGTCTGTGATCCGGCCTGGGAGAATTCAAGTATTGCCGAACCGAGTGCAAAACCAAATCTCTTATTACCCGGGATCACTCGCGTGAGCAGTCAATCCAAGTAAAGTAACTCAAATTACAATTACTAATTATCGCAGAAAAGACTCGAGTCGACTCGCACATTCCTTCAATCAATCAATCTCTCCATCTCTTCTTGTTGTTATCTCCATAACAACTCCAACTTGTCAATCGCGGCCACCGTGAATCGCTCGCTAGATTCGTGTATACATTTACATGGCAATATTATCGTTTTCCATCACGGTGATACGATTGACATTACAAAATCACGAACATGTGTTATAAGTGAGTATAAGTATTAATAAAGAGTGATACAAATATTAACACAAGACTAAAAAGCAGAAAATAATTATTTAAATAAAAATGAATTTTTAAAAACGTGGTAGTTTAAAAAATTTATTTTGTTTAAATAGAGGCCGCAATAAAAGAAAGATCTCAGGCTACGTATGTTCGGTAAATTTTCAGCTTTTTTTATTTTTTATTGCTATAATACAGTTTGATTTTCGTGTAAAATCTGTTGTAATATACTAGATAAGAGTATCTATGCTTACATGATTAAGGAATAGAATGCGGAAGCATAGCACAATAGAACTGAACAACAACCCCTATTGTGAATGTTAGATTATCTTTATTATTACATCTGTTTTAAAAAGACATAACTTATTTATAAAAATATTGAGGATTGGGGGTACCGGAAGTGAAGAGGGAACATCGGGGATCGGGAAGAGACGGGGTACAATAGAATCGAACAAATCCTTACAATACAGAATCGTTAATACTAATAAAACTCAGTACTTTTTACAAGTTACAAGGAATAACAAGACTTATCGTTAATAATCGGAAGTATTTTTCGTTTCTAACTTAATCCATAGATAACTGTATAAATTGGAGCGCGTAGCTTATCTATCGTCCTTATTTTTTTTCTTCGTTTAACACAGAGAATATCGGTGCATCAGAGAGCAGTTACCATCTTGTTAATTTTGAACACATCGATTCATTGTTGTCTTTTTTTTGTTTCGATTACGCTCGATTTCACACGATCGGATTACATTACGTATACAATATCTCTTTACGTGTACCAATTAGAAAAAGTTCCATTGGTCGATCGCACACCGGCTGAAAATATCTTTCGATTACTTGCGAACACGCGTGTTCCGACGAACACATTTCATTGAAATTCGATTGAGCTCGTTCGTATCAGATCTTTCGCAATATATCTATTTAAAAAAATATTAACATTTCTCGTGATATTTTCGCCGCTCGATATTTGGCAGACTTTTTTTCGTGGCATTTAACAGTTGCATAGGCAGTCGCATGAAGAAATATATTTTAATTCGTTACAAAAGTTTTCACTCGTTCACTCTCACACAAACACACACACACACACACACACACTCTCTCTCTCTCTCTCTCATACTCATTCGGTCTTTATTTCTTTCTCTCTCTTTCTCTCACGCACGCACAATCGTATTTTATATATTTATATATAAATAAAAAAAGTGATTCTCCTTAGGAGGATATTATAGGTTTCGCGAGATTAGTCATAGAAATTGCGTTGGACCCTCGTCTTCCGGAATCCGGGAAGCTCCATCACATAGCTCCATGTAATTCAGAATTGCATCGTGGACACGCCCGACGAATATATCCGTCCCCAGTGCAACAGTCAATTACACGAAACACATATATAAAATATATAAAATATATTTTATATACCTTATATAATGTACACATAAAATATATATATATACGTTTAATTATATATATATTTATATTCTTCTTCTTCTTCTATGATCATATAATATGATAAAGGAAACATTATTACTGTATATGGGGAAGTCGTCTTACATAGCTATTAGTATCTAACTTACATAATATAAAAATATGTAAAAACAGTTTGTACAAAATCGAGAGAAAAGATAATTATATTTTTAAAAAAGTATAGAAAAGTACTAGAATAGTACGCAAGATGAACAGACAAAGAATGTGTACGTGGGCGTGTGTGTGTGTCTCGTTATGTGTCTGCGGAGGGCGGAGGTGAAAGGTGAGGGAAAGAGTATTTACAAATTTCCTCTTTAGAAAAAGAAAAGATGAAGAGATTCTCTTTCATAAATCGCTGTTTGGGAACATTATTGCAAGCGTGTACGATCAAACTCCATCTTACCGACCACAATAATTAGATCTTTTCTCTCGTAACAATACTACGATTAATGATGCTATAGCCTATTATGCGTACATACCACCGTCCAGCCACGCCGCCGGATTACGTCGTGTTATCTAAGAATTCTCTTTTGGCTTTGGTAGATGAGAGATCAGCGAATCGTCTTACCGCCCGTCCGTCGCGTACTTAATTTAATTTAAAGAGACTCTATTTACGCATAAACGTACATATTAAACGCTAACAATTACGCTAGATTGTTAGTAGTAGGTTCTAAGATACATTCCACGGGGAACATCCGCGACCGCTGCGGTTCGAACGAAACTGTTCCTGCCAAATTCTTCCATGATGCTCTTCTAAAGAGCTCTTTCCTAGCTTCCGGAGTAAAATGTATTGGCTGTGCAAAACCATTAGAGAAAAAACTATCAAGCCGAAACGGCGGGGCGTGATCTTATACAATTGTAAAAAAAAAGAGTCATACAAAATATTTTATATCAAACGTTCCTCGCTCAGATGTTTCAATACGCTTCGCGTAAAAACCTGTCACCGAGAGGACAAATGGACGACGATGCATCGGACATAGAAAATTGAACGTATCGTTAAGGCCTAATGATCTTTCTGTTGTCGATATCATGTTATATGTAGCCTATGTTAAATTATGTGAAACCCTGTACAATTATCGCTATGTCATACTATGAAGATGGTGCATAATACCATTGTACACTAGCGAACGGCTTAAGGCTATTGAAATAACTAAGTGCTCTGAGGTGCATTATTAGAACAATTAGAGTTAGCTATCTCTTACTGTCTGATGATTACTTTGTGATCTATGTAGCAGGTTGCTCTAAAAATTGAATGATACAAGAACAAAAGATGAGCAGAAATATTAGGAATGTAAAAAAAGAAAATCATCGAGAAAAGAATAAAAGCTTTTTGTCTAATGGTTACTCGAGACGTTCATCTAAATAAAAACTTGGACTATTTCCGAAATATGTTTGCGGGTGCATTCTCTGCAATAAATATGTACGCTGACAAGCAATTATTTAGTCTGCCTCCATTTCCAAAAGTTTCGTCGAGCGAGCAGCGGACATTTCCCGTGTCAATCGACGGGAGGAGGCTATAAAGTATATAAAAAAGTAGCGCCGTGCGAATGGAATGTCTGTGTATGGAACGATTATATTCGCGGGGTGAAGACGATATCTCTGAGGCTCTCGTCGACCGTGCAAAAACAAAAATTACCTTTCGCTCTATCTTACATATAAATTTGTCCCTCTAATCGGTAATAAACGTGTTAAATCGTTAAAGGCCATTTGGAAACGCTGCGTTCCTTCAAGGGAAACCACATAATTTAATAAGATTTACCTACGATCGAACATATCCTTAACTCTAGACGAAACACTCGAAGGCACGATTCTTCATATTTTGTTCTCTACGCGGATTACAGATTCCCTTCCGGTTCTATGCGCGGCGCACTACGGGTTTACAATAGACAAAAGTGCCTAGCAATGCTCGAATGTTAGACGCGTCGATCTTCCGCTCTTATTTATAAACTGTGCGTTACATAGTTAAATCAGAAAAATTACATGTTACACTCTACTTAGTCGTCCTCGCCGAATACACACACGTTGGTAGCTGATTCTCCGTCTCTGTATTATATTGTTCTATGTACAATACTATTGTAGATAGCAAGGTCTCGTTCCCCTATTACTTTACCTATTGGGTCTTCACACTGTGGCAAGTCGAAGGCACCATTGTTCATTGAGCTGAGATGATCGGTTGATACAAAAAACAAAAAAAAGAACCTGGTAAAATAGAGATACGTATATTACCGCGTGTCTAATATTCTCTCACCATACTAGATAGTAGAAGGCACAATCATTGAACGAGTACGCGAATAATGTCTCTAATCCAAACACGAGAAGTGAAGAGGAATATGTTTCGCAGGTAGATCCATACATACATACATATATATATGTATATAGATGTATACATAGAAATCCAGAATCATGACAACTGCATCAGTACGCCGACGTAAAGGCTAAAAAAACAATACCGTTCTGTTCGCGACCCAACCGGAGTAAACCGGAAGTCCCTAAAAATATGTGCCAGAGAAGAATCGCCCTCGAACTCGACGAGTCAATCACAGTTCTCGCGTGTTACAACGCGAGCTACTCGCGCGAGAAGGAGAGCATCGGCTGGCCTCATATATAGATCGCCTCGGGGCCCTTGTTGCTTTGGTGACCGCCTCCGGCGCTGTAAGCGTTCGGCGAGGCCATGCACTCGGACCAGTCGCTGTTCGAGTGAGGCGAACTAGAAGACCAGTGGCCGGGACTGTCCGGCGACGGTGTTGGAAAGCTCTCTGGTGCTTGCATGAGATGCTGCGGCGTTACATCCGGTCCGGAATGATGGGACGGTGGTGTCAAGTACTGGTAGTACTGCTGCGTCTGCTGCTGCTGCTGTTGTTGTTGCGTGTTCTGCTGTTGCTGTTGCTGCTGCTGTTGCTGTTGGATTTGCTGTTGCGTCTGCTGCATCTGTTGTTGCTGTTGCTGCTGTTGTTGCTGACTGGATGAATACGGCAGGTTCTCGAAGTCGAAGCCGACGGGAGGCATACCGCCGTGCTTTTGGTGCGTCGCCTGTCTCATGGCAGCGATGTGGGTGGGCGAAGTCGGTAACGATGGCCGACTTTTGGCAGGCGACGGCGAGCCCATATAGCTGGCCTGCGGCGACAACGTCATGTTCGATTGCACCGAGTGCGGCGGTGATTGATTACTATACGGTGGCGATAACGTGTTCACCATGCCCTGCGCTTGCCGTTGGTGTGGCGCTAGGAGCTGATCGTGAAAGTTTGGCAACCCGTAGTTGGTCGTGAACGTGTCCAGCCCCAGCTGCTGCAGACCCTGCATCGACTGGCCTTTTATGCAGTCTTCGTACGGTGGCGGCTGTTTCGCTGTAGCCGTGTGACCCACCAGCTGAGTGTTGCTGTACAAACTCGCGCTGTCATAAGGACTCGGCAGATTTCCTTCTGCACCCTCCGCTCCCTGAGGAATCTCCTGGTTTGGGGGCTGTGCGCCACGTTTCGCTGGCGGCTTCTTCACCGACGGCTTTCGCCTCACCACTACCACGCCACCTTCCGACTCGGGACTGTTTGGGTTCCCGGTGGTGCCTGTCTTCGGTCGCTTCTTCGACTTGGTTTGCTTCGGTGCGGAACCGATCACCGTCGGGTGTGTGATTAGTTGAGGATGGTTTGGAGATCCTGCAACGGAGAATGTAACAATATTAATATCGAAGAAGAATTTTTGAAAAGAGGGAACATGAAATACAATGAAATACACTTACCCATGAGAGGACCGTTTGGTATGACGGTCACCATCTGCGGAGATCTAGGCACGTGTTCGTCGAGCAATCTCACAATGTCATGATGCAGTCTCTCGCTAGCTACGTCTCTAGGTAACCGATCCATGTGATCGGTGATCTCTCTATTAGCGAAGGTATCCAGCAACGCTTTGCAAGCCTCGAAGCTGCCTTCTCTGGCAGCGAGGAACAACGGTGTCTCGTCCTTGTCGTCTTGGGCGTCTCTGTTCGCTCCGTGAACAAGGAGTATGTTGACAGCGTCGACGTTGTTCACTGCCGCGGCCCAATGGAGCGCGGTCTTGCCGCTGTTGTCGGCAGCGTTGATATCGGCGTCGGCATTGATGAGATCCTCGACCATTCCTTCGGTGGCCAAGCGCGCTGCCAGGATCAGAGGCGTGGTACCGTCGTGCATACGAGCGTTCAGATTTGTCGCTCTGTTGCGCAGAAGTATTTGGAAGACTCCCATTGCGTCGGCAGCAACGGCGGAGTGAAGAGGCGTTCTACCAGTGTTGTCTTGAGAGTTTGCGTCCGCTCCAGCGTCGAGGAGTCTCTTGGCTGCGTCGGCTCTAGCGTAACGAGCTGCTAGATGAAGAGAAGTCTCACCGCTCTTGTCGGTCGTGGCATTCAAGTCCGCACCCTGGGCCACCAAATCGGCTATCACAGCTGCTGTGCCGTCGCTCTCGTCTTCTTCTTCACCGGTGTCTAATCCTCCGCCGCGTACCGCTGCCACCATCAACGGTGTCATTCCGCAAGGTCCTCTGGCGTCCACGTCCTGTCCATGTTCCAAGCTCGGCGGTGTTAGCACTCCAGCGTCCGGTCTGCGTATCTCGGCTGCATCCAAATGTTGTTGCGTCCACATTCGAGGCTCCGTTTCTTCGTAGTCCGTAATGGCAGTATGATCGCTGGCGTATCCAGGCTCTATGGCTCTCATTCTCTTCGAAGGTGGTAGATCCGATTCGTCGTCCGACCATTGTTGAGCTCGACCATTACCAACGTCCAGATCCATGCAGTTCACCGATGGTTGTTTGTTCAAGTTCCTCATTTCCTGACCGTCCGGACCTCTTCTTCGAGATCTTCGCCGTTGTCCACTTCCGCTGCTCGTCCGCAGGAATCCTTCGGGGAACCATGTCACGCCAACTGCACGTTTTCTTTGCGCGGTCACCAGAACACCCACCAGCATTCCACCGAGCACCACGATCACAACGCCGATGAAGACGTACTTGTAATTCGTTGGCGTGTCAGGGTACTCTTGCGGACCCACGACACCTCGGACTTGCTCGATAGGGAAACCTCCCGATAGAGAATGTTTCGACGCGGTAGCTGCCAAGTATTCCGCGGCCTCGTTCGCTGAAGGGAAGCACACCGCTCCTTGAGTACCGGTGCATTTTCTGTTGTCGATTTCCAAATAGGCGATCACTCCGTTCTGGGTGTTCGTGTACATGGTAGTTGGCCGACCGAAGAAGTTTGTCGGCACACCGGGCTCTCTCCAAGGGTAGATCATTTCGTTGCCGAGTTCGTCTTGCTTCACTCTCAAGGTGGTTCGAAGTTCGTGGCCGATGTTTCTTAGGAATGTTACCACGCGGGATCTGAAGCTCTGCATGTCCATCCTGACTACCACCGAGATCACACCTTCCGCCAGCGATGGCGGTTCTCCGTCACAGTCCAGACCATCCCAGTTACACTCTTCGTTGTTGCAGCCGTAATCGCAGTATCCGTTGGCGTAGTGTTTGCGGCAGTAGGCATCGTAGATTGGACTGTAAAAGTGGTAGATTACAAGTTAGTTTATCTGTCAATATTCAAGTATATAGCAATACTATTAATCCTTATAATGACCACCAAATAAGGGAGTAGCTTTAAAACTTTGGTGTTTAAGTGTTTTAATCGTTGAAATAATTATAAGGATTAATAAGGATTAAATTAGAATTTCACTTGGATATCTGTCACGATTAATTACTAGAAAACTGTGCGATTACTTACTTGCACGGAGCGAGTTTCTTCTCGCAATCCCTTCCATCGAAGAGACATTGAGCATTGTTGCATTCGTCGTCGCAAACGTCGTTCATGAACACGTCCCAGCAGTTTATAGGAGCCGTGCAATTCCTCCACGGATTGATACCCAAGGAACAATCGTTTCCGTCGAACTTGCAAGCGTGCGTGTTGCACTCCTCGTCGCAATGGCGATTACCAGACTTCTCTTCGCACCTGTTCTCAACGCACTTCTTCCTCTCCATCTCGAGATCTTGCTCGTAAGCGTTCATGATCTTCGGTATGTTCGCGCTGGTCCTTCCAAAGATGCCTCCTCCATAGTTCGGATCGTAAATCTCGCAGTTCTTTCCGGTCCATTTGGCAGGACAATCGCAGGCGTAGTCACCGAGTAGATTCTTGCAGACCGCGTTCGACTGTTGGCAAGGATTACTGGCGCATTCGTCTCTGGCGTCGATCTCGCAGTGTGTCCCGGTGGTTCCAGGTGGACAGTAACATCTGTAGCCAACGTCTGTCTCGGCTACCCGACAAGTGCCGCCGTTTAGACAAGGCTGCCTGTCGCAGTAAGAGCCAGCGAATTCGCAGTTGTTTCCGTAATAGTCGTTGGGACAAAGACACTTATGGCCAGCTTGTTTAGCCGTGCAGACACCACCGTTTTGGCAGGGTGAGCTGTCGCAGAAGTTCACCTTGACCTCGCAGTGGCGTCCCATGTATCCAGGTTTGCAGTTGCAGTGGTAGTTGTTGATCAGCTGCACGCAATCCTGAGTTCCTGGCGTGGCACACGGATTGGACAGGCACTCGTTGATGTCACCCTCGCATCTGGGCCCCACGAAACCTGGTGGACACTTGCATTCGAATCCTCCGACCTTGTCCGTGCAGGTGCCATTGTTGTGGCAAGTGTCGACGGCGCAGTCGTCGACGTTCAATTCGCAGATGAAGCCGAGAGTGCCAGGGGGACAGGAACAGCTAAAGTTGCTGATGAGATCGTGGCAAATGCCGCCATTCTGACAAGGATTCGGTCTACAGTCGTCCACGTTCAACTCGCAATTTTGTCCTTGGAAACCCTTGGTGCATTGGCACTGATAGGAGCCAACCAAGTCTTTGCAAGTGGCGCCGTTCTGGCAGGGGGCAGAGTCGCACTCGTTGACTTCTTCTTGGCAGTAGGACCCCGTGTAGCCTTCGAGACAATGGCAACGATGACTATTGCCGATGTCCTCGCAAGTACCGTTGTTGCAAAGATTCTTCTCGGGGACGGACTTCCTGATGGCAGCGTCTTTACAGGACACCATCTCCACGTCGCAAACTTTTCCCGTCCATCCTGGTGAACAGTTGCAATGATACTTGTTCTTGTGTTGCACGCAGGTCGCCTGGTTCTCGCAAGGACTGTCCGCGCACCAGTCGACGAACTGGTCGCATCTGGTCCCGGTGTAACCGTAAGGGCAGTGGCAAGTGTAATATTGAACATGGTCGTGACAAGTAGCACCGTTCAGGCAAGGGGAACTGTCACATTCGTTGATCCGGTATTGGCAGTTCGAACCAGTGTAACCTGGCTCGCACACGCACGTGTAATTGTTAATCCCGTCTATGCATTTGCCGCCGTTCATGCAACTGCTGTCCGTGCAGTCCTCGTCGTTCGTTTGGCAGTTGATACCCGAGAAACCGAGTTGACATTGACAGGTGTACGAGTTGACATATTCCTTGCAAATAGCCCCGTTCTGACAGGGCTGAGACTGACACTCGTCCACGTCGATTTCGCAGTGTTTGCCGCTGAAACCGTCCACGCAGAGGCAAGTGTAGTCGCCGATGCCGTCCAGACAGGTGCCGCCATTTTGACAGGGGACTGAAATAGAGAAGATTTGTTAATTGTCTTGTTAAAGTTCGGTTCTTATTCGTTGTTTTAACAAGAAAAATATCGAAATTACTTTCTTGTTAAATGAAATAGTATTTTAGGGGTTGCAGTTACGGCATTTATACTTACAGGAAGCGCAATCGTCGGTGTTGATGACGCAATCCCTACCCTCGTAGCCCTTCGCGCAGAGACACTGATAAGAACCATTGGTATTCCTGCATGTAGCGCCATTTCTGCACGGAGACGTCATTACACACTCGTCGACGTCCTCGTCGCAGAGTCTACCCGTGTAACCGACCGTGCAGGTGCAGGCAAAGTCGAGGAAATTCGATGACGGTGCACACTTGGCGCCATGGAGACATCTGGAACAAAAGTTCATACATGTTGAATTGAGAATTCTCGTGAACATGGACTATCATACGAATATCGAGGAGCGTTAACTCGGAAAGCTATGATCATCCCTTAAAGTCAAGTACAATGTTGCGGCTACACGTTCAATATAAAGTTCTCACTGAGACATCTCAGTGATGAGCAACCCCTAAGAAACAGCAGAGGAAAGGGGTTATCGAGTAATTGCTTATCGATCGTAATTTATCCTTAGGATATTATGAATTTTTATTCGCGGCTCAAAGATATTTTATTATAATTTATTTTAGCTATTTTTGTAGGAATACTAAACTCTGGATTCGGATTTGAATCGTCTGGTTCAAGCACCACGTTAGCTATTAAAATGTTAATACGAGGAGAAGAAAAAAAGGTGTTTCGTCCTAGACCCTCTAAAGGACTCATCAATAAGGCTCTCTAGTTCGATTGAAACTAGAGGAAGCAATAGAGGAATTCGCGAAGGATAATGCAATGATCGTACTTGTTAGGCGAGCAAGGATCCAGCTTGTCCTCGCAGTTCCGGCCAGTGTGTGGCAGCTCGCAGACGCACTTGTAGTCGTTGACAAGGTCGATGCAGGAGCCTCCATTCTGGCAGGGGTTGTTCGCGCAGTCGTCGATGTTGGTCTCGCAGTTGGTGCCCGCGTATCCGGCGAGGCATTTGCAACTGTAGCTGTTGAGGTGGTTGTTACAGGTGCCACCGTGCTGGCAGGGATTCGAGCCGCACTCGTCTATGTCGGCCTCGCATTTCTTGCCACCATAACCGGGCGAGCAATGGCAGATGAACTGGTTGATACCGTCCTCGCAGGTGCCGCCGTTCACACAGGGGTTGCTGGCGCACTCGTCCACGTCGCTGAGACACCTAGCATCGTAATAGCCGCGAGGGCACTCGCACCGGAACCCGTTCGTTATGTCGATGCAACGGCCCCCGTTCGCGCAAGGATTGCTCGCGCACTCGTTTATGTCTGTCTCGCAGTGCTGCCCGGTGAAGCCAGGCTCACACTCGCACGAATACCTGGAATAAGAGACATCGTATCCACTGAGGATGGAAGAAATGATAACGTTAGACCAGACCAAGATTTTGCCTGATTAGGGGTCGACGCGCAGACACCTCCGTGCTCTCTCCCCCACGAGAAGGGAGGAGCACTTTCTCACGTAAGCGAACGGGGTCGGGTAGATGAATTTTGCCTGATTGTCGCTAATTTTTCCGCAAGTTTAATCATTTTTAATAGAATTCTTAGTCTTTCGTAGGTCATGGCATAGTTTGGATCGGAGTTTGATGCGACGCGTGGGCCAAGCAAGTTGGATCAGTGCTGGGTAAAATTCGAATTGAAAATGTAGTACACGTTCGTCATTGTTTAAATCAAATACTATTTCAAAACTTGTGTAAAAATATCACTTTCCATGAAAAAATAGTTGGAAGCCCTGGTTGTTTGTTGCTCTGTAGCCCTTTCCAATAATGACATAACAAAATTTATGTAAAAATATTACTTTCTATGGAAAAATATTTGAATGCCCTGGTGGTTTGTTGCTCTGTAGCCCCTTCCAACAAAAAGTTTGCCGACCCCTGATTTATTATTCATTATTGTAAAACAACATTTTACCCAGCTCTGCTGTCGATCACAATCAGCTTAGATCTTTGATGAAGATCAATTTAAATCAAATTTTATGAAGATTAATTTAAATTCTTTCATGAAGATTACTTAAAATTAAATTATTTTTCTGAGGACCACCGGTATCCTCCTCTATCAGATGGTTACTCACAAATCACCAACCACCGAACTTCTACTCACCTGTTGATGCCGTCTATGCATCTCGCTCCGTTTCTGCAGGGGTTGCTGTAGCACTCGTTCACGTTCACCTCGCAGTTGGTCCCGGAAGTGCCGGGCCTGCAAATGCACTGATAACCGTTGATACGATCCTCGCATCTTCCGCCGAATTGGCAAGGGTTGCTCTCGCACTCGTCGATCTGTATTTGACAGAGTTTCCCGGTGAATCCTGGGAAACAGTTGCAGCTGAAGCTGTTCTCTCCATCGATGCAGGTGCCGCTGTGGCAGGGGTTCGATTGGCAATCGTTGATGTTCGTCTCGCAGGAAGCTCCGGTGAACCCTGGCGGACAATCGCAGGTGTATTTCGCTATGGAGTCTTGACAGATGCCGCCGTTCTTGCATGGCGATGACGCGCAGTCGTCTATGTTGATCTGGCAATGGGAACCCGCGAAACCGTTCGCGCAAGTGCACTTGAACGAGTTGATCAGGTCGGTACAGATACCACCGTTCAGACATGGCTTGGCTGCGCACTCGTCGATGTCGATCTCGCACTGCGTGCCAGTGAAACCTGCAAACAAATGGAAACATTAAAGTAAACAGTCTCTTGAAAATGCTGACACAAATTTTTGTGAGAAAAGTTCCCTTATAAAAATAATAAGATTGATTTTAGTTAGACTGGTAATTATATAGAAAAGGTCTGCGTACTCCGATTTTCATGAAATTTTGATATATTATAGATTTCGACATTTTCAACAACTTTTTCCTTTTCCAATATAAGGGGGTCACAAATTTTTCTGTTATAAAAATTTCTACTATAAAAGTTCCCTTATAAAAATAATAAGATTGATTTTAGTTAGACTGGTAATTATATAGAAAAGGTCTGCGTACTCCGATTTTCATGAAATTTTAATATGTTATATTAATAAGACTTTTGTAACATATTGTTTATTTAGGAAATGAACTTTTATTCTTTTTCGAAAATCTAGAAATATAGCTCACACGCATCAAACGTCGTTTTCATATGATTCATATGAATTATAAACGATATTATTATTATTAGCTTTAAAATAGGACTTAATTAAATATGGCAGTATAAACAATCTACTAAAGTCAACATTTTAATACGAAAGAGTAATAAAAAGAGTCCCTGTATGCCGTACGAAAATTCTCCATCGAATTTCGAGATGAAATCGGTATCGGCAAGAACTTCTTCGGCAAAGCAATTTCATACAAGTCCGCGAGATCGAACGTGCAGTTTCAACTTGAACCACGCACAATTACCCGAGATTAAGAAGTTCCTGACAAAAAAGTACGGTTTATCGATCGGATCCAGGTGAAAGTTGTAACGGTACCGAACATTTTCGATCGTCCAGGCCCGATCCATCCGCGATCGCTTCTTTCCGTGTTAAAACCGCTTAAACTCGGAAAATTACAATCATTCTCAGGGGGCGAATGAAGTCGTCAAAGAGAGGCGGCTACCGTAATTAGCCTTAATTAGACGCATACAGAAGAGGAGCGCGGAGGAAGAAGAAAACTGGTCCGGATGGTGGCACAGCTAATTGCATCTTTGATCGATCGATTCCTCGCGCTTTTTTCCCACCGTGTTCTCATCCTTGTTGCACAGTGATCCGGGGATGGCGATAATAGCGGCAATTATCGGGAGTAATTAGACTCTACAGATCGCTATCTGTGTAAGAAAATTGCCAGACCAGATGCTCCCAATTTTGCGATGCACAACATTGCTAACAAGAAACCCTGAAACTTTTGGCCGTTTCGAAGACCGCTCTCAGCGAGAAAATAATTGACAGTTCGAACGATTGAGTTATTACGCTGTCAGTTTCAATTTTAACGATGACGGCTATCGGCAGGGGTGGTTCGTTGCAATTTTATAAATAAATGTTCCTCTCTATCGATCGTATATTTCTTTGTATCGATGCTTTCAATTTTAACAGTTTTCGAGATAATTATTCATCGCGTCTGTAAATTATTAAACAAAAATTCTATTGACTATTGACATCAGTAGATTAACCATCCCCTAATAGCACAGAATATTGTACACACAATCATAGAATATTAAAAAGAGATTCAATTTTTTTCTAATATTCAAATATACATACAATATTTATTTTATATTAAGTAACAAATATTTCTTTTTAAATATCCAGAAAATATTTACTTCACGTTACGAGAAAAGTACTTTTTCTAAATATTAAATGAATCTTTATTTCATATTAGAAGCAGAATATTGTTTCTAATATAACAAATAATATTTATTTCATATTTTGAAGAAAATGTTTTTTTCTCATTATAAAAGACAAATCTTTATTTAATATTAGAAATAACATTTTTTTCTAATATACAGATAGTCTTTATTCTTGTACATGTATACAATATTCAGATCCAATATTTTTCTTATATGAAAAAATGTGGCTTAAAAAATATTTTGTTCAATATTTGAAAAAAATATCTATCTAATATTTTTGTGCTAGTAAGGTCGAATATCTAATTACGAAATAACTTACTCGCTTGCTTTATGAAAATAATTTTAACTTAGTAAATTTAATTAAATTAATTCAACCCCTTTAGGGGGTTGATTCACCTTTCAGCGGTGGTGTTAACAGCATAATCTAACTTCTAGACGCGAGCCAGACGCAGAAAAGAGGAAGAGAAGATTTATCGGTGAAAAGAGTTTCGGGTTCCATGCGACGCGTTCTCGCCCTAGGTGGTCTAATTAAATGACTGCTGTGCCATGCGAAATAAATTGCATTAATTACGATCGAATTAAATTATTCATTGAAAAGATGGTCCCTGAGGAAACGGGTCAACTAAATGCGGAGTTTATCTTCTGGGAACCGCGGAGAGGCTCCTCTGAAGTCGGCGGCCGGCAACTAGTATCCTGCCAGCGTGTGGTAATCTTCGGGTTTTGCTAAATAAGATAGCAGCGCCCGGCTGTTTCGCGATAATTAAACGTAACGTATGAATTAATTGCGAATGAAGTATGGGCGGCGCGAGGGGGGTGAGACAGAAATCCTTGGGTACACGTGAAAGTCGATCGAGTTTGATTCGTAGATAAGCCTAGGGCCGCCGCATCCGCTAATTTGGCGAACGTGTTGCTTTCCGAGCGAGTTTGAGACAATGCTCTTAATTGGAGGAAAAACTAATTAAGAAGAGCACAACGTGGAATTCAACGTAACGAGAACCGAGCCACGACTATCGATAGATTCTTTAGCCGTGTATGGTGGACTTCTCAATGGAGAGAAAGTTATCGGTCAGGCGCTTGGCCTTCCGCGTTATAAAGGTTCCATGCTGATCCAACCGCCAATTGGTCGTGGACCCAGAAACTTTATTTAGACTAGCTACTCATGGAACGTGCTAAATAATAATGAAATGTTCACGTTGACCCACTTGCCGTACCATTTTCTTTACAATTAAAGTGGAAGAAACACGTATTTATCGTAAAGAAAATTTATATATTTTCTATGGGGTCCGATACACCTGGGAAAGCACTAGAGTTCAATTTCCTTTATGACTTTGACTTTGAAAAACAATTTCTGACTTTCCATGAAGTATATATTTTCTATGGCTACATTTGTTCGAATGCTTAAATGTTGACTGTGGACTTGGAAGCAGGAATAAAATAAAAATTCGTTTCGTCCTTTAATCACTTTGTTATTTTAAAAATAGCAATAAGACATTCTGAAATTTTTCTAATCCTTTGCTGTTCACAATGAAGATCCGCAGTATATTGATTAGGAACAAATCGAATTTTATTTCATTTGAACATAAAAGCACAACGACGAGTGATCGAAACACGTCTTTATCCCTAAAAATGTAGAAGAGAAAAGAACATTTATATATTTTCTATGGCTACATTTGTTTGAATATTTAAATATTGATTCCTAGACTGTGGATCTTGGAACCAGAAATAAAATAAAAATTCGTTTTGTCCCTTAAAAATAACATTACGATATTCTAAAATTTTTCTAATTCTTTGTTGTTTATAATAAAGATCCGTAGTCTGTTGATTACGAACGAATCGAATTTTATTTCATTCGAAAATAAAGCCACAACGAATGTGACTTGTTAGAGTACGGTAAAGGGTTAAATAAATAAATGTGGTTGTTGAAGAGATTTTTAAGATTGTTAAAAAAGAGAATTTTCTTTTGACGGAGATGACAGTGGCAGATATATCCTTGGCGACATCAACGATTGTCAAGCGGATGACGCGCGGATTTTTACCATATTTGCATTCACTTAATATTTCTCTGTCTCTTTTTCCCCCGTTCAGACAATGATCCACCTAATTCAGTTGTGAATGCACGTACAAGACACCGTGCGGCGTATCACTGTCGCTTCCTTTCGAATCGTAAGGGTTGCGTACACAACGGATTTATCGCACGAACCATTGAGCAGCGTGCATTATAATATTTTTATAATATTGCATTTTAATAGAAAAATACGTATCGTCGAGCGTAAGTTCGTGAGTGAAATTCTTGTCCGAGTCACCGACGAACCTCTTTTTTTTCGACCGAGACAATCGGTCTGCTTTCGCAAAGTCATTCAACGGTGCTATCAATGTAAGAAGACCGTCGTCCGCGTATTAGCATACGAATGCGCCCGTAGAAACGCGTGGCGTTTGAATTATTAAAGACGTCTCAGGACACACGAGGCGGGGTTTCAAAGCAGAAACATTTTTTACCGGTGAGTTAACACGCCATTGTCTTTCTCTGCAGTTTTCTTGCGACCTACGAGCGAACAGAAATGGAAAAACTGCGTGGTATTTACACATCGATCAGTGGCCACCTGCTCCCTTATGTTTTCTACACGGTTTTCAATGTGACAATACTTTATTTTCCAGAAGATGCTTTCTGGTTTGTTTGTTTGTTTGGTGAGAAATTTTGCAATTGACTTTAAACCAACTTCCTGATGAGTTAGAGACTTGAAATTGGATACATGGCTTAGAACTGGATAATAATTTATTATTTTAAATTTTTTTTTAAAGTCTATCAGTTTTGGAGAAAATAACAATTAAATGTTTACCTTTTCATCCCCCCGTGAAATACGTTATCGCGTTCAGCGATCCCCACTTCGCTCGAGAACGCTCTCTACTTTACTATGCGTGCGCATTCTGACTCATCCCCACTCCACGGACACACTTCGGCCCGCTGAAGCTCAGTATGTGATAGTACGTCGCCGCGCGACGATCGGTAGTGCATCATCGCTTTGTTTAACAAGTGGAATTTACAGCAAGCTTAGTGAGTATAAGTGTTATAAGTGAGTACAAGTATTAATAAGTCAAAATTGAAAGCAGAAACTAATTATTTAAATAGAAATAAATTTTTAAAATACCACGTTTTTAAAAACGGACTAAAAAGTATAAAATAATTTTTTCTAGTCTCATGCAGGTTCCTAATCTCGTACAGATAGTCCTGAAAATTTGTGATTGTGAATTTTTAATAGCTTGGAAATACTTGTAAGATTTAAAACGAAAAACGTGGGGTGCGTGCAATAGATAATTGATACATTTGTCGAGGTTAGGAATCTGTATGGGGCTAGGAAAAATTATTTTATACTTTTTAGTCCGTTTTTAAAAACGTGGTATTTTTAAAAATTTATTTCTATGACAGAATTTATCGACTTACAAAAATTAACAACTCGATTCTAGCCGAGTAAGAATTAAAGCTGCATTCTTACGAAGTTTCTCATGAGAAATGAATAAATATATACCGTGGATCGAGAAAGCTTCAATTAAAAGGTTTAATTACTAGTTGCAAACGTTACCGAATCTCCATTCGACTTCGACGTCCTACGCATTTTAAAACCTACACTTAAAAAGAGCTACGGGGCCTCCTGTCTAAGCAAAGAACCCTTCTTTGAACGTCCTCTACGAATGGACTGACCTAGAATAACACAGCCACTGGTATTATTCTTGAAAACATGGCTACATCCTGTGATAAACGTCACGAAATGCAACGCACCTTAGTCGTAAATTTATGCTTGTCAGTGCCTCCGTCAATATTCGATGCTCATTTATTCATCTTTCGTCACTTCACTCTTATAATTGCGAGAGAGAACGAACGTTGTTTTTCTATAACGATTATGACTACATAAATAATTTATTTTAATTACGTTAATTACCGACATGTAGCCAGCACGTGTTTACAATACTGACTCTTAAATATTATTCCACTTGGTAAATTAGCTTGCTCCATAGAACCTTTGGTTTTTCGTTTCTTCTTTCCTTTTTCTTTTTTGTTTTTTGACACGGAGGTTAACTTGAATATATAATTTACAGTATTTTAATTTTTACAGAAGCAATTATATATAAAAAGTTTTTCTTGATAATGATCCTAAACTAGACCCGCAACGTTGAAAAAGTTATAGTTATTTGCGAAATTGCTTAGTTTAATCAATTTAAGTTATTTCCAAGATGTCGATCGAGATAAAGGAAACGATTAGAACAAGAAAGTAATACAGAGCCGAATTTTGTTATCCAAGCAATCAAGTTTAACGAATAAGATATTTTCCCTCGTGTTCGATGATCTTTCACAGAAACGAATAAATAAGAAAATATCTTATCGATCAAAGTTCGTCGAATAAAAAAAATCCAGTTTAATATCACCTTAAAATTTCGTTACCGTAAACTAGAAGGTTCAACAATGGAAAAGTCCTCAAGGTCTAAAGGTGAAGTACCAGTAAGTAAATAAAACGAAGAATGTTTTGAAAATGAAGATTCGAACCGCGGATCATAATTCACACGGCCAAACAATGGCTGTCGAAGGTCCCGGAGGAGCTGCGTAGGAGAGCACGAAGACCGAGATCACGTGTGCCTGAACGATGATGAAGATGATGGCCGGACTGCTTCGTGGCTTTCACGTTCCCTAGACCTTCGTCCTGGGATCGCGATACGGAAACGAATCAAGCAGAAATCGAAGCCATGGCGGCGGATAACGGGATCGAAGATTGCGGAACAATGCGAAAGAATTCCGAGAGGACTTCGGTGCACCGCGGGCCCCGCAGGAATTAATAGTTTAGGTTCGATGGTTGACTCCGTGGAATGTTATTGCCCGTTTACTGGTAAACTGTCTCTACAGATTGTGGGATCTGTGCCTCGGATAATCTTCCAATGCAAACAATCTCGCCGCTACATCTCGGAAACAGTACCGAGTTTTAATTTTTCAATTCTTTCATTCGTTTCCCCCTGAAAATAATTGGGTTGACTGGGAAGTAGTTTTGCTATTTTAAGGTGAAATAAAACTATAATCAATAAAATATTTTCTTATTTATTCTGTTCAGTGGAAAATCATCAAACAGAAGGGAAAATATTTTATTCATTAAAGGTCTACTTCACTTTAAAATACCGAAATTACTTTCTTGCCAATCTGAAATTATTTTAATTATTCAAGAATTTTTTTCATTAAGTTTTTTTATTAAGCCTGTGTTGGAGGTCCTAACCACTTGTTCAACGAATAAGATTCTCTTGTAAAATGTCTGCGGCTAGACAAAGTGTCTCGACTTCGAGACTTTCTTTTTTCGTGAATTTTTGCAAATATGTTTTCTCCGACAAGATCGATCGTCTTAAACGGAGTTCGTTTTGTTACATTGATTTTGTTCCACTTTCGAGGCGGTTTTACGCGAGTTTTATTTACGAACTGGAAAACCAGTGCCGTTGCGCGATCCACGAAGGAGAATTTCGTGATTGTACTCGGTGTCGTAAATTTCTGGAATAAGTGGGTAGCTTTATGGGTGTCGTAAACGTGTAGCAGTATAGCCCTGAATGTCGATCGCCAGCATGTTCTTCCTGTGGTTTCGAATTTCTCGGATGGGAACATTGTCACACATTGTGCACGGTGTAGCGGAAATCGAAGGGTGGAAGAATCCTGTTCGGTTTCGAAACTCATTTTTATAGTCTTGCTTCATTCAGAGAAGGACACCTGACTGCGTACAATTTTTATTGTTCGTTAATAGAATCAAGACATTCGCCAAAGAAAAGCCAATGATACCTGGCAAAAATTGACAGTTTCCCTCAAGTCGTTTCTCCAGATAAATAAATAATTGAAGAGTTAAATGAAATTGAGCTATTTCATTTTTGCTGAGGTTGACGAGCAAAGAGAACGGCTTCGTAATACTTGACAATTTCCCTCCAGTCGTTTCTCCAGATAAATAAATAATTGAAGGGTTAATTGAAATTGAACTATTTCATTCTTGCTGAGGTTGACGAGGAAAAAAAATATTACCCGAGCAAAGAACTTTAATGAATAAAATATTTTCTCTACTGTTCGATGATCTTTTACCAAACAGAATAAATAAGAAAATATTATATCGATTAAAGTTCGTTGTTTCAATAAAAAAATTTAGTTTTATTTCACCATAAAATAGCAAAACTACTTTCCAGTCAACCCAATTATTTTCAGGTGAGAACAAATGAAAGAATTGAAAAATTATTGATGAAAAAATTCAGTTTTACAAAGTAGCAGCCCCATGTAAATAGAAATTTGCAAAAATAAAAGTCCACGGGAAGGAGGATTTTTTCTGCATCGATAGTCGAATTGTTTCGCGCGATTTCGCCATAGGGAAAAATGGGGGAGGGGGCAGTCTCGCGAGAAACGGAAGAGGCGAGAGAATCGTATCCTTAGTGGTGGTTGCTCGTGTCTGCGCCGCCAACTCCCACGTTTGGCCAGGCGTGTTCGTATAATTGTAATCTATTGCTTCGCCAGTGTTCTCGAACCAGCCTACGCGCATTGATAAACTATGCGAAACCTAGCTCCGCGGATGCACTTCTCCGGGATCCGTCCTCCTCGAACCCCTTCCTCCTCTCCTTGCGTTCGGATCGCCTCTCACCTGTCCCCGTCCTTTTCTTTCGCTTCGCGCTCTCGCATCGACGCTTGCCGCGTCTGTGTGCACATGGATCCGAGAGCCTAACGAGCCTGAGCACGTGTGCGGCACTTCTCTTGTGCGCAGGGTGTGTTTCGAGCTGCCTCGAAGTCGATTAAAGGAAAATGAATCGGGTCTTAGGCGATCCCAGCACGCTGGAAGCCATTCGACGGACGCCGCCATTTTGGTACGACGCGCCTCACACAGAAATCCTCGTTTCTTCGTATGTACACATATTTCAATATTATTTTCATGTCTTTTGATACTTGATATTTTTTCATTCATAGATTTATTCAATAATATATTCTATATATAATAATAAATTCATAGATTTATTCAATTAGTTTTTGCCATTTTCAAGATAACTTTCAGTGTTATTGAATAAACATTAATTTTATCTTCAACTCTCACATGCATATGCACGTGCATATCCTTATGCATACATATTTCAATAATATTTTCATGTCTTTTGACATTTCATATTTTTAGGGAATTTCAAGAAATAATTGAATTTAATGTATTTCTAATATGAGGTCGCAAGTTAACAATTGCAAGCTGAAATTTATAAATTTATTCAATTAGTTTTTGCATTTTCGAGGTAACTTCCAGTGTTATTGAATAAACCTTAATTTTATCTTCGATTCTCACATGCATATGCACGTGCATATCCTTATGTATACATATTTCAATAATATTTTCATGTCTTTTGACATTTCATATTTTTAGGGAATTTCATATTTTTAGGGACATTATTTTCATGTCTTTTGATACTTGATATTTTTTCATTCATAGATTTATTCAATAATATATTCTATATACAATAATAAATTCATAGATTTATTCAATTAGTTTTTGCCATTTTCAAGATAACTTTCAGTGTTATTGAATAAACCTTAATTTTATCTTCGATTCTCATATGCATATGCACGTGCATATCCTTATGCATACATATTTCAATAATATTTTCATGTCTTTTGACATTTCATATTTTTAGGGAATTTCAAGAAATAATTGAATTTAATGTATCTCTAATATTAGGTCGCAAGTTAATAATTGCAAGCTGAAATTTATAAATTTATTCAATTAGTTTTTGCATTTTCGAGGTAACTTCCAGTGTTATTGAATAAACATTAATTTTATCTTCAACTCTCACATGCATATTCACGTGCATATCCTTATGCATACATATTTCAATAATATTTTCATGTCTTTTGATACTTCATATTTTTAGGTAATTTCAAGAAATAATTGAATTTAATGTATCTTTAATATGAGGTCGCAAGTTAACAATTGCAAGCTGAAATTTATAAATTTATTCAATTAGTTTTTGCATTTTCGAGGTAACTTCCAGTGTTATTGAATAAACATTAATTTTATCTTCAACTCTCACATGCATATGCACGTGCATATCCTTGTGTATACATATTTCAATAATATTTTCATGTCTTTTGATACTTCATATTTTTAGGGAATTTCAAGAAATAATTGAGTTTAATGTATCTCTAATTAATTCGAATTCGATCATTTTTATACAGATAACGTAGTTATTATACCTTATATAGGAAAATGTTCTAAATATATATAGATTATATACGTATATGTCTACATATATACATATATACATGTATACATGTATTTATATATATATACACATATATTTATATATATACATATATACATGTATTTATATATATACATATCTAAATTGATTTTAGAGAATAATTCGAAATGTTGAACGAAAAATACTTGTATCGAGAGTTTGTTTAAAAAGTGAGAAAAGATAGTGCTGATTTTCTACCCGTTCTACCGTCGTACATGTAATGATTTATTTTGATTGGTCGTGTATCGGTTGAATCGGGATCGGTGTCTTTGAAGTACAGCGTTCCTTCTCCGATCATCATAATCACTCGTAGCCCGGTATCATGTTCTCGGATCACGCTCCGTATGTAGGAAGCGCACGACGAGAGAGACCTGGCTCATTCAAATTAGAAAACCAATATCTCGTTAAAGACCACCGATCTATTTCGAAGCGGAGTAGATTCGATGGAAAGCGGTGTGGTTGTGTTCGCGTAGGATGCACGTGCGCGCTCGATGGGTGGCGACGATGTTGATTAACAATGTGCACGATGCACTCTGTTGCTTCACGCATAAATTACGTCCCACGTGGAATTCGCGATTCATCATGAATACAAGTTGAACGGACTAGTTCCGTGACACCGATATCAAGTTCCGGCGATATCTCATCTTCTCACGCATTTTTCCTCGGTGAATATTTTCATTCGAAAGAATTTCTAAAGTTTACCTTCGAGTACACAGTAAAGATTTGTTATTTCCATTGCCGGCTCAAGTGGTGAAAATTTTCGGGCCCTCAAACTCTGGTTAGAAATTGAAGTTGCAAGAAAACTTTTCTAAGCTGATTAACAAAAAATAAAGGAAATGGAAAATTTCATACCGTTAAATATTAAATGGATTTATTTAAAAATATTTAACCCTTTGCACTCGGAGCTATTTTACCTCGAAAATCAAACGTTTCTTCTGACACAGAATATTCCCATTCTCTATGATTTTTTAAAATTTGGTAGATATGAAATTCATATAATATCTCCTACAATACTTAAATGTTTGGTAATTGGTTAGATACCGACCTATCTAATAATTTAAACAATATTTTAAATAATAGTACAGCAATTTTGAGTGGTCCCTCGAGTGCTAAGGGTTAAATTTCTTTAACATTTGGGGCCCTATGGTATCCTAGGGCCCCACGCGGTTAGGTTAGTTCTTCATCGTTGTGTAGCAATTTCGTATTAATTGGTGGAATTGCAAGTATAAAATGATATTCAAGGTTCTGTTCCATGCTAAACAAAACTGTTGGCAGAACATTAACATTAACCCTTAGCACACGAGTGGTGCCTTTGAGACGACACTAAAAATTCCTGTACTATTATTCACAATATTATTTACGTTATTAGATATGTCCACAAATTTAAACAATACCAAATTTAAACAATCATAGAGAATGGAAATATTCTAGTTCAGAAGAAACATTTGGTTTTAGAGTTAAAATAGCTCCAAGTGCAAAGGGTTAATATTATGATATTAAAAACAAAATTTAATAGACATTAAAAAGTTAATATCTATACAGGGTGTCTCAAAAACGTACTTCCTCGACAGGGATGAGTCGCGTTCGGTTTAAAGCAATTTTCTTCTTTCGGATAATGTCCTCCGCGGCTTCGTTAAATAATTATTAAAAAAAATGGCCAATGCCACACTCGCGTACAGCCGCGCTCTGATTGGTCCGATTGCTTTGAAAGAGTCGCGGAGAAAATTTCCGCAGAGGAAATAATTCCTTGAAAAGTCCATCAGAAAAGTATGGTCGGTGTTGAAACGTGTGTACCAACGGCTCAAATAAATAGCACGTATCGCGGTTTGTTCGATCTTGAGATTCCTATCGCGGCGTTTAACGGAGCAACACGAATTCCATCGGATAAAGCTGCGAGAACATGATTCGTATTTCGCATTATCTCGCTGGCGTGGCCGAGAGAGCAGACAATCCGAAGCCGATTTTCGAAAATGATAATTCCCGGCGGGGATCGGGCTAATTGCCACAATTACAGCGCAACACGGCGCAGATAACCGGATATTTATTTACCGCATCGCGGCGATTTTTTTCACTAACGACCTCGCTCGCGTTCGAGACGATAACGAGAGAAAGGCTGGAGATCCCCTTGCGGTGTCCCCTCGTTTCCTCGGCTATGGACCCTGACGAGGCCCTCTTTTTCATTCGATTCGGTGAATAACACAGCGGCGACCGCAACCCGTTCGCCGATTCCCGGGCGCGACTCGTCATTACGTAGCCCGAGCGCGTATTAACGTCATCAAACCGACCGAAAGGGACGACGGACAAGCAAGGTGAATTCTGCTTGCTCAGGTAGCAACCCCGGTGATCCGCGACCGTTAATCGCGAAAATCATCCGGCCACAGGTGCACCGTGTACCTCTCTCACCTTGCTCTTCTTCCGCGCTGCGCTCAACCTTTGACCTGCGGCCACCGAACCCCCTCCTCCTGCCCAGTCCCCTTGATCACTCCAAACACTCGTCTTATTATACTCGCCGGTATTACAGCATGCTTTCCTAGATTGGCACGTACCGCGTTTAGTTGGAACACCCGTTCACAGGCCAAATCGATTAACTCCACTTTTCAATTATTTAATAAT
>CM052338.1:18442823-18458507 GCA_028455595.1 Lasioglossum vierecki | reverse complement strand
CTTGTGCGCACGTTATTGGTCTTTTATTTAAGAATCATTATTTCATCAATAATTTTAGAATTGATTTCGAATGCAGTTATTTTTATGTATCCTTTTTCATTGAAAATTTAATATTTCGGGACCATTCAACATTCGTGAAATGGATTTACAATGTAAACATCCGGGAAGGAACCATCTCTCTATTTTTCATATGTAAGAACTTGTTTAGGCTGGCCAGTGAACGAGTCCCATCCGTCACGCTCCGAGGTGAAACGCTATGGAAATGTTCACCTCGGTCGTGCGATCAATAATTTTCAAATTGATTTTGAATTCCGTTATTTTTCTGTATTCTGTTTCATTGAAAGATGCAGTCTACCTGGTGCAAAAAGGAATTGCCTCCTAGTAATGAATACGATGGTTTCGCAGTAGATAGCATTGCGCGTTTAATATACTCGATGCAATAAAGAGGCCGTTCCTAGAAGTACGTTTATCTTGTAACTTCACTGTATCATTATAATATTATTACTTCTATGGAAATTGCTGTAACAGGAACGGCTAGAACGATTACAACAGTAACCTGTCACCTTATTACAGTAGCCTCTTCAACGATAAAAAGGTGACGACATAGAATAGCTTATCCAGCAAAATGGATAAGTGTTGTGCGTTACGAGTAAATGTTTTTTGTTCAATTAATTGAACTTTCACGACGCGCGTGAGATCGGGACAAGATGAAAGGATATTTTTCTATTGTTCACGGAATCTAGATTTCCAAATGAGTAAATCGATACCGATTCCGATTGCCACGATAAGTAGTTTCACGATAATCCACGACTTTCTCGACAATCCTCGATCGTAAATAGTTCTTTTGCAAGCGGCGTCTCCGTCGAAGGATAAACTTTACCACGGCTCTAACATTTCGACGCGGCGCCGTTCACACATAGGTATACCATAACTGTAGACGAGCTATTCGATAAAGAGGGCATACTCCACTTCCCTGCCGCGGAAAATGTGATTGCGTGTACCATTGCCTGTTCCATACAGTTATCAATGAGTTACGAACGACACCTTGCTCATGCTCAGTTGCATATTTTCTATTAAACAAATGTGTTCGTCAAGTGCTACTCAATTGTTACTATTTCTCTTAACCCCTTTTTATTAGGTTCCAATTAAATTCTGCTATGTAATCAATGTTGAAGCATGAAATTAATTTAACTCTTTTTTTTATCAGGTCTTTTCGGAGTTTTATTGATCAGGTCTGATTCAGGTTTTTTTATCTCTACACTTTTGATTGATTATAGTATTTTAGTTTGAAGGTTGTGTTTAAATTCAATTTAACTCGAAGCATGAAATTAATTTAACCCTTCGCTGCATGATGTTTTTAATTGGGATGAAAAAATTGGTAGAAGGTCGGTTTTCGTTTAAGGGAAAAATATTTGAGAAAATTGAAACAACATTTTCAAAAGATAAACATGATTTCGAATAGTAACAAAATACATTCTTATACTATGCAGCGAAGGGTTAAATTAATTATTAAAAACAAAGACGCCAATGTACCACTGTGACTTTAACAATTAATTACTAAAAATTAGTTACTAAAATTAATTACTAAACCTGAATGCAACGTTAAAAACAATTCTAATTTTCTTTAATGCAATTTATAAAAACCCGTGGTTAGCTCATAGCAAATAATTTTCAGCGGATGAAGTTCCTCTTATTTCATAATAAGAATTCAGCATTTGCCGATTGGCTCTCTATAAGAAATCGATCACGTCACGATTTTTTCTTGCAACCTGTATATCGAGCCTTTCGATCGATCGCGTCGACGAGGATGAAATGTTTTAGAGAGGCTCTCTGATCGATGCCAATACCACCGTAATCGTCGTAGGTTAGACACGAGCAACCGACGGAGAAAGACGCTGTGGAACTAACGGAGAAGAAGTTCCGCAGGATCAGCGTTATCTCCGAGTGGAATACTCCTTATCCTCTCATAATGAAGAAGGATGGGCGTGTTTTTCTCAGCAGGATTTATGGTACCGTGCTCGTTGCGAAATCTATGCGTCCTCGTCCTTTCGTCCGTTTCACGATTTATCCCCGCGACTCGATCGCCTTGCTAATGCCGTGTAACGGTGCTTTCGATATGATTTTTCTCTTTGTTCGTAAGACTTGTTTCAATCGAAATTCATAGTTCTACACGTCAACGACATAGTGGCTTTGGTAACAATTTCTTGTACGTGCGGAATTCATTAAGAAAATATGTGGTTGTCGTAATTGTTTTTTCTAAACAATAAATAAAATAATACATTGATAAATTCAATAAATAAAATAATGCATTGAAAAATTCAATAAATAAAATAGATTCGTGTACACGTTAATTTTTGTACGTGATGGGTTTATTAATGACGTGCTCGTCGTAATTGTTTTTTGTATGCTCTATGGATTAATTAATAAATAAAATAATACATTGATAAATTCAATAAATAAAATAGATTCGTGTACACGTTAATTTTTGTACGTGATGGGTTTATTAAGGACGTGCTTGTCGTAATTATTTTGTATGCTCTATGGATTAATTAATAAATAAAATAATACATTGATAAATTCAATAAATAAAATAATACATTGATAAATTCAATAAATGAAAATACATTTATAAATTCAATAATTAACGACATATTTAGTCAATGTGGCTTTCGTACTTTTTTATATGATTCATTATAATTAAAAGCACGGTTCTCAAATATTATTCTAATGAAACAAAAATTAAAAGATGATATATACGATACACAAGTCTTAAAAGCGAAATTCTTTCCGTTAATCAATCAAAGTAATTTCTAATAATATTTCCGCAGGCATTGCCACATCGCGCGCTACAACTTCCTTTCAGCCGCCATAATGCCGCGCGAGTTCGGAGAACGTAGAAAACACTTTTCTCTCGGTTAGACGTCGTAGAACATTTAACGCGAGGCCGGGAACTCATTACTTTCTTCGTTCACAGTATCGTGCCGTTCTGGTTTGTATCTACTAACCGGATATTGATCGTAAACTAACGAAACGGCGTGGTTTCTTGTGAGAATTAACGGCTTTCTTCTCGAGAACTTGCAAAACGATTACCTTCGGGGTCGCACAATGGAGCCAATCAAATCGGAAAGAAGTGCCCATCACGAAACCTTCTCGCAAATCTTCATTCGTTTATACAAATTCCAGTCTGCTTCGTTCATAAGAAAAGTGACACCAATCAAGCATAATAATGAATATAGAAATTGTATCCAATAATTATTATTAATTATTTCAATTTTTTCAAATGTTTTTCCCTCAAACGAAACGGAAAAACCGACCTTCTTTCAACTTTTTCATCCCAATTTAAAAAATCATGCAGCGAAGTGTTAAATTAATTTCACGTTTCAACATTGATTACATAGCAGAATTTAATTGGAACCTAATAAAAAGGGGTTAAGAGAAATAGTAATAAATAATAAATATCAATAATAATTATTAATTATTAATTAATTATTTTTTATATTTCTTATTTAACGTTTAACAAAGAAAAATAATAATAATTTCATTTTATTTGTCTTCATTTATTTTTAACAAATTTCTTTGATTCACATATTTTGTTTTAAATAAAATATCTTCCTGAATAAATTTCTTAAATGTTCATTCACTGGTGCAGTTGCCCTACGAGTCGAAATAAGGAGCCGAGTTTACCCTAGCTAATAAAATACAAGAAGTCTGTGTGCAACACTCGGCGCAGTTGCTCGAACAAGTGGAGCAAACGTGGATGCAAATGCGGCGATCTACCGGTGCCGCGATACCTGAGAACGGAGCCGTTTCTCTCCGCATCGGCGGGCGAGGGTTCCCCCATCTCCGTTGTTCGAAAGAGAGCGCGTGATGGTGGGTGTGGTCGCGAAGATATCGGGCCCCGCGCGAAATGCACTCCTGCATCCTGGCTCTCCTGCGCTTCGTGACCTCTATAAGACGGCCGGAGGCGCGCGCGCTACACAGCGCTGCGCCACGCTTAGACGGGCCCCTCTTCTTTCTCCTCTCGCTAGGCCTAACGGTTCGCCAGTACATCTTTTCTCCGCTCCATCTGGAATCTCGATTGACCGCGTGTGGCCGCCGTTCGCCGCTCGACTGTCCCCTCGGCTGTCCTCTCGGACTGATCTCGGGGCCCGTCCGACTGTCCCCGTCTAATGGCGACGCCAGGGCAACGAACCATTTTCGTTCGATCCACCCGAGTATCGGTCCCAGACTTTTCTGGGAACTCGTTGCCATGCTCAATTTATTTCGTCCAGAGTATCATTGCGGAAATTAAACCACTTGGCCGACTTCTCACGGGGCCTCTTTGGGCCTCAGATCATTTTTCGAAATGTATCATTACGAACTAGAAGTTCTATGGTAATAGTACCAGTAGATGTCTCGTTAATGTTTTTGTTCGCATTCGATGCATTTTAAAAAATGTGCGAACACCACGAACACGTAAATATTTATAAACAATATTTTTTTATAAGTCTTACCCATTTCTATACTTCGTATAATCTTCTTAATATGTTATACAAAATATAAAAACGATTTTATAAAATATTCCTAACTAAATTACATCTAAATATTAAGGATATTTAGAATAGAAAAGAAAATAATTAAATATAATGATATAATTCATATCAATATATGATAATGATATCATTAATAATGATCGTTATTATATATCATTGATATATAATATATATTTGATAATGACACTGATTAAAATATATCATTGATAATGATATTATTAATAATGATCAATATTAATGATCATTATCATATATTGGTATGAATTAAATCATTATATTTAATTATTTTCTTTTCTATTTTAAATATCCTTAATATTTAGATGCAATTTAGTTAGGAATATTTTATAGAATCGCTTGATAATAATTCGTGAACAACTTAGAAACGAATTACAACCTTGAAGACTAACATTGAAGAATTGCTTCTGGAAACAGAATACAGACAAATTGCTCGATTGTTTCAGGACTGAAAGTACAGAATGTCCTCTAAATAATAACGTTCTATTGGATTATTCTTAATTTGTTTCTGTGAAATAGAATGAATTCCTGCTGAACGTCAATTAAGGGGCGAAACGAAAGACGCAATGATTCGGTATGCGGTCCCAATGATGTATTATGTACGAATCTCAGAAATTTCAAGAGAAATGAGTCCATCAATCTGTCTGCTAATAAGATCTCGTTTCGGTTTCGTCGTAATGATGTAAGACTGATTGTGTACCTCCTTTAGGAGGAGAGAACCTTGTTAAGAACTCCGGGCTAACTATGATACCTTGATTAACTGTATCTGGGAGCGTATTATCTGTTTTCTGATTGAGTTCTGATGCGTGCTGTTCACGTGGAGAAAACGTTGCTTTTATTGGTAACGGGTACACGCCGCAGGACTCTGTGCAATTTAGGTCTCGCGAATTTCCAAAAAGCTGTGAGTAAAACTCCTCTTTCGCTAAACGAGTCGCCAAAAACTTTATTATCCAAAGAAATATATTCGGTAGACGTACCGTTAAATAATTATCATTAAATATATGATTGTTTTGAAAAGCAAAAAAGAACAGTAACGAAAGAAAATATATTACTGAGCTACTATAATAAAAATATAATAAAATATAAAAATATATAATAAAAATGTACTATAATATAAATTAAAGCAATTTTGCTAGTTCGATTAAACTATCTACGTTTCGATCCTAACATGGATCCTTTTCAAGAAAGAAGAAGAACTAAGTCTGTAAATTTCAATAGAGATTTCAGTATTAATGTACCGAGCAACGGATTTAAATACAGTAATAAATTACCAAGCTGCTTTATGAAAAAATTAAAGACAAAATAAGATGTATAATGACAACAATAGTAATTCAGGTGTTATGCAATTAACAAAATCAAGGATAGAGCAAAATTATTTAGGAAAGTGATACATCGTTATCGTCTAGAAAAACGAAAAGGAAAGTAGCACAGCTCCCTTTTTAAGAATATTCCTACCACCTAATCCCGGCGATTAATTTATCACACGGTTTCCAAATGGCCGGGGCGGCTTCGTAATTATCTTACCGCGAGATCGGAGATAATGCGCGCCACGGTTTTATAAATAGCTAGGGATATTATTTTAAGTCGTTCGGCGAGTGTACCGCGGCCACGTGCAACGGAACGACCCATGTTACAAAATACTAGCAATTACGCCATACACGGCGAGCGATCGTATTTTCCGTCGTAAATCCAGTCTCGGGGTAACATCTAATGGCACTTAAGGTTCGCCGGTGCAACAGCTGCAAATCTGAATCGATTCTGACCTAAACGGTTGAAATAAGGAGTTCAGACAGCCCTACCCTTCTCGAGGCATAAGCTAACCCAGACACCTAACCCTGCTTCGGTATTATTAAAAGAAAATGCTTGCGTCGCGTAGACAGAGCTAACAATTCAACAGGATCCAGGCGTCTCTGATAAAAGACCTTACTTATAATTAGAACTTTTGTTCGAATCTCGTTTTGTTAATCTACTTTTCTATTTCGAATAAGAAACCTACAGGCCGAATGTAATTGGAACGAATGTACCCTAACGAATTTAATTATTTCCTACAATAAAACATTATTACAAAATTCTCATCCCTAATCCATTCGTGATAAAGAAATATATATTTTACCAATCAATTCAAAAGGATGATACTTTTCTCTGTCGAATAAAAAACTTATAGGCGGAATGTAATTGGAACGAATGTACCCTAACGAATTTAATTATTTCCTACAATAAGACATTATTACAAAATTCTCATCCCTAATCCATTCGCGATAAAGAAATATATATTTTACCAATTAAATTTCAAGTAAGAAACGAAAAGGTTCTATAAATTCTTTCACGAGACTGTCGTCCAAGTAGATTGGGCATTTTTGAGAAACGAGGGTGATTACCCTAGTAGCACAAAATATTGTATACACATTCACATAATACAAAACGCGATTCAAACTTTTTTTAACATTCAAATGTACATACAATATTTATTTTATATTAAGTAACAATTTTTTTAAATAGGCAGAAAATATCTGTTTCATGTTAGGAGAAAAATTTTTTTTCTACCTTTTTCTTCTTTTTAATCTAACGTTATGTAAATATTGAATTTATATTTGTCAAATATTGATTTCACATTCTTTGTACTATTTACTTTATATTTTTAAAATATCTAGTTTATATTCTCTGAATATTTAGCTTATATTTTCTAAACATTCATCTCACAAACAATATTCATCTCACATAAAAAAAGTGTGGCTTAAAAACTATTTTTCCAATATTTGAAAACGATTTTTATCCAATATTTTTGTGCTACTAGTGTTAGGTTCGTCGATTCAAAGTAGCGTCAGCTGGATGAAAACCGAAGTGAGCGCAAAGGTCTTCAAAGGACGTGGCTCGTCCTGAAGAGGGTCGTTGAGCGACGCTGGTCTTTCATGCGAGTCGAACGACGAGGAGCAGCGTGAATCGGCAGATAGCAGGTGTCCCCGTTTGGCATCGAGTGTGTACACGGAAAGCACGGTAAACGGGGAACAGGCGGAACAGCGATAGAACGACGGCGACAAAGGACGAACGAGAGAAAGGTAGACAGTCGAAGGATGACGAATGGAAAATAGAGAAGAGCGAGGCGCAGCCTAATCCAATTAAATCGGAATCCCGAATTTAATCAACACACCGTGGCACGCTGCTTCGAGACGGGGCCCAGGATGTTCTTTAACCGGGCCTGGTCCCACTATAATTGGCTACCCCCGCAGCCGATCTTATCGACAAATCAAACACGAATCATCCTGTGACAGCCCCGCCGGCTTACCGTTAGCTCCCTTTCCCGATCGAATCGACCCACCGTTTCATTTCATCCAGATCGGACCCTCGAATCGTCACAGGACCTCGTTACCTTTTTTTCACCTGTTGCGTAACTCGCTATACTAAGTTTTTGGTTCCATTGTCTTTTTTAGACAAATTTATCACCGTTTTGGTGGTCTAATTTTAACAACTGTGAGAAGAATCTGTCCCTTTCTTATTTAAATTGAATATCTTGGTAAAGCTGAGAAATTGACGTTAATCAGAAAAATGAGTAGTAAAAAATAAAATAATAAATAAAAAAATAATGCAATTTAAAGCTTGAAAAAAGTTGAAAGCTTTTAAGGATGTTCTGGAGGTACAATGAGAGACAAAAGTACAAGAAGTTCGAGATCCATCGATATATTGGCAATGAAAGCCATTCATTCATTAATTTAAAAAGTTTAATCGATTCCGGTCCCCGACGATCTGTAATTAACCTTCGTCCGAGTATTCAATATCGAAGGCTGGTCAATCACTTCGTATAAACACCACCGGAATGGTTTGGATTATGGTTAGAACGCAAGTGTAAACGTGGAAGTGTTAGCCGTTGAAAGTAGCCACGAGGCAAGAGGTCTGCCGTGCATAATTGCCCGATGCGTCGACTCGGTCCAGCTCTCGATTATGAAGTCGGATCGGGGGCAAAAGGTGGTTAAAGTTGATTTACTCGCGCCGCGGCTGCGTTCTGACACGCTTCTCTGCATCATAATTCCAGCCGGCGAAACGGGAACGGGGCAAACAACGACGCCCCAAACTTTTCCAATTCAAACAACGCGAGAACCAACGAGGACGTGCGTATTCAACCCTTGGGCAACGGACGATTTCTATCTATATAATTTAATATATATATATATTTTATATATATATTTTATATATATATATTTTATATATATTAAAATATAATATTTTTTATATATTTTCAGCCCCATTGTACTATCTTTAGAAACATCAAAAATATTCAAGGTGCAAACGTTTGGTTAGATAGAAATTAAAAAATAAAATATATATAAAATATTATATATATATATATATTTTAATGGGGCTGACACGATTCTAAAAAAAATGTTGTTTTTATTAAGGGCTCTTGACTTTTTAAAAACGTAACCACCGTTTTTAAAACATCTACAATAATATAGTACATTTTATTAGGAATTCAGTGACTTTAATTACTCCAAGGTCATTCAAGGTCACAAACAAAGAATTAATGTTAAATTTTGATAAATTTAATTAATGTCAAAGTTTGGTCGAACGCAACTTTCGTTCGGTACGATTAAGCGAAAGAAATCAAGAGTAGACATTTTTCTATAATAAGTCTGGTATTTGTGACATTATGACTCGATCCAACCATGTGCTGGCTGATACTTAGAAAATAGGTGGAGGCATGTTAGAGCACTTATCTATTTCAGCAGCTCGCGCCTCTGATCGCTCGAAACGTTCAAATAATTACGGACGACAGTTTACATTGCGAATTAAGAGTTATGCAACAAGCGCCACTGTAAAAAGAGGCACTTATTGGAAAAGGAGAACGTGGAACGTCCAGCCTTGCCTTTCGTTCTTTTCCTCGGTTATGAAGACATTCGTCGGACGGTGCTCCAGTTTTTCTCGTCATCGAAATTACCACGGTGGTCGATAGAAAAAGGCAACGAAGAAGGGGACTCCCTTTACGCGTTAAATGGCTCGGCCGGGGATTTCAACGGTCGCACAATACCGACGATTGTCAACGGCCGTCGTTGCGTAAAAACGCTACGCTCGACGACCTTCGGCGCCGCTTTTCTATTAAAACGTCTCGTTTCAATGAGTTTCCTTTCGAATTGTTCTTTTAATTCCCGTTACCAAAAATGGCCATATCGTTCCGACGACGAAGATTATAAATTATCAGTGAAATAATTGGCCATATTCTACATATTCTCTTTACAACGACATTCGTTTAATCTTTACACCGTTTTGAATCTCATTCCTTTAGAAAATTATTACTTTTTCCTTTAAAAATTATATAGAAAAGGTCTGTGTACTCCGATTTTCATGAAATTTTAATATGTCATGCAGCAGCACATTCTGAACAACTTTTTCCTTTTCCAATATAGGGTGGTCGCTTTTAGTTTCTCAGATATTTGCAAAAAACTATCGCGAACACTGTATTGAATTTTTCGTATTCCTGCTCGTAGTATCAGCAATAGTCTTTTGCAAATATCTCGAAAACGAAAAGCGACCGCCCTATATTGTAACAGGAAAAAGTTGTTAAAAATCTCAAAATCTATAACATATTAAAATTTCAAGAAAATCGGAGTACGCAAACCTTGTCTATATAATTACAAAAATTAATTATTGATGTTTGAGCCTCGCTTATATCTTCGTAACGTAAATTGAAGATGGCGTGCAAAGTAATTGAGAGGGACATCTTCGCAACGTAGAAAATTGTTAAAAGAATTGTAGTGAATGGACTAAGCGGGTTAGCAGCGAAGGTTGAAGGATTCGAGAGGCTGAGACTCGGGGATTTTTACGAGTTGGTTAATTGGGTTCTGTTCAGCAATATTTCACGGTCGATACATCGATAGACGGCGAGTCAGCGAATTCCTCGTGCATCTCTCTGCGTGGCTCGTTCACCTCAACGTCAGGTTGACAGAATGGGAATGACGCCTCTATCGGATGCAACGACCGCTGCGCGCGCTGGGCGTATACCCTCGGGTCAACGCGATGTTAACGATGCTGCCTACGTTACTCGCAGCCCAACATGCCGACGGCTGACAGACGGACTGCGAGATAAACGGTACACGCGAGCGGGAAATTGTTCGATTTCAATGTGGCCGGAGCTGTAATTTCATCGGAGAAAGAACGACCCTTCCGCGAACCAATCTATGACGACTAGAGTTATTGTGCTCTTTACGGTCTAGTCATTAGCTTTCTCCGGCTTATCGAATTACAATTACGAAGCCGTCGGAACCGTTTCATTACTCTTTCGTTTGTTCTGCCTTTGCAATAATTCTCTGTGCTCCCACAACAAAATATTGCGGAGGAAGTGCACATATTTGGGATATTACAATTTCGATAAATTAATGTCTTCATATCTTGCAGAAATGAAAATAATAATGTTACCTAGTTGAGTAAAGCATGACCAATTTGAAAATTACGTTATGTAGTCGTTAACCCCTTGCCGTACCATTTTTTTGCAATTACAAAAGATATAAAAAAAAGTTATAAAAGATAATTTGTAGTCTTTGGCTGGCTATATTTATTTGAATGCTTAAATGTTGATTGTTAGACAACGGAGTTTTATGCAAAATAAAAATGTTTTGAATTATAACAAACTGGAGTGAAATAGAAATTTCGAATTTTCCAATTCTTTTAATGTTTTCACTGCTTTAAATTACACCTACTCGTTTCTGTTATAATTAATTAAATTATAATATTAATTAAATTATAATATCAATTATAATTAATTAAAGATCAGCTTTGCATTAATTCAAACTTGTTGGACGTCGATAAAATTCTTCGTGACGACTGTAACTCGTTAAAATACGGCAAGGGGTTAATTAAGTTAGAGGATGCTTCGACTCATGTTCGGTGCGTGGTTGTGGAGCATATATTTCCGAGTTTTCGTTACGTTACCTCGTCGCGGAACACGTGGTATGTGTACACTGTAATGGAGACTCACCTGAAACAGAGAGAAAAACAATGTAAGAATAACGTACAGAATTTTCAGTTTTCGAGTACGAGTTCGCTTAGGAAGCGTGACATTTCGCCGTTCTCGAACGGAGAACAGGAAGCTGTGTGAAATGAAAGAGAAACTTAAGCCGTCCTTGGCATTTAGTCGAGACGCTGTGCAATCGGTAAATAAACTTTGCATCTTAGCGTTTCGTGTTTAGAGTGCCGTCTTTCTAGAATATTTTTTCACGGTTTCTACGTTGATTCATCGAGCCGACGAAACGCGAGGTCAAAAATAATCCGAAGAATCGTATTCTTCATTTCCTTGATTTAGTATTATGGAAAAGTGAGAAGGAGAGCCACGGAACGTTTTTACAAAAATGTTTTAATATTATAATATTCATTTTATAATATTATAATTGTATAACAATGTTATAATATTCGTTTGGACAGGACCTATAAAATATCTAAATAAATATTTTTCTCAAAGCATAGCACTTCTTACCGTTGCAATGGGTTGATATATTCGACTGTAATGAAACAATTGATTTCGATCGGCGGATGGAATTAAGAAAAATAGTTATAATTCGTAATAATTAGGTTAACTAACACTTTCAAGGGAGTAAAGTATAGATTCAACTATATTAGGATAACTGCACCAGTAAATAATGATTCTTGGGCCGATCATTATTATTAATAATAAATATTAATAATTACTAGAATGTATTTTCTATATTTTTTATTTAACGTTTATTAAAGAAAAATGATAATAATTTCATTTTATTTGTCTTCATTTATTTTTGACAAATGAAGTATAGGGTGTCATTTGGCATATATGAGATTCCTTCAATACACATATTTTTTTAAAAATAAAATATCTTTCTGAACAATTTCTTAAACGTTCATTCACTGATGCAGTTACCCTATATGTAGTTTCGAAAATGTTTGTTCGATGGGAACAAGAAAATCAAAAAGAAAAGACTAACTAAAAACCCACGGTTTTACGAAGCAAACTTACTTGCCAAGTGAAAAATTATTTAAGAGTCTATTTAACCACAAATGTGACAAACAAAGACAAAAAAGTTTGCTTCGATCTCGGCGGAGCGGTCGCCAGTAGTTAGTAGCTCTAAATACGGACATAAACGGCGCGAGGGTTTCCCGACAGAGGGGTAGAATAGAACAAAGGCAGGAACGCCGGCGAATCCATGAAAAGAGGTTGGCGATACAGGAGATGCCGACCGGCTGCTAATCGTCGATTAGAAACCGCGGGGCTCGAGAGCGCCGGAAAGAATGTCGCTGCAAAGGAGAACACCGAAGAACCAGAGATAGATGGATCGATAAAGATGTTTATTGGTGTGGCTGTTTCGCGAGCAATCGATGCAACGCGTGCCACATAAATTCGTGTGCAACTCACGGTGCAGCAAACGAGCGCGGCGGAGATCCTCTGAACGGGGTTGCAACGACCACGCTCCAAACAGGGCACGCAGAATGAGCTCCCGATGCTTCATCGTGAAACGTGTCGGGCAGTCTGAATGTTCTCATCTGCCGTTCTACCCCTTTTTTATAAAAACGATCAATCCTCTTTTTTCGGTAGGCAACCGATTCTACGTTCCCTTATTCTTCTTTAATTAAATTATAGTCGCTCTTGGATCATCACCGGCCTGACAGAAGCGTCATAAATCGGAACAGAATTCATGGCGAGGAATATAAAAATTGTTGTCATTAATTATTTATCCTTAAACGAGCAAATATGATCGAAACCGTGTTTTATTTGGTACGATTTCAATCAGATAAGTGTCATGAATAATTAAAAAGTTTTATCACTTCTTCAAGTGATTAATACCCTAGTAGCACAAAAATGTTGGATAAATATCTTTTTGAAATATTGGAGAAATATTTTTAAGCCACACTTTTTCATACGTGTTAAGAAATGTGAATTAAATGTTTAGAACATATAAGCTAAATATTCAGAGAATATAAACTAGATATTTTAAAAATATAAATTCAATATTTAAATAACATTCAATTAAAAAGAAGAAGAAAAAGTTAGAAAAAAAATATTTTTCTCCTAACATGAAATAGATATTGTCTGCCTATTTAAAAAAAAATTGTTACTTAATATAAAGTAAATATTCTATGTACATTTGAATATGAAAAAAATTTTAAATCGCTTTTTAATGTTATATGAATGTGTATACAATATTTTGTGCTATTAGGGGAAGAATCACAGGGAACACCGAAGCGACATCATTTAGAAGATCATTCCCGGCGGATTGCCCCGGAGCCAGTAGAGCCCCGATGACTCGCAGCGATCCCCAACGTTCTCACGCCTCGTCCACGGAAACAATTTTCATCCAGAAAACCGAGTCGCTGGCGCGAGAGCCACGTGACAAAGAAAGCAAGTAAATTGCCGCGGAAGAGGATCTTTTTGCGTAACAGGTCATTAGAAGATGAGCCAAGAGACCGGTAACCTGATTGAGCGTAACAACTCCTCCCGCTTGATGAGCGATTCAGAACAGTGCCAACGATGATCAAGGGAGTCCTAATGAGGCCCGGTTCCGCGATCACAGCCAACGAGATCATCGTTTCGTTTTCCAGCCACGGGATCCCGTTTATCCCCCTCGGACTTAATGCCCGTTCGCCGGCGATTCAATCCGCGCGCATCCTCGTGATAGGGTCAAGGGAATTAAGCGTAAGCGAATTATCAGCCGCGGCCAGGTGGATCCAGATCGTTCACCCAGGACTAGGTTTACACGTATCGCCAATTCCGTCTTATGTCCACCAACCAATGTCATTGTGATCATCGGATAGCGGTACAGTAGATTCAGCTGGGAGAAGCGACGGGATCCATCCTGATCGATCTCCCACGCTACGGAAATAGATCTGGACGAAGGTGCCGCGAAATGGTAACTGATCCCAGGATCAGGTAACTACTGTTTCAGGATTTTTTTCAGGGAGGTAGACTCGTTTTTTTCTATTTTCTTTTTCTCAATTATGGAAAATTTAGCGTATTTTACATTATCAGTAGTGTAATTTGTATTATTTGGAAGCATACAACTAAGTGCCTAGCTATTTTCATAAAGTTGCGACAGCTACGTGTTGCCAAATAATGCAAATTACGCTCGACGAACGTAAAAATATTAATATTAAATGTTAAATATTCTCGGCGCTACGGTTCGATCGATTACTACTGAGAAATCAAAAAACAATTTTGCAGATTATCAATAGCTTTTCAATAGTTTGAATTTTAAAAAATCACCTCTCTATCTCGTTTCTATCGAATTTCTTTGATTTTCAAAGAAATTAAATAGCCAGAATGGCACAGGCCCGAAATTGGTAACGGGTCCTAGACCATAATCTCCCTATTTTTCCCATATTTTACAAAGCATCAGCTTGAATTAAAAAAAAATTCATCGCTCTATCTCGTTTCTTTGATTTTCAAAGAAATTAAATGGCCAGAATGGCACAGGCCCGAAATTGGTAACGGGTCCTAGACCCAGTACTTGAGGTGTCTATTCGATAATTTTGTTGCAGTGGGGGGTTACTCTGGAAAAAGCATCCATGTTCATGACTTGGCTGAATGTCGGAGATGGGAATGATGGCGGAACCGATCGATTTGTCTCGAAGGACACGGTTTTACACTGGACGCGTGTCGGTCGACGTTAATTTCGTCGGAATAGAGATGTCTCGCGGTGAAACGGCCTCTGGACAACTGGAACGGTGTGTGTGGAGAGTGGTAAATTCGTATTGCTTTTGTGAAAAGTAGCGGGAACGAGGCGAGCGTAACCTTGACTAATATCGAGTTGATGGGCTGTGTCTCCCGGAGGATGACGAATGGAAACGGATCAATACTTTTGATCGAACTGATCGTCTCTCGTCTGATAATCGTCGATAATGTGGTTTGCTTCCATCCAACTTTGGAAGGAGCCTTTATTTCACTTAACACTTATGTATTTCACTCTGCAAGCACTCTGTCAAATTCACAGCCCCCTATTTTTGGTCACGAATGCAGAAAATTCGTTGCTAAATTGTCTTAATAGTTTTAACTACTCGTTTCATAGGGAAGTTATTATAATCACAAAATGTTCGTATGTGTAAGATTTTAAATTTAGGCCGAATTTGGTCCATTAATTTTTTCCAAAGAATTTGATTCAACAATACAATTTATTGCTGTTTCAAATTC
>CM052338.1:18421371-18442723 GCA_028455595.1 Lasioglossum vierecki | reverse complement strand
CAGATTTTGTGCTCGTTGGCTCGCACAGTGAACTCTGTTTGCAGGCCGAGCAATTTTCTTGGTACAACTTATTCCCCGGGCCTTGATCTTGGGCTATTCTTGCAATTGTTATGGCTCGGGACGCGACTCGGATTCAAGGAGATCCCTGCGCGAGCAGAGACCATGTGTCGTTCTGCTGGTATCTCGCAACAATGGCCAGAATGTTTTCAGTGGACGGAGATCCTATCAGCGCGGAATAGCCGTCTATGCGCGGTGTGGCCCGGCTGTCGTGTGGTGGCTCATTAAAAGTCTGCACTCGTGGTCCCGTAAAGAGACGTCGCCGTCGCGTCGTCGGTTCGGCGGACCGTTTCGTTATCTATCGTGTTTTGCTCGTGTCAGAACGAACTTACGGCGTGCCGAGTCGACGTGTGCCTTTAACTTGCTTCGTCGCGCGAGCTTGTCACGCGATTACCCTTCGAGAATCGTCGACCTGTTTTCTACACCTAATGAAAAATTTTCACAATTTTTCTTACAGAGAAATTGGCATCTCGGAGTCACTACTTTACTTTCAGGGAAGTTTCCAAGATATTTCGCGAGCAATTGTCACCACAGTACAATTATTATTAATTAAATATCCCCACCTCTTCCATTATCATATAACGTTATGATATTTAACCTCACAAATCTTTCCAAAATATTGTAATTTAAAAGATACATGTAATATTATATGGTAGAAGTTGCTCAGCTGTTGGCGAAACTAATTTAACGAGAGATTAAAAGTAACTGCGTTGATTGCTCCATATTTTAATATGTAAAATATTCATTTTAACATACGCAGAATTAGGGTGTAGTTATTTCGAGATGCACCATCTCTATTAAATGTTTGCAACGCGAGCGCTCATTGCAATTTGATTACCATTAAACCCTGGATGTTTATGCATTTATAAAATGTCGTGACTGGTGGAATGCGGTATAATTAAGATTTTCAAGGTACAGGTAGCTACATAAATATTCTTATGAACGCAATAAAATCTTGATTCTATTTCAGACTCAATGAAGTTATAAATTCATTTGTATGTGTATACTAGAATATTTTGTGTCCCCACTCTACCTCCCCCTTCTACGACACTGTTCTCACGATGCGTATGCAAACTAAAAACTTGCTATTTAATTTCTTGCTGAACATGTTTAAATTCTTCAAACATTTTTGCCGTGTCACAAATCAGGCCTACCCATTTTTATCATAAAAATCCACAGTTGAGTTATCCCTAGACAATGGTTCTTTATGGAAAATAAAAATCTTCTGCATCGATTGCAAGAAATAGAAACCAAACCGAATGTTATTTCTTCCCTTAATGATTTTAATAGAGAAGAGATCATTGAATTTCATCTGTTCAATTTTGCTGTGAACGCATAAAGATTCGCTGTCCAGTTGTCACTAAGATTTAAAATTATTATAAAAAATGAATACGCGAAGATAGAATTGAACTGGCTCGACCCTTCGACCGATTCGGAATTTCGCACGAAGATCTACGGCATAGTTAACGCATGCTTCTACTGTTCGGCACCGAAAGGATCGGAATAACAGCAGGATTCTCAGGGGTCCGTTTTGATTCGGTTCGGCGGCACACTTGCCGGTTAACATCGCGATAAGCACAAGCTCTAACGAGTACAAGTCTCGATACAGTTAGCGGCCGCGTAATCTTCGATCCCGAACGGAGGCAAATTAAGATCGTCCCGAGATCGCGTTCCACCTTAATGCCCGGTAAACAGCGTAACCTCTGCGCGAGACCATTGCCGGAGATTCTTTGCATCTCGCATTGCGAGGAATCGTTACCGAGAACATTTCTCCGGCCATATTTTCCGCAAGCTCGAAAGTATGCGAACACAATGTTAAATGAAATCGCAGAACTCTCCGATCGGACAGCTCCGGCTGGGAACGCTTTAGCGAGAGAAGTAATAATAAAAACTTATTTTATGTCATTCTGAAAGATTTCTCAGGAAATTTCTTCAATTCTTTTCTTAACTGTTCCAGATCCACGTTACTTTTTTATGCTCAACAAAAAAAGAACTTGCTTTATGCCAGTGTTAAATATTTCTGCATCTCGCAGAATTTCGTCAATTTTTTCCTCAACCGTTACCAGACCCACGTTAAACGAAACTGCATGGAAAGTACAAAGTGGTAAAAGGAATTTTGCTTTATGCCAATGTTTAACATTTTCACGTTCCACAGAATTTCTTCAATTATTTTCTTAACCATTGCAGAGCCATATTCTCTTAAATATAATATATATTATTTTATATTCTCTTTTAAGACTCGTTTACAAACTGGTAAGGAGAACTTGCTAAATATTTCTACACATTCCACAGAATTTCTTTAATTTATTTTTAAATTGTTCCTGAGTATGTCTTTCGGTTATGTGCTCTCTGATTCGGTTGTCTCTTTGTCATTTTATTTTTCGGCACATCAAAGGCGAATGTTGTTACCGTGAGAAAGTAGCGCAATATCGAATTTTTCAGGGTACCGACTCGAAGATGGAAATCATAGGGCGTCGACGATTGATGGATGCTACCGCGAGCAAGATAAAAAGCAAAAACGCGCGGCGCGGGACCTTTTTGCGAGATCGACTGCCACGGGCAGGAAAGTGTTTGCACAAGTTTCGCGGCGAAGGCGCGTCGAAATCGTAATTGGTAAAAAGTTCGCGCGTCGAAATGCGATTTCACAAGTTTATCTCCGGCCGTTGATCATTCCTGATCGAGGAAGCGAGATCGGTCCGAGAGATGAATCGGCACCGGCTGTTCGTAGATTACGTCTCTCCTGTGACGCGAGGAATTTATGGAAAGACTAGCCAACGCTCCCAGAAAAATGATCTAGAAGCCAGTCGATCTTCCTTGCTTCTGTTCGCCGCGGAAAATGTTCTTTCAGGTTCTGTCTTTCGATCGACTATGTCTCCTAACGCTTTTAATTTAAGATTACCGAGTATTAATGTATTTCTTTCGATACGCATTTTCAAAAACGTCGGAAAATTTTTGATAGACACATTTTTGTAAACCTGGTTTGTTAACAAAATTTTGATTGCACAACCTGCATCGCAACAAATTGCTATAATTCAATTACTAAACATTTAAGTATTGTATAATTAATTAATTATCGATCGTAATTTATCTTTAGGATATTATTAATTTTCTTCAATTTCAATTTTTTTTCAAACTAGGACGAAACACCTTTTTTTCTTTTCCTCGTATTAAAACATTCTAATATCTAACGTGGTCCTTGAACGAGAAGATTCAAATCCAAATCCAGCGTTTAGTATTCCTACAAAAAAATGATCGATAATATCCTAAATTTAAGTATTGTATTTATATCAATTTCACATCAACCAAATTAAAAAAAAATCACGGAGAATGAAAATATTCTAGGTCAGAAGTAACGTTTCATTTTCGAGTTGAAATAGCTTCGAGTGTAAAAGAATAAAAATAAGATCTATATAAAAAATGTTTTTTAATACCGTATCTCGAAGTAGACTTTTCGCAGATTCCAGTTTCAATTTGCAGATCGGAAGTTCGGACGAACTACCGTTTGAAAATCTGGTCGAGGCGACGCGAGTTTCACAATAATCACTCGGGGTAATTCAATGCCGAGGTAAAACGCGGAGGCGACCAGGTGCGGCGGATAATGTGTAATGCGGCCAAGAACGATGCACTTCCGGCGCTTTAGGATGTAATCAGGTATCTTTAAGAACCCCTTAAATCAAGGCCAGGCAATCCTGTAGGCATCGCGGCGACCGACCGCGGCCATATAACGAAAAACTTATTAAAACTTCGTTTAACTTTTCGTATCAGTTTTAAATAATTTCGCATTCGTCACGGCGCGCTAAACGGCTGAGAAAAAGATCCTCACCGGAAGTTGTATCCTCCGGCACTTAAACGTTGGGAATACTACGGAATCGCGTTTCGGCGAACTGGCTCCTAATAATAATAATAATAATATATATTTAATTTGTTGCTGTTCTCGGCGCACATTTTCGATCAATTAAATTAATTAGCAATTTTGCAATTTAAACTTTTCCTTCCCTAACGTTTCGGTCCTGTTTTCGACACTTTCCAAAGGAATTTTGCGTTAAAAATACTGAAAAATCTATGTAATATAATAGGTGGATTAAAAATTGAAAAAATGATATTAGCGTTTACTTGCTATGTATAAACTTAATTGTGTAAATTGAACATTGAGAACTGATTTGAACACAACGCTGGTTGAAATCGTATTGGGGCTGAATAATAATGTATTAAATCTATTAAAAACAAAATTATATAGTGTTGTCACAATATAATTAATTAATAAAGCTCTATTTTTGAAAATTTAACCAGCGAATCTTATTTTCAAATCGGACACGAAATTAAGCAATCATCTGACAGCGATAACGTGGCTTTATAGCAATTTGAAGATGTTTAAAAGAAAATCCGAATTTTCTAAAGAATTCTTTCATCTAAAAAAACACACGCGAGCTGACACATTTTTCTTCCCGGGATCGATCGAGTAACACACATTCAAATGAAAAATCGCTGACAATGACATACCGGTCGCAGGGAGCGAATAATAGGCGGACACCTTAACGCTCGTTTCCGCGAAGTTCTATCTATATCAGGCTACCGGGAAAAGATAGGACAGGAATGTCTACCTGATCTTCGTCGCATCCAGCTCTCGAGCCCTCGAAAGCTTGAGCACCAGGATGCTCGTTAAGTCGCGAGAAAATTGTACGGGCGACACACGAGGTTTCGTAATGATGTTGCTCGCCCAAGGAAATTGATTTCGACCCTTATCTCATCCTCCCCTCTCCCTCGTTTTTCGACGATCAAATTAAGAATAAGGAACGACACCGACTGACTAGAAACAACATTTGTTTTATGTCGGAAGAGGGTGGGCGAAGTCATTTGAATATTAAAGTGAATATATTAAACGAAACTAAAAATATCCTTGGCTATATATATAATTATATATAAAATACAACATAATGTATATACTATATAATATACATAATGTATATATTATACAATATACATAATGTATATATTATATAATGTGCATAATGTATATACTATGTAATATACATAATGTATATATTATATAATATTCATAATGTATATATTATATAATATTCATAATGTATATAATATATAATATACATAATGTATATAATATATAATATACATGATGTGTATAATATATAATATACATAATGTATATACTATATAATATACATAATGTATATATTATATAATATTCATAATGTATATACTATATAATATACATACTGTATGTACTATATAATATACATAATATATATACTATATAATATATATAATGTATATACTATATAATATACATAATGTATATATTATATAATATACATAATGTATATATTATATAATATACATAATGTATATATTATATAATGTACATAATGTATATACTATATAATATACATAATGTATATATTATATAATATTCATAATGTATATAATATATAATATACATAATGTATATAATATATAATATATATAATGTATATAATATATAATATACATAATGTATATACTATATAATATACATGTATATATTATATAATATTCATAATGTGTATACTATATAATATACATACTGTATGTACTATATAATATACATAATATATATACTATATAATATACATAATGTATATACTATATAATATACATAATGTACATACTATATAGTATATATAATAGTTGACCTATCGTTGTTGTACTCGTAAAATCGATAAATTATAATTTATTTATTAGGTGCAACACAGTTAATCCGTAACTTGCCCAGTTAAGTGCAAGAAATATTATATATACATATATCATATATATTATTATAATATATTATATATATTATTATAATGTATATTACATATTATATAATATTATAGTATATAGTATTATAGTATACTATATATGTATAGTATAGAAATTCAATGGGTTGATTCTTTTCTGAATGAAAGATAATTTCAATGAAAAATCTATATAGCTGTGAAATATTATTCAAGGAAACTGTATATCCCGTAGAAATTTCAGTGCACCTTTGAGTCGTGACCAGTAGCCGAGACGATCCGCTTAGGTAATTGTGAAATTTCTGAAAACTAGTTTTGAGACGCGCCTCTTTTTCTCATCCCCACGGAACGACATCCTCGTTGTCCGTGATTAATGTCTCAACATTCTACGTACGGCCGGAAAGATAGCAAAACAAACGTGGTGGATTTTTACCGGTGCTAATTCGAGGAACAAAGAAGACTATAAACACACCGTCGGGGGTTGGCATGCGTAGCCAGACAGGAAAGAAAACGGCCTGGTGAAAATAATCGCGTCGCCAAAGTGAATCGTTCGCCGCGAAACGCGAATAAAACCGGAGGTCTGGAAAGCGGATCGGTAAAAAATCGACATCGAGGAGGGTTAGTCCATCGAGAAAACTGTTTGGCCGCAGATGAGGTCGTCGCGGCGAGCGAAGGATGAGAAGAGAGGAGAGAGAAGCCTGGTAAAAAAAGTAAAAAAGAATCGGAGCAGAAGAACGTCGAGGGAAGCGAAGGCTGCACGCGAGGAAGCGGTCGATAGAAGCGAGAACGATCTGCAAAGGAAATCGAATATTGTTTCTCCGCGGGACCGATCGAGCCTCGATCATGCTCCTCTCCGGGCGGCGTGAATCCTGCCTGATTTATGCTTCCAGGATATAAAGGGCTGATTTAGCTCGCGCCATTGTAAATGGAGCCTTGCTTCCGGTTTTCGCAAAACGAAACAACTTGGCCACGCACACGTGATCGTTATACCCGAGAGAGGCCCCGGGGAAATCGAATGATCGGCCGCCAAGTTTTTGCGAGCCGGAGACGACGGATGGGAAAGCAGACTGACACGTATTCGCACAATCGCGATAATGAATCCTAAGAGGAGCATTACGCCTGTTACGCCCGCGTTCATTGCCGCTCGTTTATTGAAGCGAGGCGCGACGACCACGAGGCGTCCTAAAATCGTTTCGTGCGCGGACGACAGCTTTCGGTTCTGATCAGGCGGACATCCTGAGCGTAAGGAGGGTTGGGAGCCAAGATTTATGCCATTAAACTGTTGCACTCCACTGGATCCCTAACTTGATCGGGACGCCACCATGGATTACGCCATTTCTCTACCTACGAAATTCTTCTAACACATCTACCACCAGTGTTCGACAAAAAATTTAATCCAAATAAAAATTTTTCTCTAACTGTATTTACAACGTCACTCGATTTGGCTAGATAATTATTATCTTCGATTTCTTCTTTTTAGAATTTCGATAGGTCGGTTATTCAAATTTTTGTGTCTTGCTCGTTTAATTTCGTTAGGAATACGCGAAACTTTCAATCGAAAAACTATGAATATTTTAATCTCGAATTGAAAGGTAAGTTTTTGTTAAAAAAACTACACCATTAAAATGGTGGATAATGTAGATAATGTTCTGCAATATTTTTGACTAAATTAATAAAAATAAACCGGTGGCGTTTCGAAGAATGGAGAAATAAAAATATTTCATGTGGATCATTGAGATCGACTTATTCAAATAAAATAAAAATACAAATTTTTTTTATCTGGCTCTCCCGTTCTCACAATCGAGATAGAAACATTTATAAAATTTCCACGGGAGATCGACTTACTTTTTCCAGCGAAATGTCACGTTCCTCGGTCTCTCGGTGGAAAGACTGCCAAAAGCGTTACATAAAAATTGGACTCACCTGAAACAGAAAATAAACAACGCCAAGTAAGTAAGCTATTTCGAAGCAAAAACGAAAGAGGTGAAAAAAACAAGTTAGGATTGACTCGGCCAATCATAAATAACGAACCGTGAAATTAAAAAGCGACGCGTAACGACTGTCCGCGAGCAGTCGGACGGCAGCGAGAGCTCGGAATTTATAAGCACGCCCTGAGTTGCCCCGAGTTACCCTCCATTTCTATTTTCCAATGAAATCTTCGTAAAGATCGCGGTGCTCCTGTTGTGGCTAAAAGTAGTTATCATTTTACCAAACGAAACTGCTCGTAAAAACGACGTAATTATCGTTGCCGACGGATTCGCGGCCAACTAGCCCGGATCTGTTAATCGGCCCCGCCGGAGTAACATCCTCAGATAACGTCGATTCGCGTTAAAAAAAATCCGGCCGGACCAGGCCGGAGAAGCCACCGTGCAGCCTTAATTAGTCGGTTTTAAACGGCCGAACTTGTCCACCGGCCTGGGCGAACATAATTTGTCTCTTTAAACATGCGAGAGGCGTCTTACTTTCGGTGGAACACGTATATCGAAACCTCCTTGGGACCCGTTACCGATACTTTTTATCCAGAAAAAAAACGCTGGAACTGTTGCGGCAGTAAAACTGTCTCCCGAGCGACACTGACTCACAGCCAACCTCTATATCAATTTATATTAAATCAGCTGCCTGACTTTCATGTATAAACTCTACGGATTTTATCCAGAATTTCTTAGGTGTATCCAAAAATTTTCATTCAATCATTCGAACAGACTGGACTGCGAATTTTATGCATTCATAGCAATAATTAATAGATGTAATTTAAAACAGTGAAATAATTGGAAAAATTTGAAGATACAGTTACATTATTTTCAACCTGTAAAATATATCAACAAGAGAAAATAAATTTTGGGCAAAAAAATGTTTAGCTAACACTGGTTCTAACCCACCGTCAAAATACAAAATAAATAAATTTTTTAAAATAGGTTAGAAACGTGGTATTTTTAAAAATTTATTTTTATTTAAATAATTATCTTCTCGCTTTTTAGTCTTGGGTTAATACTTGTATCACTCTCTATTAATACTTTATATACTCACTAAGTCACCGTAAATTTCACTTGACAAAGCGATGATGTACTACCGATCATCGCGCGGCGACATACTATCATATACTGAGCTCCGTCGCGCGTCGGGGCGAAGTGGGTCCGTGGAGTGGGGGCGAGTCAGAGTGCGCACGCATAGTAAAGTAGGGAGCGTTGTCGAGCGAAGTGGGGATCGCTGAACGCGATGAACAGGTAAATATTTCATTGTTATTTTCTCCAAAACGGATAGACTTTTTTTTTAATTTTTAATAATGCATTGTCATCCAGTTCTGAGCCATGTATCCAATTTCAAGTCTCTAGCTCATCAGGAAGTTAATTTAAAATCAATTGCAAAATTTCTCACCGAACAGACAAACAAACAAACAAGAGAGCTAATAAAAACATGGTACCATAGGAGACCTTATCTCCACGCAATTAAAATAATTTACATGACAAATAAATATTTATTCAGCTCCCGTATGCAAAGCTTGCATAAACATTTTCTTTCGCACGAAGATCCGTGAAATTGGCTTATTCGCAAGTAATGAAAAATACAGGGTTAAAATCAAAGCTAGCTAGAGCGGCTGGAGGACGAAAGAAATAGACTGATTGCAAATAATCTGCGCGGAACGCAACAAAACACGGCGCAAATGGCAGAGTAAACTGCAGCGCTGCGAGTTAAACGAACGAGAATAGAGAGCAACCGATTCCTCGAGGTGTAGCGAACGATGCTACTCTCGTGGAAGCGGGACGAAAGCCGTTCGTCGGTTCAGTCTCGAAACTCGCAGTTGTTCTTGGGGCCGGTCGCGATTTTCAACGGTCGAGGAGGCTGAATGCGTCGAACTCGGGACACCTATCGACTCTCGAATCTGCGTAGCGCTTGCATAAGGTCCCGGCGAAGGAAGTTTCTTGCGGGGCCGTTTCGCCGTGTCGAATCGCCACACAGTCGGAGAGAAACGGCAAAAAAACTGCGTCCCGAAAAATTGCCGGCTTTTACGCAAAGCCGTCTCCGCTAATAAGTTTTTTTCTCGGCCCTCGGAGTTTTCGAAAGCTTCCACCCGGAAGGTGTCGTCCCACGAAGAAGCAGCTTGTGTTCTCCTTCTCCTCCTCCCTTCGTCCGCCTGTTCCTGTCACGTAGTCCTCTTTCCCGGTGGAATAACGAACCGTCTTTCTTCTGCTAGCACGCATGCATGCATGCATGCCGGACGAATGCATGCAGGACTTACCAAATCGAGGAGACTCGGTAATGATTCGCCCTGATCGGAATGCGACGAACACGCGAATTTATCTTAATTCGGAGACGTGCTCGTCTCTCGGACTTCCCCAGGTGTAATTGCGTAAAACTCCCCGAAGATTATTCCCCTGGGAACTGAGTCGCGGACAATGAAGACCTCGCGGGAAAGAAACCCACCGCGGTAGAAACTTGAATTCCGCTGTTTTTCGGCGATCGGTGCAACCTTGCTCCCGAGAAGACTTTCTAGCGAGCTGTCGGTGGAAGAGGAGGCGTTTGACGTGGCACGTGAGAACTCTTTAAATACAAGGGACTGTTCACGGGAATGGAACAGGTACTGTATGAAAAAGAATCTTTGTGATTTTTATGGAAAAGAGAATTTCTCTCTCTCAACAGCCAGTCTCTGTTGGACGTCGGGGATGTGAGATTAGCAGAGAGGAAATAAGAGAGAGTGCAGGATGTTCTTTTCTGGAAATACTTCGCTTGAATATTATGAATAAATACGAAAATATTTCATCGATAAATGTTCATCGGTTGAATGAAGAAATTAATGATAAATATGATATTAAAAACATGATTATATGAAATAATTCGATATTAAATATATCCTTGCATATCCTAGCATATTCTGCCAAACAGAACAAATAAGAAAATATTTCATCGATTAACGTTCATCGGTTGAATAAAGAAATTCATGATAAATATGATGTTATAAATATGATTATATGAAACAATTCGATATGAAATATATCCTAGGATATTCTGCCAAACAGAACAAATAAGAAAATATTTCATCATTTAACGTTCATCGGTTGAATAAAGAAATTCATGATAAATATGATATTAAAAACATGATTATATGAAATAATTCGATATTAAATATATCCTAGGATATTCTGCCAAACAGAACAAATAAGAAAATATTTCATCGATTATCGTTCATCGGTTGAATAAAGAAATTCATAATGAATATGATAATATAAATATGATTATATGAAATAATTCGATTTTAAATATATCCTGGGATATTCTGCCAAACAGAACAAATAAGAAAATATTTCATCATTTAACGTTCATGGGTTGAATAAAGAAATTCATAATGAATATGATAATATAAATATGATAATATGAAATAATTCGATATTAAATACATCATTGTATATTCTAACGCGGTAAAATTTCGGTTCATCGACTAGAGGATTCTCTACGCTAAAAATAAAGGCTTTAATCAATGCAGACGATCCTGTGCTCTATAAATTTCCAGCCGTAATAAACGCGCGGGGATCTGCAATCTAACAATCAAGTTATGGCGCCGAGCTGTTATTACTCGGCAGGTAATACAGCGGGCGAACATTTCGATACCAGCAATCAAGGAGTAATCGCTCGAAAAACGCCTCTCGCGTTCAGTCAGTAGGCAGAAATAAGGAGAAGTCCAGGAAGATTGTCAAGACACGGGTGGATCACGAACGTCCTGAGTGACCCCTAGTGGTGAATTGGATAGTGGCACGAGACTATTAGAAAATTTTTCTAGGAAAATATTCACTATGTACTTTATAATACTAACTACAGTTTTCATTGAACATCACCAACCCCTTTGATCATTGGCGTACTACTTCTGGACAAATTGTGTCTCAAGTAGCGATTCATTTTATTCGCATATCTTGGGAGCTGATAAATCAATTTCTAAATGCTATTCGTTGGTAATCGTATCACTTGGGAAAATGTTCCTAACATTCCGAATAAGATAATAAATGAATAAAATCATTCTCATTTATTATCTTAATATTTACGATCGAAATAACAAAAATCCATTCCGAACAAGGTTTTTCGGGAAAGAGAAGTTGGAAAAGTTGCTCGGAAAGAAATGAAAGTGCTTTTTAGTTGGACAGGACAACATCCGTGGATAAATTTGAATAAAATGATGTTATGAATAAAATAAAATGATAATAAATTTGAATAGATGATAAATTGCAATAAAAGGATGAGCAAAAAGTGTTCAATAAACAAAATGATCACTTTAATTTATCTAAGAAAAAAAAGTATTAGATCGTCGGCGTGATTGGTGTCCCTTCCTAGCGCGAGGTTTAAAAACGTTGGTCGCCTCGATCCGAGGCGGTCCTCATACATTATTAACATTCGGCCGAGTATATTAGTAGATGGTTACGAAGCTGGCGGATTTCGATGCGGCCCCGACGCGGGCGGCGGCCTTTTTTGGCCCGCGAGGAGCCACCTCTCCTCCGTCCCTGGCGAGATCGAATCGCATTTAAACGACGGACCCCGACATTCTCGATCGCGCTCGAATCGTTTATGCGCGTTCTCAATAAGATGCTCGAGAAGAACGGTTCCAAAGGTTCGGTGGTTTTAGCCGCGGCTACCACGAATCGGCAAGCGAAGCCGAGAGGGAACCCGGCAAAGAGGAACCCAGCGCGTACCCGTCGCAATGAAGAAGCCCGGGTACATACGTGGGGCACATCCACGATCGGCTTTTCAGGAAGAACCACCGCGTCGCGCCGACATTTGCATTTTAAATACGCTCGACATCGTCGCGACCGGCCAAATTCACCGTTTCCTCCTCCTCCTTCCACCGCAGCCTCTCTCGTCTTTTTCGTCCACCAACCGAGCCAGAGAGAGCTCTTATCTCCGCTCCTGCTTATTTCTTTTCGGGTGGCAGCGACGACTACACCTCGACCGAATTTGAATAATGTGTATTTTAATATCTGCTGAGGCCGCTACAAGGGAGGAAAGAAATGTTCCGTCTCTTCTGCTATTAGGTGTTTTCCCCATTTTTACATGAAATAAATATAAAAATATCTTGTGTCGAGCAAGATTGTTAAATTGTTAAATTAAATAAAAGAAAAATTGTTAAATTTGTGTGTGAACTAATTATGGAAGTCCCCAAGCTAGGACAAATTATATTCTCCATCTGAAATGATCCTCTTGGCTTGCGGAGGATGTCGAATATATTCTTTGGCAATTATGTAGAAAACGTCTGAGTACTCCGATTTTGATGAAATTTTAATATGTTATATATTTCGATATATTCGACAATTTTTTCCTTTTCCAATATAGGGCGGTCGCTTTTAGTTTCCGAGATATTTGCAAAATACTATCGCTAATACCACATGCAGGAATACGAAAGATTCAATACAGTATTCGCGATAGTATTTTGCAAATATCTGAAAAACTAAAAGCGACCCCCCTATATTGGAAAAGGAAAAAGTTGTTCGGAATGTGTTGTCGCATAACATATTAAAATTTCATTAAAATCGGAGTACCTTTAACCCTCTCTCGATGAAAAATAGTTTAGGACGTGCAAAAAAAAAAAATGAAAAGATTTCCAACGATTATTCGTTTGTGGGTCGCAACACTTTTGCCCTGGACAGCTCGAAGAAAGTATTCCGCAGCGATGCGTCCATCAATTTCGAAGTTACCAAATTCCAAACAGTCGAACCGCTTGTAAATTAGCCATTAAAAAGATTGGGATCATTAGCGTGACTGTAAACGCCGCGCACAATGAGACCGAGGATGCAATATCGACGCAGCCGGCTTCAATCATTCGAGTGACTTGAATGCGTGGCAGACAGCGAACGACGTGGCTTAGAGTCATTAGCCTTAGAGACCCGTGTAATAATCCCAATCAAACTAGCATTAAAATTCCTTAATAAATATCATCGGACAACGGATTCAGGTGTTCGCTTTTATGTGTGCCAAAGAACTGGAAAACATTATTTTAATATAACACCGGCGGCGAGCAGCGTGCTTCAGAGCCGGACAGAACGAATACGCGAGCACATTAATCTTTTTCAATTTCCGGCAGTCCATATATTCAACATCAAATTATAATTGATTTGTTGTTTTTTTGTCGGTTCTTCTTCTTTTTTCTCGTACATATCCTTGAGCTCTCTCATCTCGTTTCTCATCCGTTTCTTTGGGTAGCCGTATCGAGGAGAAGGGCGATTAGCGTGTCTCTTTTTCCTGGTCCAACTCCGAGGAGCTAACGAGCTGAGTTTTTCGGCGAGCCGATTTCACGGGTGACGTTCGGGGGTCGTGTTAATCCGTCAGCCCGGTGATTATGGTTTTACTCGTCGACGTAGTCTTTCGCCAATGATCTGGGAGAAATCCGGCGCCCCGAAAGATTTTACACATTACTTTACAAATATATTTGTTCTGGCCTGTCGAGATCGATAAACCAGATCAAGCTCGTCCTTGATCAAGCTTAACTGAGCGCCTCTGAAGTGTCACTAAAAATTTCTGTCCTATTATTGAAAATATTGTTTACATTATTAGATATGTCGGTGTCTAGCCAATTACTAAACATTTAATTATTGTATGAGGTATTATACCAATGTTATATCTACCAAATTTAAAAATTCATAGAGAGCGTAAATATTCTAGATCGGAAGAAACGTTTGATTTTTTAGTTAAAATAGCTCCGAGTGGAAAGAGTTAACTTCGATCAAGTTTCCACTACCAGTTTCAATTTTCTTTATTAAATTACTTCAAAATGTTGGGATTTTTTCGAGCGCTGGAAATCACATGCGGCGTTCAATAAAAACTTTCACCAACGAACTTATATTATTATTATTATTATTGTCAATATTCATTATTGTTCATGCCCTTAAGCGGAGAAAATATGTGATCGGGCGATCATTGATAATATTATTTTTATTATTCACCAACGAACTTAGACAAGAAAATAAACAAACAAATATGGTAAATATGTTTAAAAAATATGTTCCTCTGTTAATGCTTGTAAATGAAACATTAGGATCGAACAAGACAGAATTAATTCTTAATCAAACGATGTATAAGCATGATTCAGTTTTCCTTCGATCGATGTCCATAAATGGACATCTTCGGAGGAAGAGCAAATTTAGAAGCTGCCCGAGTCCGTAAAATTTCGCCGTTCTCGTTGCGATTCCTCGCAGGTCCGCGTGTCTCCCTTTCAATTTAAATCGACCGGGGTCTCGATCAAATCCATCAAATAAACATATATGCGCGAGAGTCTACGAATGGGAAGCTTTCAAAGATTCATGGATTCACCGCGAACCGGAGAGGCCGGCATTAACCGACTCGTAGGCGAGCGCGGTTTGTGCACGTGCGTGTACACGATCAGGATCCATCGGGATCTACATGATAGGATCCTGTTGATTGCGTGGCGTTCCCGACAAAGCGACACCGCTCGCGTAGACACACGTTGCATTCTATGTACGCGCTCCTGTTCCGAGGATACCGGGCAAAACAGATTGTCGGACCCTTCGCTGGATGCTAAGTGGACGAAGAAAGTAACGAGGATCAAGGAACAGGACTCGTTTTTGATCGATACAATTTTTATTCGTCATTCGACGGTTGCCCGGTCTCAATAGATATTAAATCTAGGGATTGCAATCTAGCGGGGTCCTGCGAAAACTAAGAATTTAATTCCTCGATCTAATATATGTATATTTAATAAAGAAACAAATTTTACTTAATGAGATAATCATCGTATTAGTGAAAATTTATGAACGAAATAAAAATGAAATCTAAATCTACATAAAGAGTCTATTTTTTTCCTGATTCCTGTCTTAAAACATCGTTTTATGTCTTTAAAAAACATTGTGTAAAATTTTGAATGTCTACCCCCATCGATAGGGGTGATATATTGGGGTAAATTCCCACTTAAGTGCAATTTGCTCTGAAACGGCAAACAAAAGATATTAATACACACTATATTTCAGATTGTTTTTCTAATTATTTATAGTTGAAATTAATTAATTTTTTGGGAATTTATTTGACTATCATCCCCTGGGTTGACACCTACCAAAAAATTCTAAAATATTGCTATGATGCTATCCTATTTTGTAAAAAAAAAGATATAAATACACACTATATTTCTGATTTGTTTGCTAATTATTTGTAGTTCAAATTAATTAATTAATCTTTTGGGAATTTTTTTGATTATCATCCCCTGGGTTGACACCTACCAAAAAAATTCTAAAATATTGCTATGATGCTATCCTATTTTGTAAAAAAAAAGATATAAATACACACTATATTTCTGATTTGTTTGCTAAGTATTTATAGTTGAAATTAATTAATTAATTTTTTGGGAATTTGTTTGATTATCATCCCCTGGGTTGACACCTACCAAAAAATTCTAAAATATTGCTATGATGCTATCCTATTTTGTAAAAAAAAAAGATATAAATACACACTATATTTCTGATTTGTTTGCTAATTATTTATAGTTGAAATTAATTAATTAATCTTTTGGGAATTTTTTTGATGATCATCCCCTGGGTTGACACCTACCAAAAAAATTCTAAAATATTGCTACGATGCTATCCTAAATTTTGTGAAGATACCGCAAGGAATAAAACCGCCAAAAGCGAGCGTAAACGCGAGCCGGTGTATCATTGAATAATTAATACGAATTCGGTCCGCTTAATGATGGCCTGTCGATTTTTATGAAACTACCGGAAGAGTCTGTTTCGTCGAATTCGACAATTAATCGATACATTAATCACTTTAATTACATGGCGGCGTAGCAGTGACTGACTTAACGGTAATGAATAATAAATACCGTGATATCATCGATCAGTCGTACTGGACGTGCAGCATCGCTGCGAAGCCCACGCATAATTTGTTCCCCATTAATGCCTTGCAAATTAACGAAACCCAATTGGCGCCTTTCGATCGGACGTCGACGTCCCTGCGAATCTCGAGAGTCGTGTCTTCCCGTCTATGGAAATGTAGGCGAGCTTGCGACGCGGCCGAGTGCAGTCAAGTTACAACGAAGAATTTTTTAGAAAATTATATTTGAGAGGTTTAACCCCTTCCTGTACAAATGAAACTGTGTAAAATACGATAATTATATATGTAAATATAAAAATTATTTCTTTCTTTCAACTCGACATTAACTTTGTTATTTTTTAATCAATAAAACCATTAATGTATACAAGTTTCCTATTTCTCAGGGAAATGATTAAAGACAAAGTAGTTCTATGTTGCAATAACCGTGGAAAATAAATTGCAACTCTTTCAACTCGAAATTAACTTTCTATTATTCTTTAATCAATAAAACCATTAAAGTATAGAAGTCTCCATTTTTCAAGGAAATGATTAAAGACAAAGAAGCTCTACTTGTAATAACCATGAAAAATTGCGAAGGATGGAAAACAAATTGCAACTGTTCCAAAAATTGCGTGCAACATGGAAGATATTTAATCTTTGAAAAAGAAAAATTGGAAGATTCGACGTGAAGGACATAGAGCACTCGAGTCCATAAATGTGCTGTTAGCTTTAATGGGGAGTCTTCATCGGATAATCGTCAAGGTGATTATGGACTTTTGATTGATAATTACGACGAGCCTGTTCAGGAATTTGACGAATCCTTTCGGGATGATCACCTAAATGCTAGCTGCGTCAAAAACTGATGATTATCTTACTTTTTGTATTTCCTCGGTAATTTTTCACGCTGCCGTGCTAACTGTAACCCTCAAGTCTTCTTCTTAAGGAGATCGTATTTTTTATTCACACAATATGTGGTATCAATTTCGTATCCATAATAATAATTTTAATAATAAAGTAGAAAATAAATCGTATAGAATGGAATTATTTTCTAGTCCAAACAGCTCCGACTGCAAAGGGTGAAATAATAGACGACGGTTCTCGGGCAGAAGTAAATGGTCGGTAACGAAATCTGAAACTCAAAAACCGCCCTCGATCCTTCTTTCGTTAAACTGCGTGTCACGTAATTGGCGCGACAGCGTCGCCGGAGAGACATTCAGCCTTCGATTCCCATTTTCGTTCGTCGGTTTTTGCGGTGGACAAGTGCCGCCGCCTCGATCAAAAGCAGCCTCGTAAAAGGAGCAGCAGCAGCCCGGAGGATCGAGGCGTTTCGATTTTCCCCTACCAGGATTCTATTATTGTTCTACGGTAACGAGGCGAGTAGCAAAACATGTTCCTGGGGCCTCGAGATTTTTTCGCGGAGCCGAGGGCCCGCTTCTCTTCAGGGGCAAAGGGAACCGACTGGTAGAAGAGGGATACAGGGAGTTACACGATCCTTACACCTTCCGTTCTCGTCCTACATTTGCTCTCGTTACTGGCCGATCCACCATTAGCCGGCCTCTGCTCATGCTCTGATCATGCTCTGCTCAAGGGATTCGATGTACCGCCAGGCGAAAAAGGGGGGAAAAACGATTCGTCGACAAATCAAATGAAACGAACGATGAAATTGGCCGTCTGCCGCTGCTGCCGCTTGATCACGATGGTAATCGATGGGAGGAAATCGATCTGAGAAACTACGTTTTCGTCTCGATAACTATACCAGATCGGAGGGAAGCCTCGGCGTTTTTCTTTCTCGATGCTGAAGAGAGTAAGGTCTTCCTGTCGGAAAGGAACTTACCCTAACAAATCTCTGCCCTTCTCGCCAATTTCATCCATAACCGAACTTCTATTCTAGCTCATTATAGTTTATGCCACGAGAAATTGTGGAAATAAGTTTTTCGACTTTATTGATGAAAAAAGTGTTGAACCAGCTTGTAAACGTTTTCTAATAGTAGATCGATGTCGACATTTAAGCCAATTCAGAGAAACCTGCGGAATTTATTTCTTTTTAATTGTGGATTATTTTCAAGAATATTCCATATTTGTGCTTTTTTTAAAGTCTTGAAAATTTTCGGGTTCCATTTTAGATACGCATTCGCTACATCTTTTCAAAAAATTCATAAAAAAATTATTTCTACCCACTATCGTGATAAATATATTTTTTCTAATCATTTTTTAATTAATTTCGTTAAATCTCCTTGTCCAAAAATAAAATCTGTATCTCTATGTGAGACCACCTTGGTGACTGGAACATTTAATTACTATAATAATCAATCGGGATTTGTTATTGCAAATACGTTGAAAATAATTAGTGCATCTAAATTCTTCAAATATTTTCCCTGTAATAAATTGGACCTACCAATTTTTATCATAAACGCATAAAACCCGCAGTTTATTAATAAACAACGAGCCATTTGTACAGCATTTTTCAAGTTCGACCACACCCTCGTAAGTCGAAGAAAGATTTTCTCATTCTCAAGACTCATTTTATAAGACTCATTCTATTACCCAGAGGTTCGAATACATGTCCAGTCATTATCTACAGGGTTACTCGCAATTATTGTTAGGATAGCGAAGCTGGACAGCACACGCGTTCATCGGTCACGTACGTCGTACCTCGTCCCATCGCCGACGGGAGAGACGGTTCGCGTTTTCTTTTTTTTCTCGGCGAGTTGTTCATTAAATTTGCGAAAGGACCCACGCAAAAACGATCGAAGTACCGCTCGATCTTTCCGGCGATCGATCAGCGGAGGGCGCTGTCGTTATCGCGCCGGGGAAATTAATTTGAGCGGCGAAACAAGCCGCCGCTTTATTGGCGGAAGTTAATTGCCAGTCGAAGTTCGAAGCCTCGTCTCTTTCTCTCCCATATCCCCGGCGTATCGTTTTCCATTAAAGGCGCGTGCAAACGGCCGTTTGTATTTCGCCGGTAGGCTTAATTAAAAAGTAAACGCGCTGGCGAGCCACCGCTAAGCAAACATGGCTACCATAATCCTGATCGGTTTCCTTTGGACTCTGGTTAAAAAATTTCAAAATAATTTTTCACTTAGCAAGTAAGTTTGCTGTATAAAACCGTTGGTTTTCCCGTTTGCAACTCGTCTTTCCTTTCCTTTTTGCTCTTCAACACGGAATTAAACTTGAACTATATAATTTATTAATTGGATATTAATATACTAATATATTACTATAATACTAATATACTAATATAAAATTAATATAAATAATAATAAAAATTGATTAACTTTTACGGACGCAATTATATATTTCTTGAAAAAAGTTATATTAATTTGCAAATCTGTGTGCCGTAAACATCAATTTATTTATTTAAAGTTGGTGATCGAGATCAAAGGAAACAGTTATATAGGATTCCTGTCAGTGGCGCACCTAGGATTTAATCTTGGGGGAGGGGAGACGCGTTGAACAAAATGACCTTGTTTTTAGCGACGGGTAACCGAAGTGACGCTGCAATACTAGAGCTCTATTGTTTGTAAACAGAAAAAAATCGACCACTGGAGCATCGATACTGACACGTACAAGGTCACAGCCCCACAACAATAGGCAGAATTCAATTCAGTGTCTAATATCAGCAGAGTTTACAAATATGTCGAAACCTAAATGAGGTATGCCTTACATGTATAGGGAAAAGTTGTTGAAAATGTTTAGTTTTACATACAACATATCCAAAAATCATCGAAATCTCATCTAATTTTCCAGGGTTTTGTTTCATCTCACACTGATTCCCGTTCAAAGTAGTTCGCGAGTTGCAACCGTTTTCAACGGCAACTTTCTCGATCTTCCACGCGCCAGCAATTTGCAACGAGGAGAGTCAGCGCGGGTTTTTCAGTGGGACTCGCGGCTCCATTGGCGGCGCCGTAAATCAAATTGAGATTTCAAGCTGGCTGGCAGCGTGTCGGTGTCATCGAATCTCGGATAAGAGGATTGAATTATAAATACGTGGCTGGCAAAAGTGAGCAACAAACACCGTTCGAGGCTGGCCGGACGTTTTCGCTGGTGTCGAGTCTCCATCGACTTCCGCCGACTTAAATCGAACACCATGAACAAACCCTCCCCCTCCTCTCCCTCTCCCTGCCCGGAGATCGAATTCTTCGGTGAGTCTGTCCTCCGCAGGGGTTAACTAAAAGGCTCCACCTCGGATTGGAAGAAGAGGAGAGAAAAAAGGAAGCGGAGGAAGGGAACGCACTTGGAAGCGAAGGAAGAGGGGAAGAAGACGAACGACGACCACGGCAACAGGCTTATCTCCTTCTGGCCGGTAGCGAAACGGCCCCCGGCCGGTATATACGGTCATGTTTATACCGACTTGTCTATTCGTCAAATGCTCTCTTCTACCGGGCTTCGTTCTCGTCATCCGGTTATCGTCCTCGAGGATCTGGGATTGTCCCCCGGCCCCTTTTACAGGACCGTCGCACATTGGACGCCCCGGCTAACGGTATAACGATGTCCGAAGCCAGACGATATATTGCCCGGCCGAGAACACTTCGGCAGCCCTGACAGATCCGCAAGAGATTCGGCTCCTACGTCTGCCAACGCTGACGAGCCTCTCCGATAGACCTTACATCTCATCGGAGTTTCTACTTTCTCGATTGAAATGCCCGCTGAGAAACTCAGGATTCGTTGCGCCCTTGACCACACACTCGCATGCAGAATTAATAAGGCGATTGTTGGTTTTCTCAATTTTT
>CM052338.1:18233420-18421271 GCA_028455595.1 Lasioglossum vierecki | reverse complement strand
AAATAGTCCGAATAAGGTTTTGGGCGAAAGAAAAATTGGAAAAGTTGACCGGAAAAATGGAAACTTTTGGAAAAGCCAGAATTACTTTCTGAACCATCTATCTTGTTCTTCTATCTTCTATATAAATAAAAATCAAATGCTGTTCGTCGGTAAGCGTTCGTAAAAAATGTTCGTAATAATCCAAATAAGGTTTTGGGCGAAAGAAAAATTGGAAAAGTCGGCCGAAAAAATGGAAAATTTTGGAAAAGCCAGAATTACTTTCTGGACCATCTATCTTCTTCTTCTATCTTCTATATAAATAAAAATCAAATGCTGTTCGTCGGTAAGCGTTCGTAAAAAATGTTCGTAATGGTCCGAATAAAGTTTTGGTGAAAGAAAAATTTTGGAAAAACCAGTAGCACTTTTTCAATACAATAAAAAAAATACAATCATCGCAGCTTTTACTGAAAATAACTATAGGTTCAGTGCACTGTTCTCTGCACTTCTCTGCTTAAATTGGACTTGTTCGAATCAGAGTTCACAGGATTACAATTAGGATAATCGAAAGAATAGTCAGCACGAGCTACCGAATCGCGATCGCTCCTATTCCAAGACCACCGGCGTGCCTCGATACAGAAATTTCCGAGCACGAATTACCCGGCTGCCAACTCGCGCCGCTCTTCGCCCGGTTCCGTAATACTCGAGGTGCGCATCGATGCACGTAATATCGCGGATAATCGATCAATCGTATTCCCTCGAAGGCGCAGTTTGCGAGTTTCGTATGGTCGGTAGCCGCCGCGGCGGGGCTCTGATCTCGCTCGATCTCGTCTCGCGTTTCTTGCGGGCCGGAGCCGGGCCTGCCCGCTCTTAGGGAACTTAATCTACCAGAAAATATGCAATCTTGATAATAACAGAGCACGGGCTCGAGCCGCGAGATCATTATGGTTGTTATTAAACTTAAAATAATAATTTAGCGTTTAATTAGATGCCGGTACACCACTGTGCCACTCTCGAGGGAGACGCCTCGAATCGGACAAAGAGTGCTCTCTCCCGAAGCCTACGTTTCCGGTCAAAATCTTATTAAGAACAGCATCCTGTTTTGCATTTCCAAGTGTTTCCATTTCTCTCTTTGGATTCCTCGACTATTCGTAAACGTCAGGTTTCAAGCTACTTCAAGTGGATTTCCTTGGAGAACGAAGAGCAACGACTGTGAAGATAGTTCTTGGAGATTTAGAAGTTTGAATAACCAGAATTCTTATTAGAAAAATAATAGTTTATATGTCTAATATAATTATTCATCTAGTGGTCTCTGATTCGACATCGACGATTTGTATGGAAATCTGTCTCTACTCTGGTTTTAATGTCAGAATACAATTTAGAAGAATTAACTCGTTGGTCGCAACGTCACCAAAAATTATTAATTATTATTATTATTTATTATACACGGACTGAAGCCCTTTTATATGAATGTTTATAATGACGAAAAAAAGGGAGAATGATACAAGACTACTCGTCTAACAACAAAGAAGGGACACGCACAAAAAGAAAAATTTAATAATGGTACAATCGATATGGTAGTAAAATTTAGTAAAGAATCAATGACAAAATCAACACGATTATAAATAGTGCATGATTGTTGCAGTAATGCGATTCATTGTATTAATTAATCCATAAGTAAATTTTGCTAAAGAGCTCCTCATGATTTAGGTAAAAAAAATCATTTTATATTAGAAAAATACATGGGAACCTGAGGGTGATTGTCTCGATTTTTCCCTTACTTTAGACGCTCATATTATTAATAACATATTATTAATAACATGCTCGTAGAAGGTGAAACAACTAGTTCCCGTAAACACTGTTTTCACTTGTTTTTCTAGTAATATTCTAGTAATATTCAGAGGGTGCCCTACCCCCTTAAGAATGCAGCGATAGGTCAATTTATTTCAAATCTAACACGCTCCTCAAGTTTTGCCAATTTGAATTCGGGACACCCTGTATATTCGGTGAAGATGCAGGTGTCCAACGTTACCATAGGGATTTTCACGATTGAAGAATATAAAGGGAGGCTCGTCGATAGTCGTAGAAAAATCGATGGTAGCCGATTCCTAGGCAAGAGGATACAGTCGAATGCGTTCCATTGGTAATATCCAAAGAGCGGTAGCCCCGGATTTCCAAGGTGGTGGCTGCAGGTATGCCGGTCGTCCCCGGCCAGGTATACGAACTGCCTGTGCTCGTATCGGTTTACCATTGTCAGGGCAACGTTGTCAAATTTCGGTGTAACAATGGGTCTTTGTTTAGCCGGCAGGTAGCGAACGGTGGAGCCTCCGCCTGTGCTCCTTCGACGAGGATCCGGCCTTCGAGAGTCAACTTCGCCACGAAAACTGAAGGATGAGGAGGCGAAGCCCGAGGAAACAGGGATTTCGTTACTCGTCGCGTCGCCGCCGCGTTGTTCGCGTTGGCACGCAATCAGCGAACTTGCGGAACTCACACGAAGCCCGTTATGTTCCAGAAAAGAAGAAAAAACGAGAAATTTAATATAAGGGGAAATTCGCTGTGTTATTGACGGCTCCACCCGGGGCATCCGGGATTCATTGACACTTTTATGGAACGGCTCTCGATCCACTTCGTGCTCGATCGAAGAACTGATCGGAGCCAATGGAAACAGGATAAAGCACTATTCTACCATTCTTTCCTAACATTTTCTAAAAATTTTCTTTGAGATACTTTTAAGAAGAATTTTGATGAACCATCGGTTACAACTGAATAGTTCTTTTAAAACATGATACGGTATAAACAATATAAAGCACTATTCTTCTCTAACATTATCTACAAATTTTCTTTGAGATACTTTTAAGAAGAATCTTGATAAACCATCGGTCTCAACTGAATAGTTTTTTTAAAACATGATACAATATAAACAGTATGAAGAACCATTCTACCATTCTTTCCTAACATTTTCTACAAATTTTCTTTTAAAACATGATAAGTGATTTTATTCGTATTGTATTTTTATATTTATATAAAATATTATAGCACTTGAAACATGTCGAAAATATAATAGGATAACTGCATCAGTGAATGAACATTTAAGAAATTGTTCAGGAAGATATTTTATTTAGAAAAAAATATGTGAATTAAATGAATCTCATATATGCCAAATGACTCCCCATACTTCATTTGTAAAAAATAAATGAAGACAAATAAAATGAAATTATTATTATTTTTCTTTATTAAACGTTAAATAAAAAATATAAAAAATACTCTAGTAATTATTGGTAATAATTATTAATAATAATTAATAATAATAATTACTGGCCCAAGAGTCATTATCGCTAGTATGCAGTGCGGCTTAAAATTTGTTGAAATATACAAAAGCGTTCATTTACTGGTGCAGTTACCCTACAAACAGAGTCAGTTTGACCACGGTTAAAAGTTCATCATAATTTTTTAAGAGAACGACTTCTTTGCGACGAGTAAGATAGAAGGCAATGAATAAACTTGATGTCCTTTTGACCTTGAAATTAATTTTACGACAACTTTCTTGCTATACGTACACCATGTACATACGTAAACACATGCCACGTCTCTATCCACTCGTCGAAACCGAATGATACCGCCGTGAACAGGAAAAAAAGTCATGTTCGAGTCATCGAGTGTCCCGATGGACGACTCAAGCAGCCCGCGGACAAAACACAGAGAGACCGCCGTTCATTTGGGACCTCGTGTCTCCCGATGACGTTAATTGCAATTTTATTCAGCCCCGGGACCCGCCAGAAAGTCCGTTTTCGTGTGCAAACGTAGATTTCATCGACCGTTCTTTCCACAAACGGAAAAGCAGACACTATTTCACGGAACGCAGCAATTTATTCGTTCGTTGTTCCCGCGAGGGATGCCTGTCCGAGGAGATAAGGTTGTCTCGCGGTTGTATTTCGTTGGCTGTTTCTTGCAATTCGTCCGACGAAGGCGAACACCGCGGCGCGGAGGAAGAAGAAATTTCCCTCGGTCCCTCGGGACTTATAAATATTTACCGGCCGGATTCCTGAAAACGTCGGTCCATTTGCAGCGAAGGACCACCGCACGCAAACCGGGTCGACCGCGACCGTTCGGTGTTGAGTTACATCGGCCATCTTGTTGGGTCCTGAAATTCTCCCGCGAAGGTGACACCGTCCAGACGTCATAATTTGTAACAGCGAAACGAAAGCGTGTCGCGAGACCACTTCTTTTTCGATTCTCCTCTTTTTCATATTCCGTCGCGCGACTAAGATCGCAGCCGAGATTTTTGCTTCTCGGAAAGATACTCCCTTATCGTGTCGTTCCTTTTTTCGTTCACGAATAGACTGCTAGATCTTCGTCGGTTCATGACAACACCTTCGAAATCTATGCAATGCAGATTCGTTTGTTCAGCTAATTTCTTAAACTTGTTCTCAAAATCTATATAATTTTTATATATAAAATATATATAAATATATTTATAAATATTTATTTATATTAATCGAAACTTTGCACCGATGAAATCATTTTCATTTATTATATTAACTTTTCACGTTTAAGATATTATTTATTATTCGAATAAAGAATTCAGATATTGTGATATTTATTATCTTAATATTTATGATTGGAATAACGAAAATCCATTTAAAGTTAATATTTCCGTAAGGGTTCAGGGCAAGTACTCAATCTTCCGAAATATAATGAACATCCGACGTTGATTGTACAACCATATTTAGTGAAATAGACATAGACGAATATAAAATTATATAAAATATAAAAATATAAAAATTTATATATAATTTTATATATATGATTATATATAAAAATTTATATATAATTTTATCTATATAATTATATATATAAATTTTATATAATTTTATCTATATAATATCTATATAATTTTATCTATATATATAATATATATAAATTTTATATAATTTTATATAATTATATTATATAAAAATTATATTATATATAATTTTATATAAAATATATATATACATAAATATGTATGTACATATATATATATATATATATATATATATAAATTTAAATTATTTAATATATAAAAAACTGCAACAGCTTTGTTAAAAAACATATTTGTTAATAATCAATTTTTGTTGATATTGAAAATGAATATTCGAATATAATTTCATCTTGAACTGTAGCAATATGGTAGACGGATGAACAAGACGAGAGCGTCCACAAAAAGAAGAAGAGTCATCGGGGTTCTTTTAATTCGCGCACGGCCGAAGGGGTCCCGGGTGAAAAGAAACGAACGGTTAATTAACAAGTGCGGCGCGCTTATCTTCCGGATTCGTTAAAATATCAATTAAACGAGTTAGCGTTATTCGCCGAAGGGAGAGAGCTCGATATTACGATCCCCTAATGCAAATTCGATCGGTAGCAAGCGGACGAGTCTCGGCGCGGTAATTAAGGAATTATCGGAGTAATCCGCGATCTCGAGGGCGACTTCGGGCCCCGGATTATCTCGATTAAACGAACGCGGAATACGAGCAAATTCTGTTCGCAAGGTTTCGCCACGAGCCATAAACCGCTCGAATTATTATGCCGAGCACGCGAGGGGGTTGCGAACGGAGGAGCCCCCGGTGGCCACCGGCGAGATAATAAATGGACATTTTTATTTCGAGGCCGAAGATTATTATTATTTATTATAGACGGGCACAAGCCCTTTTTAAATACGAATTTACAAAGAAAAGAAAAAAAGAGGAAGATAAAAGACTACTTATTTAATAAGAAACAAAAACAAATAAAAAAAATACTGCTACAATCGATAGGTATTATCAATATAAAAAAATCTATACTGTTATAAATAGTGTGTGATTGTTGCAATAATGCGATTCATTGGATTAATTAACCCATAAGTAGATTTCGCTGTAAGTGTTTGAAAAGCCATTCTTGTTCTCAGTTCACGTTCCAGTACAGAAATTATTTATTAATAATATTTTAATTAATAATAAATTTATTATTAATTAAATGAAAAATAAAGATGAAGTGGTAATCGCAAATATTAGAAAACAGGGGGCCGGGGTTGAACGATCTCGGAAGCGTCATCGATCCGACCGATATAATTACAAGCGTCGGCCGATCGGTGTGTGCTACTCCGCGGTGATTTCAATGCCGGCGGCAAGAAGAGCTGTCGCGTTTATCGGCCCATAACATCGGAGAAGGTCGCTAGCAATCGTTCCGAGATAGAGGGAGATAGAGGATGGGGAGGTAAAGAGCAGAGATGAGCAGGAAGAAAGTCGACGTTCCCCCGGATTTAATGACTGGTACCACCGAAAGGCCGCAAAAGAGAAACAAAGGAGTGGGATAAATGAGATGGGAAGGGCGTGAGCTTCGACTAATCACTCGGGCCGGTATTCAAAATCTTAAACTGGAACAGGGCGCTGGAAAATCGACCCGTTGATGGATTATGATCGTGCAGAAATCCCGCTGGATAAATTCGATGCCGTTCGAAAGAAAAAGAAAAAACACCCTGCCCCGCAAAAAAGTAATGAATCCCAGGTTGGCGTTCTCGGACGGCGCAAATTTGAAACATCGGCTCTGAACCACGAAAAAAATTCAAATTTATCCACACTGATATTTAGATTAATATAAAATTTATTTTATAATTTCAGCCGCGATGTAAATCGATATTTGTCTATTTGAAACCACATCTTAGGATTATTGAAATCATCGTTTTATTCGTAATATTCAGGTGGTTCGGAACCTACCTTAATAAACTAATAGGTCCCACAGGAGAAAAGTGGTAAATGGATTTGAAATGTTGAGGGGACCAAAAATTATTTACATACGTATATACATATTCATGAGATTCATTATTGAATATTGAAACAAAATGAAATAAAATGTAGACCAATCAGATGGCTCAATCAATGTCCTAAAATCAGTGCTAATGAGCTCTCGCTTTATTACTCTATTAGTCTTTGTTACTCTGAGACGATACTCAATCGGATATTCATGAATCTTTACCAATGTCTTCGTTATTGAAATCTATCGATCGGTATTGATCGTAAAATCAAATTCTTGCTAAATTGCCGGATGACTTAGTCCAGGAGCGTGGTATCAACGCCCCCGAAACAGGGCCCGAGGGCCCATCAGGCGAGCGTACGAAAAAGAAGAGAAGAGGCACCAGCCAGGAAGAATCGTTCCGGTCCCCGGGGAGAAAAGGCTCTCTTTGAGTAATGTCTTCCTAATTACAATCCTCGCGTTCGAAGCATGACACACGGGTACTGTCTACCAGCCGAAGGGAACGGGTTCTCGAACGGGGCCCAGAAAAACTGGGATCCTTAATTCATTATGCGGCTATAAAAAACTTTAACGGCTGAAATCTCGTGCAGGGGGAGTTCGGTCCAGGACTCTCGGAACGCTTTCTCCCGGAGAGAACTATCCCGAGAACTATTCGTGGCAACCCGTCAATTTTTTCGGGGAATAAAACGCGGCTCCGACGCGAAAAAAGGGCACGCGAGAGAACCTAAGCGCTCTCATGCTTTGATACGCGTGACTTTCAATTGGGCCGAATGTTTTACCGTGACTGAAACACGTTAGGTGTGGCCAGTATCCTTCGGTATAATAATTCACCTAGTTCACTTTTCGAAACATAGGTTCGGCCATGTTACCACGATGTCACCGCGACGCATAGTGGATTGAAACTATATTCGTAAGTTTAAAAATTTAATTCTTTCAAATTATAATCTTAAAATTCTATACCTGTGTCCCACAATTAAATAATGAAGTTTAATAAAAAAATTCGTAAAAGTAGCTTCTTCGGAATTTCTTAGAATATCGTTTCATTTAGTACATTATAACTTAACCCTTTGCACTCGGAGCTATTTTAACTCGAAAATCAAACGTTTCTTCTGACCTAGAATATTTTCATTCTCTATGATTTTTTTTTAAATTGATAGATATGAAATTGATGTGATACTTCATACAATATTTAAATGTTTAGTAATTGGTTAGATACCGACATATCTGATAATGTATACAATATTTTTAATAATAATACAGCAATCTTTAGTGACGCCTCAGAGGCGCCTCTCGAATGCAAAGGGTTAATACACTTAACCATGTACTTAACTGAAAGCGTGTTTCAAGACGGACATAATAATAAGCATGGATTTTGTTTATTTTTGTTACATAGAAATAACTTCAAAAATTATTTTTGTCCGCGTTTTTCTTGTTTCAACCCACTGTGCGACGGAAACAGCAATTAAATTAAACACATTATTTATGTTGAACATAAACTTAGCAGAAATCCGCATTCTATTCGAGTATAACAATTGTTCCGACGTGATTGGATTTCTCAATTAAGAAACGAACATTTTAGCAAAACTTGGATTGTGCATAAAACGTGACAAGGGTCGGACAGGTTCCCAATGTTTAAAAAATTCGAATCTTTTTCACGACGAACGAAGACTACGTCGAAAGTGCGATAAAAGCAATGCGATACAAAAGGGGACCGCATAAATCTCCGTAATTAAGATATTCCCTCGCATCAGTCTACCGATATCGTTGACTGTTTGGTAAATTAGTGTACGGGGTTGTCTAACGAAATCGAGGGATCGAATGGATGGCCGGTTGTTGCTCAGCTCTAATGAGCAGGATGATCTAAACAGTGTCTTTTCTCGATCGGTAACGTTCACCCCCGAAATCCAATTAATTCCCGAGCGTGGTTGATTAACGCGCCAAGGGAACACGAGTTACTAATGCGAGAGAGAGAATGCGTACGAAAGTTCATCTCCTGTTCACAGGAGGGACCGAGAGAGCCAAGCCAGTCGGCCCGCAAACGCGATACAAAAGAAGTGTTTCTGATTATTAATGAAGTGTCTTTGTCTGGAACGAAACGTATTAACCGGTGCGCTCACCTACGGCAGGCGGCGCGTATTTATTATCAAGCGAATGAAAGGATTTACTCGGCTATGTTTCCCAGTGCTCCTTCTCTTGCTATCCGTGTTTTCCTTTTTTCCCAGCTCGCGCACATTTCAGAGACTCTACTTTGTTTCGCTCTTATCTTCGCGTCAGCATTATTTTCACTTTTTCTTCATATCGTTCAATTCGAATTATATGGAACATATTATACTCGTTCACAATTTTCAGGATCTCTAGGGATTTTTTAACTAGATCCTCCAATAAATATATAAGGCTGAAGTTAATTATTTAAAATGGTAATTATATAGAAAAGATCTACGTACTCCGATGTTCATGATATTTTAATATGTTATATTGTTACTTTTTCTTCATATCATTCCATTCGAATTATATGGAACATATTATACTCGTTCACAATTTTCAGGATCTCTAGGGATTTTTTAAAAAATAGATCCTCCAATAGATATATAAGGCTGAAATTAATTATTTAAAATGGTAATTATATAGAAAAGATCTGCGTACTTTGATGTTCATGAAATTTTAATATGTTATATTGTTACTTTTCCTTTATCTCATTCCATTCGAATTATATGGAACACATTACACACGTTCACAATTTTCAGGATCTCTAGGGATTTTTTAACTAGATCCTCCAATAAATATATAAGACTGAAGTTAATTATTTAAAATGGTAATTATATAGAAAAAATCTGCGTGATGTTCATGAAATTTTAATATGTTATGCAGCTGCACATTCTGAACAACTTTTTCCTGTTCCAATATTGGGGGTTCGCTTTTAGTTTTTCAGATATTTGCAAAAAACTATTGCGAATACTGTATTGAATTTTTCGTATTCCTGCACTGGGTGTGCGTGTGTGGTATTGTCGCTTTTCATCTCCACAATGTGTTTACAAAGAAAATATAATCAGATGCGACCCCGGAACAGGTTTACGTTGCCACGGAGCATGCAGGAATACGAAAAATTCAATACAGCACTAGCAACAGTCTTTTGCAAATATCTCGAAAACTAAAAGCGGCCAACCTATATTGAAAAAGGAAAAAGTTGTTCGGAATGCGTTGCCGCATAACATATTAAAATTTCATGAAAATCCGAAGTTTTTCCAGGTCGGAAGAGATGTTTGGTTTTTGAGTTAAAATAATTCCGCGTTGCAACGCGGGTTAATATTTAATTGCCGACACCGAACAGGGAGTGGCAAGGCAGATGCCTCTCGTTGGAAAGCGGAATGAAAATAAGCCGTAGGAATTGAAACACTGTTAAGGATAATTCCTATCGAAGTAATATTTTCTTCATGTGAGAGACGCCTCGTACGCGGTTCCGAGAAATGAAAATTGGCATATTGCCATGCGCTGGATGCACCGAGGAGAGCACGAGCTCCGACCAACTCCATTACGAGTTTCGCAAGAAGCAGACCGCCGATATTAAAGTGGAGGATTAAATAAAGAAAGAAAGAAAGAAAAAAGAGAAGGATCTCGCTGGGCGTAGTTTTTCCGTTCTTCGGAGCGCAACAGAGTCCCGCGGATCGATTTCCTTTTGCGTTAACGGTGATTCCATCCTTCCTTTTCTCTCGTTACCATGGACCATTACCATTTTTCCTGGTTCACGGGTGATCGAACACGACTGCGCTGGCGTTTTCTACTTATTTCCATGTCAACGATGCCCCGGCGTAGATTGACAGCGAGAGCTCCGCCGCGTACTGCAATATCATAAATCGAATTCCGACTGATAGTGCGCAGCGATACAACCGCCGAGGAGTCAGCGAGTATGGAGGAAAATCGTCGAGGTGTGTGGGCCCCATGCTGGGCTCGATCCTCCGCAGGACTATTAATTAAATAGGAACTACTGACCGTCCAGCTAGTTAATTGCAAACCCATTACCCGCGTGCCTATGCGGAACGAACGCTAAATTTCTACCGTTTCGCGCAAAACGCGTGTCGATTTCCGACGCTTCTGATTTAACCTTGACCTCGCGGAATTTCCGTGGGCGCCGACACTTCCTTCCCCGTCGAAATCGAACCGCTCGGTTTATTATAAAGAAATTGGAAAATTCTACAAGCTTAAGCAGCGAATGACAATTTATCGAAATCTTTCATTTATCTGTCCATGTTCCACTGTCAGTTCGGATAATCGAGGTCCTACCGTATCGTGAATTAAACGAGTAACTATGATCCGAAGCGTGTCGTGTTTGGACTCATTTTAATCGGAACAATGTCGCCGATTCGATGATAGAAATTTTTTAGAAAAATTGTTAATAACGACAAGGTTTTTTCCAAAAAGATTAATCTTTGTGAAAGTTCTGTGGCTCGTTTTGGATCGAGGCAGTGTTCCTGGTAAAACGCATAGTTAATTCTAATGCGTACAGTCAGCCCGAGCATGTTCCGATACGATTCAAAGGACCCCGACGAAATCCACCCGAGACAACTGTCGATCGATCGATATCGCCGTGTAACGCTCAGTTCGAAACATAAATCCCCGGCGGACCATCAATTACCTTGCTGGAATTATTAATAATCGTCGCTGTTCTGGCAGCAGGGACTCGCTCGACGCATCGTATCGAGCCTTCCAATCGCAGGCCACGCATCGGGGTAACTCATCCTCGGAGGGGTGGGGGAGAGGCTGAGAGGGCCTACGAATGACAAGTTTGCCCGCAGATACGAAATGGAAATAAGAAGAAGATGTCGGATACTTATTAAGGTGCAGTGCACCCTACAGGTGTTCGAGTGGAATGCTTTGAGAACGAGATCGCGAACGAGAGATCTGAACTCTTTGGGGAGAACTGATGCTCTTCCTTCGCGAACAACCTCCTCGCCTTGCTATCGAAAAACACCATAAAATTATCAACCTCGGCATTCCACTGCAAAATATTCCTGCGCCGCAAATTGTTCGATATATTTATTAATTTGTTGTTAATAAAAATTTTCTGTATGGAACACAACTAAAACCAAATAGAATCACGTTCCTTCCCTTAATAATTTTAATAAATTACTGATCATGTATGAACACCCTTATATATTTATTTTGTCCTTCAGAGAAAATAATGTAAAATTTGAAAGTATTCAATAATGTTGCTATCGAAAAACACCATAAAATTTTCTGTATGAAACACAATGAAAACCAAATAGAATCACGTTCCTTCCCTTAATAATTTTAATAAATTACTGATCATGTACGAATACCCTTATATATTTATTTTATCCTTCAGAGAAAATAATGTAAAATTTGAAAGTATTTAATAATGTTGCTATCGAAAAACACCATAAAATTTTCTGTATGAAACACAATGAAAACCAAATAGAATTACGTTTCTTCCCTTAATAATTTTAATAAATTACTGACCATGTATCAACACCCTTAAATATTTATTTTATCTTTCATAGAAAATAAGGTAATATTTGAAATTGAAAAATTGAAAGAATTTAATATAAATTATTAACGTTTTAACATCAATTTTTGTAAAGTAATAAATTGTGTTGATATTTGTCAAGTTCCATGTACAATTTAGTGTGTTTCTATGGAAGCAGTAAATTGGTTAGGTTTAAACAAATTGTGGGAAGAATAGATTCTTGGTTGAAGTGCATACAGTTCTCTGATGGAATTGATATAATGCAATATTCTGATAATAAACGCATCGGGCGGTATCGCATACGACCTGAATGAGTTGCATATTTTCGCACTCGCAATCGAAGATACATCATTTTGCAAGTCGGATGTATTCAAACAGGATTGCCTCAACGTAACGATCACGAATTCCCCGTTCATGATGGATCAATCACGCTCGGCGACAACTGCAATAACGGGAAGGAGGTAACAAGATGGAGGAACGCAGAATGAATGAACCGCGTTCAGAACCGAGTTAATCGATCGCGATCGATCGGTTCCCGTCCGACGATATACCACGCGTGGGATTTCAATTTGCCCGAACCGTGGGGGCTTCCTCGCACGATTGTGAACATTAATCTAATAACAATCAGCTGTTCTCGATCTCCGAAACCGAATATTCAAACGCATCGAAGAAGAATCGTCTCGGTGAAACTAAAAGAAGATGCTGCATCGACAACGAAGTATCCGTAATCCAATTTCTTTTATCCGTCATATAATTATAATAGTTTCCTTTTAACGATTCTATTCTTCTATTTATCAACTGGGTCTGATTTTATTCTATTACGATTTTTAATCGCTATTCTACATCGAAATCTTTCTTAAACAATAATCCCAAGAGAAATTACTAAATCATACTGCTCCGTAACTTGTGAGAAAATCGCTGATGAGCAACGTTTTAATAAATTCATTAGGATGTATATTGTTTAAATATTAACACAATGGCTGCATCGTGAAAATTGAATATAATTTTTATTAAACCCTCCGAGCCTTTCTAACGTCGTGCTGCTTCGTATACGACCATGATTTATTACGATCATAATTTATGTACATAAGTATGATCTAGTACGATAAAATCGATAAGGTAGCTTCTCCGCGATATACTTCTGCGGTCCGCTCATGCGCGAAATCATCGTCGAGTAAAATGAGACAAATCATCAAGCGGCCGAGCAGAATCATTAATAACCATCTCCGATGAGGCATCGCGAGGCGTTGGCGCGAATTTGTTGCGAGGCAAGATTGCTTTCGAGACGTTCTACCGGACATTAATTTAGTAACACAGTTACGACATTTATGGAGTAGTAAGATTGCATCTGTACTACATGTAATTGTGACGGTGGTAAATATGAATTTCTTCGATTGCTTTCAATATCGTCTTTTTGCTTCTTTAAAATAATATCTCCTTTTTGTTAGCTCGGATATATTTATTAGCGAATATATTCACGCTCGCAATCGAAGGAATTTATACGCGTAATATATAAAGCGAACTTTATATAAAAAATAATTACACAATTAAAACAGTGGCAAAAGAACAGTTGAATTTACAGAACGTTTAAGTAAAATATTTAACCCTTAATCCTCAAATGTTTAGTGATCGATTAGATACTAACATATTTAATAATTTAAATTGTATTGGAAACATTTGTTTCGCCAAATAATACCCACCTCTTTTATTTTGACAATTATATAGAAAAGGTCTGCGCACTCCGATTTTATTGAAATTTTAAAATGTTATAGATTTCGACATTTTGAACAACTTTTTCCTTTCCAATTTAGCGGGTTCGCTTTTAGTTTCCGAGATATTTGCAAAAGACTATCGCTAATACGTGCAGGAATACGAAAAATTCAATACAGTATTCGCGACAGTTTTTTGCAAATATCTGAAAAACTATAAGTGACCCCCATACATTGGTCAAGGAAAAAGTTGTTCAGAATGCATTGCTGCATAATATATTAAAATTTCATTAAAATCGGAGTACCTTTTCTATATAATTACCTATTCTTGAACTTATCCCTCTCTGGATGAAAAATAGTTCAGTAATTTATATCCAGGCTAATAATATTGTCATTTGGCCACAGTTTTAATACACAGACCTTTTCTATATAATTACCGAATATTTTCCATAGAGATCCGCAGTCTACTAACAACATCAACGAGTCAAAATAAATGAGTACTCACCCTGCTCGCATTCGTCGATGTCCTCCGAGCAGTCCACCCCCTTGTATCCGGTCGCGCAGGAGCATGTGAACGAGCCATTAATGGGACTGGTGTCGCAGATCGCACCCTCGTGACAGGGGTTCGACGTGCAGGCGTCATCGAGATGGCAGAGTAGTCCTGGAAAAGCGAAGATTTCTTTGTTATAGCGTTTCCTAGGCGAACGAGAAAACTCCGCGCAGCGACGGTTATAATTCCGAAGGAGAGACGGTTCGGATAGCCTGCGTTTCTAGGACGAAAGTGTCGATCGTGAAATGCCAAACATGGCGGCAACCGCCAAAGATGGACATCATTAAGGACCGTACCGCTCGGCTCGCGTAACCTAGCCAGAAACGTCGCGCTCGAGAGAGAATCGTAGAAGAGCCGGGACAGAGAACGGTGACAAATCCCAGCGACTCGGGCTCTCGTCGATCCACGATCGACATTCGCATTCAGTAAATTACGCGGAATACCGGGCCGGGCTTACGCGGCTCCAGTCGGTCTAATTGCTCCCTGCAGCGAACTTCGCGACGACATCCGAGGAATTCGCGGAATTTCCTCGCCGTGGTAGACGCTTGTCCACAAATCAATTTTTCTAGCGTGGTAATTGTCCGGACATTTTACGAAATGACAATGCGAGTCGGTATACGATAAAACAATTAATGTATCTGAAATCACGCCTAAAGCTTCTTCCTTTTTTTAAAGAGCGTTTTTTAAGAGCCTTTTTTAAAATTATTTCTAAATTCGCAGTAATGCGAAGACTGGTTTTTTTTGGTCAAAATTGGTAGATGAAAATCAGTCTATGGTGGAGAGTATTTCAAAAGCCCTTCTTTTTACACAAGTCGCGTTGCTTCTATCCGTTATGCGAAACGGGTAGACTTCAAAAAAAAATTTTTAATACGTTGTCATCCAGTTCTGGGCCATGAATACGGGGTGTCCCAAAATTCGTGTACTTCCCGGAAATGGGAGGTTCCTTAGGTCATTTGAAGCAACCTTTTCCTTTACAAAAATGACGTCGGCGGCTTTGTTTAGGAGTTATTAACGAAAAACACGGACCAATCAGAGCGCGGCTACAGCGGATCGATTCTGGCTCGGCCAATGGCGCCGCTACGCTACGCGGGACCTGTCGCTGAGTCGGACTCCGTTCGCTATAGCCGCAATCTGATTGGTCCGTGTTTTTCGTTAATAACTCTTAAACAAAGCCGCCGACGTCATTTTTGTAAAGGAAAATGTTGCTTCAAATGACCTAAGGCACCTCCCATTTCCGGGAAGTAAACGAATTTTGCGACACCCTGTATAATTTCAAGTCTCCAGCTCATCAGGAAGTTAATTTAAAATCAATTACAAAATTTGTCACCGATCAGACAGACAAACAAGAAAGCGAGCTAATAAATCGTGATGAAATATATAATTATGCGATGAATGTTGATTCGAACGAGATAATTAAAATCAATTGCAAAATTTGTCATTGAATAGACAGACGAACAAACGAGAAAGCGAGCTAATAAAAACGTGGTAAAATATATAATTATGTGACTAATGTTGATTAAAACGAGATAATAATCTTTCCTACGCGAAGGAAATTTGCAATAACATCCGGAGTTTATAAATTGAAAGAGAAGCTTTAAGAATTTGTACATTCTTAGCGTTCTCAATAACGGAACGATGTCTTGGTTGTTCGTATATATAAACTAGAGTAAACAAGCACGCAGATGCGCGATTACACCCGCGACTAACTGTAACCACGTCGTACGTACAAGAAACGGCCTCGAGATACCATCATTATGCCTACGTGCGTATTGTAAATCCGTTAACCTATGGCCATTGTTGGAACTTGGTTTCAAGTAAGGGAATTGTACACCGCTACGATCCTAATCGGCGTTACACTTTCCTTACGTGAAAGTTTCGAAGCTTTATCAGGACGTTTCACATGACACGAGCAACGATCTTAGTGTTTCACAGATTAAACGATCTTCAAAAATTACCCCTACTTTTAACATACAAAGTATGGGCTTTATGCATTTATTTTATTTAAGAAACTAGTTCGGAGAAATATAAAACAATAATAGACTCGAAACATTCAAGAATATTGTAATTGTTATTTTATTCCTGCTTCCCACAATCAATGCAGAATATATTTTTATTGTTACATAAAGATCCACAGTCGGTACTGACAAAAGTGGTGACAGAAAAGATCCAATAAAAAATGCAACCACTGTGTAAATATTTGTTATTAATTCTCAATAAAAATAAGTTAGTTTAATTTATCGTTTAATTTCATTCGACGATTTAAGTTGCGAAAATGAAGGAGGATTGGATACGCGGCCAGTTGGGGGACTCCAACAAAGCTGCATAGTTCTTGAAGAACGTGTGGGAAGCGAGAGAATGTTGAAAGTTAAATATGAATTTGGCGAACGGCGCGCAAAAGCGAGGGTTAAAAGTTTCGGATTTCAAGATCGTTCGAACACGGCATACCACGCGTTGAAGTCTCCGCAGGAATCCGGCCGCGAGCAGCGGCGTAAGCTGCCGCGGCGCGAATTCCTTCATTTAAAGATTTTCCCGAGCTTGCGATCTGGAAAAAGTCGTTGCCGGTCGGGTCCGGGGCACCGGAGGAATCGCAATAATGCCGGGACAGAAGAAGGATGCCTGTATTTGGCGATCGCTGTCGGAACGATCGATCTGAAAACCGTCTCTCCTTCGGCCTCGGGTAGGAAAGTAAGGACAGAAACTCGTTTTCAGTCCTCAAGGTCGCCACTCGGTAAGGCTAGGCTCCCGCCTGCGGAATCCCGGGATTCCGGGGGAGGGCTGAGCGCGTCCGCGGGGAAGCTGCGTCATATTGTTGCACGTGCAGATGCACTTGCCTGTCGATGCACTCGCGACGGCATAACACCGACACGGCCTCTCGAACCGCAACCTTGTTATCGGAGGACGTGGTCCCTGCCAACGCTAATCGACGCGATTCGCTGAAACGCGCGCTCTCGCCTTGTCGGTTCAAACTTTTTCGCGACCTTTCGGTGCAAAAGAACAATTCCTCGACAACCCGAACAACCCGTGATACAGTGCATCATCGAATTGGTAAAACCACTTTCAGATATTAACGATTTCGAATACATTGAATCTGTTCACTGTTCGAAATTTCCCAATTTTATTGGGAATAACTGTTTCCTTTCATCTCGATCGACAATTTTAAATATATAAATTGATATTTATATTATATATATTTAATAAATTATATAATAAATTATAATTGATATTTTGAAACATAAGATCGAATTTGTGCGCCGTAAATATCAATTTATTTATTTATTATAAATACACGAAATGGACTGTGGAATTTATGTGAAATGAAGTCTTTCTACCTGAATAGCAACAAACGAAAATGAATGTTTAATAGGTTGAACATGGTATAACGGTAGCATTAAATTAAAAATACACTTACTCATTTTTATCATAATCATTTCACATGGAAAAACAGAAATTAATGTTACTATTCACAGTTTGATCTTGTCAAACTGAATTGATAGAAATAAAGATAAGATCGAAGCATGATTCCACTCGAATTTGCATGGGCAAACTGAATTTACATAAAGATCCACGTACGTACGTCGGAAATTAAATTGATGTTTATGCAATGATGTTAAACTATATCGTATCAAAATGTTCCTTAATTGCTGAACGACTGCAAAGAGTACAACAAAACAAGAGCATCCTTCTGCCAGAAATCGAACTCGAGCCTGATATCCGCCGGTTATGGTAACCGCCTGTGCATTGACAATTACCACTGAATTTGGTCTGCGAGGGAAAGGAGCAATTAGCAATTATCTCTCCGAGACGAACGAAAAATATAATTTCGCCTGCTCGTACAGCTTTCAAGGCGAGCAACGAGAGTAATCGATTCGAGAACGATGGAAACATTATCGATCAGTTGTACGTACATACGCATACTCACAGTGAACCACCAAAGTATTTAAACGCACTCTAAAACTTTTTTTATCATCGGACCAAACGACCTGATTTTTTCTGAGCAATTAGAAAAATTGATTTACCAAATCAAATGCAAAATTTCTTGAAGTATGTGTGGAAAGCGAGAGAATGTTGCAAGTTAAATATGAATTAAATATGAATAAATAATATTGATCGTATTCTCAATAAAAATAAGTTACTTATTTATCGTTTAATTTCATTTGACGATTTGCAAAAATGAAGGAGGGATGCAATTGGGGGACTCCAACCAAGTTGCATAAAATTTCTTGAAGAACGTGTAGAAAACGAGAGAATGTTGCAAGTTAAATATGAATTAAATATAAATAAATAATATTGATCGTATTCTCAATAAAATAAGTTACTTATTTATCGTTTAATTTCATTTGACGATTTGCGAAAATGAAGGAGGGATGCAATTGGGGGACTCCAACCAAGCTGCATACAATTTCTTGAAGAACGTGTAGAAAGCGCGAGAATGTTGAAAGTTAAATATGAATTAAATATGAATAATAAATAATATTTATCATCTAGGGACTGCTTTAGGAGTAGGGATACCACGTGGTCCATACAAGTTTCTCACTGGTGACGGACGAGCAGTATATGTTGGCGGATGCACTTACCAGTCTTTCCGTAGGTGCACTGACAATAAAAGCTGCCAACTCTGTCGATGCAGGTAGCTCCGTTGAAGCAAGCAGCGCCAGCGCAATCGTCGATGTTCACGCTGCAATCCGGCCCAGTCCAGCCGTTCACGCAAATGCAGGAGTAACTTCCGGGAGAGTTGGTGCATGTGGCACCGTTGTGACACACCGACGGTCTCATGGAACATTCGTCCACATCCAGCTCGCACTGCGTGCCCGTGTACGACGGAGGGCATAGACAGGAATACTCGTTCACCCTGTCCACGCAGGTCGCGCCGTTCTGACAGAGATTCCCTGGACAGTCGTCGATGTTCTCCTCGCACTGTTCGCCACGGAAACCTGCAACAAAAAATATATTTCTTTAGAATCCATGCTACGTTATAAGTAATTTTGTTTGTAATTTTTCATATTTCATGTACTTTCTCTTTTTTCATCGTCAAGTATTATGGATGGTTTAGCAATAAATACATATATTAAACATATCTATTTTTTAGTATACAGCATTTTAAGGGTTGAATGAGCCCAAGCATGACACATCTGAATCATAATGCTGAGTGGGTTCCTATAGGGACCTCAGAAAGTATTTTTCCTTAATAATTTTGTGAGTAATTTTGTTTGTAATTTTTCATATTTTATGTACTTTCTCATTTTTCATCGTCAAGTATTATGGAAGATTTGTCTAGCAATAAATAGATATATTAAGCATATCTATTTCTTATTTTCAATTCTACAATTTTTTAACGTGGGATCCCTTGAGGACCAATAAGTATACAGCATTTTAATGGTTAAAATGAGCTCAATTATGAGATATTATTAATAATTAGATTATTAATGAGATAATTAATAAATCTTTGACTTTAAAGGTTCTGCTTTGAAATAAAATTACCATTACGAAAGCTACGAATTAGACAATTAACGATTAACGATGCTTATCAAATTCGAGCGAGATTCAGCGGATGAAAATCGGTTCAGGGTTCAATAAAGTGTCCCTTGATAAAATTTATAGGTTCGAAGGCTAAATGCCTTTATGGTCCAGGATTCGTAGCGGAGCAGCGTATCGCTTTACGACTGGAACATGATTTAGACACGTGATCCGCTATCAAAAGGGAAGAATTGAAAGACAAACAGAGAATCACGAAGGCAGGAACACGAAGGAGAGCCTCGCGATCTCCCCCCAACCATTTCGATTATATTGATGATCGTTACGGTCGTAAAGAGAACTCATTACCCCGGCACAATTCCGTGTACGGCTTGTATGTTCTTCGGCAGGAGGGAAAAAAGGAGGAGGGAGGGGATTGTTATATTAAAGTGAATCTACAGATAGAGGAGGGTTTACTGTTCGTTGAATTTATGTTCGGATGGAAGGAAAGGCGGGATATGGGTAGACAGTCGGCAAGAAAAACGAGCGAAGATAAAGCGATAGAGACTCGATAGCCGTGAAATCGATGACTCCGAGGTACACACCGATCGACTTCTATCGCGAAGCGTTTGCGTGCACAGAAGGTGAGCAAACAAACGAATCTAACGCCGTGTCAGCCGGAACAAAATCCTAACTGTTTCTGCGAGAAAATATATCCGAGAAAAATATCCCTGGATGCAAAAACTAGATGGACTTTAATTAAAACGAAAACCGTCTTTGCATCCCGGAGCGTTTGCAAGAATCAGCGCCTAGGAAAAACCGGGCTAGGTTGATCGAGAGGATCGACGTACCATGACGGCCGGATATTTGCAAGTCGAGCGAATAATATGACTTCGGAGTGCGCTGCCGGGTTCGATATGCTCGGAAACTGACTTCGACGGAAAGAGCAAAAACCTTGAGCCTAAGGAACGTCGACAGCCGAAGGATGCAACTGTCAGTTGCCGTGTTCCTTATGAATCGAGCGGGAGCGAAAAATATGGGGTAAACCAGAACTTTTTCAAATTTATAATCCTCTAGAATACTCTAGATTTTGGCGAGAGAATACCGAAAATCCAAGTAGCGACGTTGGGAAATCACTGGTTCCAAAGTTATGAGTGTTTTCGAATTCAGTGCGGTGTCGATAATGTAGTTACCTGTTCCAAAACGCATAAAATCGATCAATTTTACGAACACATAATTGTTGAAGCAGGGTATTCCCAACGTTAAAAGTCTACAGGGTTGCATTGAACAAAAATTACGATGTTCAGCCATTTTAGTGCGATTTAACCCTTTATATACTGGAGGTGCATCCTCAGGAAGTTGAACTAGATTTTTACTTTGAAATTTCATTCACTCTGGTGAATGTACGTAAATAGTTCAACATACAAACTAGATATGGTACATTGAAATCGATCAATTTTGCGCACACATAATTGTTGAACCAGGGTATTCTTAACGTTAAAAGTCTACAGGGTTACATTGAATAAAAATTGTGATGTCCAACCATTTTAGTGCGATTTAACCCTTTATATATTGGAGGTGCATCCTCAGGAAGTTGAACTAGATTTTTATTTTGAAATTTCATTCACTCTGGTGAATGTACGTAAATAGTTCAACATACAAACTAGATATGGTACATTGAAATCGATCAATTTTGCGCACACATAATTGTTGAACCAGGGTATTCTTAACGTTAAAAGTCTACAGGGTTACATTGAACAAAAATTGTGATGTCCAACCATTTTAGTGCGATTTAACCCCTTATATATTGGAGGTGCATCCTCAGGAAGTTGAACTAGATTTTTATTTTGAAATTTCATTCACTCTGGTGAATGTATGTAAATAATTCAACATACAAACTAGATATGGTACATTGAAATCGATCAATTTTGCGCACACATAATTGTTGAACCAGGGTATTCTTAACGTTAAAAGTCTACAAGGTTCCATTGAACAAAAATTGTGATGTCCAACCATTTTAGTGCGATTTAACCCTTTATATATTGGAGGTGCATCCTCAGGAAGTTGAACTAGATTTTTATTTTGAAATTTCATTCACTCTGGTGAATGTATGTAAATAATTCAACATACAAACTACATATGGTACATTGAAATAATCGATTGATTTCCCTTATCTTCCACTAACATTTTTACAATGCTTGCACCAAAGAGGTAAAGACCATCATCGCGTAAAGTTCGATCGCATCTGGTTTCCATTTTCCGTAAAGTATAATGTTCGAGTAAAACCGTGGTAACAATTCCTCTTTTTTTAACGTTACAATGGTGGTCATAGCGGGTTCAATGTTCAAGCAAAACCGAACACGGAAATCCGGGTAATGTTTCGCGATTTCAACCCTCCCCGTCCACTTTCCTTCCGCCTTTATCTATCGGTATCAGTGCCCGTCCAGCGATGCATACTCGCCCGTGAACCATAGTTACCAACTCTAATGGCGCGCATAATTTATGCTCGATAGAGCGGTTATCTAAACTTCCTATGTATCCCCGGGCTCGTTTGCGAACCGTGCGGAACACACGTCGCTGCTGACGTGAGCTAGAATTTCGTTCCGCGACCAGCAAAAAATATCCTTCCATCCTTCATCGTTCATAAACGATTTCAACTGATTTTATCCGTCTATTCGCAACAATTAGTCGGTGTAATTTGAATTAACGGTGGAAACGTCCCAAGAATTTCAAGATACTGTCACATTATTTTCAACCTGTTAAACATATATAGTAGGCTATCGTCCTGTAGCAAATTAATTAGAAAAATAAATTCGTAAGATGAATTTTAATAATAATTATTAATTCTATTGTTCAAATTTTAATTCTAAATTTAACTTTGTTCAAATTTTAATTTTAATTTAAATTCTATTATTCAAATTTTATATATATATATATTGTAGTAAAACTGCTAAAATCAAATAAATTAAACTCGATGTAGTGTTTCAGGGAAAGGGAGGTTTCTCACTTTTGCCTAAGATATTTATACAAATTAGTAAAACTGCAAAAATCAAATAAATAAAACTCGATACAGTATCTCAGACCACGAATTAAGGGGTCTATTAGATTTTTTTTCTATCCCATCGCGAATCGACGATCTCCCGTGTTTCATCGTGTATACTTATATCAGAACGCGCCAGCTAAAATCGACTACGAAATTGTTTCTTAGAACCGGCTAGAAACCGCGTTCCATTCTCCAGCGAGATAATGGCGCACGCGAATAGGTCGGTTTACTTTTGCATCACTTTAATATTAATGTTACTGCCCCCTTGTGCTGTATAATAACGTCGTGGCTGGCGTTGTACATATGTACACCGACTGCTCATAATTATTCCGACGAGTTTAAACAGCCCGAAGAATGCGCTGCACATGAGAAATAAAGTCACTGGCAAATCTATAGATCGGTATGTGGAATAATTATTATTCTATGTTTTCATTCAATTCCGTTGCTATTTTAGGAAACGTTTAAAAATTTATTGCGGTAGAAGTTTCGAATAGAGTTTTGTTTAAATTGTAACAAACTTGAGTACAATATAAATAAAAATAAAAATGTAATAGGTATCCATATATATACAATAATTTATATAAATATCTGTAAGCAAAGGTGGGAAACCTCTCTTCTCTGTTGCGAACAGATGATTTCTTTTTAAAACTACAGACGTCTTATTTAATCAGTTTAAAGGCCATGTAACTGGATGTAATTATATCGCTAATGTGACCTGTATCTTCCGTTATTTTACAGGCGCTTTCACGCGAAGCGATCGAGACCGAGCCGAGCCCACCGGAATCTAAATTACGAGGTGTATTCGTATCGCACTCACTTTGTTCCTTTTCGAAATTGCAACCAAAACCGATTCCACGACGCAACAGATGGTATAATGTTCCGTGGGGCTTCCAGTCCGAATTTCGGTAGAGATTCGAAACTGGAATTTCGACGAGGTTTCCCGTCTTGAGTTACCGGATTACAGGGGGCCCGGGCTCGCAAGTTTACACGCTACCGTGCGACTTTTCGGTCATAAAATCCAGATTATAGTACTTTCCAGGCCACGACTTTTACGTCGGACCCTACACTTTTACGCGTTGCGGAACACGACTCGTGTACACACCGGCTTTCTCCATTTTTCTTCGCTGCCATTCAGTCGATTCGTTACAAGGTTCATAAAATGTTCGATTATTTTGCGCGTACTCGCGTGATTCGATTTAATCTTCTTGAAACGCTCCAGAGCCAATGGGCATCTACACACGTGCCTGTTCGATAGGTGTTAACAATGGAAACAAATGACAGAACTGCTCGTCAAACTTCCTATCTATTATTTGCAGAATGAACACGAAGATTACATTTCTTTAGGTCTTTAGGACAATATATTTATTCAATGTATAATTTTATATATTTATTAAAGTTTGCAAGGAGCGCGATAAGGAAATTGGCATTATTATTAAAATTTGAGTAATTAAAGAAAAAGTTGCTTGTACACTAATAAGGAAACATCCCTTTCAAGGTTACTCGACGTTTCTGGACACCGTGTATAAGCAAAATTCGAGATTTAGAGACTTTAGGACAATATATTTATTATTTGTAGAACGAGCTTATATGCAAATTCAAATTTATAGAAGTTTGCGAGGAGCGCGATAAGGAAATTGGCATTATTATTAAAATTTGAGTAATTAAAGAAAAACATACTTATACACTAATAAGGAAATATATAATAATCGAGATTTGACAATTATTAAAATAGGAAACACGTTCACTCTCATTTCCTTTAAAATAAATTTAGAAAATTTTGATTACGAGGATCGTTTCAGAAACTGCATCTCGGGTTGTGTGAATAAAAATGGCCGGACAAAGGCATGTAAAACGGCTCGATAAAAAACGTTAGATAATCAACGTAATATCGACTGGCGCTTCATTTTCTCCCCGGCTATCTGGCAAGAAAGGAAATTCCTGGAGCCAGACGAAAAACTGCGGCTATTCATGTTGAGGCGGTAGCGACGATGAACAAGAAGCCAGGAGACGAGCGCCGTCACGGACCCGGGGCGAATCGATTGCCGTTAATATCGATAGAGGACAATAGCGGGACTCCTTCCCGACTACCTTGAAAAAATCCACGTATTTGCGAGACGATTCGTCGCGGAATCATATTCGCGTTCTTCCTGCATCCCCGTCGTTCGGTTCTTACTTTTTTTCATTGCTCGATCGAAAAAGGAAGCCATTTAAAAACATCCTTGGCCACCCATGTTACAAAACTTTAATCGATTCTCCATTATCCGCTGGTAATTGTACAATTCTCCCATTATGTAATATACTTTTCTTCGCGTTCTTGCTAAATAACGATAAAACGTTAGCTACGATACACGCTTTTATCATAATGTGGTTTCTTGATACGTTTATTGTTTTTGTTGCATCAATTATGTAACTTACTGTTACCACTTTGTAAAATGAAATATAAAATTAATAAAATATTTCTTAATAAATTTCGCTGTATTTTATTAAAACTTGGAAATCCTAAATTCTCCCATTATGTAATATACTTTTCTTCGCGTAATAAATAACAATAAAACGTTAGCTACGATACACGCTTTTATTATAACGTGGTGTCTTGATATGTTTATTGTTTTCGTTGCATTATGTAACTTACTGTTATCACTTTATAAAATTAAATATCAAATCAATAAAATTAATGGTTCAAAAATCAATTAAATTAACTGTATTTTATTAAAACTTAGAAATCATAAAATCCGAATGAAATATTTTGATTGTATGTATTCCTTCTCTGATACCAAAATTATTTCTACTTCTGAAATTTCATTTCAATGAAATATTCTTCGTACACGAAGTTTATCATTTTAGAACACGGTTCTCGATTTTATTTACACATCCCCGCTCCATGTATCAGAATCAACACAATGGAACGTGAATTAAAAATTCATCTTCTACGAATCCAGCCCCAAAAATCCGAGTCATCGTCTTCGAGAAAATCTCAGCACGCAAGAATGCATATAAATACTCATCGCCACCCTTCGCGAGGTAGTATGTGTTTAAGGAGGGTACCCATCCCTCCATTAACAAGGACTTATTTCCCTAAGGGACGATCCCGCTCTTCCCGGAATTCAGTTAGTACCCCTAGGCGAGCCGTGATGATGCTTATACAGGGTGTTCAACCAATAAATACGCCGCAGCTGTAACAGATATTTTAGGGACCGATTCTTCCAGCCTACACCAGACAAAGATCGAGAGCTCTGTCAATATTCAAAGCGAAAGTAATGTTATTGACAGTCCCTAATTCTAAACTGACCTAAGAACCTGAATCGTCCAAGAGCGTAATATGATATCCAGTTAGACGCATCGGCCAGAAAACGCTAACCCAATGACAAAACTTTTGTTATCCAACTATTCTTTTAATGTAATATGTTTAATGTAATGTAACATATCTAAAATAATTTACTGTACAAACTGCTAAAAAGTTACTAGGGTAATTGCACCAGTGAATAAACAAGCACCAGTAAATGTATATTTCAATGAATTTTAAGCTGCATGGCATAATAATTATTATTAATAAATATCAATAATAATAATTACTATTAATAATTACTAGAATGTAGTGTTCATTAACTGGTACTTTTTATATTTTTTATTTAACGTTTAATAAAGAAAAATAACAATTTCATTTTATTTGTATTCATTCATTTTAGACAACTGAAGTATGGGGAGCGATTTGGTATATATCAGATTCCTTTAATTCACTTTTTTTTCTAAATAAAATATCTTCCTGAACAATTTCTTAAATGTTCATTCACTTCTATCGTTCGAACATAAATTCTGAATTGAATTCCGATAACACGGACCATTAACCAAGTAAATATGCTCGTGTTTAGATTCGTTTCGCTCAGAGAAACATCACGAATACATTTCTAAAAATTCTGCAAGACAAATCGTTGTACGTAGCTGTTTAATCAAAGAAATAAGATATGTACACGATGTAAGCAACACGTCGGTCCGGAAGCTTTCATACGCGATATCGATCTTCTTTTTATTTACGGTTTCACGATGACGCGACCAATTATCAACTTAAAATATCAACAGCGCGTAATCATATACCGGTGCGAGAAGACCGGACGAGTCGCGAAGGTTCTCGCAGTCGCCGAAACGAAAGGAGCAAACTCGTCGGGAGATTACGCGGGCTGCTGTTCGGCCGTGTGGGTGCGACGGGCGAGGAGGGAATGACTCCACTTATAAATCAACTCGGCCGAAGGCCCATAATTGCAATTGTTCATGAGCCTCACCCCAGATCGAAACGATCGGGGGCCGCGTGTGTGCGTGCGAATCCGTGCGGCCCGGAGAGACCGCGCGCGCCTGTGGAGCCGGGGCCCTATTCGACGAAGGATACGTATCCGTTACTTCGTTACAGATGCAGGGCCGTAACGAGCGGAACACCGGTATAAATTCTGCGTACCCTGTTCCTTTTCTCAGACATCTTTTTCGGCGGTCGGAACGCCGCACTATGAAGCAAACACAGGAATTCTGTGTCCAATCAAAGAACTTTCGATAGAAATCAAATAGAGCGATGAAATTTTTTTAAATTAAAGATGGAACATTCTAGAATATGGGAAAATTATAGAAATTGTAGTATGGACGCTTTTCCATATTGAAAAAATTCGTTAAAGTTGCACAAGTTTAAGAAAATTGTGGTTCTTCAATACCATGTGCGGAACAAAATGGTTTTTTTACATTCGACGCATCACTTCCCATAGATTTTTTCACGCTGATTTCAAATCTGGCCTGAAAATGTTTCTACATCAGGATTTTTCAAAAAGTTTCAAGAAATTTTTAAAAAATATTCATACCACAATTTTTATAATTATTTCAGATTTTGCTAAGTTTGAGCTTTCATTTGAAACAAAATTTCATCGCTCTATCTAATTTCTATCGAAAATTCTTTTGACACAGATTTCATCGGTTTGGTCCATAGCGCGGCATTATTAGCATCACCCAAGACATAAGACATTTTATGGAACAAACCGATGAAATCTGTGACAAAATCAAAGGACTTTTATAAAGGACTCTTTTTAAATAAAAGCTAAAAATTGACAGAATATGAAATAATTACAGAAATTGTGGTACGAACGCTTTTTCATCTTGAAAAAAATTCGTTAAACGGCACTCCGACAAAAATTTTTCGTTATTTACGGAGTAAATGTGACATTAAACAACCTGCACCGCGACGACGAACCACTAGGAAGCCAGGAAGCGTATTTACCGAGTTATTAGCGAGCGAACTAGTCAAAGTATCGCTTTATGTCGATTAGGCTCTTCGTCGAAACTTTTTCTAAGATACCACCGCTAAGAGTAAATTTTCTTCGCATTTTCACGTTATTCTCGGAGTAAGTGCGGCATTAAACAGCATACGCGACAAATGGGCTAAGAACCGTGTTTGCCGAAGTTATTAGCGAGCGAATATGGCCGATGTGTTGAAAATTTTCAAAGTGTGTTGCTATAGGTCAAAGACTATAATTCAACTAGACACGGTCAATTACGTTCACGATTCCGTAATTTTTGCCTAATGAACATCGCACCGGTCACAAAAACCAGACGGCCGTTTGCTCGTTGCTTTGAGTCCGTTCGCGTAATGATGGGAAACGAGGATCCTTTTCGTAGAGGATACCGCGGCGTCTGCGGAGCAAGGTCGAACACTCGAACTGGAATTTCGGGAATCCTGTAAAGCGCTAGCAATTAGCCGGTGGTTCGGGGTACTTGGAATGATTTCATTCACCTTCGGAATCGAGAGCTTCTCGAACCAGGTAGGGACAAGAGGGAGAAAAAAAAGGAGATCGAACGACGGGCTTGGCTCTCGTGCCGGGTGACTCGCAGACCTGTTCCGATCGTTTTAGCGGAATTCAAGGATTTCGACCTGTTTCGCTGGATCCGCCGCCAGGGCTAAAGGAAAAGGGAAGCGTCGTTCTCACGTTGAAAAAAAAGGTGGAAACCCTTTGACACACGGCGCACCGCCCTGGCTTCTTTTACCACGAGGATATTCTTCTGTTTCCTACGCGGGGAACTAGGAAGCAGTCCTTCCGATCCGTAACTTAACGCCACCCGTTTCCTAGCGAAATCGGGAGTGACCCGCAGATTTTTCGACGTCGCGGAATCCGATCGAGCTTCTTACACGTTATTGCGGAACGACATCTCTCTTTCCAGTGAGCCTAGTGATTCTCAAAAGTCACTATCCGTTACGTCGATTATTCTTTTTCTTACATAATGTTACATAAGATTGTATTTCATGAAACTCGATGAAACCAGAATTAATTAAACAATTCCGAGATAGTTTATACAAAAATTAAAATACTACTTAAATATTTATAGACCTCACAGGATTGGTCATGCACCGGAGGGTTATTCTTTTAAAAATAACCTAGTGATTTTCAAAAGTCACTATCCATTACGTCGATTATTCCTTTTCTTACATAATGTTACATAAGGTTGTTGTATTTTATAAAACTGTCTCTCGGTGAAACCAGAATTAATTAAACAATTCCGAGATAATTTATACAAAAATTAAAATACTACTTAACTATTTATATACCGGAGGGTTATTCATTTTAAAAATAAATTCGATACCTTCGAAATTACCATTTATATTTAGTTTGTTATTTATCAAGTGTTTCAGTAAACTTTCTTTTTTTTTGTTCACGGAGAAACGCCAGCAGATGTTCATTTATTTATTTACTTAATTAGAGTAAACACAGAGGGATAAATTACAGCGTGTTCGAGTGCGCCCGGTGACAGGACGCGTCCGGTCGTGTTCAATTGTAGCTCTCCGAGCGTGACGGTGTGGCGGCGAGCAAAGAAAATTCCTTCGCCATTTCCAATCGCACAAAGGAGTTCCATCTTAATATCCTCATACGTTTCTTTTCTTTCACCTTTCTCCGTGCCAGAATTCCGTCTCTGTTTCGCTATTTACCGTACAATCTCCCAATCGTGCACGCACTCCTTTCTCAGCCTCACCTTTCCTCTGTCACTGATCCACCCCCATCCCCTCTCCCCACCCTCTGATCCTCATTCACTCCTTCCTTTCTCAGATCTCCGTCTCTCTCTCCCACTGTGTCTCTCTCTTTCCACCGACCCTCCTTTCTCCCTTTGCGTCGCTGCTCGCTCAACCTCTATCTCTCTCTCTCTCTCGTTTACTCTCCCTGCCTCGTTCTCGAGCACAGGCAACAACAGTGCCTCTCAGCCTGGCCAGAGAGGTGTGGCAACGTCGCGAGAGCGGGTGTGCGTCGGCCGCAGGCCATGTGGTGGGGACTGTGGGAAAATTCTCATGCCGCCGAGTGTGTCGGTGCCAGTGGCCCTCAAGCCACGGCTACCCTGCTCGAAGAGAGCTCGAGGAATCCTGTGCTCGACTTCCTGCTTTCACGCTCCAACAGCGTTTCACCGGGGCACGCAAAAAATGGTATCATTAGAAGCGTCGCGCGAGAAAATCCTGCGTCCCACCGAAGCTTTCCAACGACGCCTCGGAACGGCGTTTAGCCTTTAAGGACTCGAGCCACTCCGCGATAATTATTGGCGAGACACCTGCTTCTATCGGAACGGCCGATCGACTTGTGAAACGACGCCCGGCGTTAGCTCTCCGAGAGATGTGAACCGAGGATTCTGGGACAACGGTTATGATCCAGAAGATCATTCGATTCAACGACTGTCAGCTCTCGGCGAACTTGATTCTTTCGTCATAGCGAAACGTGATCGATGCTTTTTAGAATGGTCTACCAGGATCGTTCTCTAACGTCAGTTTTTTTTATCTACGATGTTAGTTCACCTTTCTGTTCATGGTTAGGGTAACTGCACCGGTAAATGAATTTTTTTTTGCTTTTTTATGTTTCAACAAATCTTAAGCCGCGCTAAATAATTATTATTCATAATTATTCTTAATGAATATCTGTAATAATGATTATTAATAATAAGTACTAGAATGTAGTGTTCTTTGACTGGCATTTTTTGTATTTCTTATTTAACGTTTGATAAAGAAAAATAATAAGAATTTCATTTTATTCGTGTTCATTTATTTTTGACAAATGAAGTAGAGGCAGCCATTTGGCATATATGAGATTCCTTTAATTCACATTTTTTTTCTAAATAAAATATCTTCCCGAACAATTTCTTAAATGTTCATTCACTGGTGCAGTTACACTTTTCCGAAAAATGTCGTGGAAGAGAAAATCTTTTACTTTTCGTATGGCGACGTCTATTTTAATACCTGAATATTGATTAGGCACGAACGAGTCTCAACATTTTCTTTCATTTAGAAAGAAATATGTAATAAACTTTGAAATAAACCGTCATTGAACGGTCAAATAATCTTGCTAATTCTTAATATATAAAGATATTAGCAAAATTTATTCATCGTCGCACGGTTCGATCATTTTCTACACAACAATAGATAAATAAATTCTTAATACCTTAAAATAATTTACGTTCGATATATAATTAACTACTTAATATATAAACCAACCTTCGGTTCATTTAAAACGGCCATGGAACAGCAACTATTCAAACGTACGTCAGGCTGGCAGTGATTTCAGCCATGGCTATGAAAGCATGTCGAAAATGTCGATACGTCGTCGATAAACCGAGAGATCGAACCGAGCCGGAGTGGCTCTGAAACGGAGAGAAAGTCTAGAGATTTCCAAAGACGAAAAAGAATAAAGAAGAACCGAGAAGTGTCGGCGAAGGATCGTGTCGAGTTAAGGGGCAGTCCTTTTCCAAAGAAAATATTCCGCACACGGAAGTGACGCGTCTCGTTTCACCATATGGCGTGTCCTTGCCCTCGAATTTCGGAAGTGTTCACCGAAGGATCACGGCTGAGAGACACTGTCCTCCAAGCCGGGGCCCATGTAGCGGGAAGGAAGGTTAACACAGCGGCCCGTGCCTCCCCACCAAAGACTGGCACCGGGTGGCCACGAGCACGCCACGGGGGTGCCTATGGAAAAATTATTTGTCCGTCGCCGTAAGTGCGCTGCTGCCGCGATAATTATTCGGGCCACGTGGTATCGCCGCCACGGGATACACCTGTCGCTAATCAAATCTGGAAATTCAACCGATGCAAGATCGTCGAACTTCCAACGAATTTCATAATATTCGCCGTAACAAAATTACGAGCTAGAGAGTTCTCACCCAAGAAATCCTCCTGCAACTATTACTATATGTTTATGCTTGATCCATTATAAACTTCTCCTTATACATTCATATAAAAAAAATTAATATAATTGGTGTAATTTATTTTTATAAATAATATAAACCTATCATAAAATTTTTAATTTTATTTGATATATGGTTTTGTCTCATGGCAAATTACGGATTCATTGTAACAATAAATCTTCAATTATCGTAGACTTCTTATACATTCATATAAAAAATTGAATATAATTGGAGTAATTTATTTTTATAAATAATATAAATCTAACAGAGAATTTTTAATTATATTCTTGATATATGGTTTTGTCGTCTGGCAAATTATGGATTCAATGTAACAATAAATCTTCAATTATTGTAGGTCTGTATGAGTTACGATCTTCTTCATCAACCCTTCTGGGACGAGAATCCCAACAAGATCAGATTTATCAACGGTGGTATGCTTTCGTAGAATTTGAAGCTAGACGAGTATCAAATCGAAATCATCAGCAGTTTCTGGCAACATCATCCAAATGAATCACGTAATTGTTGCACAAAAGAGTACTTTGTACTAACCTAACCCTCCTAACGTAACACCTCATTTGGTTCCCCTCCATACACGAGTTAGGTTAGGTTAGATTAAATTAGGTTGGATAGAACACAAAACGGACAGACACCGCAGTACATAAAACCAATAAATGCATTTTTCACCTGACCAACAATATTGCGACCACGTGACTTAGGAACTGGGTACTCGATCGACTAAGTGTATTTTATAACTGAGAAGTACGTTCGTTTTTTTTGCGTTCCTCTTCATAAGGTTCGGTCGAGGAATGTCTCCTTTGTAGCGGCGTCGATCAAGTGCAAAAAATGTATCAGAAGTGGTGTTATTTACGTAAGAGTAGCCCAACTTGATCAATTAAGTGAGCGCGCGCCGCAAGAGCGACAGAAGTCGGTCGGCCGGCCGAGAAAAGGAACGAAGTCCAGCGTGGAAAACAATCGTGATACAGCCGCGCGGCTTATTAGCGGATTAGCACTACTTTACAAATGGACATCGATCGCTATCCATCTCGCAAGCTTCGACAAGCGGCGCGCACATTCGTTTGCCATGTACGGAGTAATTATTGCAATGCGATTCGCCCCCTCGTTAGACCTTTAACGAACCAATACGGGGCCTTTAAAATGCATCGCACGGCTTGTTAGAATTCCCGAACAGCCCGCCGGTAAGGGGCCAATGATTAGAGGGGCCCTTAGAAACCCATGTGCCATGAACAATTCCTGATTCAGCGTGTGTGCATCGTTCCGATCCATGAATCGCCTGAGACCTGGATTTCATCTATTATGTTCCCATGTCTTGGTGGAGCGAATACAAGCAGCCATCGTTATCGCACTATTCGCGTTCACCTTCGGCCGACCCCTCCTTAGCATAACTTAATAATCCTCCTAACAATAAACGTTTATCCTACATTCCATCGGTTTTACAGTTCAATTCTACTTCAGAGTTGGAGAGATGGGCCTCGTCATTCTTGGACAGTACCCTCCGAATCACTGGCATACCGCTCAAAAGTCGTGACGACCTTGATTTCAACTCTGGAGCAATTGCTCGAGGTCTTAACAGGTAGCATACGATAAAAAGAAACCCCTGATGAGTCCAACGTTAGAGGACTTCTGAACGTGAATGATGATCACGGCACAACATTTCTAATGAAATTTAAATTCAACTCTACTTCAGAGTTAGAGAGATGGGCCTCGTTATTCTTGGACAGTATCTTCTGAATCACTGGCATACCGCTCAAAAGTCGTGACGACCTTGAATTTCAACTCTGGATCAATTGCTAGAGGTCTTAACAAGTTACAGTAGCTAACCTCGAACTTGGGGTAGCAAATGATAAAAAGAACCCCTGACGAGTCCAACGTTAGAGGACTTCTGAACGTGAATGATGATCGCGGCACAACATTTCTAATGAATATTTTGATAGCTTTCATTAAACTCAGTAGGGGATGGAAGAATGCAATTTAAATTCAACTCGATCCATCGACGATCGAAGTTGTCTCGAAGTTGATTTTTACAGGACCAAAACGAGAGTAGTCGAGGGACTAAGGCGTGTGTATTACCCGATGGAGATAAATATCCGGTGGGACTAAATGCCCTAATCACTTTTTCTAAGTTCCAGGGTCCATTTGTCAGGCTGGAAGCACTTCGGTCGAAACGAGTGGCCCGTCGAAAGAGGGACCGGACGTTGGGGGAGATCGGGAGCGGTCTCGAGAGAGAGAGAGAGCACTTTGCTCGGAGGCGACGTAGATAGAGCGACTCCGTGGAGTCGAATAACTCATAAGAGACAGAAAATGGCGGGGATGCGTAGGGGGCAGAAATGGAGCGTTATCTGCAGGTAGTTGTCCACCGTCAACTCTCCCTATTGGACAGCAATAATGCACATTCGCGGCGATTTGTACACACTGGCTGAGTCTTAATACCCCATTTCTGGTGTTCTGCTCGTTTTTTCGTGGTCGAGGAGGCCCATCAGCTCTGCCCTCCCCTCGCCCCGGACTCGTCCGTTTTCTGGGACCTTAAAAGGTGCATGTACTCGAGAGAGGACCCACCGATAAGCGTAATTTGAATGGGTAATGGCTTCACCAAGAGAAGGGTCCCCGGTTAATGACGGGTCCAACGGGATGAGAAGAGACGGGCTAAGAGAACGAAAGGGAGAAGAACGAGAGGGAAAGAGATAAAAATATATAAATATATACAGGGTGTCTCAAAATTCCTTCAACATCGGGAATGGGAGGTTCCTGATATCATTTGAAGCAACATTTTCCTTTGCAAAAATGGCGTCGGCGGCTTTGTTAAGGAGTTATCAACGAAAAACACAGACGTGCCAACACGCGTCTAGGTCGCGCTCTGATTGGTCTGTGTTTTTCGTTAATAACTCCTTAACAAAGCCACGAATGTAATTTTTGTAAAGGAAAATGTTGCTTCGATTGAACTCAATCTCCCATTTCCCGATGTTGAAGGAATTTTCAGACACCCTGTATATACCCGGGCGCCGAGAGAGCCCCGAGGCCTTAATGCGCTCCCTCCTCGACCTCTCGATCGCGATCGAGGGACGTTTTCGGGTACGAGGCACGAAACCGCGAGCAACCCTATCGTTACCAAACCGGATCCACTTTTCCATCGTCTCTCTAAGGCTGCATCGCGTCGTTCCACCGCGCGTGGAATGCAAATCCGGCGGCTGCACCCGCGAACATGGTCCTGTTGGCTCTGTCACCTCGTGATCGGCGCCACAGACTTCCCTTTAATGATTTTGTTGAACCACGTGGCCGGGCTGGCAGGAACGAGTTCGAAGACACCCAGGCGACAGGTAAACGCGAGCTGCTCTCCACCTTCTTCCACTCTCACGGGAGAGGCAAAACTCTTGGCAGAAAATTTATGCGAACCCCGTTGAGGAATCATGAATAATGTATCCGCCGAACGCTCCCGAAGTGTCTAATTTGAGGATATCCTTGGGAATGGAACGACGTTCCGGCACGGAATACCGGTCGGGGATGTCTTTTCGGAGGAGAACGCTGAGCTGCGTTACGCGACGCACTATGGGGTGGTACTTGGCCGATCTAGCTGGCCAAAAGTCGATTTTGTAGCAGGTAAGTGTGTGTATTTCACAAAATTGCAATCAGACGTGTATTTAAATAACTAAAATAACGGTTACTGAAAAAAGTCAACTTGAAGGCAATTTTAATCTCGAAGTTCATAAATTTGGAAGGAATTATTTGTGCTTCCGGGTCCGTCCCCGTAATGTTTAACCACTGTAAAGTGGAAGGTATCAGCTTTATTTTCGCCTAAAAAAAGGTTGCAGAAGTTTGCAGATGCACAAGTTATCGTTACGTCTAATTCTTGCCACGAAAATGAAATTACAAGCGTATTATTAATTATTATTATATATTATATTATATTTGTTGTTATTTTTATTGTTTATATTGTAGTAATTCGCGCGTATTGTTAAATTAGTTAAAAATAATATTTTCAATATAAATGATTAATTTTTATTTGTTTATAATTATTCTTTTTAAGAGAAAATACTATAAATAAGTTAGTAGGTACATTTTAAACACGTTAAGCAAAGAAAATAATTTTGACCAGCTAGATCGGCCAAGTATCCCATAGTGCGACGTGAAAAGCTTCGGCTAGCCAGCTGGCCGTATCAAAACAGATCCGAATCACAACCGAGAGGCCCTCTTCTACTCCTCGTTCACCAGGCGAGATGCGTTTCGATCGCTCGACTCCCCGAGTCTTCTATAAATAAACTTTGGTGGACGAGTGCCTTCGCGAGACTCTCCAACGTCTCATTAACCGCCCTCTCTCGCTCGTATGTATTCTGAATTTCGAGTGCAAACAGGCTCGTTTATTTTTTCGAGAAAGCCAACGACTCTCTGTGGTAGATCGTGCTCGAAATAATGCCTGGGAAGAAGATTTTGATATTCTTCAATCTCCTGGGAGACCTCCGCTTTCTTCTTCGTGGTGTACGTGTCGTGTGCGTGTAACGGAAGAAGCACGGACCCCTTTGTGCAACAGGTATCCACAAAACAATCAACAAGTAGCCCGTCGGTCGATCGAGGGGTTACTTTGTAACACGCCATCTTCGGAAACGGTGGCTCCGGAGAGAGAGAGAGTGCTTTTGCTCGAGGAGAAAATAAAAACAGAGCCGCGCAAACTGCTAAATTACACGCGGCGGAATCAGCAGGGCTGCAATTAGATCGACGACGCTGAGAAAAGCGACCGAATCGGCCGGGGAACGCGGTGTGTACGAGGAGAGAAGCAACAGGTGTGCGGCATTCAACAGGTGGCTCTAACTCGCGTCAAATCAAAGTCGACGAACCGGAGGCAGATAACGATTGGTTACTGTTTCAGATAAATAACACCTTAACGCCGCGACCGTACCCGTAGCTTCCTCCCCACTTGAATCGTCGATTATTTTCATCGAAACTTACACGTGGTCAAGTTTTTGTTGAATACCAATTAATTTTTACATAATAATGTAATCTGCATAATCTTACAAAGTTGAATATTGTGTTTCTTTTAAATGCCAGAATAATTTAATCGATTTGCCCTGTATAAACTAATAAAATCGTGTTGAATGAATAATTGTACAGGCATTCAAGTTTTTCTTGAATACCAATTAATTTTTACATAATAATGTAATCTGCATAATCTTACAAAGTTGAATACAGTTAAACGACTGTATATTGTGTTTCTTTTGAATGCCAGAATAATTTAATCGATTTGCCCTGTATAAACTAATAAAATCGTGTTGAACGAATAATTGTACAGGCATTCAAGTTTTTGTTGAATACCAATTAATTTTTACATAATAATGTAATCTGCATAATATCTTACAAAGTTGAATACAGTTAAACGACTGTATATTGTGTTTCTTTTAAATGCCAGAATAATTTAATCGATTTGGATTCGATGAAAGTTAGTTCCACGTGCTATTTAATTTATATAATTTAATCTGCCCTTTCGTTGCAAAAATTGTAAATGTACAAGGTGTTTCAGCACGTCGCGCCAGAATGATTGAATCAATTTAAACTCGATGAAAGTTAGTCGATAGGTTAGTGTTTCTGCAGATGTACATTTCGTTTTTTTATAAATTAATGTTATGCATATACACAGTAGGCATTGATAGTAGAATTTGTAAAATGGTAGTACAGCTGATTAAAAAATTTCAAATAAACTAACAACTAGGGTAACACGAATGTCCCACCGATGTCCCCTGTATAAACTAATAAAATTTTCTGCAGGACTACATTTCTTTTTTTATAAATTAATGTTATGCATATACAGTGGTACGCGTCGATAGTAGAATTTGTAAAATGGTGGTACAGCTGATTAAAAAATTTCAAATAAATTAACAACTAGAGTGACACTAATGTCCCACCGATGTCCCCTGTATAAACTAATAAAATTTTCTGCAGGTCTACATTTCGTTTTTTTATAAATTAATGTTATGCATATACACAGTACGCGTTGATAGTAGAATTTGTAAAATGGTATTACAGCTGATTAAAAAATTTCAAATAAACTAACAACTAGAGTGACACGAATGTCCCACCTATGTCCCCTGTATAAATTAATAAAATTGAATGCGTTGCGTTTGCCCAGACCGAACCCATGAAAAACCAATGGCTCCGCGGGAAAGTTTCGCGAGAGAGCACACAATGCCGGTCGAAGAACCTCGGGTGCAACAGGTATAAGACAATCAACAGGTTGTTTCGCGTGCCAATCGCCTTGTTGTGCCTAGGTCTGTGCAGCTTTGAAGGGATCAGGAGAAAAACCGGCGAGGAGGCTTGGGCGAGAGCGAGGGAACGAGTCCGTGGAACAGAGAAGAAGAGGACGGGGGGTGGATGGGAAGAGTGGGAAGACGTGGAGAAAGAGAAGCAAAAATGGGACGATACGCAGATCCACAAGCTCTCCTTATCCCTCGCGAAGGAACCAGAAAGGGGATCCCCATGGACGACGCGAGCGTGTGTTCGCGGACGCGCACGCTTATACACACTTGTGCACGTGTTACGGGAATACAGGTACCGGCACTCGAACAATGGGGCCGTCATGCGGCTACCATTCTTTAGGGACAATCAGCGGGGGCCCCCTTCTCGAAGGGCTGCCCCCACCCGAGTCCGGGGCCCCATGCCGCTTAAAAGGACAATCGCCTTCTTATTTACGATTTGGCCAGCTCTCCCCTCCTCCCTTTCTCGTTCTTTCTCCCTGATTCTCCTTTCTTTCGCTTTTTCTCTCTGTCGCGCACCGGTCGCATGCTCGGGGGCCCACGTTACAGGGCCTCTCCGTGCGCGACGGGGTCGTCCGTCGAAAATCAGAGGCCGACCGTTTATATGGCAACCGTGGGCCCAGCACGCCCACCAACACCAAATTTTTCATGGGATTTTCACGGGGGGAACATAAATTTCCCGCACCCTCCGCGTACTCGCCGCTCATCCAACTTTCAGACTCCAACGTTAAGCAGCAGCGGCTATCCGTGAAATTAATTACGACGATCGAGTTCTTTATGGGGTCGGACCACAGAGGACCCAGGCTCCAACCATGGCAGATTAAACCACATGATTAAACGAACTTGACTCGTGTTTTAACTTCTGTCGGGAGCAGCAAGTTTTACTGGGATACTGCATTAGCCGCAACCAGCATCTCTACTAGTCGCATCGAAGGATCGAGACCTTCTTAGGGCGTCTAACTTATGGCGGATCCTCGATGCTGCGTTATGTAAGAATACGACCGGCGGAACGTGAATACTTTACGAGCCATCATTAATGACCACTTACCGAGGCTTTAACCATCTTTAAGAATCCCCAACTTCTTCGGGTATCCGCCGGCGAAATTGTTTCGTGTGAACTTCTGCGAATCTACTATTGGATATAAACGATAGGGGAACAATGTTATCAATGTTATTTAAACCCGGTGCACTAGAATTCTCATGTTTAATCTGATCTCGAATATTGTTATTACGTATGACCTTTTTCATTTTCCCTGGAACACGAATTGTTCGGAAAGTTGTTCAACATGCTCAAGTTTAGTCGCGTTGGAATTGTTTTAAGTTCAGATTTATATTAAAATATATAATAGATATAATGAAAACAATTTATAATTTGTAATTTATACATTACATTATAGTATATATATTATTATATATACTGTTATACTATTTAATAGATAAAATGAAAAATTTGATTTGATGAGAAATATTACGATTTTCTGTATTTACATTAACGTGAGAATTCTACAATATAAATTTCATATATAAAATGTTTTGTATGAAAATTGTATATTGGCGGCAACATAGATACATAGCAAGAAAACAAAAGGAAGAGAGAGTTAACTACTTCCCAATTGTTCGATTAAAGTCTAGCAACATTTCCACTTGTCCAGCCCACAATTTATAATTTTCATTCATAAAATCCGGCTCGCGTGAACCGAAGTCGTCCTCGAGGGTCCACCGGCGTCCGATAAAATCCAAAGTGCAGCTCGCTCGCGGTCTGCCCACTAATTACGCTCCGTATTTGCATGCAATTACGCGTTTATCACTTACGCAGCAGTTTCCTGACAGAGACAACAACCGGTGGCACGCGTCCGTGATTAAACGATAGCCACGAATTATTCAGCAGAAAGTCGGCGCTCGGTTGTCGCTATCCGTCGACTCCTGCCCAGCCGAATGGCGTGTGTGGTACAGTGGTCGAACGCAAACGATGCAATTAACATTCTTACGAAAATTCTTCCGCCCCCTTGACGAACCTATCCGACGGTGGACGAGCGGGAAGGAAGAGTGGAGGGCTAAAAAGGACGACGAAAAAAGTGCACGTCGGAGGAAAAGATTGAAGTGACGAGGGTGGAGGTGAACGGGCAGTGAAGAGGAGGGGAGGAGGAACGGAAGGTATCACGGCTGCTTTATCTCACCGTTGAGGAGCCCGCAAAGAAGTTGAAGTGCACTCGGCGCACACGAACGCGAAGCGGAGGGCATTGTGTGCCGCGGGACCGAGAGGAGCCACCTTCGTGCACGCACCGTCTTTCTTCTTCCTTCGATCACTCTCCTTTTTCATCCTGTTCGTTCATCAGACGTCTCTCCTCTCCGAGAGAGGTTTATGGAGAATGAACGGGGCAGAGGGAAGAGGAGGAAACCAGATACGGAACACAGGGTGGCGAGAGAAGAAGCCAGGGAGAAGAAGAGGAGAGAGAGAACGGCCGCTGAGTAAGGGGGCGTGGGTGCGCCCTTCGTGATTTACATATGCGTATTCTATACCTTATTTACTGCGTCGATCATCCTCCACTTTATCTCCTCGCGTGTGGGTTGTACCAAGGGAACACACCGGACCGAAGGTAGAAAAAGGGAAAAACAAAGGACGCCAGAAAGCGAGAAGAAACGTTTCCTCGTCTATTAGCCCCGGAGCTGGCATCGCCCCGGTACCGTAAATATTGCACGTAGGCAGATAACCTTAACCTCTTAATTGCACCGTCTCCGCCGGCGACCGAACCTTGAATAAAAAATCAGTCGGACTCGATAGCGACGCCTCTGCCAATTTCACGCTAATTAGAATGCGCCCGATTAGTCCCTAGTAGCACGAAAATATTAAATGGATATTGTTTTTCAAACATTGGAAAAATATTTCTTAAGCCACACTTTTTTATAATATTTTTTAAGCCACGTTTATTTGAGAAAAATATTGGATCTGAATATTGTATACATGTACAATGCACAACAAACAGTATCTGAATATTAGGAAAAAATATTATATTTCTAATATTAAACAAAGATTTGTTTTATAATGAGAAAGAAACATTTTTTTCATAATACGAAACAAATATTATTCGTACATTAGGAAAAAATATTCTACTTCTAATATGAAATAAAGATTCATTTAATGTTTAGAAAAAAATATTTATCTCCTAACATGAAATAGATATTTTCTGCCTATATAAAAAAATTGTTACTTGATATAAAATGAATATTGAATGTACATTTGAATATTAAAAAAGTTTAAATCGCTTTTTAATATTATATGAATGCGTATACAATATTTTGTGCCATTAGGGTTGAAGGAAATTTTTCAACTCCTACCTTTTTCTCTTCCGGTCCAACGAATATTAATGCATAATTAATATTAATGTATAATTGACGAACACGTTGAAAAGAACAACTTCTACTATTTTGATTAATTGTTTTCCAATCTGTCAAAAAAATTCCAATTGTGTGAATATTCCTGTGATTCGTTGTAGTCTTAAGCAAGGCCGATAAATGATCACGCGCGTAGGTCTGACGAATTTCGTTCGACTAAAAATCGTCACGGTTTCGTTGTTCCCTCGATTCCTTTTATGATCGGTAATGCGCGACCCCGGAAAGGAAGAATCGAAAGAAATTCGAGGAAGAGAAACGCCGTGGAGTCAGGTACCGATTGCGAGATAATTGACGACTGTCAGCTTTTTTCGAGGGCCAAGGAGGTTCCCAAGCCTACAACACCAGACACATACGGTCTTGTTCTCCGGTTAATTGTTGTAAGTGGTTGCCTTCGCGAGATGAACGCAGCGCCGAAAGCTACGATCGTCCATCTTTTTTGTCGGACGTATCCGTTTGATGACAGTACGACAAATTACCTTTCGGGCCCGTGTAATCAGCACCAAAGACGGATCGGTGGATAATTGAAGCGATGACTGACGCGAACGATAATTAATAAATTGGAGAAGACATTTACATGGGGAAAATAATTGACTACACGGGAGACCTTCGGTGAACTTGTCTGCTCTCGCGATTTTAAAAAGAGAGGAACGATATTAATTAATCCCGATAGTGTCGGAGACGAGGCATCAATACCGACGCGAGGTTGCGTTCGAACGCCTTCGACAAGGTCTTTACGCTGAAGTTTATCATATTTTTATTAACACTTGGAAAGCGGATGCCTTTTACCGAAGTCATGACAGTTATGGCTGGACTTTTACATATTTTTCAACGCAATATAGTTAGCCACCTACCGATTTCAACTACCTGGAATTAAATTTGAATAGATCGTAGAACTCTTATTATCAGACTGCGAATATTGATAGAAAATAAATGTTTGTCAATCAATTACCCTATCAAGCTGAAACTAATACATTGATGTCCTTCAATATTTTAAACGTGTCCACTCCATTAAATATAGCAGACTAATTATTGTATTGAATGATGAAATTCTTTTCGATCGAAAATGTAATATAAAATAAATAATTGGTTTCATCAAACAACAAGGTTTAACATGGATCGAATAAGGTTCGATCATTTTACTATAAAAACGTATTAATTTTCAGACGCAAAAATGTCTCTCTTGAAAATTGACTTAAATTAATTTGCAAACTTGCTGTTGCTACCAAATTTATTTTATATTATATCGAAAGATCTGTTTCGCAAGAACACAGAGTTTCCGCAACATCGGTTTCCGCGAAAACATTTCAAACGAGCATTTTAACGGAAAAATTGTGTAATTGTCTAAGAACGGAATGGAGTGAAGCAAGCCAGACTTAAAGCCACTCGAGATGTGGTGTTAAACCATCCAGACAGAGGCTTGCTTGTGAATTGAACGGCTCAAGTATCCGTAAGTAGCGCTATCAACTGGATGGTTGGTAAGAGTGTTGGCGAGCAGTCGGCGGATTGGCAGTGGTTTGTGGAAGCGGGAGAGGCGATCATTCAATTGGTATCGCCGAAAAGCATCGGAGAGCTAGATGGACTAGGCCCCGTTTCCTATTCGAAACCCGCGAAAGATTTCATCGGCGAGATACAGGGTGGAGAGAGGTAAGAGAACCGAGGCAAAAAGGATAGTTCTCTCTTTCGAGATGCGAGAGAGTAAATCATGGGAAGAGTATTCGTGAGAGCCACACAGGATGGCGAAGTCCGCGAGAGCGGGAGGAGGAAGGAGCGCACGAGAGGACCACGGTTCCCGTGGATGATCGGTGGTGGAGAGAGGCCGAGCAAGAGAGACCGAGTGAGAGGGACAACAGCCAAGAAGAAACGAAGGGTTTCGGTTCGACATATCAGCCCGAGGTGGTCACGAGTCCTGAACTCGAAGCGGAGGGCCACTAGTGGGTGGGACCCTCCGCTTCGTGCTTCTACCTTCTACCTTCCTCCGCCTCCTCCCATCCCCTCTTTCCCGTCCACCGACAGTTCTCTTTAGATTCGTTTCGTGTGGCGAACGACAGCTCCGCCACGGCCTAAGCAAATTCGATCGTCATCCTTCGAGATTTCCTTCAGAAACGAACAGTTCCGCGGATCGGAATAATGGAGACGGAGGGATCCCCTTTGATCGATGTCGTTCAACGAGACTCAGTAGCACGAAATATTGTATACACATTCATATAATATTAAAAAGAGATTCAATCTCTTCTTAATATTTAAATATATATACAATATTTATTTTATATTAAGTAACAAATATTTCTTTTCAAATATGCAGGAAATATCTATTTCATGTTATGAGACATTGTTAATGATAATATTTATTTAATATTAGAAATAGAATATTTTTTCCTAATGTACAGATAATATTTATTTCGAAGATAAAATGGAATATTCCCTGAAGCAGTGTACAGAAAGTAATAGATATTCATAGTTTCTAATTTTTATTATAACTTTTTCTTAAATTGGAAAATTTTATTGAATATTATTTAAATCTAGTTTATATTCTCTAGCTTAAATTTTTTAAACATTCAATTTATATTTCTGGTACATGTATACAATATTTAGATCCAATATTTCTCTCATATGAAAAAATGTGGCTTAAAATATATTTTTCCAATATTTTTGAGCTACTAGAGTAGATTCTCGGCTACGAGATAATGTCTACTTTGCAGTGTCACGCGTCTATCACACAATACTTAATTAAATCCCGTAAAAGAATCGGTCCACTCCCTCCAAAGACCCTCTTCCTCCTTCTCTCCTTTCTCCAGACTCTGGAGTCCAGAGGATAAGCATCTCCTCCTTCGGAAGAATCAGCAGAAGTCCACAGATGCTTCTTCTTTATGGCAATTTCAAAGATTCCAACCACGGTGGGAGTCCACCGGTTTCTGTATCTATGATCCTCTCGGAGCGAGGATCGAAGCTTATAGACGACCGTTGATCTTGATCTGTTTTCTTACCGATTTGCATGTAGCTCGGGACTCTTTAGGGCACCGAGCAAAAACCGGCAGTCCCGCGGAGACGTACACGGGGAGCAATTACACGAGGATACTCTCGATTCCAGATAGGGAATCTGATGGCGCTGATAAAACGGGACAAAGAACCGCAGGAACTCGATCGCGTGTCCCGACAAAAAACGTAATCACTGCGGGACCTACGGAGCCTGAGGGGGGAAGAACTTCGGCCCGAGGTGGACGCAGTTATCAGGAACATCTAAATTATAGCAATCGCGACCTGGAATGCTCCTGCTGCCCGCGCACTACTACCGGTTTCCTTGCACTCGCGAATCATTTTCTATCTGTTGCGGTATCGGGCAAGAGTGAACCGTATTTTTGCTAAAATTTCCTTTTCAAATCTGTAATGAGTGGTCAAGAGAGAGCCTCGTGAAGAGAGACTTTGGAAACGTCTTCCTCTTTCGGATGCTAACGACTTCCCACCTGATGCAACCAAATGAATAAACAGTGTAAAATTTTTTTACATTTTAATAGTGTTTGTTGATTATCGACCTTTATAAATTTATAACCTGATTCGATCCTGTCTGCATCACAGTAACTTGTGTACCGGCACTGAAACAACATGTGCTTATACATATATTCCTGTCTCTAATTTTCTCATAAAGCAGGTTGGTCATTTATTACCGTTGTTTTGAATTTTGTATTTAAATCTGTTTTTCAGTACTTTCGTATTGAAAACTCTTTTAAAAATTTACTACAAACTAGCACAATTGCTTTAATTTAATACTGATCGAACCTTTGCGCCGATATCATCTAGACTTCTTTTACATTTTATTTGAAAGAAACATTTATAATTAATAGAATTTTCTACACACTTCAAGTTTGTAAGCATCCTCGAGGCCACGTTTGCCATTAGGATTTTTAAAAGAAAGGTGGTGTTTGGTAAAAACATTTATGGTGAAAAAATGTTGTGAAAAGATAGGGTATTACCGTCCTCTTTCAGGTGCTAACGACTTCCTACCGGATGCAACCAAATGAATAAACAGTGAACAATTCTTTTACATTTTATTCGGAACACATCTTTTTGGTCGTCCAGGAGGAAAGGAAGAAAAAGTTTTCTAAAATATATCCTTGTGTTGATTCGGATGTGAATCATGGTACTTGAGGCCACATTTGCCATAAGGATTTGTAAAAGAAAGGTGGTGTTTCGTGAAAACATTTATGGTGAAAAAATGTTGTGAAAAGGTAGGGTGCTACCGCACCTTTATATAATAAGTTAAAAATAATGTATTCCTTGTATCGTTGGTGTTCCCGCAGCTTCTCGACCGGCAACACAGAGGGAGTGCTATTTTCTGGGAATTTTGCGAAGGCTAGCGGATGATGGATAACGAGAAAAACATTGTTGCACGTGCACCGAGCAAAATCGGTTGTACCGAGACGGCGGTATCGGGCTGTGCTCATCTAAATTTCCGATCGGTGACAACGCGTCAGAATGTGAAATCGAGTCCCTTCTAAAGGCGAGTTCACGTGTACACACGCGAAGGTCATGCAGGACGCGTCGAAGGATGGCGAGCGATCGTAGTCGAAGCGGGACCGGCGAGGAAGGAGCGAAGATCAACGAAGGATGGCTCTCCTCCAACGCGTGGCGCGCGGCTTTGCTCTTGTTGTTGCTCGGTCGTCTGGTTCCCCCTTCGCACCCTCGCCCTTTCCCTCGCCGTGGCAGAGCGACGACGCCAACAAAACCCCGGTGACTTGCACAAGTTGCCCGAGGACCGAACAAAAACCACTTTGTTCTAAGGTAAACCAACCTTAGGTCCGTATGTGCGCGCTCCATCGAGAGACGCTACAAGCCTCGTCTTCGCGAGGCGCGCCAACCACACCAGTCCTCGTCGATACGGGAAAAAGCGTGTCGAATCAACCGGAAATTGTCTACCTCGATTTTTCTACTCCATCTTTTACTTCTTCTTCTCCTTCGAGAGCCCTCTCTCTCCTTCTCGTTCGATATGCACCGTCAAACCATGCAACGTATTTGCGCTAAGTAATTCGTTCGGAGTGAATCGTACCTCCGAGCCGACAAAGGACGAAAAACGCGAAAATTGCCGGCTTAGCGGGGCTGTCGCTCGCGGTTCCCGGATTTATTGAAATTATCATGACGCGAGGCATTATTGTTTCCGCGTAATGACGTTTCTTACGCGGGTGCGTAATGATCGGGGGGAACCCGTCGACACGCGATGCCGGGTCGCTGAATAATCAATGAAATACTCGGCGTTGCGTTAGCTGGATACTAATGATTCCCGCGGCCTCGGGAATTTATTGCGCTACTGACGGGACCTCTTCCTACCGTGTGGATTAAATAAATCAGCTAATCATTTAACCGCGTCTTTCTCGATTGATCGTGGAATTTTACACAGTTGATTGGCTTATTCGAGCAGCATCAACGCGAGTCGCTACTCAATCTTCGTATTCCCTTTTTCTGTCTTGACATTCGACATTTTTAGCGGACACTTTTTCTTTTTCTGATGAACGTGTCGAGTAAAACCCTCTTTCACGATTGTATTATCGTGTTCCACTATAGAGGGGCTGAAAATGGTTTATAATTTTCTTAAACAATGTTCTGTATAATAAAAATTTGAAAAAGAAAAAGGAAAACAATGTAACACCGACTTAATGTAAGCCAATGTAATATTACTGTACTTGCTATGTAAACCATTTGGTTCGAAGCAATAATAAATTAATTAAATATGTAAAGAGTTTCTCTCCAACAAAAATTCTTTGAATAACTCGAGGAATCAACCCTGTCAAGTATACAAGTATACATAAGGAAGTATACAACACATATAACAATATAATTAATATAACATATAACAATATGTATTTTAGCCCATTTATGTGAATATACCCAAAACGGTAAATTCAATTATTACCATTCAACTTTTATTGGAAGAATTTTGTACAATTAATTGTACGTAATGTGAGATTGTTTAATAATTCGAGAATATAAATACAGGTTATTTTGGTTGGAAAGAATTAAACATTAAATATTTATTATTAACAATAATACGCTCGATATAAGAGACATATCTGCTAATTTTTGATTCTCGTGTCGGTGCAAAACACCATTCAAGCATTATGCAGTTGCAGCCCCCATAGAGCCTGTCCGTATCTCCCTGGGGAGACCGGTCTATTTTCCCCTCGATTTGAATTTCAACAATGCCGTTGCACGCGAATCGCGCGTACCGAGTTCCACTTTCAGACGGGTCAGACTCGCATGCAGGACTCGCCGTAGGGAACCAGCCGAGGACACTCGTGTATCCGATAACCCAATATCCGAGTGGGTTGTCGTCGTCTGAGCGTTCCTCCCGGGAGATGCAGAGACTTCGACCCGCATAAATTTGCATAGAACCACGCCGCACCCCTTCGTACGCTCTCCAGTCCTTCTCCAGTGTACACACACATAGACGCCGGCACTCCTATACCCGCAGCCCGGGTCTACACAGCGATACATCGGCGTAGGGCTCTCTTCGTGTTTCTCGTTTTTCGCAAGGCACGTGGTCAGGGACCGAATCCGCCCTTAATAAGGAGCGCGAAGGTCTCGAAGTAGGCGTGGATTTGTCTCGTTCGACTATCGAAATCTCGAAGGGACTCGAACCAGGACTTTTTTACCGGTATACACCGCCGATCCGCAGGACCGCTTTCACGTGCAAGCATCCCCAGGATTTCTGAAACCTTAATGGCGGTCGGTTGTCGCGACTGTTTCGGGACGTGTCTCCGATCCGAACAAGTCTGACGAAACTCTCCGACTCTCGCTTTTTACCATGTTTTTATTAGCTCGCTTTCTTGGCTGTTTGTTTGTCTGTCTGCTCGGTGACAAATTTTGCAATTGATTTTAAATTAACTTCCTGATGGGCTAGTCACTTTAAATCGGATACATGGCTCAGAACTGGATGGCAATGCATTAATGGATTTTTTTTAAAAGTCTTTCGATATATTGTGGTTGAAATACTGTCTGAAATTTAGTACGTGTCTCTGTTATAATTTCATAACCTGGTACAAATGTTAAAAATCCATTGAAATATTTCACATACACAAGACTAAAAAGAAGAACATAATTATGCAAATAAAAAGATATTTTAAAAAATACCACGTTTTTAAAAACGGACTAAAAAGTATCAAATAATATTTCCTGGTAGCATACCGATTCCTAATCTGGTACAGATAGTCCTGAAAAGTTTCGATTGTAAATTTTGAATTGCTATCAAAATACTTGTAAGATTTCAAACGAAAAACGTGGGGTACATGAAATAGATAATCGATGCATTTTGCGCCACACGTTTTTGTTTTAAATCTTACAAGTATTTTCATAGCTATTAAAAATTCACAATCACAATTTTCAGGACTATCTGTACGAAGTTAAGATTATAGAGGAAAGATTATTTTCTGCTTTTTAGTCTGTCTAAAATAATTTAAAAATTATTTTATACTTTTTAGTCTGTCTAAAATAATTTAAGAATTATTTTATACTTTTTAGTCTGTCTAAAATAATTTAAAAATTATTTCGTACTTTTTAGTCCGTTTTTAAAAAAATTGCGTGCCGTCATACTCGTCGAACTGTCGTAAAAGGCATCTCCCAGTCGTCTCGAGTTTGTCATCGACGTTTTGTTCACCCTGTGCTCGCTTCGGGTACGAGACATTTAAGGAAGTTCGTCCGTGGCCCCATGGCAAAACGTTGGCCGATTAAAGGAGGAGGGATGAAAGGGGGTGGGGAAGAATGGGCCGAAACATACGGGTTGGCGTGTGTAATGGGTGGTGTACGGTGGTTCCACCTACAAAGCAGCTTAATGGTGCCGCCCGCGGGCATTTACGAGTGACTTACGCGTTCGCGCATGATAAATAAATCTATGCAACGCATTATACGCCGCGGTTCCCGCTGTCAGGCGACCGTGATTAATGCCGCCCCTATACTCGCCGCTCGAGAGTTCATGGTGCGCGTGTCTCTGCGAGAAACCACCTCGAGGAACGCGCTCCGAAACGTCCTGCTCGATCCGAGATCCAATTTCAGTAGATAGTCCTGCTCGTTCCCTCGAGGAAAATCAATATTAAAGGATTTTCCGAATTTTTGTCCAAAAATCATGGTTATTAATGGTTATTAATATTAATCATAATTTTTTTCTGCGATAAATAGCAAGAGTCGACGTTATTTAATTTTGTTAATGTAATGAAACTTCTTATTTACATGTACATATGATATTTATATTAAAAGTGTTATGTTTCCTGAGTAATATGCCGTTTAATTTATTTCTGGATTTATCTAGCAGTCTCTATTAACCATTACTTAATACTAGTAAAAAAAATACGGTGTTGTGTATTATCAAATAATTATGCGTTATGAACAAAAAGTTGTACAGTATACAGTTGACAACAAATTGCAATAACAACTAATCATAAAAAAATTCGTCATAAAAAAAGAAAAACTTTGTTACTACTAGAACCTTGTATTTTCGGTGCATTAATCGATGCATCATTGTATTCCCTTTAAAAAATTATTAAGGCACTTATGTGCAAAAATTGATACCCACATAATCTAGTAAACGAATAAAAAATGTGTTAATTCACAATTCGACAGCAACCATGGTGCAAAACGTTCGGTTGCAATTGAACGCACATTTCTCGAGGCTGAGAAACGAAAGCATGTGAGAACCGGCGAAGAGCAGAATCGATAGTTCCAGCGGACGCGTCGATAGTCGAAAAGAATGTCTGAATACCGAGGATGACGGGATCGATCGGAGTTCCTTGGGGGCCCTGGTAGAATGCGTAAAGGAACGCGCGCGCACGGTTTCGAAGAAGAGAAAGGACACCCCCCTCCCCTGGGGGAAGAAGGGTCCCAAGAAAGAAGGGTCGTCGTTCGTGTTTCCTTTTCGTTCTCTCTCCCTGTCCCGGCCGACATTATGGAAATTTCTAGCTGGTCCACCATTATTATTTTCCTCTGCTACCGAATTATGCTCGCGCACCCTTCGCTAGAAGAAACGAAAAGCCTACGATCCGTTGTACGAAAGAACAGAGTATATGTGTGCAAATTGAAATTCTTCTCGATCGAAATTGTAATACTACTAAATTTTGTGGATCATCTTGAAGATATACATTTTTGCGTTTGAAAAAATAATACCTTTTCAGTGAATTTCGGAAACCTATATTGCGGCACAGCTGTGTGCAAATTGAAATTCTTCTCGATCAAAATTGTAGTAATTTAATTAAATTTTTAAAAAATTGTTAAATTAAAATTATTAAAAAACTCGGTGCGATCATTCATAGACTAACAGCAAGTTTGCAAATTAATTTAACTCGACGTTTCGATCCCTGTATGATTCATTTTCGAAAAACACATTTTTGCGTCTGAAAAATAATACGTTTCCAGTGAATTTCGAAAATCTATATTGCGGCACAGCTGTGTGCAAATTGAAATTCTTCTCGATCAAAATTGTAGTAATTTAATTAAATTTAAAAAAATTATTAAATTAAATTATAATATAAATTAAATTAAAATTATTAAAAAAACTCGGTGCGATCATTCATAGACTAACAGCAAGTTTGCAAATTAATTTAACTCGACGTTTCGATGCCTGTATGATTCATTTTCGAAAAACACATTTTTGCGTCTGAAAATGTAAATAATGAAAAATAATACGTTTCCAGTGAATTTCGAAAATCTATATTGCGGCACAGCTGTGTGCAAATCTAGCCGGCCCAGTATCTATTAATTCGAGACGTCGCGCGCGCCTTCTTCCTACTTATGTACATAATATCCAAGATATCCTGGCAGTCTTATTAGCATATTGAATGCGATAACTCGCGCTGGGAGAGACGAGCGATTATGTTAATCGCTTCCTCGATCCGGTCGAACCGAATTTACTGTGCTCGCCGCGGGTGTTGTCGGATGATCCTTCTTTACGATGATTCGACAGGATTCAACGGGGTCACGTGGTCGCGGGACTGACAATGATGCGGACACGTGGGCAGAGCTGGTTCGCTAATAGCTGCTAGAGTGGCTATCGAGACGCGAGGCATTAGCAGACATGACAGTTTTCGAACTATGAACGTGTGTACCTGTGCTGCAACTTACTATGGATACAAACGACGCTGATGCGTACATTTCTCTATTAACTAGACAGCGGATTACATGCGTTTATGGGAAAAATAAGTAGGTTGTATTTTGAAACAATAAAAACATTAGAAGACTGTAAAATTTTCCTCTACTGGGTCTAGGACTCAATTAATCCATAAATATTTAAATTAAACATAAACTACCTTTCCTTTCCTCTACTATTAAACATTTTTAATAACAAGCATGGTCTCGAACCAAATGATTCAAATCCGAATCGAAACGTTGGGTATTCTTACAAATTAGCTATAGTGAATTTGATCGAACCGTTGCGCCGATAAAATCATTTCCAGCTATTTGCTTCTTCCGTTCGAACCGAAACGAAAACACGGAAGCAAGCGGAGAAGAAACTTGCGATACCAATAATGGTAAAAATTATCACGAAAAAGGACAGGTAACATTTCAAGCAATTAACGAATGAAAAAAAATTTGTCGACATCGGTGTATTCATTCCAGATGAACACATCACCGACCGGAGATTATTGCATAATTTTGAAAAATATATGGTACATGGCTAAACACTTTTTAATGGAAACTTCAATAGTAAATTTTCATTATTAACCTAACAAGTCACCCTCTATAACGTCAATCCAATAGTTTCATTTAAGACTGCAATGTAAAAGAAAATTTCTGTGCTTTCTTTTGGTACAGCACAATTATTGAGAATCCTATTTAACAGGCTTCCGTGTCACAGACTCTTCAGTAGCTCTTGTAATTTACAAACTGTAACTTACGTATTCTCGAAATTGTAAAGAGCAGGTGAACGAAAATGGTGTGGGAGATCCTCTATTCGGAGATGGTCAGAAGAAAGGTATGGGGAAGCAAGGGACCGAAGAAAGTGGTGGATCGGAAGAACAAAGCCGGTGAGAGACAGGATCGGGTCCATTCCGCGAACTTGTAAACGAAACCGCGGATCGCAAATCGAAAAACAGAAAGGCCGCACGAGGAAGCCCATATACGCGGTAACCCACGGTCAGGCTTTCGCTGGTACCGTCTTCTCTGTTCGCCTGCCCCGGAGGGATGGTAGGACTACGAAAAAACGCACGGTAATTAAGGAAGATAGGAATCGCCTCTTAAATCGCTCTTAACCGCCGCGGCGGAGAGTCCACCTCCGCCATGAGTAACCTCTTGCTGGATAACAACCTCCTCTCTTCCTCGTCTACCTCGCGGTGCATCTCTACAAGGATGCCTGTTCACGCCGTTGCTAAAGATATCTGCATCTCGGAAGTGGTCGCTCCTGTCCTCCGTGTACGGCGAATAAATCAGATCGCGTGGACTGTCGCTTGTTTATACAAGGGAACGCCGAAAACCACTCTCTTCGTTAAAAAATCACTGAACTCTAATCTTTGCAATTGTTTCACTGTCCAAAGTTTAGCAATTATTTCGCGACACTCATTTTCATTCAAGAATTGAAATTGTGCAGTAAAATATTTTTTTCATTGTAGTTGCAACCATTACATTTTTACATTTTTATTTTAAGAATTCCAAATTGTTCTTTGCAACAATGATCATAACTGGATTGGAACAAAAATCACATTTATGTGAGACATAAATAAATGAACGTTACCAACGACGAATAAAAATTATTCAAGGAAGAAACAATGATATCATTTGGTTTAAGTATACTGTAAACTATTACTTAATTATTTAAAAATTATATTTATGTCAGAAATGAGTAAATGAACATTGTCGCCGAATAATCTTTATTTGTGTTGATAGACATTTTCAATGAAGAATTGAAATTGTGCAGTAAAATACTTTTTTCATTGTAGTTGCAACCATTGAATTTTTTCCACAAGAATTCCAAACTGTTCTTTGCAACAATGATCACAACTAGTCTGGCACAAAAATAACATTTATGTGAGAAATAAATAAATGAACGTTACCAACGACGAATAAAAATTATTCAAGGAAGAAACAATGATATCATTTGGTTCAAGTATACTGTAAACTACTACTTAATTATTTAAAAATTATATTTATGTTAGAAATGAGTAAATGAACATTGTCGCCGAATAATCTTTATTTGTTGTTGATAGACATTTTCAATGAAGAATTGAAATTGTGCAGTAAAATACTTTTTTCATTGTAGTTGCAACCATTGAATTTTTTCCACAAGAATTCCAAACTGTTCTTTGCAACAATGATCACAACTAGTCTGGCACAAAAATAACATTTATGTGAGAAATAAATAAATGAACGTTACCAACGACGAATAAAAATTATTCAAGGAAGAAACAATGATTTAATTTGGCTCAAGTATATTGTAAACTACTACTTAATTATTTTGAGACTTATCGAGCGACGGAAGGAGATTTCCATGCAACAAATGCAGAAAATTCGCAGTCGAGCTATTCCCACCGTTCTACCGCTAATCGCCTAAGTACCGTCGTCAAGATGCACCGAAGCCATTTCCAGTATACGAGCTAATTGATTCTTGCCTTTCGGATCGAGCGTAGCACAGCCACTGCCGGTAAGAATCATTCGAACAGTATGTCGAGTATGTAAACGCGGATGTTCCGCCTCCCTCGCAACCTGCCAGCCAATCTTCGCGTGGGTTAGACAGCACCGTGTTACCGCAGCCGCGAAACTGCACCCATCTCGGAAATTTCAAGTGTCTTTTAAATATCCATTAACCATTTCCGATGACAGTGATGAGATAATCAGTTGCAGTGAAATAAAAATTTCTTAATATGTTTATTAAATTCTCTAAATTCTTCTAATGTCCTAAAAAATTCTGAAAAAGACTACGTACATAGCACGATTATGCGAGATCAATATAAATTATACTATTAATATGCAACGAAGAAATTGTTTCCTGCAATGAATTATTCGCGACAACAGTATGTTTTCTAAAAATGTCACGATTGAATTTTAGTGCGATTTTCACTACAGTATATGTCCAAGGAATAATAAAGAAGTGTGTCGAATAATTATCGAAAATGCTTATAATATTAGATTAGCGTTTCACCTCGGAGCGTGACGGATCAGACTCATTCACTGACCACCAATCATGTACGCGGTGCGCCCAACGAAATTTTCGCTCGAAGAAGTTTGGTCATTTGACTAATGGCGGTGAGGGACTGATATAATGTTGAAAATAACAATACTGAACAAATTGAACCTGTAGATTGAACCCGTATGGATAGCTGTGGGATGTGACGCGTCAATTATAGTGAAGGAATGCGCTGGAAATATTTCACGCGGAGCCCTTAACGATATTCTCGTTGTTGCCGTCTGAAGAGCTTGTTGCCTTATTTTTTCCCGATGCTTTCGTAGAAAGAGAGTGAAGGAAGAGTAGGGAGAGAGAGAGAGAGAGAGAGAGAGAGTCGAAGCCGGAATATTCCCCTATCTTGGGTTTCAGGGTCAGAATCGTGTTCCAATTAGATGCTTCGACCAGACTCCGCGCATTTTTCACCTCCGTCCCGTTCGGCCTCCGGTCTGCAACCCTTCCACCCCGAAGGATCTCCCTAAGCCCAAGTTCTCCTTCTAATAGGGACCCGCGGTCCGTGCAGACTTATAAAACGAGATACGTGTCGCATACATGTTATATAATGCACCGTGGCAAATACGTGAGCATGTATTTTAGCGGTAGTCACGGTCATTAGGAGTGTACCTCCGGGGCCGTGGAACTGCGAGCGCTTCGAGAGGGACCCCTTGCCGATAGGACCCAGCAATGGAAAATAAAAGGGACACGTAATTAGCTTGGTAATATTAATTTCAAGATGACTATCGCCCACGATGGTGTTACCTTTCCACGGAACCTGTCAGAGGCCATTCTAGTCTCCCCCGAACGATCAATACAGATTAATCATTCATCTATAAAAATTTACTGTAATTGCAATTCACCATCAGATAAAGTTTTGTAGAAACAGAGTGTCCGTCACCTCTGGAAATATTCTATGTGCCATTTAATTTATGTGCGAAATAATTCTCATAGAAGAATTTTAAAAAACAACGTTAAATAAGGTAATAAAAAAATACAGTGTCCGAGAAATGTTTCACTTGAAAGGGAAGAAGGGTTCCTGATTCGAAGTAACTCCGGGACAGGCCTAGGGGTTGATCGAATGGCTAAAGAGAATAAATTTATAAAATTTATAATAAATTTTTTTAATTTATAATTTAATTAATAAATTTATTCCTTGCGAATTGAAAAGTTAGCAACAATTTGAAATGAACACTAAAAATATTGCCAACTTGTCAGACGATGATATATCGAAAGAATGAAAACTACTTCCACTGCTAGGGGTGGAAAGTTCATCTTGGACACTATTACAGTTGATTATGAATAATCAATTTGACAGAGATAGTTCCCAGGAAAGTGCATCGGGCTTCAGACATTGCATCTTTATTCGGAGTTAATGCAATCGGGAGCAACCCATGGGAAACTCTATTCTAGTGTCCAAAGTACACCAATCAACGAATAATTCTCACCAACCAGAAAAATGTTAAAATTCCTAGTTCACGTGTGTCTTGAGAACTGATCCAGTTTGCGAAACAATGAATCGGCTGTCTGTTTACCAGGTGTCTGGGCTCGAGAAGATCGTGTGAAAGCTTGGCAGCGCGCGCGCACGCAATCGACAATGCCCATTCTTTAAATCGAGCTTCTTTAATGATTTCGTTAATTAGCAGAGCCATAATTCCTATACTCGCTTCCGTTCGTTCCTCCGCAAGACGAACTTCTTTATGGATTCAGATGTTTCTCAGCGACGACGTTCTCACACGAAATCGCTTCGATTCTATTATTACAAATCCCGAATAGGGTAACTGCACCAGTGAATGAACGCTTTTATATATTTCAATAAATTTTAAACCACACTTATTATTAATAAATATCAATAATAATTATTATTGCCAATAATTACTAGAATGTAGTGTTCATTGACTGGTATTTTTTATATTTTTCATTTAACGTTTAATAAAGACAAATACTAATAATTTCATTTTATTATTTTATTCATTTCATTACATTTTATTTAATAATTTTTATTTTATTCTTATTAGATTCCTTTAATTCGTATATTTTTTTAAAAATAATATACCTTCCTGAATAATTTCTTAAATGTTCATTCACTCGTGCAGTTATCTTACGGTGTTTTTAATATTTCGAATACTCGTTGAGAATGATTCGAAACGAAGAATGAATATTATAGAAGTAGAAATAGACGCGTGAACAACGGAAATGATGGAATGGAATTCCAGTGAATAAATGTACGACGAACAAATTATTACAGATTGATCCCAGCCCAATTTCCTTGTAATTATCGCGAACGATTTTCACCGTTTGCGATCCACCAATTAGCGATGGCGTCGAACACGACCACTGCTCTCGCCAATTACACGGAGGCCTCTCTTCCCACATCTATTGCGTTAGGTGCGGAGCGCCGAGTCCTTTTCAAAGACTCAATTCACACGAACAACCATTACTAATTAATCAAATATCGGCGGTTGCAAAAAAGAAACTACCGTTCATTAAAGACACAATTGAAAGCGTGAAAAACTCGACAGGGACTGATATTCTCGTAACGCTTTCGCAAGCTGCTCGAGAGACTGTCGTTGTTGCCAGCGTGTTGAAACACTTCGGTGAATAATCGCGGTATTGTTTCGCGTCGATTCTATATATTAAAAAATTTATAATGAAAAATAGGCTCGCGAACCATCGAACGCAGGTGACAGTAGTTTCGAAGACTTTTAATCGGTAAAAATAATTGGACTTTCGATCTATGTTCATGTTCAAGAAAATTAATAATTATTAAATTAATAACCTACTCATCTTTGTCATAATGAAAAATAGGCTCGCGAACCATCGAACGCAGGTGGCAGTAGTTTCGAAGACTTTTAATCGGTAAAAATAATTGGACTTTCGATCTATGTTCATGTTCAAGAAAATTAATAATTATTAAATTAATAACCTACTCATCTTTGTCATAATGAAAAATAGGCTCGCGAACCATCGAACGCAGGTGACAGTAGTTTCGAAGACTTTTAATCGGTAAAAATAATTGGACTTCCGATCTATGTTCATGTTCAATAAAATTAATAATTATTAAATTAATAACCTACTCATCTTTGTCATAAATGCATAAAATCAAGCAATTAAAGTAGTCGATAGAATTGGATTTCAGTAAAAGAAATGGGGGGAGAAGGCGGCAGCTGACAAACGCATCTTCAAGCGAGTCACAATGAGAAACAGAAGCAATAACAACGAACGGACAAAGGAAGGTGGTCGAGAGTCTATTCATCGAAAATCCTCTCTGTCCAGCCTATTCGAAACTGCCCTCTGGTTCTTTCTTTCTCGTCTGGCTTGTGCATGGTCGACCTTAACGAGTCGACGACCGTGACCACGACGCGATTAGACGCCAAGAACTCTTCTAGACGGCAGGAAATCGCTCGTTGCCGCGATCTAATCCACCGACCGAGAGTGCAGGTCGATGACGATTAAGATTCCCGTCCAGAAGACACTTGCCGATCGTTCAATTAACCTAGGATGAACAAGGGCGAGCCCGTTCGATACCTGAATCGGTTCAACGCAACCATTTTCCAACTTTCCAATTTAAATTAAATTTCCAATTTAAAGGAGCTTTTCAAATTCTTTACCGTTCAAAAATTGTTAAACCGCTCTTTATGTCCTCTGGAGAACTTTAATGTCACCCCCTTGAGAACCTCCTCCGATTTTCCAACCTCCCAATTTAAAGGAGCTTTTCAAATTCTTTACCGTTCAAAAATTGTTAAACCGCTCTTTATGTCCTCTGGAGAACTTTAATGTCACCTTCTTGAAAACCTGCTCTGATTTTCCAAGCTTCCTATCTAAATTAAATTTCCAATTTAAAGGAGCTTTTCAAATTCTTCACCGTTCAAAAATTGTTAAACCGCTCATTATGTCCTCTGGACAACTTTAATGTCACCTTCTTGAAAACCTGCTCTGATTTTCCAAGCTTCTTAACTAAATTAAATTTCCAATTTAAAGGAGCTTTTCAAATTCTTTACCGTTCAAAAATTGTTAAACCGCTCTTTATGTCCTCTTGAGAACTTTAATGTCACCCCCTTGAAAACCTACTCCGATTTTCCAACCTCCCAATTTTAAGGAGCTTTTCAAATTCCTTACCGTTCAAAAATTGTTGAACCGCTCTTTATGTCCTCTGGAGAACTTTAACGTTCACCCCTTTGAGAACCTGCTCCGATCTAGAAGGATTTTTTCTTGATGCGTAACAGGGTGCAGGGTGCATCGAAATTCTATGCGAGTTTTTTTAATCGATCGTATTCTATTCACGACGAGAATAACAATCGGAATGATCGGTCGAAACTGAAATTGTTCTCTTAAAAAATAATGGCTAAGAGTTGATTGTTTTCGCGGCGTGGACATTCTTGCAAATGTCTCGGTCGCGGACGTGAAATTTACGCGCAAGGAAATGGCGGAGGAATGTGTTTAGGCCACGGGGTTGCGTAAGGCATGATAGCATGCGATTCGGATGCGATACTGCGTCACCGTGCATCAACCCGCGATTATCATCTATTCCGACATCGTCCCTGTAATTGGATACATTAGAAACGCATAATCTCCTCTCCGTGATATATGGAAATCAGGAACTTGTTGAATATCGATCTATTCGATAGAAACCATTCGTCAGAGACTACGGTAAACTCTATTGTCTACAAGTGAGTACACTGTAAACTAGCTAAATGTCTTCGAGTAAATTCACAATTTATTTTCAACTTATTCGATGCACGGGAAACGATCCGATTTTAATCAAGAATATAGTTGAAGCGCAGAAAATGCACTATCAAGGAAAATTAAACTTTTTTATTATTATTAGACTATTTATATATTATATATTTATATTTATATATTAGATTATTATTATATATTATATACTTTATATTTATATATTAGTTTTTTATATTAGTGTATAAGATTCAAGAATATACAAGAACCTCTTTACAATTTTGTATCGGACCTATTAATTTTTATTATAAATCCATAAAATCAATAATAAAATTAACGTAGTTAACGTGGCCCTGTTCAAATTGAAATTTTCCACGGTAACATTTAAATGTCGCGCAGCAGAAAAATGACGATTCACGCAGCGATAGGCTCGGCGAAAAGAAAAATTCGAGAAGTCATATCGCCGGCAAGATAAATGAAAATCAAATGTAATAACGTGAATCCGTAGCAAGCTGACTACATGGTTGCAATTAAAGAGAATTATGATTTCCCCGGGCATGCCGGCAGACATAACGCGCGGATGAATCACGCGTTACCACCATGACAATTTGTTAAACCGTCCGAAAGGTCCTCCGCGAGAGCGAACAACCGAAAGATTAACAGCCGCGACTGTGTAATGTGTGATCGCAGCCGTTCGGTTTAGCCGCGGTTAGCGACTCCGTGGAATCCCAGGGAATTCCTGCTTTCGAACCATCGGCTGATAATACCTCGGATAAGGATTTCACCCGAGTTGCGCGCCACTTCTACTGGCAGGAGAGCTTGGGAAAGATTAGTGTCTCTATAATTCTGGAATTTATACTAGAAATCTGAACGTCCTGGGTCAAGCTACTATGCGCGATCGACGCTGTGAAAAAAATTCAATCGTGCGACCAATCGAATCCTTATTTCTTTCACTGTCAATGTTACTTTGCGGTGTAACCTCGAAAATTGCTGGTGTTTAATTTTTTTCAACTATGTTCCCTCGAAATTAGTTTATGATATCGGCGCACGGTTTCGATCATAGAAACAACAAAGCAATTTTGCAATTTATAAAATTTTTCTCAACGTTTCGTTTTCTCAATAATTTATATTAATTCGTACTAATCGGAATATTTATGTTAATAAACATAGTACATATCGTCAAATTTATTATATGTTACATTTATTTTTCTTTTTTTCTTGAATATTTTACTGCGTTGGAAACAGTGTAGATGTTAAATGTTTTTATCTATATGTTAGCATGAGGGGGTAGTAAAGAAAATTCGGAAAAAATTCTTGACGATTTGAACTACGTTTATGTTTTTATCGTTAAATTTTTTTTACATTATTTTAAATAATCAACGTTTCGGTCACTGATTTGGACCAAAGTGCAAGTTAAAGTTTATCAAGATCAAGTTTAAGTTAATCTTGAAAATGGTCCAAATCAGTGATCGAAACGTTGATTGTTTAAAATAATTATTAAAATTGCTTAGTTAAGTTTGTTTTCTACGATCGAACCGTAGCGCCGAGATCATTTAATAATTGTTATTAATCGATACATATATCGCGGCGAAAAATCCGCGGTCTAATCTGATTTTAAACAGCTAGCAAAGTGAACATCGAGCTGAACAATAATCTGAAATAAACATGAAGAAGTTGCGCAACCCGCGAGATAATCTGTCACGTATCGGCCAAAGATTCAGCCACCCGCGCACGACCAGCTCTCCGAGCACGCTAAACGGTTTAGCAATCGACTCGAGCTAAACCCATAAGAAGGTTAAAGTTCCTCCAATTAATTTTACTTTCGCGTAGCCGGTTGGCCGGTTCGGGCTAGGAGGAACGAAAAAACAAACGAAAAAAACAACGAAAGAAAGAAATAGAGGAGGCGGTCACGTTTGTGGGACGATATCGAAACGACGAATCATTCGAGATGCGCTCTCGTGCACATGTTCCTCTCTAATCTTTGCGACTCGCGACTTCCTCCGTTGGTTGTATCTGCGCGGCCCCCGAGGGCTTCGAGATTCTTCTTCTTCCTCCTCAACCTCCACCTCTCTCTCTCCTCATCCTCCTTTTTCCTGCTTATACTCTTACTGTCCAGCTAACGACCCCTATCTCCCGTTCATCGCGAAATAATGAAATTACGCGAAAAAGGAACGTCGAGGTACATCGGGGACCGTAGGCTCCGTCGGTTTTTGCCGGACCCACAGATGCTAACGACGCCGTGTTCATAGAAATGGATCTGGCACGAGCTACCTTTATGTAAGGATAAACCTTTGTTCCCCTTGTGTCGTTAGGCTCCGCTCGAATCATGCCCTCTCGGTATCTCGGCAATTCTAGAAATTGTTGCAGCCTACGTGGATAGCTACCCTCTTCGTACGTCACCAACCGCCGGTTTCGTGTATTCATACATTTCTTCGCGCAAACAATCACAACTATTCTCGAAAGAGTTTCTTTGTTCGTCTAAGTTCCAGTGAAACAGGCTTTCCGAAAAATATTTTCGTTGTTATCATTTTTTAAGAGTATCTTGAATAACCATACTCTGTTTTGTAATTAATATATTCTGTTCTGTATGTGGTGTATTTCGGTTTTGTAATTAAAAAAAATAACAAAAAGTTGTGGCAAAGTGGGAATGACAAATTATGGAGAAAAAAAATTGTTTCTAAAATAGAAATCAGTAAAACACAAGATAGTCGAATGAATATCTGATCAGTAGTCCCTAGTAGCAACCGCAATAATCCACGAAAAGTAACAACTAACAATAAAGTTACGTTTATTCGTGAGAAAAGTGACACAACTGAAAATACAAATATAAAAAAAAATAAAAAAAATCATATATCAGTATGAACATATTTGTGTATCTTTAACAACCATATTCTGTGTTGTAATTAATATATTCTGTTCTGTAGGTGGTGCATTGCGGTTTTATAATTACATACATTTAAATAAATCTAATATGAGATTTTCTATTGAAAAAAATAACTTGTGGCAAAGTGTGAATGACAAAAAGATGAAAAAAATTGTTTTTAAAATATAAATCAGTAAGACACAAGATAGTGAAACGAGTATCTGTAGATCGGTAGTCCCTAGTCGCTTAATGATCCTTGAAAAGTAGAGATCTCAGGCCGAAGTCGGTTCTCGGTTAAAAGCGAAACTTGCGATGCAAAAAGTGATAGACTTTTAGCACTTGAGGATCGCGGAGGAGAGCCGGCCTGCTGAATCTGGCTTGGCAAAAAACAAAGGGTCAACGCGCGAATCGTTGCACAACCATTCTGCGGCCGAAGGTCTCTCTCCTGTTGTTCGCGGAAGAGGGAGCGAGAGGTAGACGTCTGTCGTCGCGATGAGAATTATCGCATTCCACGATGACGAGTCGGATAATCGCGAGGAGAAAGAAGAGGACACGCTGGGACTGGCCAGGAGGAGTTCCTGTTTCGGGGAGCATAATTCCGTTCGGACGGGGGTTAAGAACGGACAGAGAGATCGTCCTCGTTGCGATACGGGCTTTAATGCCTGCCGGAGGAGACCCACTCTTTTCAGTCGAACGAACCAACGCAGAGAAAACCGCGCTTCCCTTTGTAAGGGCTTTTATGATCCTTTTTACGATTAATGCAACCGGCAGCCCAGCGGAAATGATCCCTCATCCCGCCCGGTCTTTCTTCGAAATGGAAGACTACCCTCGGCTAATTAGAGCCAGTACTCGCGGATAACGTTCGCCGTAAATCTCCCTCGAACTGGCAGAGACAGATTCATTAAATGTTACGCGAATTTGCTGGCCATCGGCCCACTATCAAATCTCGGACAGCAAATCGGACGATTTCGAGGTTCTCTTCTTCCTCCAGGAGAAGAAGAAGCTACTAAACGATATTAATCTCCGGCTACCCTTTACGCGCATCTGCACAACTGACGTGAAAAGACTGCTGGTAATTATACTAAAGTGGATAATAAAATTCCCAGAGAGATTCTTCCTGCATTTCTTCATACAGGGCGCCACATTTTGCCATCTATATTTTTTATTGCATCAGCTGATGCTCCTTCATATTCTTTACAAAAATGTATTAATCTATTTATGTAAAAAAAATCATTAGTTTAGGAGATATTTTAATTATAATTTGTTAGGAAATCTCGAATAATATGAATTCAATGTGATATTTCCTATCAAAATAGAGACGTAAATTTAGATGGCAAAATATGGCGCCCAACCCTGTATAAAAATTTCCAACGTCCATTTTTTTCTGAAAACTTTCCAGCTTCGTTAGGTACTTTAATTTCTACGGTTCAAGGGTAACAGTTTAAAAAAATATCTCCGAGTAAAGTAGATAAAATACTCTCTATTAAATGTTAAATATTCTCGGCTTAACGGTTCGATCAATTACTACTGACAAATCAAAAAACAATTTTTCAGATTATCCAACAATCATCCACGTTTCTATTCTAGTTTGAAATAGTTTCGATTTGAATCGTTCCTCTGGATAATTGTTTAAATGCAGTTAGCTGTTACTGGTACCATGATCGGACCAAAAACAGATCACCGGAATCCCGAGATTGATAGAGGCTCAAGATTGTTGTTGATCGGTGAAAATCGATGAGAAGTCATGGAAAACCAAAGGGAGAGTCTCGCGGCGAAACGCCATACGTTCAGGGTGAACACACGCGTTAGGCGGGGCATAAAGTAACCCCGTGGCCACCTTTATGGGAACACGGAGGCGCCCCGGGGTCGAGGGTCAAGCGACTTCTACCGGGATGACCTCGGGGAAACAACGCTCGCATCCTTTGCTACACCATCCCGGGTTTACTGAACCTTTTTACGCGTTCGACGTGCACGCACACGCGCGGCCACCAACACACCGACTAGACCCCGCGCGTGCATCCTCTTGTTGCGTATGCATATTCGCGCAGCACCGGTGCAAGGTACGCGCTCGTCCCTTTTGCACGGTTCCGCAGCTTTCAGAGGGAAGACAGGTCTCTCTCCCTCTTCCTCGGTGAGAATTCAAGAGCGGTCTCTCGCGATGGCTAGCCGCGATCTTCTGTAGCGTATGCGAAACGCCCCGGCGTTCCCCCGCTGCAGCCTCCGGTATCCCTTTCTAATATATTCAAAGTGTATACGTGTCACCGTGTAACACGAAGATGAATTTCCTTCGTCCTTCTAAAGAAAAGGGTAGACAGGACGCGCGACTGCAACCTTAGCTGGCTGGATCCTAGGGTAATCCGTTTGTAGAACTCATCAGGGCTCGGAGATGTTCGCGGGCAAGGAAACTTTGCGATTTGTACCGCGTCGAAAGTGATCAGCCAGGTCCTTACGAATACAGTCAACTCTCTCGTAGGAAGTCAGGATTGGTTACGGAATAAATTCGGAAATAAATATTGTGGCCTAGGTTGGCAATATCTTTGATCTTCCGAATTGATTCTATTAGGTAGACCGTGTGGATTAGCGACTTCTATGAGAGACAACGAAATAAGGTGGATATCCTTGTACGGCTTGTAAAGAGACGCACGTGTTCTTCGTTGAGAGAAAGTTTATATTTAATTATATTGAATAAATATATTATTTTGTAGTCCTAGAAGAGAGCTTTTGGTTTACTTTAAATTTAGAGAACCTTATCAAGAGAATCTAATCGAAGTTTGTCACGTTTCACCTCACTCTGCATTATAGTGCTAACCCTTAAATAATTTTTCACTAAGCAAGTAAGTTTGCTTCGTGAAACCGTTGATCTTCGTTTTTCTTTTTGTTTTTTAACACAGAAGTGAACTTGAACTATGTAATTTACATTGTTTAATTTTTACAGACACAATTATATATTTATTGATAATGGTCATAAACTATACCGAAACGTTGAAAAAAATAATTTGCAAAACTGCTTAATTGGTAACATAGTCGAGTTGTCGATCGAGATAAAAGAAACAGGTAATAATCAAGAGCCTTGCAATTGATTCATCTGATAAACACTCCAGATAAGTGACGATGACGAGCTGCCTTAGTGTGATGCAAAACCTAAACTATGAGTACTGTGGATATTTGGAAGAAACTGGCCAAGTCTACATTGAAATCGAATCACTGATCAGATACATCCCAGAAGAACCTGTTTCGATCAATGCTCGACGAGTGCGTGACCCCTAAAAAAATGGTCGATGCAGAGCACCTCGAGTCTCAGGATGCGTGCATGATTCGCAATGGTTTTGCTGTTTCGCGAATTGGAAAGTCCCAGGGCGGATTCAATATCTAAACGCGGAGGATAATCGAGACTCTGATGGAAGGGGTTGTAGACGGCGTAGGGGATTAGGCCCGAGCATATAGAAATCATCAGGGCGCAGCGATCAAAGGTGCGTGGCTCGGGTACGTGAGCGCATCTACGTAACTATATTTAATAAGGAACCGGATAGACTACGGGAGAAAGGGGAGGCAGCAGAAGAGAGTGAAGAAGACTCGAGTAGAACCTGATATGGTAATGGTAAAATATGAAGAGTACGAGAGAGGAGAGGGTTGCCGAGTTCGTAGATGGTATCGAAAGCGGGGAATAAGAACCGATGGAAAAAGAGCAGACGAAGAAATAGGGTGGGGTTGTAGGGAGACTCCGCGCGTTCCGAAGAAGAGTCCGAGAAGGAGGAGGAGGAGAAACAAGAATAAGGTACTGGCACACCGCGCTACGGGCTTTACGAGCAAGTCAATGACTCTATACGGTCTTTGTGGGTCCCTGGAACGACTTCCAGCGAGCCGCTAAAGCGAACGCAGCTCTCCTTCTACGGGGTGTGGTCCCCTTTCTATGGAGATCGGCCTCCCCGCTCCCACCCCCATTGTATCGATCCCGGGGCCCCATTGTTTCGCCGAGGGAATCCTTTGCATCTGCTTGATTCGGCTCCGAATGTTTCATCACTGCCGGCGAATCGTGTGCAAACCAGACCGTTCTCGTTTTTTGCGTCCCGGCTCCCGTATTCTCTAGTCCCCGGAGTTTATGGTCTAGCCTTCAGTCCCCGTTCGATCGCCGAGCTACTCCGCCGAACGGGGCCCACAGTCTTTCGTACCCTATTGATATTGTCTCGGAGGGAACCTTCGATCGAGTCGATTTGCTACGCCGCGCAAGATCAATGCCTTACAGGCTAGACTCTTCGTGGTAATTCGATACGAACGAGGTGTGTTTCTCTCTTGGAGATAGTCGAGCAAGTTGCTTTTGTCATACTTTCATAACCGGAGCAAGCATGGTCGAGTTTACAGTGTAAATATGAACGAATAGCGCACAGAAAACTGTTTAATGTTTTTAAACCAGACCACGAACAATATATCCTTTATAATACAAACTTGCAACCCTTTTTCACCGCTAGGGGATGAATTTTTTAAAATGCCGAAATAGGTGTTTGATTAATTATATCGGAGAGCATTAAGACCAAGTTTAAGGAAATCCGAACACGAACAACATATTCCTCATACAAAAGTTTCAACCCTTTTTCACCCTCTTAGGGGATACATTTTAAAAATGTCGAAATAGGTGTTTGATTAATTATATTAAAGAAAATTACGACCAAGTTTCAAGGAAATCCAACCACGAACAAAATATTCCTCATACAAACGTTGCAACCCTTCTTGACCCCCTTAGGGGTTGAATTTTTTAAAATGCCGGAATAGGTGTTTGATTAATTATATCGGAGAGCATTAAGACCAAGTTTAAGGAAATCCGACCACGAACAAAATATTCCTCATACAAAAGTCTCAACCCTTTTTCACCCTCTTAGGGGATACATTTTAAAAATGTCGAAATAGGAGTTTGATTAATTATATTAAAGAAAATTACGACCAAGTTTCAAGGAAATCTAACCACGAACAAAATATTCCTCATACAAACGTTGCAACCCTTCTTGACCCCCTTAGGGGTTGAATTTTTTAAAATGCCGGAATAGATGTTTGATTAATTATATCGGAGAGCATTAAGACCAAGTTTAAGGAAATCCGATCACGAACAAAATATTCCTCATACAACGTTGCACCCTTCTTCATCCCCTTAGGAGTTGGGTTTCGAAATATCGTTTCTCTGTGCAAAATTTCAGCTTTCTAGGGCCAAGGATTTAGCCTGGCCGTTGTTGATGAGTGAGTCAGAACTTCGTTTTTATATGTATATAGATAGGCGTGTTTCTCAATTAGACATGTACCACGTTTCTACATAAATATTGATGACTATCGTGTTACCGTACTCGATCCGATATATCCATCGAGTATCGAGCGGCACACGTGATATCTGATTACAGAAACATAAAAGGAAATTAAGTTGAAGAGACGACGTATAATTACGTATCGCGTTTCGCAGGAAACGCTCGATCGCGAAAAGACTCGACGGATTTACTCCAGGACAAATGATCCTCGACTGCCTCGAACGGATCAGCAACGGTGTATCTTCACGCATTCGAAGTTTCTTTATTCTTTTTTCTTGTCTATCGTCGCTCCCGATCGAATCAGCCTGGGCTCCGGTACGCTCGCGTATACGTCATGTCCGCCGCCGATCGTTATTGAGATTCAACGGATGCATTAAATTAATCCAGATTTATATCCCGGCACACACGCGTGCAAATGCCCTTGGCAGGCTCGGGGCGCGGCCGATTCTGTGTTGCTCGATGGCTACTCTCTTCCAAGATGTCCAGGGCTCGGTTTACACCGCGTGGGTGTGGATTTATCATTCCTCGGTGGAGATCCGGACACAAAAGGGACCCACGAGATGCTTCTCGCTTTCTCTCTCTTCCTGCGAGAGACTTCCGAGAGGCAGTGTGTCGTGCATCCTCGTCGAGTGCCACTCGAGGATACAGCCCTGTCACGACTCACCTTCCCCCGGAACGCATAATGGGAGCCGCTCGCGTTTTACGAGCGGGCTACGACTTCGTATTATGCACCGGCCGCCCCGATTTTCAAACCGATTCCCCGGAGAGGACCGCCAATATTACGCGACCCCCGAACCAAAAGGGTTCACTCGCAGTTGCATCTGTGCCGATTCGACCGAAATCGTGGGAAAGTCGAACCCTGTCGCGCAGGTTCGCAACTGTTCGTCGATGTTCGATGACACACGAGGGTGGTGTGTCTTTCATTGTACGATCTACCCTGGACCCATTCCAATGACGCCCGTCAGACTGTGCCCATGTTTACACAAATATATCTTTGTCTGCTAATTCGCCGACATTCGAATCCTATAGAAATCAGTTTGCAAGATTACATCCGACTTGTAAATAGTTTTTATTCTTTTTATTGTTCTATTCTGTTTTATCTATACGGTATAGTGGTTGGAAGAAATATTTGTAAATGTGACTTGGTTGATTTAAATGAGAAGCTTGTGACAGTGGATTTTATGGAATTTATGAGAAAAACAATATATAATTATTGTTATGAAATATTGTTATACTACTTTTGAATTATTCGATATAGTACGAAAGAAAATAAAGTTCTATTTCACTTGAATTTGCTATATAAAGATCCGCTGTCTAATTATGACTGACTGAATAAATATATTCAATAAGTTCAGTTCTAGGATACTAACGATCAGTAAAAAGTAGCAGAAGACTTTTTCAATTTGAGTTTGTGGTTCTTTAAATAATGCAATTCCTGACAAAAGGGAGTAGATGCAAATTAAAATAGTAAAGAAATTAGAAGAAATAAAAAATAAAATTCTATTTCACTCGAAATTGCTGCATAAGGATTCGCTGTCTAATTATGACTGACTGAATAAATAAATGAATAAAGAAGACTTTTTCAATTTGAGTTTGTGGTTCTTTAATTAAAATTAGAAATTTTTATTAAAATTAAATTAAAAATAATGAAAAAATAAAATTAAAAATTAGAAGATTATAATTGATTAAATGAATACGCTTGTCAATTTAATGAGTCCAACAGGTCTAGAGCTAGAATTACCGTAGCTAACGATGAATATTTAAAAATTGTCGAAATAAATGAATTTCATAAAAAATGATGCAGAATAGAAAGATAGCAGAGAGAGGGTTTTTGAAAAGTGGAGCTGACTCTGTGAATTTGAGGTCGCCCGTAAAATAATTGAATGAAACGGTTGAATAGAGTCACAGAAGCTTCCTAGGGACAAGTATCAGCACGGTTCACTCGCACCGGCTCCGGACAGTGACAGATACCGGTCGTTGTAGTCCGTGGCTGGTTCCAGCTAAGGGTATCGGTATACTGGTGGCATTTCGTTCTCATAAAAGGTGGCGTGGGCACGATAAATGAGTCCGAGCCACGGAACTACGCAAGCTAGAGCTTCCAGTTCGAAGTCTCGCGTCGGTTATTCGAGTCTCTGTACCCGACTTTCGTAAACGTAATAGAACTATTTCTCGCGGCAGGCTATCAAATTTCTGACCGATCTCTAGCTACCCTTTTCAGAGACGCTTCTCGATGGTGTTGCTACTACTACCTACTGCGAACCCGATCTACCATAACAATTGGATCTGCTAGTTTGAAAACAGAACACCCGGAGCTGAATTTTCTACTTCGCTACAGTAAATCAAACAGCCTGACTAAAACAATCATTTTATTTAGAAAATCATTGACTGCGGATCTTTATGCAAATTAAAGGAGTGAAACAGAAATTAATTTTCTTTTCTATTATGTTTAGCAGAATATAAGAGTATGTATAAATTTTTCGAATATTTTTCCTGTTTTCAATCACACGAACAACGTGTAACATCTAATAGAAATTTATTTTCTATCTTGAGATACATATTTATATAGGATATTTATATATTATTATCAGATATTTATTTTATTTTTAAATAAATAAATTCCCCTTTAGAAGATGTACTGCTTACGAACGAATAATGAAATTATAGAAGTGGCGAATTTGTCAGTGAACACTAACGTATGAGATGATTTTGTGGATCGAAGAATGCCCAACGACGTTCAACTCGTGTCATTAGCCAGTGTACCACCTACTACGCAGATTCCATTACTATTTATCCGATCCACCCAAGGAAATTCCACGAGGATTTCATCCGCGGACACCATCAACGACACAGAAGACACATCCGCCGAGCGGACAAACTGCATTCGACCACGCAAAATTTCAATTTCTATTCTGTGCACCTGCATCGAAACCCACTAATACAGTGACTGCGAAACGGCCACCGGGAGCTTTGTTTCCAACCACAGAAAAGTACATTACGACACCGGTAACACGCGGACACCTACTTCGTTACCCACAAGCCAATGGATACCCGAGCCTTGCGCGTAGAACGAGACATATAAGTCATGAAACGAAGCCTGGAATTTCGGAATTTGTCGCAGCGAAAGTTGCCATAATTCTCAGTGTGTATCCTTTCGATCGTAGAACGATGTGCTTACATTATTTATTAATTTCGTATTTGGCTAATTTTTCTCATAAATCATCTGAAAGATGAAAAGTATTCCACGGAAATTGATTCGATAAATTTCTTTGTCCCAGCACGTGTCTTAATAAAACTTGCACAAAAAATTGAATTAATAATGATCAAATTTATAATACTATTATTTTACTTCACATGCATTTGTAATAATTTCCTTTATAGTAATACCATTCATAATTGGAGGATTTGGAAATTGATCAATTGATTAATTAATTGATTGTTCCTTTGATAATTGGAGCCCCTGATATAGCATTCCCTCATATAAATAATATAAGATTTTGTTTATTTATCCCATCAATATTCATGTTATTAATAAGAAGTATTATATCTCTCATCTGGTTCAGGTACTGGGTGAACTGTATACCCCCCTCTATCTTCTATTATATACCATTCATCAATTTCTGTGGATTATACTATTTTTTCATTACGTATTGCAGAAATTTCATCTATTATAGGAGCTATTAATTTTATTGCATCTATTCTATTCTATTTTTATTGTATCTATTTAGTTCGATCAATTAATTAATTAATTTCAACGTACCGATCTTACTTTCGATTATTCTCAAGTGTTTTTCAAATAAGAGATACTAAGATGTACAAAATATTGTAAGAAAATGTACTGTGTTGCTAATGACCTTTAATGTTAAAGCAACATTAAATAAATAAAAAAAAATTCTACGATCGACACAAGGAAATGTCTAGAACACTTTGATCGGTATTAGTGCTAGGTTTAGCGTGAATAGAAAAACAGATTCCTGTCAGGACAATGAATTACCGTGCAGCAAGGAATCGTCTATGAATAGAGACATTATCTTGGATAGGTATTCCGAAAACGAGCAAGTATCCGGTGACTTACGAGGAACCTGGTGCGTGCTAGCCACCTACGAAGCAGAGGCGAAACAGCTGGAGGAGAACGAGGCCTGGGCAAAGTGTCGGGAATGGAGCGACGACGCGCGCCGGGGATAGAGTTAGACGAGCCCTTGACAATGCGCGAGAATAGAGGCACGCCGCGAGGACACTTGTTAGATGTCGTCGCGAGCGCTTCCTTTGTGTCCAGATGTTCCCGGCTATTAATTATTCGTCGCGGCGGCAACCGGACGCGCGGAGAAGATGACTCGGGAGATTTCGTTGCGAGCGAAAAGAAGCGCGGATTTTAATTAACCGGTTGGCCCGTTCGTGGCCCCGCGAGCGGGAACAATGTAACGCGGAGGTGTCGATAAATCCTCGGCGGGATGTCGCTTCGATTGGTCTCGCAACGAGGAACACGCGAATTATCGACGCGTGGGCAGACGCGCCGACCGTGCCAGGACCCACGGATCGACGATAAAATTCGAGTACCGTTAAGGAAATGCCGATAGATTATTTTCTATTGGCGACAACGGTGTGTTTAGCCAGCCACGGCCGAACGTTTCTCCGTTAATCACCACTGTGTTTGGACTCTGTGCTCATTAGGCATTCCCACGGAATACCGATTATACGAGTACCGGATAATGGCTGGTCGAAAATTTAGAAAACCGATCGATCACCAGGTTTTTCTGTGCCGAGTGTTGTCTTTTGTAAATTTTATTCGAGAGCATGCTTCTAATGTCTTCTATTCGTCACGAGAATATATTGAAAATAACGAATCTATATTTAATAATAAAAGATATATTTTATTTTCCGCTTTGCAAATATTGTATTAGAAAAGTTTTTCTTATTGGTTATTTGTCGTGACACAGAGTATGAAAAGCTCACTTCCCAACAGGATACTAAAACAAAAATCCTCTAAAAAAATGATGTGTGTGTGTGTGTGTGTGTGTGTTAAAGTAATTTCATTATCAAACAGGATTTTATTTATATTATATTTTTATATCTCTATGTATAGCGTGTATATCGAAAATATAATACATATGAAATCAGTTTGATAACGAAAATGCTTCACTTTTAATTTTCGTCAAACCGAATATACACAATGAAGATGTATGGAAGTAATAGCTACAGCGAATGTTTAAAAAAACTAAGGTAATTTTGGTGATTTTTATGAAACTTTTAATATGTTATAGATTTCGACATTTTCAACAACTTTTTCCTTTTCCAATATAGGAGGTCGCTTTTAGTTTTCGAAATATTTGCAAAAGACTATTGCTAATACTGTATTGCATTTTTCGTATTCCTGCATGCTTTGCGGCAACAAAGACCTATTCCGAGGTCGCATCTGTTTATTTTTTGTTTGTAAACAGGTTATTTTACAGGCTGTAAACAGGTTAGTTTATTTTTTGTTTGTGCAGGAATACGAAAAATTCTATACAGTATTCGCAATAGTTTTTTACAAATATTTGGAAAACTAAAAGCGATCCTCCTATATTGTAAAAGGAAAAAGTTGTTGAAAATGTCTTACTGCATAACATATTAAAATTTCATAAAAATCGCAGTACGCAGACATTCTCAATGTAATTACCAAAACGAACAACACTAAAAACCGAGCAAAAATTGTCCGAATAAAAATTGCAACGATTTTTCCGAAAGTGTCACCGAACTTGCGAAGATAACCCTCGTGATCGACATCCTCGGCAACCCTCGCGCGGTTTGCGTAATAGTCTAGGCGTGAGGGAAGTAGGGGTCGGCCGGAATTGCGAAACGAGCTTAGGTCCCCAGCGCACTGGTGTCTCTGTCCGGCTGTTTCTCCGGCACCGTGTTTCTCCCAGCTACACCGCAACACTTTATATCCGCGCGTTGACATAAATCAGCTCGATCGCGTATAACCGTCCGGTGCCTCTTCCTCGACGTGTTGCCGCTGCGAGGACGGCGAGGCAGAAACGCGTTAAATCGCTAGAAGCTCGCGCGCGTGCGCGCATGTCCATGTCCCCGATCGCAATAAAATCGATCCCGGCCGATCGGCTACCAACGGAATCGTTTTAATTGATCCGCGAGAGAGATACTGATCCAAAGAACGGAAAAAGGCGGGAGAAACGGCCACGAGAAATTGGAGCCGAGATGCACGGAACGGATTTCCCCGGTACAACTCCATAAAACCGTGGAATTCGTGCTCGGTGGTGTACCGAAAAAACGAGAGATAAAAAAAACAACGATTTAATCGTTGAATCGCACGGTATCAAGATCGGACAAGCACGGTCGTGTTTCTCCCGCCGCTCTCGCCCCCCCTTTGGTATTCAATTTAGAGGGTAATACGAGAAATAGAATCAGGATGCGACTAGAGAGGAAGGTACGCCTATCGTTCCGCGCGCTTCGTACCCGTTTAATTCGCTATCTCCCTCGCGCGACCGATTAATCTATGGGCGTGCGGTTAATCGTTTAACCGGCGCTCGATAGAGCAGTTTCTAATTAGCGGAATGGAATGGAGGAGGCGTGATCGGATCGTCGACCAGGGAAATCTGTAGCCGCCGAGGTCGTCCTCGGCGAAGGGACGACGATCGTGTGTTGCACAAGCCGAGGAAACGTAGCCTGCCAAAGGGGTAAGGAACGAGAGAGAACGAGAGAGAAGAAAGGAGAGAGGGTCAGGTGGCTCGTGCTCAGCGCGAAAGAGAGGAAAGAAACACGCCTCGAACGGAGGAGCCGAGAAACCGGGATGCTGCAAATTGAACCATTACGACTAGGTAGTGGGTATGCGACCAAATCGACGGGAAGCGAGAGAGAGGCCTAGGCTCGCCAGGGGGATAGTTACAACCTCGTTCGAACAGCTGAAAGGGGTCTTCTGCGGAAAATAATCTCTCAGCAAAAAACCGCCTCTCTTTCCGACGAACACTGTCAGGAAGAAAAGTCTACGGTTGGAGAAAAAAAGCCCGGCAGAGAAACGAGAGGAGACACCAGGCTGAGAGTGGTGGAGAGTCAGTGTTGCAAATTGAACCATTATAACTAACTACGCCGGCAAATCATTTCGAGAGCGGCCGTAGGAAATAGTTACGAGCTTGTTGTAAATACCTGCCCGGAGAGAGTTCCTCTCGGATGGAAAAAGGAGCAACGAAAATCGTCGACGAGATTACGAGCTGGCCAGACGAATAAATTTCGAAGGCTCGGGTAATAACTAGCCGATGCGCGTCCGTCTGGTCGGAGTATTTATACGGAGGGACACTGGGTACACGCATCACCGGTCGGGAAAAAACGCTACGGCAATAACGTCAAACAATCGATGGATAAACTCGTCGGGGGATGAGTCTCGTCGAATCCCCGTAACGCTCGGATTCTGGAATAGTTATGGCCTCGTTTCTCGTCCGGCCTCTTCTGTATAAGGAACAACCAGAGCCGAGCACAGATGGCCGTTAGGAGCACGTGATCGAGATACGCCTTTCATCGCGCGTTTTGATTTTCACCCGTTTGCTGCGCGAACGCCTCGAGGCGAACCACATGGAAAGAACGCAACGGCGCGCAGTGGAGAAAACTGACCTTTTTCGATTAAAAAAATAATAACTTTCGATAGGAATGAGGTAAAACGATGAAATTTTTTATAAATTAAAGTTGGGACTTTGCAGAATGTAAGAAAAATAGGGAGATTACTGTAGGAACGGTTTTTAACCTTGAGAAAATACGTCAAAGCTGCACAATTTCACGAAAAAGTCGTTTCTACGTTACCACGAGAAGAAACAATTTTTATTTAACATACTATGTATCGCTTCCCGTAGATTTTTTCTTGATCTTTTACGCTCAAGATTTTTCTTTTATATTAAAAAGATTACATTAAATTTATATATAGATTATATACATAAATTTATATTATATTATATATAGATCATATTAAGATTATATTAAAAATTCGATTATAGTTAAACAGTTAAACTTTGATTTTTTCAAGGTTAAAAACATTCGTACCATAACCTCCCTATTTTTTTTTTCCTATATTCTGCAAAGACTAAGCTTTCATTTAAAAACAAATTCGTCGCTCTACCTCATTTCTATCGAAAGTTATTTCGTTTTGAGTCGAGAAAAGTCAGTTTTCCCCACTGTGTGGCGTCCTCGGGAATACAACGAAACGCCGCGAAGAAAGCGTCGTCGCCCCGAGCGGGAACAAGGTAATTGCAGACGATTCGACGGCGGCCTCGTTAAACGAAAAACCGGCCGAGGGAAGATCGGAATAAAACGCGCGTCGCATTGGGCCTCGGCTCGTTTCGAACAGACGCCTAACGAAAATCGGGACATAACATGGTTATTTCTACCAATATGACCGGCCCGTAAAATTCATGAGCACGCAACGGGGCTCTAGGTGCGCCGAGGTAAAACGACAAGGTTGCTTCCTGTCATTTCGTCTCGCCGAAATTAGAGGAACTTACGCGGTTGGCACATTGGTGTGTTGAAACGATAGCAACCTGCCGGTGGAGTTGGGCGGTGCTCTCCGACGACGGCCTGAATTACTCAGACCCCTCTCCCTGTGATCCCGTGTCGTTAGGGATGCAACTTTGGGTGCACGGACACACCTTTGAAACCGGATGGTAGTACGTTGGAATTTATTTTAGCCCTTGAATGCATTCAGGGTTAAACAATTTGAACTTATTTATTTGAATGCATTTAGTTGTACATTTATTTGTACAGTTTAGTTGAGTTTAATTATGAGTCTACTTTCCACGGTAAAAATTGATAAACGATTTGAACTTATTTAGTTGTACATTTATTTGTACAGCTCATTTATTTGTACAGTTTAGTTGAGTTTAATTGTAAGTCTACTTTTCGCGGCAAAAATTGATGAACAATTTGAACTTATTTACTTGAATGCATTTAGTTGTGCATTTATTTGTACAGTTTAGTTGAGTTTAATTGTAAGTCTACTTTCCACGGCAAAAATTGATAAACAATTTGAACTTATTTACTTGAATGCATTTAGTTGTACATTTGAACAGCTCATTTATTTGTACAGTTTAGTTGAGTTTAATTGTAAGTCTACTTTTCACGGCAAAAATTGATAAACGATTTGAACTTATTTAGTTGAATGCATCTAATTTAACATTTATTTGTACAGCTCATTTATTTGTACAGTTTAGTTGAATTTAATTGTAAGTCTACTTTTCAGGGTAAAATTGATAAACAATTTGAACTTATTTACTTGAATGCATTTAGTTGTGCATTTATTTGTACAGCTCATTATTTGTACAGTTTAGTTGAGTTTAATTGTAAGTCTACTTTCCACGGCAAAAATTGATAAACAATTTGAACTTATTTACTTGAATGCATTTACGGTTAAGAACAGTTGAAAAGTTTTAGTCCCCGGTTTGTAGAGTTTCATTGAATTTAATTGTGAGTCTACTTTGCACGGTAAAAATTGATAAATAATTTCGATGTATCTGTGTTCGTCCGAGAAGAAACAGCATATTAAATATAAAATACCGTGCATTTAAGGGTTCAAACGTGTTACAAATTTAGCAAATTTTCGTTCATCGAAGCACTTGTTAGTGGATAAATTGGTTTTGCAAGTTTCAGGTATTTAGACGTAGCAAGGGGAAGGCGTAATTGTTGCAGGGGTCGAAGCTGTGAGAAACCGCAAGGGTAAAAAAGGGAACCGCTTATCGTTACAGCGCATTACCCCGCTGAGCCGAACAAGCCTACTTATTCAGGCTTCGGGTGAACTCGCTGATAGTGTGAACCGTGTCAGAGCCACGGACGGATACTCATCGACGGAGCAAGACAGCGGAAAAGTCGGAGGGGGCTGTCTTCTCTTTAACGGGAAAAGGCGCGCGCGACCGAAGGCAGAGCGGCGTGAAAGACGGAAGGTCGGTCGGCTTGTGGAAGAAGCGAAAGAAGGTGGGGTCGCCATGGTTGTGGTCCGCCTGGGAACGACAGGACCACGCATTGTGATCCGAGCACCGAGGAGGCCACGCTAGGCTGACCCTAGGCTTTACATTAACCATCCACCGTGCACACACGCACGTAAATGGCCATCAGCCCTCGCTTAAGTTGTACCTGTTGCACGCCGACTAATCATTGCCCCGCGAGACGTTCTTTTGTCTACCCGTCCTCCCCTTCTCTCCGCGAGGAGGACCCTCTTCTTTCGCCCCCGGGCGACAAAGTTGCGCAACGGGAACACTTTCTTCCCGCGGTAAACAGAGTGGAACCGTGGAACGCGACTTCTTCGAAAAGATTCCTCCTACGCCGAAATGCCGAGTCGCGCCCGTAATCGGCCAACCCCTTTTGTTCGAGGACGCATTCCAGGCGGTTTTCGCGACGAACCAGTCCACCGGGAGGCCCTGTCGATCTTTTCATTTCGTGAGAAAGACTAGCTTTCTGGAACGACCGTGATCGCTGCCGAAGGTTCGTGAAACTGAGAACCTTGTCGTCGCCGTTCATTCCTGTGGGAAACGCTACTTCCAAGCCGCCATCATTTTTGATACTCTTTGCGAAGTTGCTTGTGATTTTAATTGATGGATTCAGCGCGCGTCTATTCGTTCGCAGTAACGATTGTGCAAATTGTTGTTTTAACGTATTGCTCCCTAAATTGTTAATCAATTTTTTATTGGTCCGACTGTCAATGTTCCTCGCGGATTAAAATTAGGAAATAGTCGGTCCTTTAATAATTATAACTGGACGCCGGATCCTCGTGAATTATTGAAAAGAAGACAGAAGAAGAGAACAATGTATTAGACGAATTAAAAGACTAGAATGACAATCAGGTACAGTAAAACAATCTCGGTTATCATAATGTTAGATTGAATTTTTACTGATATTCTTAACATTTTATTGACGATTGTCATCGTACATTGAACTTTGCAAATGTTACTAATCCAAGAAGATCCACAATCCAGTTATGATTCAACACTACTGGCAACGTGCATACTTTCGCATATACGGGGTGTTCCAAAACTATGCATCAACCAAAGGGTTTTATAAAAGATAAGTTAAACGAACGAAGTACCATTTTGAAACACGTTGTATGGGACAATAAAATTGTAGGGAAAAACTTGCTTTTTAATTCGAACACATTATAAACGTGCATACTTCTGCATATACAGGATGTTTCAAAACTATGCATCATCCAAAGGATTTTATAAAAGATAAGTTGAACGAACGAAGTACCATTTCGATACACGTTGTATGGGACAATAAAATTGTAGGGAAAAACTTGCTTTTTAATTCGAACACATCATAAATGTTCATACTTCTGTATATAAGGGATGTTTCAAAACTATGCATCCTCCAAAGGGTTTTATAAGAGATAAATTGAACGAACGAAGGTGCCATTTTGATACACGTCGTATGGGACAATAAAATTGTAGGGAAAAATTTGATTTTTAATTCGAACACATCATAAATGTTCATACTTCTGTATATAAGGGATGTTTCAAAACTATGCATCCTCCAAAGGGTTTTATAAAAGATAAGTTGAATGAACGAAGGTACCATTTCGATACACGTCGTATGGGACAATAAAATTGTAGGGAAAAATTTGCTTTTTAATTCGAACACATTATAAACGTTTCATACTTCCGCATATACGGGGTGTTTCAAAACTATGCATCCTCCAAAGGGTTTTATAAAAGATAAGTTGAATGAACGAAGGTACCATTTCGATACACGTCGTATGGGACAATAAAATTGTAGGGAAAAATTTGCTTTTTAATTCGAACACATTATAAATGTTCATACTTCCGCATATACGGGGTGTTTCAAAACTATGCATCATCCAAAGGGTTTTATAAGAGATAAGTTGAACGAACGAAGGTACCATTTCGATACACGTCGTATGGGACAATAAAATTGTAGGGAAAAACTTTCTTTATAATTCGAACATATTATAAACGTGCATTTCTTATAGCAGTTGTGAAACATCGTGCGCTGAAACGGCGTCCAACGATTAGGCAAACTCGAGGGAAGTATGCACGGGCGAAATGTGGTTAATAAGTTGAAAGAATTCAGGACTTACCTTCGGGACATTTGCACTCGTACTCCAAACCGTTAATGTCGTGACACGTGGCCCCATTTTTACATGGCGACGGATTGCAGGGAATATACTCGTTCTCGCAGTTCTTGCCGGTGTATCCGCTCGAGCACATGCATCTGCAATCGTAAACGACTCGTTAAAATCACCAACTTCGAAAGCGTATACGACGTGGATCGATTAAACGGACCGATTTCAATCGCGATCGACACGGGCGATAAATAAATTATTAACGTTCGCGTTTATCCGAGTGGGTCCAGTCACCGGACGTTAATTACAGGCTGCGTACTCGATGATTGCGAGTATCGAACCATCTTTTTACATTCAACTTTACATTATATCATTTTAAATTTATAGTTTCGAATTTTGACAGCGGCCTTGCGATTAGACAATGATAGGTAGCACTGTACGATTTATAGGTTTCAGCGAACATCAGAAAGTTTCGGGTTGGGCAATCATCGATGACAATCAACTCTTACCTATTCGCGATCAAAAATAATTCTACAGGGTGTCTCGAATTTTAATCGCCAAATTGTTAAGTACAGTACTGAGCATTATTGGGCGAAACAAATATTTCAAATACTATTTAATATTTTAGAAAAGAAAATATTTCTATTTTAATAATCCCAAACACAGAGACATAACAGTGTATCTTATCACCAAGAAACTATTTCTACTCATAAATATATTAAAACTCATAAATATTTAAAATTGAAAACAAAGATAAAGTCGAAATATTTTCAGCATTCTCCAAATAAAATACTATTCTCAATAATCACTGCCTCAAATAAATTATTTATCCGTCATCCTATGCACTATAAATGAATGAATAAAATAAGTAGCAGTATGTCGTGATAAAGCGATCCGAAGTGGCGTTTAAATATCGAAGGAAACGCGATCGTTGAATATTGTAAACATTTCGCTGCGTTTCAATGAATTTCTCACAGTTCCACCGTTCATTGACAGTCATCGAGGCAGCGCGGGGACCAATGAACCACGGATACCCATTCGAACGATCAATATTTATAGTACCGGTTTCTTATAATATGCTGCAGCGTTTTTACGGTTGGCGCAACATTTTTTGCACGCGTGTTTACGCGTCAATTAGATTCGAAGTAACATTCCCAGTGGTTACGAGCGAATAGAGATTCTAATCGGTATGCAAAACTTTACAAGTGGAGCTAATAATATTTCTCGTTTAGGATTCTCTCGTTTCGCGAAAGAAAATGGTAGTCGGGCAAATTTAAAAGCGCAACGCACCTCGAGCTCGCAGCCAGGAGCAGTACCAAGAACACACGCGTGAGATACATTTTCGCTCGAAATCAATTCCCTCGGCTGGCAGAAAGACGCTCTCCTCATATTTCGACGGGAACGCGCAGTGTATTTACTCCATTTCCGAGGATCACCATCATCAACAACTCTCGAACGACTTCTATTATACTCTCTCTATCCTCCAAGATTCTCTCGGTTAAACGATCACGAGACAAATAAACACAGCCACGGTACACCTTCACACTGATGCTCACAAGGTAATCCTAATGTAATGCACAATAGTTCACACGGTAATGATTGCACACTAGTTTTCGTATCACCAACAAACAAACAAACAAACAATATAAAAAAACCGGGAAAACAGTCGTTGAACCAAGTATCGAATCGACGACGCAGCAGAAATTCACGGGAAAAATGGCGAACGTCGACAGTCCAGCCCGTATCGAGATTCGTCACCGGTCCAATTCAGACACTAGCGTATGCCGCTTCACTGACTGAGAACCGTAAACTGTCATCGAATACTCCATCTTCGTCCCTTTGTTCTAGATCGTGCGCGACATTTCGTCGAGACGAAACTTCTCTTCCGGTCAATTTCAATTAAACTCCGATGAAAACTGCAAGGACGATGCGTGGAAACTGGTAAGAAAAATAAGCCATTGGACTACACGTGCGGGTATAGGAAAATGTACAGGGTGCGAGGAAATTTAATCACCGTAGCGTGATCCTAGCACCGACCTCGATTCTCCAGAATTAATATGATTTTTACCGAGTGATTATTAACAATATAATCTTGATCGATATGAAGTCCTTTATTCCTTACCGAGTGATTATTAACAAAATAAAGACGCCCGATAAAAGCACTCTGAGAACAACGAAAGAAAACGTAACCGTATAGCAGTCGGTTGAAAAGCTAATCAAAATTTAATTAAAACAACACTCGAGAGAATTGATCCTCGAGTGCGTATTAGAAAAATACGTGGTTTCGAGAAGAAGGTGAATTTTGAGAAAATTCACGAGACTTTTGAAGGTAGAATTTGAAGGTCAGGGAGAATTTGGCAAGATCCGCGGGGATGAGAACGACGCTACGGTGGTCGGTGACATATAATTTCCTGGCACCCTGTGCACAGGACACGCAGAGGGGCCCGAGTGGAACGTACGGTGAGTGTACTATCTCCGGCGTCCCTCGGCGTGGAGAGGAACGTAGCCGGGTCTTTTCTCACGCTCGCTCGCGTCACTTTTCGTCGCGACCGAGTGTGTTTTCACTTGGACGCCAGGACCGTCTGGCCTGGAATCTGTGCGGCTGGGCTCGTTGCAGAGTGTCGATCCGATCCGACCGATCCGTTCCGCGTGACAATGCGCCGAGCGTGCTTTAAACTCTCTTAAACTCGTTCAAATTGCCTCTATCCTGTATTACGTCGGCTCACAGACGAGCTAGCCATGACGGTCGACCGGAGGGAGGACACAGCAGGCGTTGCCAAACCTCAGCATGGGATTCTTACAAGGACACGAATTTCTCGATGCATGTCCCCGATGGAAACAACTCGTTTTAAATCCTTCCACGATCGTTTGTTTTTTCGAATTTCACTTAGTTGGCCAAGAATATCCAAATTCCTCGATGGATATCGGAAACACGCGGGTTGCCGGTCTTTTCGATGAACGCCACTGTAAATTCTCACCCGGAGAGGAGGTAAATTGTAGAACGGTGTTCACTACGGTTCCGATACACTGTTTCAAACACCGTGTAATGTCACTTCGCGTTGCCACCTGTTTTCGCGCGTATTTTCCACGGTAGTCGGGTGGACTGTAAGGGTGAAATCGTCAGAGACGCGAACAGAACGTGTATCGTCCTCGGACGGCTGGCGACTGACTAACCTTACCTTCTGGCTTGGGCCGCTAAGGGGGCGCCACCGTCATCGGTGACCCTCTCTCTCTCTACTGGCGTCACAACTCGGTTCCCCCCCATTGGACTGTCGTGACTCCGTTTTCCATCCCCTTTCCGCGACGACCCGTAATTTCGTCGATCTCTTTCTCGCCCGCACTCGTTAACCAAAGTCCCCTCGGCTCGTTCCGTCACCCTTCGTTGCTCCTCGACCACGTCTCGCGTTATCCTACTTTCACGCAAACGAACGCCCGTAACCGCGTCTCTCTTTTCGGGCTACCACCTAGGGTCCTAGGTCGTAGAAACGATGCGGAATCATTGCGTGCATCTCAGGTCCCTGCCCCTGTAACCCTCCCTCCCCTACCGCCGCACTCTTCTTCTTTGCCGATTCTGTATGGAAGAATTTTGCTAATTCGACAGTCACACGATATTTCTCTCACGTGTTCTACGGAGGACCCAAAGGAACGACCGATTTCTTGCGTGCTTCGAGACGCGTTCTCGCGCCGTGTACACGCCTTCTACTTCGTCCGTTGATCGAATAGAATCGCTTTGTGCATTGAACTTTTACCTTTCCGTACGTTTCTTGAAACCGTCTTTGGTAAACCGTCGTTTAAGTGAACTTTTACCTTTCGCACCGCGTTTCCATAGTCGGCTTTGCACATTGACACTTCTCGGCTGTGGGAGCTCGGATTTGACCAGTTGCACACGCGCGGTTTATTTTACGGTTGCTGGGATTAGTGGCGGATCTTTGTGCGAATTTGATATTTTAGTGTGTTCCAAGTGATTCAAGATCATTTAGTTTTTTTTCAGAAATCAAATCTGCACGCGACTGATTAGAACTTCTTAATATCTAATATTAATATTAATATTCGTTAATATTCTACCCCGATCGCCGCAACAAAATGGAATTTCGTTTTGATTTAAAGATGGAAAATGGAAATGACAAAGATGTATCATCATTTTTCTAATGCAACTTATTCATTACGAATATTAATTCATTTATATTGATACCAATATTTATATTAATGTCAATTGTTCGTTTTAATATTATTACTCATATATTATATTAATACAGTATATATTGGAAAGAACTTTTTCGGTCGACAAACATTAAGGTTCGATCATTAGTAACAACAGTAAGTTTGCATATTAATTTAACTCAACGTTTCGATCCCTGTATGGATCTTCTTCGAGAGCAATTTTCGCGTCTGAAAATTAATACGTTTATATATTGAAACGATGGACGATAGCCCAGTTTTATTGTAACTCATTATTTTTTATTCGAATAATTATTTTGCCGCAACAAGTATGTGTTTTATAATTTTTTCTTCTAACATATGTTTACATAGCTGTGTCGCAATACATTTCTTTTTTCTTTCAAAAATGTCAGTCTTGAAGAAGATCCATACAGGGATCGAGACGTTGAGTTAAATTAATTTGCAAATTTATTTTATAATCACATTTTCGATCGAGAAGAATTTCCTATTTCACGAGACAATTCGACACGACAAAAGATTCCGAGAAGAAACAGATTGCATCTCGAAAATTGTATTTCGTTTAATCGCCGCGCCGATGATTATCATGGGAGGTCTTCAGGGTTGTGTAAATTTGCACGACACCCGAAAAATCTCACTAATCTCTTCATATGAATATTTATGCTTGCCGGAGCAAACAGAACCGAGGGCAAGAAGCGTGCCGTAGACCCGAGGACTCCGATTAAACGTTATTGACCGGCCCGCTTAGGCGGTTCGAACAACACAGCCCCGAAGATAGGCAATTTTCAAATTTAATTTTCACTTGTTTACTCGCATCGATGCGAACGGTATTGGCTTGCGGGCATGCTCCAGACCCGTCGATGGGGTTTCCGACTAGAATTCCGACTAGGGGATGATCCGGATTTCCCCTCCCCAAGGAGACGAGCCACCGGCCCTCGAGTTTCCTGACCCACGTTACAAATCTATCCCCGTCCCCGTTCTAATCCATTATTCCGCATCGACGGCTAGCAATGATCTCCGATACGTTCGATTTTCGAGAGAGTCTCCGATCGCACGTAGATTACCGACGATTCTCGAGAGAGTGCGACGGGGTGGGGAGGGACGGGCGGGCCGAATGGTTGAATGGTCCAGCGAGAACATGAAATTCGCTCCACTTACTTTATGGAAAACAGCGCCGCCATACCGAACAATGCCTGGAATAAATTGTGACCCGTTCGAGAGAGACAGCTACAGCTTGCTTACTTCCTCAGAATATTTAAATTGAAAGGCAGCTTATGAAACCCGGTTTCGCAAGCCGGTCATAAAGCTGGATCGTTCCGGCCCGAGGAGGCTGCTGTGGGGGTATACACTAGAGCTGTGACTTATGAGATACCCGGGTAAACAAAAATTACCCGAGTACACCCGGGTATTCGTGTAAACAAAAATTACCCGAGTACACCCGGGTATTCGTGTAAACAAAAATTACTCGAGTACATCGGGTATTTTATGAATACACTGCGGATCTTTATGCAAAATAAAAATCGTTTGCATTAATAGGAAAAAGCAGACGATATATTACAATTACTTAATCTCTTGAACGATTTTAATAAATTTAAATTAATATATCAACGTTCTTCTAATTTCATTATTGTTTTGAATTGCACAAAATCATTTATGACTTATCCCTAGTAGAACAAAAATATTGGATAAATATTTTTTAAGCCACACTTTTTCATATGAGATAAATATTGGATCTAACTATTGCATGCATGTTTAAGAAATGAAAGTTGAATGTTTAAAAGAAAAATATGAGCTACATATTCAGAGATTATAAACTTAAATTTAAATTAAAGCAATAATATATTTTGTTAATTAAATTAAAACATTAACATAAAAATAAAATTTAAATATAAACATTTAAAAAATATATAGTAAATATTACAAAGAATATGAAATCATTATTTGAAAAATATAAATTCAATGTTTAAATGACATTCAATTTGAAAAAATGAGAAAGATATATGTACGTACATTTGAATATTAAAAAAAGATTGAATCGCTTTTTAATATTATATACCACGGGTATCTCTCATGGGTACTCGGGTAAAAGTCCGAGCTCTAATATATACCTCTCGCAGCGTGTCGCGGCGATCGGCTAAAACGAAAACGACTTTAATATCTCGCGCTGGTGGGTGTTGTCCCGTTACGAATACGAGCATTGTCTTTGGCGATTGTCCGTGGCGGGACTCTCCGAATATCGAGAGGACAGGCCGTGTATAAATCATTCAGGGACCGCAGAGCCATTTGATTCCCGGCCAGTCGAGCAATGGCGAAGAAGGGGGGCGGTTAGGCACGTTGATGTTTATGTGTCTCCGTTATATGATTCATATCGGATGCCACGGCGGCGAGCCGTGACAGGAGGAAGTTTCAGCTCGCCTCTCAGCAGTCAAACGAACAAAATATGTCAGAAGTGATCCAGGAACCAGTCGGGAACCCAGCGTTCGAACGGCCGACAACACGCAGCGCTTTCAGCGTCGAACACGCGCTTCCCCGTGGCTCGAGCCCCGAGAGAGAGAGAAAAAAGAACACCGCGAGGAAAGAAACGAGTCGGGAGTTGTGCCCCTTCGACGGACGTTCTCTATTTGTCCCACTCGTTTTTCGACAAATTCGGGAATTTACTGGCGAACATAACCGCGGAGAACACGATCGTATATTCCAGCAGGCTCGATTTTATCGAACGAACGAGGCGTTCGGTTCACGGAAATGTTGAAAATTTGATCGGTATGGGTGTGCACCGGGAACCGGAATCGAAATTTAGTCACCTTTCGTGGCCTGTCGTGTGGGGCGAGATTCTTCTCGGAATGTTGTACCGCGGTGGCCACGTTTGCCTCGAGGCAGTGCCAAGAGGCAAGACTCGAGATTAGACTCGTGAAGGGTGGCAGCGACGATTCAAGGGAAAAATTAACCTCTTTGCTAGTACCGAACATAACGTCAAAGAAAACTACCTGTGTCCATTTTTAATTAAAAATTGGGTTTTCAATTTTACCTTGTTCCATACTTTGATTTCTACGCGGTTAATTTACTATTTAATTTCTACGGTTAATTTACTATTTAATTTCTACGGGTAATTGTTCAGCAACAAGTTGTTAGGTAGCGGCACGATATCATAATTTAAATCTTCGTGTACAGGAAAATATTTTCGCTTTAAATTGTTTATTTTTCATCTATTGTAAAATTTACATTTTTGGACTTAGGGCAATAAATTATTTGGGGAATAAAGTCGTGGATGGATATGAATATTTTTCTTTTCGGATGAAATAAAATTCTATTATTTCGCAAAGTCGACAGATGAGGGGTGGGAACAGAAGTCGAGAGAAACAGTTACCCTCTCTTTATTAAGAATTTATTAAGAACTAGGTAACTTGAAGTTTGGTCATTTCGAGTTGTCCACATCAAAGAAGAAATCAAGTAGAATGTAATGTAACAACTGGATAACCTATGAAAATAATCCTACGCTATCTAGTGAATGATAATTTAGTTTAATCTTGTTAATGTTAGAGGTAGGCAACTTCTGTTTTTCTTACAAAAATAATTTCTCTAAAATAAGGAATTTAGCTAGTTTCAGGCGGCGATATGTTAAGAAGAAACACGTCACGTGACCGGGCCGTGACGACTCTGTTCAAGAAACGAGCGAACGCAACGAAGATGCGCCTAAGATGGTGGGGGAAGCAAGCGTTTGAGGGTCCCAGCACCGTTGTACTGTTACGCTACCGGCGAAGGAAGACGGAAAGATCGGTGTCGTATCATAGATTTAGATCGCGGTTGTTGCTCCTTTACGGCGATCGCTTTTCGGCCGGCTAATTAATTAGGCACACGATAGGCATTGAAATTCGCCTGGCAATTAAGACCTCAGTGTTCGAGGGAGCCGTCCAACACCGAACGTGTTCCAGCCAGCGGAATTATTGCGACGCGGACCATTCTTAGAAACAATTCTCCTCCATAATTCATTAAGCAATGAATATTCTTCAAATCGGCGAGGTTCTGCGATTCGCGAACAGCTCTCCGAGTGATTAGCAATTAATTCGAGTAATTAATACGAGTCGCAGTTGAAATTGAATTTTCGTTCTTTCGTCGATCCTCCGGAGACCGTTCTTGCGACAACATTGCAAAATTGAGCCATTTCGGAAGGGCGCGCAAGCATGCTCGCAAAACAGCCAATAAGAAGGGAGGCGAGTCGTGCGCTCGCGCGACAAATGCAAAAAGGCGCGGCCAGTTCGAAACTAATGGGACCAGATCCGAGCGAACGAGTCGATCGCAGTTTGTCACGATCGCCGATCGGTCCCCGGCTAGTTATCATTGCCTCGATACAGGCCCCCCGTTCCCCCGCTCCTTTTATTTCTGCCCGGACGAAAAGATCGGTTGGCCAACCGATCCCCACCGCGACCGATCTAGTCCGAAACGGTTTTTACGGTGCGCCGCGGGAAGAACCGGGCCTTACGATCCTTCGCAGCATAATTCCGCCATTCGTTTCGACGTCCAGTTATTTCGTGCAGCTCGAAGGACGAAATAAAAGCTACCGTGGAGGAGAACGACCGCCTTCCACGAAGAGGAAGAGGAAGAGACGGGGGAGATCAACGGGACGAGGACCAGCAGAAGAACAATGTACATTTTTCATGGGTTCCGGCGAAACCCGCAGAAAAGTAAGCACGCCCTGGTGCTCGCCGATTCTAATGCGAATCGAACTTCGATCCCGGCCGTGACGTGTTCATCGAGATTTAGTCTCGATACATTTTGCACTTTTCTTCTGAATTATTTTACCTTGCGAAACTTTCACTCTTTCGTTTCTGACATTTCTCCAATTAATACCAGACCAAACACGGTACGATTTTATCGAAAGAACAATTAATAGATCAATTTTTATTATTTTGAAGATTTTGAATTAACAGTAATGAAGAGAATATTTTGATAAATTTAAAATTGCTTTTTGGTTACTTCCGTGACGAAACTTGGAATAAATCATTTACGAAAAATCGGTATTCCTACGGTAAAATTTTGTCTAAATTCTAGAAAATTAATACATCAATTTTTATTAGTTTGAAGATTATGAATGAAGGGATACAAATTAGATAGATAAGTAATTCTTTCATGTAATGAAGTTGATTTTTTGATAAATTTAAAATTGCTTGTTAGTTACTTCCGTGACGAAACTTGGAATAAATCATTTTCGATTAACGCTTGTAATCGCCTCGAAAAATCGATATTCTTACGTAAATATTTTGTCTAAATTCTAGAAAATTAATACATCAATTTTTACTAGTTTGAAGATCACGAATGGACGGATACAAATTAGATATACAAGTAATTCTTTCATGTAACGAAGTTGATTTTTTGATAAAATTAAAATTGCTTGTTAGTTACTTCCGTGACGAAACTTGGAATAAATCATTTTCGATTAACGCTTGTAATCGCCTCGAAAAGTCGGTACTCCTTATCTGCCGACTAATGAGAGATAATTTTAATTGACAATAATTAAATAGCTCCACAAGCTCGAGCATGAAAGTAGGTGGGTGAACTAATTGAACGGACGGTTTCGTCGTTGGAGTGGGCCCGTTTTGTCGTTAGCAGTTGCCAGAAATTGATAGAAGCCATTATAAGGTACCAGGTCCGGAGGATTTAATTGGTGCCAAATTGGAACGGCCGGTGAAGATCGAAATCGGCGAAGATCGAGCTGATTGACGAGGAAAAGGACAGAGAACTCGGGACGCCCGTTTCTGATCAAGTTTACGAGGCTATCAACCGACGCGATGAAAACATTCTCTCGCGGAATATTAAGAACACTTAATGATGATCCTCCTCGTTCAGCTATTGATACGCGTTCCGCGATCGAGGCTTCATAACTCGTACAAGCCGGTACGATTACAGTGGAATTTTACATTAGAGAGGACAGGGCCGTTGATGAAACAAGTGTTCCCGATGTACCAATCATCCGATCAATTATACGTCTGCAAATCGTACAACGGCTTCCCCCATCCCGCCTCTGTCTCTTTTCGCAGATTCTGACGATTACCGTTCCGTGTTAACACGTTACTCGACGTACACAAGGCGGAGCAGTAACTTTGTTCGCTTCCAGCAAGAAGAATATTAATTTTTAAAAACCGATGCTCAAATGAGTTGTAACGACAGCTTGTCGTATCGCTGTAACATCAACTATTGCACAGTGATAAGAACAAATCAGGATCTGATTTTCGATTTTGATTTGCGGTTATTGATATCGTAAGATGCATTTATTTATTACATTTTTCGGAGAGATACTTATATAAATATTCAGTATTAACCTGAAATATATTAAATTTTTATTCAAAAATCAATATATAATTTCTTTTTATATAAAAAATTAACATCAACCTCAAATAATATTTAACCTTTTATAAATTTTTGAATACATAATTATTTTTATTTTTATATAAAAATTCCCTTTCTTTTTATTGATTACTTATTGAAGCCAATGTACAAAATATATTGTAATATTTTTAATACAATTTCTGTAATAATTTATAGAAATCGATGGATATGGAAAAGAGGAGGACGTTTCTAATATTGTTTTCTCCTAGATTTGTCTTGAGGTTATCTTTGATGGCAAAACTGTAAGTAAAGATTGAAAAAATTTGTGTTAAGATTATGAAAATAGGAATAGACTTTTTCAAGTTTCCTTTTATATAACATTTTAAGAGATTGTTACAATGAGAACATTTAAAACGAGCATTGCCGATGGATTGTTGATATCGAGGAAGGCAGTGATCGAAATCGAACGAAACCAACGAGGAAGAATGATGCACGCGTCGCGATAAACATGGCGGATTTCGCAAGTGGATTCCGGTTCCCGCGCATTTTCATTCTCCTTTCGCACGGGGCTGCTACACAACATTGTTCCGAATCCAGATCTAGATCATCTCATTGATTATACATCGGAGACACCGTTACGCGATTACGTTTCACGAGACGGAAACGAGACTACCCTACGGGACTTTGATTCCAGACCCTGGACTTGCAAAAGATGGTTCGCGAGGTTGAATGTGTGGTATGTTCAGTCTACTTTAAACAATACCAGGGCACAAATTATAAAAATCAATATTACACTGCAAATCTTGATGGGCTTATGGTAAAAATAAATAAAAGAAATATGACACTGCGAAAGTGTTCATAAATGTAAGTAACAAGTATTAGTTTCGAGATGTTACATTTGTATTTGATAAAAGATCCGCAGTTTAATAATTATAGAAAAATTGTGATTTTAAAAGAATAATAAAATACTTGTAAAAGTTAGACTTTCAAGAATTGTAGAATATTTGAAGGGTCAGTATTAAGTACTTTTACTAGAGATTTATTTGTTATAGTTTTTCACTATTTTTGCAACATTATTACAATACTCGATGCTACTGAACGTTTTCTGAACATCCCCAAAAGAACTAATCTAATCAGTACTGAATCAGTGCTCGAGAGCCCCAACGTGCAAGGGTAATAAAAACATTTCGAAGGGTAAAAAGGATCTTCCGGTTGTTAAAAATCCGTGAGTAGATAGAGGATCATGCTAGAAGCGTGACCTGCACCAGCACTTGTCCCGAACGACACCGACTTCACCCCCGACCACGTATTCAGGACACGTAGAGGGGCCTCCACATCTTGCGGCGAGCATTCGCCGATATAATTCAAAGGTTCCCGATGCGTATCGGGATCGGACGCGAGAAGGCAGACATACCCTCCGGTGGTTTCTGTATTCTGTGGCGCGCAAACGAAGATCCTTAATGGTTCGCCATGTATCTTTGGCGTGGCTGGTACGCGAGAGCGTTACCCGACGAAAATTCGAAAATCTCGCAGTCGGCATTCACGGCACGTAGTTATCGGTCACTCTTTTTTACTCCGTAGAAAACGGGTTCTTCGAATTGCTCGAGATCTTTGTTTCCCCTTTGTTCGTAGATCCTTTCCTCGGCCCGATGACGGAGGAAACGGGCTCCGCTTCACGACGACCCAGCTGACCTCGTCGTCTAGGCCTCGCTCGCCGCGTAGAAACGACTTCAAAGTCGAGCGATCTACGATCTAAGAAATCGTTCTTCTCCTGTGTCTGTGTATGTGTGTGTGTTCCAGGCGGCTCGGCGTGACGCATTTCCTAGCACACCTCGTACAAGTATGAATACGATATTGCGTGCGAGAGACGCGCGACATCCAGACGCTGGAGACCGTTTGACGAAGACCGCGGCGAGCCGCAAGGCTGTGAGAACGCACGACGCTCTTCGTTAGATTACTTTCTTCTACTTCGACGTCAAGGTTAACCGTGGCTGCGCAACAGATCTTGATAGCATTAACATACATAAGTCGATCGTGGCAGCCTTGAAAATTTTCTACCACCCGGGGGAAACGAGCAAGGAGGCGGTCGTCAGGGCGCGCTGCCACATGGAATTTCGGAGAAAATAACAAAAATTCGTTTGCCGTAGCAATATATATTTTTCTGTTCAGAATTGTTTTGAATGCACTAATCGAAGATTTGGGATACTATTTTCCGTTTCTTTTTCACTACACAAAGGAAGGATCGATAAGAGTCATATTTTATTGTGAATCCTTCTTGAAATATCTCTATTTAAAGGAGAAAAGGGTGAGAAGAATTATTTCGATTATATTATTTACCAGTATATTGCAAATAAGTGCATAAATTATAAATTTATAATTAAATATGCAATATTTTGTATAAATTTGGAAGGAACAATAAGAGTCATATTTTATTTTGAATCCTTCTTAAAATATCTCTATTTAAAGGAGAAAAAGTTGAGAAGATTTTTTTCAATTATATTATTTACCAGTATATTGCATATAAGAGCATAAATTATAAATTTATAATTAAATATGCAATATTTTGTATAAATTTGGAAGAAACAATAAGAGTCATATTTTATTATGAATCCTTCTTAAAATATCTCTATTTAAAGGAGCAAAAGTTGAGCAGATTTTTTTCGATTATATTATTTACCAGTATATTGCATATAAGAGCATAAATTATAAATTTATAATTACATATGCAATATATTGCATAAATTTGGAACGAACAATAAGAGTCATATTTTATTTTGAATCCTTCTTAAAATATCTCTATTTAAAGGAGAAAAAGGTGAGAAGAATTATTTCGATTATATTATATTTGCGTTATATACATATATTTGTCAGTATATTCTTCATCCAATTTCAAAATGAAATTCAATGGTTAAATTTTCAAGAATAGTTTTCAAGAATTCTTCTCTAATTGTATAAAAGAATGGTATGATTCGATACATTGGATAACCTGGCTGAAAGAAATTTTGCAAGCACACCACCTCTCACATAACCGAACAGCTAACAGATTATGAATTCTCAAGCGTCGTTCAAGCAAGTTTGACCGGTATGAACCGCTTAAGAATTTGAGGAGAAGGCGAATTCGATACTGCCGGACACAGTTCGCGATGGAAGCCGCAACGGTGTCGAGCGGAAGGCGAAGGAAACAGGTGTGAACACGGCTTTCGGAAACCTTCGCGATGAATCAGGTGCGAGAGTTTTGCCTAGAAGCCGAGAAGAATTTGACCCTGCGAGGTCAATCACAGCGAGGTCCGAAATTGCTGAGGAGGCCACGGTTTATCAAGATCCGTTGCGAATCCAACGGAGGGGTAAGAAACATCGCTCTCCTCTCTTCCTTTTCGCTTGCCTCCGCTCAATTAAATTCGACTTCGGGGAGATCATTTTATAAATCATATCCTTGCCCGGATACACACGTGTTATCCACGTGCACTTTCTCTGTATAATATCAGTTTTGTTCACGTCGACTTTCTGGCCGTGAAAAATATGAACATTGCAAATGTTTAAAAAAATTTAGAGATTTTTTAAAGTTTAGAAATTTTTTAAACATATTGTTACGGGTCTGCCGGAGTTCACCCGTTGTATGTTGTTGGTAATAGGTGGTAGTAAGAGATCTCCTTCCTCCCAAGACTAAAAGGATATTGTTATTTTTAATTTTTATTTTAATTTTAATTTTTAATGGCATTTTATCTGAATCTGTTTTATTTATTTTCTTTTATGTGAATCCTTGAACTCCAGTTTCTGGATTAATTTCTAACGACTAAATGAAGTTTAATGGATGTATCAGGAACACTTAAAAAAAAGATTTGAAAAATGTCAATCTTGAAACTGATAATGTCATTATCCGGGACCAAGAAACGACAGTTACCATAAAATAATTACACACATGTACATAACAAGTTTCCAAAGTACGATATATTCAATTTCATCAACATGCAAAATCAGTTAAGTTTAATTCGATACTTCAGATGAATAATTAAAATATCTTTTCGCATCGGTCCCTTTAATCAAGTCTTTCTCGCTGAATCACCTTGACTCGACCTTGTCGTCACCAGATCGTAAGTACCAAAAAGATGCACATCGACTTCAGCCAGAACATGTCTCCGCCGATCGACTCCGCCGAGTGCAACCGGATGTCAAACCAATTTCGCATTCGCCACACGGGTGTCCGCCGATAATTATCGAACGACGAAAAGTATGCTGAAGCGAGCACGTCGCGTGCATTTACTTAAACGCCCTTAAAAACGGAACACCGAGGAGCAGCAATCAGAAAAATTGCTATCCTCTGACTTTTATGCGAACGACTACCGTTAACTATCGCCGATTATCGATCTCATCGACGGTACAAAGTATTCGATTATTTGTCCCCTCGATCCGAGGGAGAGATCGATGAAAGATCTCTGTCCCCACCACGACAGAGCTCGGGCACCGCCTCTGGTAACTATTTAATAACATAGTGGCTCGTAAGCAGCACCACCTGGCGGCCAGGCATGCCACATCAAAGTCTTTATTAGGTCCAATTGAACATTATTGCTCCTCGGGCGGCGTAACAGGAAAGAAGAAGAAGGGAAAGGGCGGGAGGAAGGGTCGACGCGGGACGAAAGGGCGGATGGATGGTCGACTATCGTCCGGAGACGTCGTTACGCCGCCAGGTATCGGGACAGGTGAAGAAAGGCGCACGCATCTAGGTACGATGCTTAATGGTTCAGAAATGGGATGCGCGTACGTCGATGCAAAGATGATGCATACGCGCGTTAACTACGCGGCCGAGGAGAGAGGTTGTAGGGTCCAGAGGCAGAGGCGGATTAACAGCGTTAAAGGGAATTATTGGGTAGCACCGCGATTAACCCTTCGCCGATATTTATTAGCCGGCTAAAGCTCGATTACTTCTATACGGCCCCGGAGTTTGCTTCGTCCACGTCAACCGGATACCGTTCAATTAACGATGCGTGCCGGACTTCTCCATTTTCCTTTTTCTCCTGTCGAGTAACTTGTGCTACCCGGAACTTCAAAATGTTGTAAAGCTTTCAGTGTGTGAGCGATCTGTAACGCGAGCCTATTTCTTGGTGGCCGGGGGTCTTCACCAGTTTTGTCAGCATAGTCAGAGACCATATATATTATTGTATACTCTTGTACATTCTAGTATATGTATATTATATAATATTGTATACTACCAGTATACCAGAATAAAACAAAATATACTGGTATTGTGTACAAGAATGTTGAAAGCTTGTATATTCCAGTAGATTCTTGTATATACTAGTATGTTCTGGTTTATTCTAGTATACTGTTGTATACTCCAATATATTATTATTAAATATATTATTATGAATTTTTATTCTCGGCTACTAAACGCAGGATTCGGATTTGAATCTTCCAAATTATCTTATTATGAATCTTCAAATTTAATAGTTTGTTAAGAAGAAGAGTGTGGAGAAATGAAAGAAATCTTCTTCTATACTTGAGGATCGGCGAAGATCTTTTAAAAGAGTTTTTTGGAAAATGATTTTGAGGAATTTGTTTCGAGTGAAATTTTGTTTCACGATTGTGTTTTGTTCTCGAAGGAATCAGGTCAGAAATGAACAGTTCCCTTGAAAATTGACGGTAAAGTTCAAGTAACGGATAAACATACTTGCTTCAGAATTTCATTGCATAAAATGTATGCATACGGCTTTAATAATTCAATCAGCGATCGTGGAATATATACATAGTCACCACAGTCGAACATTTTATACGAATGATTCGGTGTTTGTATGTAAACGACTGGTTAAACTACAAGGTGACTGGAAAGACATCTTGTAGCAGTACGTCTTCTCCCTCGAGACACTTAAGGTTTCCTCGTAGCCGAGAATTTCGAGCGGTCATCAAACCACATCAAAGACAATATAAGACCGGAATTACCGTGAATACTTTCCAAGAACGCGTGTAAACTGTTCCATTAATTGCTTAATCGTCCGAGAGCCGACGGAGAGGCCGCGAGAGCAGATCCCTAGTAGCACAAAATATTGTATACACATTCATATAATATTAAAAAGCGATTGAAACTTTTTATAGTATTCAAATGTACATACAATATTTATTTTATATTAACACTAAACGTACCACGGCCGGTCAAATGACCGGTCTTAGATTTTTAATTTTATAATTATTGAAACTATAACGTTGCTTACATGGAAAATGATTCGATAAATTTCTTTATCCAAGCACATATTGCAATAAAAATTGCACGAAATCTAAATGAATAGAGCCTTGTCAATTTTATCAGCTAAAATATTTTAATCGCTTTCAGTGCTCGGTATGTTTAGTGTTAAGTAACAATTATTTAAGTAACAAAACTTTTTCTTCTTTTTAATCGAATGTTATTTAAATATTGAATTTATTATTTAACGTCGCTTTTTGAATTCTTATGTGAGAATTATTTCGCGACGGGAGCTACAGTTTAGAATAAAGGTGGGTAATAAATATTGAATTTATATTTTTCAAATATTGATTTCACATTCTTTGTAATATTTACTTTATATTTTTTATATATCTGATTTATATTCTTTGAATATTTAGCTTATATTTTTTATACATTCAATTCACATTTCTTAAACATGCATGAAATAGTTAGATCCAATATTTGTCTCATATGAAAAAGGGTGGCTTAAAAAATAGTTTTCCAATATTTGAAAAAGATATTTATCCCAATATTTTTGTGCTATTAGGGGATGCGCTCGATTTGTTCGCGCCAGAAGATTCGATGACTCGCGTTGGAAAAAAGAACGTGGTGGGGGGGAATGGTCATGCACGTCGCCGACGACCTCTCGAAATATCGTTGCGGCCCAGCGAGGCTGGTGATGAGGGTGCAGAGAACCCGCGGTAGTGTCGTTCGTCTTTGTCGCAATTACCGATTGAGCACGGAGGCTGGAACGTGAAGCGCATAATGACGCCGAACAACGAGGATCCATCGAGTCGATCCCACGGCCCATTACGGATTTGCTCGTAATTCGACGTTCCGACGCCTCAAAAATCACTTTTGTAGCAAGAGCCGCGCCTTTTTCGACCGATCTCGTACGCTCTCCCCACCGACTGGCCAATCTCTTCGCAACAGTTGCAGATAGTGAAATCGCGCGTTCGTTACATGGAACAAAGGTCTCGAAGCTCTGATATTCCAGTTGCGAGATCTCGCTCCTAAGGGGGTTCCTTCTATCGCACACGTTCACGTAAATATCGAGTAGTTGCATATGAAATATTCGATTTCACAGTGTCCCGAAAATGTATTTTCTTGAAAGTAACTATTTCCTATGCGAAACTGTTCGCCAATGAGAAACGTGATCATAAAAAGAATTTACTTTAATTCCGTGCAAGTTGAAGCTGTAATTTTTACATACGTTTCACTTTGTGAAATTATCTACAAAAATGTATTTTCTTAAAAGTAACTATTTCCTATGCGAAACTGTTTGCCAATGAAGAACGTGATCATAAAAAGGATTTACTTTAATTCCGTGCAAGTTGAAGCTGTAATTTTTACATACGTTTCACTTTGTGAAATTAACTACAAAAATGTATTTTCTTGAAAGCTATTCCCTATGCGAAACTGTTCACCAATGAAGAACGCGAACATAAAAAGAATATACTCTAATTCCGTGCAAGTTGAAGCCGTAATTTTTACATACGTTTCACTTTGTGAAATTTTCTACAAAAAAGCGTCTTCTAAGGTGTTTTAAAGGAATCCTCGCCCACAAAAACGCGCGACAGAAACATGTAATAGAAAGATTTAACTTCGACACTGGTTGAGCCAAGTATCAGAAGATTTGAAACAGTATGCCACACAGCAAGAAATCGAAAGATCAACATTGACCCCATACGATCGTCACGTGAGCGCAAGAAATGTCACGAAAGGAGCAGAACCACAGCACACCGTGTGGTACAACGGACATAGGGAGGATGGCGTCCTTTAAGGAAGGACCAGACCAGGGGGATCCCTTTGTGTAAAAAAGAAAAGGTAGAAGGAAAACCGAGGGGGAGGGGTTGAGCCCCGCGTAAAGGAAACGAGCTCGCCAAAAACTGGTTCCAAAAGGGGGACTTAAGGGCGATCGGCGCGGAGAACATAAATCGGCGCTTTGTTGAGATCGAGTCGAGATTAATCGGGGCCCGAGTCGAGCTGACTGCACGAGAGCAGATAATGTCGCTGGGTCCTATATTATATTGAATTATATCGGTTCGCCGTCGGTGGGTGTAAGTGTTCACGTACAACGATCGTCGATTCTTTTTGTTTCTGCGCTCGGGAGCCGCGAGAAAGCTTTGTCGGCCCCCGAATCGCGTCCTTCCAGCGACTGCTCGACATCTTCATTTTTCTATCTTTTACTTTCCACCGTCCGCGTTCGTGATAAGTCCTCGAACTGCGTGTCTTCCGACACTCTTCCCAATTTTTTCTTTTGCTTCGTTCGCCATAACCTCCTTAAAAATTCAATCGCATTCTTTCGACACAGGCTCGTAGGCTTGTTATGTAAAATATTGATGCAAGAATATACTATAGAATGTACCTGAGTGTACTAGACTGTACCTGAATAGAATGTATTAGAATATACCAGAATATACTTGAATACACACGAATATACTAGAATGTACTAGAATATAGTAGAATAAACCAGAAAATACCAGAATATACCCGAGTATACTTTAATACACTTGAACATTCCGGAATATACTAGAATATACAAGGATATACTAGAATATATTAGAGTATACAAGAACATATGTACTAGAATGTGCCAAAATGTACGAGGCTATACTTGAATATACTAGAATATAACGGAACACATTCCAATATACTAAAGTATATTATATTTATAAAGAACTATTAATGTTTACAAAAAAAAAAAATACATTTCTTGCTTGATTTGTGAAAATTCGTAAAACATTTTTGCTGCATGTTAAGAATTCAAATGTAGAACGAAAGTATCCTGAAAATTTGCGCCGAGAATAAAAATTCATAATATCCTAAAAAAACTATTAATGTTTACAAAAAAAAAACATTTCTTTCGTAATTCGCGATAAGAAGTAAAACATTTTTGCTGCGCGTTTAAAATTCAAATGTAGAACGAAAGTAGCCTGAAGATCTGTTGAAAAAGTGAATCCACCAGGACTCCCATCCGCATGCCACTATCGAAATCATACAGTCCGTGCATTAAGGTGGGACGACAGTACAAGTGGCCCATCAATTTATAATATTCGTGTTCGTCGAAGCCATCGGAAAGCTGTTTGTCTTGCCCGGCCAACTGAGTTTCACTGTCCGGAATTTAATAACAGAGTATAAGCTCGAAAAAGTACCGAATATATTACGCTGGCTGCACGTTGCGTTACGTGTTTCGCACAAATGTAAGACTTCAATCAATTCCCGTCGCCGGTGCCCTCGTCTGTACGGTACGCGCCGAATTTCAGAAGGGAAGACACTGACGAGATTAAAATCTGGCCGGGACGGTGATCAAAATTTATGTTAAGTACAAAGTAGCCGTGATGCGTGTCTGTTCCTCCGTCAGAAGACCGGCGGGAATCAAGATCGTCTTATCCGATCGGTCACGATGCGTGAGGCTTCAGAAAAATTTTCGAGAGCGCGAGAAAATTGCGAGACTTATTTTTGTTCCCCTCAGGGTTACAATTCTGTATAACACACCCCTTTTTTCTTTCCCTTTCTCCACCCTTTTACATTGTCTAAATCTATAGATTATTTAAAACCTTGTTTTTTAAAATGTTTGCAGAAAATCCCATTACAAGACTATAAATTACAACTAAACCTATCAGGCATTAAAAGTAACTGGTACATGTTCCCTTATAAAAATAACAAAGACTGATTTTATTTAGATTTTGTGCGGCTCCTATTATCCAATCAATTCTTATAAAATTATATTTATTATTTTAATAATTGTCACATGATAATATATTAACACTAAACCTACCACCACTTATTATGTGACAATTACTAAAATAATAAATATGATTTTAAGTAAAGAATGGACATTCAGAGAGATTTTGTACTATTTTTTAGAGTAACATTAACAGATTTTTGAAAGAACTCCAACTCTATATTCCCCTTCCCACGTGACTAGTGATGGGCATACAATACTCTGTCTTGCAAGTTTTCAAACAAATCAATCACCACAGAGTTTCGAATCGATTCGATATTTATTCGAAATCAAAAATTCTTGGAACTCTTGAAAGTCTTAAAAATTTTCAAAGTCTTCATTAATTGTAATAAATGTTATACTTTTCATAATATTGTTATATTCATACTGTTATCCATCCCAATACTGACATCACGTGATAGATGTAACATCTCAAGAGTTTCAATACTTAAAAACTTTAGGAATAGAAAATGTCGGCCTCTCAATGTTGGCCACGCGAAATTGAGTCGCGCTGTGTTTTATCGGAAAGGACGGCGACGTGAGAGCGCAATTTACGTCCGCAGAAGATATGTAAAATGGTGGAAGGAGCCGTTAACGATGTCGTTCAACTTACTTGTAAGATCCGTGAATGTTCTTGCAGGAGCCGTGTATGCACGGGTCCCTGTCGCACTCGTCGATGTCCTCCGCGCAATTCGTACCCGTGAAGCCGGGTGCACACGTGCACTCGTAGCTGTCTTCGAGGGACCGACAATCGGCCCCGTTCCGGCATGGCGACGAGGCACAGTGGTCTTGTCGTTCGCAGTGGTCCCCTGGAACGTGCCAGAAAACAGACAATTATATGACGAGTGGTCTTGCGATTCGACGCCGAGTGAATGTCTTTTTTTACCTCAAAAATACTGAACATTTCAACCAGCCTTCCACAGTGAAAATAAAAATAATTAAATAGTGAATCGATCCTAAAAGTACCGATTCAATTAATTGAATATTTTAAATTCCATTAAATTCAATTAATTGAATAAATATTTCAATTAACACTGCGATTTGTGTCATTATGTTCGCTCAAGTAAATGTTTTTTCTTTGTTGGTTCAATGAGTGAAGCTCAAAAACACTGACAAATAAAAATGAACTGAAATGAATGAACTGAAGGAATGAACATTGAAAATAAAAATAATTAAATAGTGAATCGATTCCAAAAATACTGATTCAATTAATTGAATACGATTACATTAATGAGAGAATAAACATGAACACGAGCGAACATGCTCAAGTATTTCAGCGGTAAGATCACCGGTGAGACGAGGATGAATTTGCTTGGGATTTCGTTCTCGGTTGTACTCCATCGCGAAGGGAGGTATCGTTTAAGATGGCGGCAACACCGACCAACTCGTTCTGTCTACCTAAAGTCACATCCCTATCTTCCTCCAGGTCACTGATTAGTGGAACTAATTACTGGACTCGCTGCTCGCTCCCTTAGATCTAAGATGTCTCTGCTCCTCGATCTGCGCACTGCACCCGCTACGCGCCAGTGGTTCTTAGATCTCAAAGTAAAGTCTCGAGCGACGAAAGTACATTTTCGATAAGATCAACTTTTTCGAATCCTCTAAATATTCTCGCTACCTTATGCGAATGTATATTAACAAATAGTTGATGCATATCAACAAATGCATATTAACTATCATTTTTAAACAGGCAATACTAATCTGTATATAATTATAATAGACACAGAATATAGTACTTCTATAATATGTGTTAGGTTTAATAAGTTAAAGATTGTAACAAAGCAACTACAATAAAAAAAGTTCATCAAGCAAATATTTTACGATCCTGAAACTTGTTAGAAACTCTGACTGATAAATTAATCGATGAATGAATACGAAATGAACCGTGTATTTAATTTTGTTCTTTCTTTTGGCACGCTCGTCAGAATCAATTAAAATGATGCAAATGTGAGAACCACTGGCCCAAAGGGTACCGCCACAGCGAAATGCCGCATTGCTCTCCGCCAATTATCCACCACCACCAACTTCTCTCTTTCCCTGTGGATTCTCTTCTCTTACGTCCTTTCTCCCTTCCCCTTTCCCGCCAAATTCCTCTTACCCCTAGATTTATTTGTCAAGGCAGCACGTGCCCGTGCGTAAAACCAGCCCATAAAAAATACCCGTTTAGCCTTGCTCGTTACTTCCGCGAGCCGAACAAATTCGCGCAAACGAACATTCGATAGGGGTTGAAGTTTCAGCCACATTCGTGTAATCCGGTTCGATACGGTTACAACGGAATCCAAGTTGTTTTTTTTTTTTTTGAGAAAGAAAAATTTTGAGAAGGTAACAAATATAATAATGTAATAATTTAATTTATAATTTAATAATTTAATATTTAATATTTAATATATTGTTTTTATTATCTAATATGGAAATCAATGATATGCAACGCGTTCTGGACTATTCGTTTTCAATAAAATATTCAACAACAAAGCCCCTCTTTTTATTTTGTTTCGCAAAAAAAGTTTTGGAAAAACTAGATAGAAAAAAGGAGTTTACTGTCCGTGAAAATGTAATACTAGAAAATTCAATATGTATGGACATTTGTACTTGACGAGTTTTCAATTTTTATGTATTAAAAGAAATAAAATAAAAGAAAATATTTTAATAATTTTTTGGTCATTTCATCAATACAGTTCTACTCTGATTTCCGTTTCAGTCAGAAGCGACCTTCTTAGATGTTCACGATTATCTTGCTGATCGATCGATTTATGGTCGACGTTTCTGCCATTCTGTTTGCCCGATCAGTTTCAGCTTCGACATTCTCGGCAGAATGCGTCACCGCGCGATCGCTATGAATCCTTCGGAGCAGATCGCGTGCTTTATTTTCCATTCACGGGATCATATCTTATTAATGAGCGAAACAATGAAAATACCAGGACAGTCAGGTTTCTATCACTTCACTAATCGCGTGACCTTGCCGCTCCGACCTATGCGAACTGATTCGAGCGCCATTCATTTCATTGTTCATTTCATTTCGTTCTTATTGTTTTCGCATTATGGCTGCCAACACTTGTGCAACTTCCTGTTGTCGTGAAGCAACGTGCAAGATCGTTTTACACATTAATTGCTATTCAATTAAATCTACTGGTTAAATACAGGGTGGAATGCAACATATTTGGGACACCCTGTATATCAACAATCTATTACGCCACAAAAAACAATTACAAAAAAGAACAAATAAAAATTAAATGGTTAGAAACCATTAATCGCGTAGACGAATTTTTGCAAGCACGAAATAATTTAATTCTCGACAAGCCTATATATTAACAATCTAAATATTAAGCGACGAAAAACAATTACAAAAAAAAAACAAATTAAAATTAAATAGTTAGAAACCATTAATCGCGTAAACGAATTTTTGCAAACACGAGATAATTTAATTCTCGACGCCCTGTATATTAACAATCTATTACACAACGAAAAACAATTACAAAAAAAAGAAAAAAATTAAAATTAAGTGGTTAGAAACCATTAATCGCGTAAACGAATTTTTGCAAGCACGAGTTAATTTAATTCGCGTGATACCACTTTTGTCAAGTACGATGTAGAAACAGGTGATCGAGATAGGTGCCACTTAATTACATATGCGGTTCAGTTTCGCAAAAAATAAACTCGAGCAATTTATTACTTTAAAAGAATTGTAAGTTCGATCGGTCGATCGGTGGGACAGGCGAGAGAGTTTCGGTTCGGGTCTGAAGAATTTTTATTCCCGATGTTTGAAAGTGTTTACACCTTTCGGCGACATCGGACGCACCTTATTGAGAGAAGATGTTTCTTACCTGTGTATCCACTGGAGCAGGTGCAAACGTATTCTCGGAGTGATTTCAAATGGCATGTGGCGCCATTAAGACAAGGCGACGAGTCACACGCGTTATCGATCGGAATTTCGCACAAACTCGCGGTGAAACCGACTGGACAGGAACAGGTGAAAGACGGGGTGCCACCCCCGGTGGTCTCTTTCACCCTGCAGGAACCGCCATTTTGGCAGCGTGGCCCCGTGTGGCAAGGGTTCAGGTGTTGACAGTATTCTCCCACGTATTTTGATGTACAACTGAAACAAAAATACAAAATCGTTAAAATTGTTAAAAAATGTTAACGTTAAATGTTACACAATTATCCGAGTATTGCAATGTAATCCCAGCTAGTAGAATATAATGATATGGCCGAGAACAATTTACACTTCGCTATAATTATTACGTCGATAATATTTGCTTAATGTGATGAACAAATTTAATGTTTGAAAAATAATTATATTACCTGTCTCTTAACATTTAATATTTAATATTATAACACATTATACTTCGGTATAATGTATTTATAAATTGAATATATTTTTATATACATTTTATATATCATATAATAATGCCGATAATATTTGTTTAATGTGATGAATCAATTTAATGTTTGAAAAATAATTATATTACATGTCTCTTAGCATTTAATATTTAACGTTATAACACATTATAATTCGGTGTAATGTATTTATATAAATTAAATATATTTTTATGTACATTTTATATATCATATAATAACTTGATCAATTCATTTATTAGTAGCCTCAACCTAATGTGACATTGAAGCTGTTCAACATAATAATAACAAGGCTAAAGTTATTCAGATTTTTCACAATTTTTATCATGTGTGTAAATGTTAAACATATGTTCTCCGGAGATCTTTATTTTCAAAAAGTCTTAAATAAGGAGAAACTGAAAAATTTGTATATACCGATTCGAATATTGTTTATAATTTTTTGACAAAGTTTGTAAGTAAACATTGTGGTTTCCTGTTCCGTTACGAGACTAGTGACGTTTCATACAGCGAGGTTCTCTTTAAAAATGGACGGTCATTCAGTGGTGGCATCATTTCGGTTTTAATCTTTGCGAGGCGAACTCTAAAACGCTTTCCGGCCATCTAGAACGTTCTCAAAGAGACCTCTAATACCTTCACGCGAAATGGAACGGCGATCGCGTTGCGGTCAAGGTTTCTACGAAAGGTTCAGAAAACGGGAGACGCGATCCTTTGTGGCCAGGTTGCCAACACGTGTTATTATATCCTCCAAGTGTGTATCTAAAATTCGTGTTGTACTCTATCCGCGCAAGGTTCAGAGAAACTCTCTCTCTTTCTCTCTCTCTCGAGCCGTATTTCGGCGGGCTGCTAAACGATCGAAGCACAGCCTATTCAAAGAAACGATCACCCTTGCCAATTACACGGCTCGAGCTTTGTTCTCCCTCTAATTAAACTTGTTCTTTATTATTTCACGTAATCGGTCACTTCCGTCCGCAAACGCTGAGTTGTCCACGATAAAAATTTGGAAAACTCTCGGGGACCGAACGAAACCGCAAGACATGGCTTCGGTACCGTACATTTCGTCAACTAATGTTCACAGAAACGACCAATCTTATAAACGATTAATAATTACCCGTTGAAATTTCAAAATGAAATACGGCATGAAAGAGACTAGAATAACAATTCACCCATTTTTAATTTACACGTTAAATCAACACATTTTGTTTCATTTACAGTGTCATATTTTAAATAAATACATGTCACGACGTAAACATAAAGGTATTAATAATTCTACAGTATGTGGAAATATTAAATGGGCGAATTTTCACCCTGAGGAACGTGCGAGGATTAAATCGTTCGTTTTTTAATCAATCGATCGAATCAATCATCGATGCTTCGATTATTACCGTTTTTAATTATACACATTAATCAATTGATATTTGTTAAAATCTGCTACACGACTTCCAATCGCGAACGAGACAGCATCTCCAAATTGACCATATTCAGAATTTTACTGGAGCAGTATGTGAAAATATTGAATGGGCGAATTTTCACCCAGAGGAACGTGCGAGGATTAAATCAGTCTCCAACTTTAAAATGATTTCGTTTTTTAATCAATCAATTGAATTAATCATCGATGCTTAAATTATTACCGTTTTTATTTGAACACATTAATCAATTAATCTTGTTATTAATCACACACACATACAAAATTAATTAATTATTAATCTATTAATTTGTTAAAATCTGCTGCACGACTACCAATATCGAATAAGACAGCATCTCCAAATTGACCATATTCAGAATTGTACTGGAGCAGTATGTGAAAATATTGAATGGGCGAATTTTCACCCTGAGGAACGTGCGAGGATTAAATCAGTCTCCAACTTTAAAATGATTTCGTTTTTTAATCAATCAATTGAATTAATCATCGATGCTTAAATTATTACCGTTTTTATTTAAACACATTAATCAATTAATCTTGTTATTAATCACACACACATACAAAATTAATTAATTATTAATCCATTAATTTGTTAAAATCTGCTGCACGACTACCAATATCGAATAAGACAGCATCTCCAAATTGACCATATTCAGAATTGTACTGAAGCCGGCCGTGGTTAGTTTCATCGCTAGCACATACAGGGCGTTTAGAAAAATGTCAGCAAGGGGTCAGTGACTGCGCCGTCCAACGAAAAGGTAACGCCAGGCGCCCTGCCGGGCCTTTATAAAGAAAAGCTACTTTCTAATGGGCCCTAATGATCCTAGGTTCGAGGACTCCTATTGTAGTCCCTGATCGATCATCCTCTCTTTCCCGGGAACCGGTCGATACTCGAAAGAAACTCGAGAGAAACGGGTCTCTATAAGGGCTACTTTCCTCCGATTGCGTGACCATAGGTATATCCTTCGACTGCGTGTGGTTAGCCTGCGTGATTCACTACGCCTATTCTAATGGACATCCCGCATCGAATACTCCCTCTCGATATTTTCTAATGACAATCGACTAACTAGAACGGACTCGTTCACCTCGAATGCTACGGAATTACAGTGTCTCTCCCGCGACGTGGAATTTCATGTGTGCTCGGTCGACCGAGTCGTAAATTGTTCAATCTAGACACGTTGATACAATGCGCTTCGCGCTGGAATGACTCACAGTAATTTGCGTGTGAAGAATGATGTTGATTTCACGTTACTTTGGAAGCCTGGTCTATTCTCGTAACGCTCCGTGGACCTGTTACGGCAGCCCTTTATAGGGCGTCATCGGTCCTCGGTGCACGAGAAACGATTTCTTTTTTTACTTAATCGGACATCTCCAGTTATGCCGATAAAATGAGTCACTTTGTCGGGTGCTCGACGTTCTTCGAATGTGGATTTTTTCAAATAGCATTGTGAAATGTTTTCGGTATTGAAGCTTGAAATATTAGAAAACGGGAAAATATGTATTCCTTGTTATGTAAATAATTGAACTGTTTGCTTGTAATTGAAGAAACTGTATGTGTAAATTAAATAAATATATTATATAAATTATATAAGTAAATTATGTAAATAATTGAACTGTTTGCTTTTGTAACAAAAATAATTATGCCATCGAGTTGAACGCTTTCGAGAGCTCTCTTAATCGTATTCCTCCTTCAACAGTTCAAGTAAAAATTTGAAATGTTTCATTTAATCCTTCACTCCAAATACGTTATTATAATTCATCTGTTTCATAAGAATAAAAGCTAATTCAAGAAAAATATTCTTCTATTCGGCAAGCTGAATTTATTTTTACTTTAATCCACGAAGAACGAATAACCACTTCACTGCCGGGGTCCGGGTTTAACAGAACTACAGAATCTAAGAAACAGCACAGACCGCAGGGTTTTTCTTAGATCGAGGTTTTGTTGTATACATATAACGAACTACAAAAATGTCGCACGTTATAGTTCATTGTGTTCGGTATTCTTCGAACTTAAGTTCACATATATAATTTATACAAATAACTTACATAAATAATTTAAATAAAGTTTATATAAACGGTTTCAAATAAAATTCATTATTTACTATGTGGAAATTTACTGTGTCTTTTATGGAAACATTGCAACACACAGCTGAATAGAAATATTGTAAAGCAACGTTCATTTATTCATAGTATTGTTCGAGTGAAATATTCTCTTCTACTTTACATTTCGAATGAAATTGATGAATTCACGGAACGTTGTTTATGAATAAACGATTGACAGAACGATGGCCGCAGCAGCAAGGTAAAAGAAGAGAGCTGCAGGCCATTGTCGGTGAACACAGCTGGTTCCGAGTTAGGTTCACGCAGCTTCTCTCCCGGCTGGTTCTGGGTTCTGGCGTGGATATCGAGTATGCGAGCGCCTAGAAAGCCGCAGCCGGTATCTCTATAAACGGAAGCGATGATTCCACGGCCATTATTTGTTGGCAGCGGGTTTCTTCTGGACTTAGCAGTCCAGCTTGAGACCGCGTTGAGCACCGTCGGCTGGATTTATTGACTTCTATCTGTGAATATTCCTTTCGAAGCACCGCAGGGACGTAACGAATACACCGCGGTGCCACTGAGTGTCGCGTGTACGGACGTTACGCGCATGTACCACCCGCGGGATGTATTATTTTAGCTATGAAACGACCGATTCCAAGAGGAAGCCACGCTCGCGGCGATGCATTTTCTAACGGTGCAACATTGCGGCCGCTTATTTGCAAGAAAATAACAATTGCGGGAGTCTAGAAGCAATTTCGCTCTAAACGTGGTTATCCGCTCTTCCATTTAAATTCGTTCGCGGAAAACCAAATGTACTACCGTTTCTAACATTCACAATAATATAGGTTTGTTGTAAAGTCTTCTTGAATTGTTTGAAACAATTTTATTAAATTGATTTTAACCTTTTGACATACAAAAACGGATGCACGATTTCTTAATATTAGGTTGGAATAACCCTATTCTAATTGAATAGGGTTAAACTGTACAATAAAAATAAAATTCTTCGCGATCGGAAATGAAATATATAATAAATTAATATATTTATTTATCACATATATATATAAATTTATTATATAAATATATTATTATATAATATAATATATAAATATATTTATTATATAATTTATTATATCACATATATATTTATTTATCACAGTTGGATCGATTATAGAAAACAGCAAATTTGCAATTATTTAAACATTCATCTCAACATTTCGATCCCTATATGGATCATTATCAAGAGAGACATTTTTGCATCTGAAAAATAATATATATATAATATAAATTGAAAACAGCAAATGTAATATATATTGCAATGATTGGCAATCTAAACCAGAATCATATAAAAATCTTTTTATGTTTTTTATAAAATATACTCAGTGCAAACAGTCGTATGTGGAATCGAACAATATTTTCACGAAAAATTGACTTTTCAATAAATTGCGCCAAAGATCAAGGAAGATAATGAACATAAAGAAACAATGAAAATAATACGCAATGGTTGATAGAGTAGTCTTTTACGAGGCATTGTGCAAAACTGACCGGTCACGTGATATTCCTCGAACCACTGCGCACGCAGCCATCTCACCATGATACCGTGTCAAGTACACCGTAATTATACCATCGCGTACGCGTCGCTCTATGAAAGCGAACAGTAATTTTATTAACAAATGCGGGACACGCGTCGTATGATTCAATCAAAACGCACTTCAGGCTTGCAATTTTTCACGCGTCGCAAACAAAAAATTATAAGCGTCATCGCTATTCAAACTATTCGCTTAAATGTACATTATAAAAGAATAGAATTTGATTTCGTCATAAAGGCGAGGTACAATGATCGTATTTAATGGATTTCGTTTAAAGTAATGTATTATTAACGTAACTAGACTGCGGATCTTCGTGCGTTTATAGTGTTCAGTGAAATAAAAGAAAACATAGGAACAAATATTTATTTTCTTTTAATTAAATTTTTTTCTTCTTTTTGTTATTTAATTTTTATTTTTATTTAATTTTTTTAAAACATCTCCACTCTGTACTTAGAGTAAGAAGTTTTGTTGGTTAATTAAATTCAGCTCGTTCCTGATTGTTTAAAAATAATCTAGTAAAATTGCAATTTGCATGAAGATTCGCAGTCTGGTAATCTCCATGAGACTTTCTCCCATTTTTCATTGTTGTTAACCTAACCTAACAAATTTTGTTGGTTAATTAAATTCAGCTCGTTCCTGATCTTTGTACAATAATTTAGAAAAATTGCAATTTGCATGAAGTTTTGCAGTCTGGTAATCTCCACTGGAATTTCCTCTATTTTTCATTGTTGTTAACTGAACCTAACAAATTTTGTTAAGCTCGTTCCTGATCTTTCTAAAATAATCTAGTAAAATTGGAATTTGCATGAAGATTCTTAGTCTGGTCGTCACCATGTGTCTTTATTCCATTTCTCTTTGTTTCATTTGAATCCTCAGAACTTCTGACTGAGCGAGTCCACAGTTTTGAAAAACCTGTCCGGAACTATTACATGTGCGTTGGTTTCGCGAGCGAGACCACTTGGCCAAACTCGATGCTGGATTTCTACGAAGCATCGCATCGTCCGGAAAGCCAGGACCACCAACGTACAGCTGTTCCGAGCGTGTACGCTACTGTTGCTTCCCGTGTATTCATCTGCACGCGAATATGATTGCATCAAGGAGTGTGCTGTACGCGCAGCATGTATCAATCAGGGACTTCACGGGCAGTAAAGTTCCGTCCGGTAGCATCATCATTCTGCTTTGTTGCCGGTCGAGGAGCAACGTTATTTAAAAAAAAAACCAAGAAGAAACGGAGCCACTTTATGGTTGACCATTCTCTCTGGTAATGGACAACCTCGAGGCGGTTCCAGGACACACTGCCAAGATTTATTTCGCTCGAGGTTCTCGCGCATCGCGACTATCAATGCCGATCTACGCCCGTTCAATCCTATCCTCGTACTATCAAAACTACCGTTGACGAACTCGGCGCACCGTAGTCGTCAAACCACGCTATAATCGTTGTCTGATTCACCGTTATCACGTGGAAACGGCTAATAACGTTATCGTAACACGGGGCAATTAGGCGAGCATATTCCGTATTTCGTGGAGACGTTAAAACTGTAAGCAGTGATTTCTAGTTCGCCGATCTCGGAATCTCTGTACCGTTGCAAATACGAGAAGCAATGAATTTTTCATATTATTCCAACATACGGCATTCTGTTAAAAAATTTTTTTAAATCGCCCTACAAAAATCATAAAACTCGATTTTCCTAAAGTTTACGCTTGAAACTACTAGTAAACTAATAGAAAAAATTTTCTGAGCTATGTTTAAAGTTTCAAGTCACTATAGCTCATCGGAAAGTGGTTTAAAATTCGATTAGATTTGCTACGAACAACACGGCAACAACCTAATGTAAGCGTGGTAATAACTATGAAATAAGAAAAACGTTACTCCGATTTTTATGAAATTTTAATATGTTATGGAGCAACCCATTCTGAACAATTTTTCCCTTTACCAATATAGGGGGGTCGCTTTTAGTTTTTCAGATATCTGTAAAAAACTATTGCGAATACTGTATTGAATTTTTCGTATTCCTGCACGCGTGAGTGTGGTATTGTCGCTTCTCATCTCCACAACGTGTTTACAAACAAAAAATAAACAGATGCGTCCTCGGAACAGGTTTGCGTAGCCGCGAAGCATGGAGGAATACGAAAACTTCAATACAGTATTAGCAATAGTCTTTTGCAAATATCTCGAAAACTAAAAGCGACCCCTCTATATTGGAAAAGGAAAAAGTTGTTCAGAACGCCTTACAGCATAACATATTAAAGTTTCATCAAAATCGGAGTACGCAGACCTTTTCTATTTAATTACCGAAAAACCGATTATTCAACCAATAGCCGCAGTGTTAATGGTAGCACGAAATCGCTCGGGACGCAAACGTATAAATGCTTTCACGATCATTTAACTCGCACGCAAAAATAATGAATTTCAGTCGGACGAGGACCGTATACGACATACCCAGGTGTTCTTCGTGACCGAAGTAGTTTCTTCCTGCGGCTCTCCTGTTCGGATTTCTATAGGTATATGTATACATGGACGCGGCGCGGCGGCGTGGTCTATAAGGATAGATCGTTCGGCCGAGAGAGGGCAAGAAAATCCCGCCCGAAAGAAGAACGGAAGGACGACTTGTATTTGCGGCAGGATCGTTGCCAGGACTCTCGATCAGTCTGTAAACACTCGGCCGGAATGTCGCGGGACCGATCCGCCGCTGTCGCTCGGCCGACGCGACGCACAGCCGAGTGACAGTGAATTATGCCGCGGACACGATGAATAGTAGTCGATACTAGAACGATTCCACCTCCGACTTTTACGCAAAAATACCGGACAACCGCGGACGTACGTGTCGCAAAAACCTGCAAAACCGCGCGTCTCGGCTCACACCGCGGACAATCCAACAGGAATAACGCCGGTCTGATAAAAAAACTTTCGGATTCTCATTAATTAGATATATGGAACGGAATCGAATAACAATAACAAACTGAAAAATCAGATTATAATGATATAATTAAGCTCGTTTAAAAATTTCGAAAAAAAAGACATAAAAAGATTTTTACTACGATTCTGGCTTAGATTGCTAATCATTATACAATTTATATATCACATTTGCTGTTTTCAATTTATATTTTATATTATAATATATAATATATTATAGAATATATTCATCTCAACGTTTCGATCCCTATATGGATCATTCTCGAATAATAATAATAATATAATAAATAATGATCCATATAGGAATCGAAACGTTGAGATGAATTTTTAAATAATTGCAAATTTGCTGTTTTCTATAATTGATCCAATTGTTCATTTTGAAAATGGGAACAAGTCGATTTTCAATTTTAATATTCACGTTTCTACGTTATCGTTTTATTGTCAAGCAAATTCAATATATTTTAAATCGCAACGATTCTGTAATTTTCATGAAAAGGAAATTAGCTGGTTAATACAACCCCTGGCACAATGCGGTTTCGTGAAAACATTCGCAATTTCGAAGTATGAAATATTACTTTATGGAGTTCAACAAAAACATGTTATTCACGCAATGAACTGAGAGTGATACCTTGAACTTTAATATTGATAATGTTCCTCCCCGGCTGTCAACAGGTACAGAATAAAAACATTAGCATATCGTAAGCGACATACGAGTTTTTCACGCGTCATTAACTCGAACATTTAATAGGATTAAAGGATCCATTATCACGCGACTCGCCAGCGAGCTTAACCAATACATTTCTTGATGGCGTTTATGACAGCAGTAAACCCATAAAGCCTTCATCTTTCACGAATACGAGATCCTCTTGATACGACTTTTCTACAGATCTATAATCGTCGTATTTTTACAACAGCGTTTTAATTACGTTTAAACCTCGCTGAGATATTCTACAACTTTATAACGCAACGAATCTTCGAAAATAATTCACGGGAATTTCTATTTGCAAGCGGATGGAGTTGCATCCACTGTTCGAAGACAAAAGTTCCTCGAATGGCGAGGATACCGGCGATGAATCAGTGAATCCGATTTTTTCAACAAAATAATATCGTACGTTGCATTATCAGTTCGATCTGTAATCGAGGGATGGAGGATCATCGGAAAGGGGTCTTGCTGCACGTATAATACCCTCGAATCTCATCGTGATCGAGGCCGTACGATTTCAATCATCGTTTGTTATTGTCAGTAACTGGTATACATATATATACCCATCTCTCGCTGCTCGAAGCTTGATAAATTGATCGACATACACGCGATCGAGATCTCGAATCAATGATACCGCGGAGTCCAGAGGCAGCACACCCTCAACCTCAGACGCATTTGCGAATTCAACGAGGTGCATTCCCAGCGTTCATATTCTCATATCAATTTGTATTTCAATGGAAATTGCCTGGAACTAATTCTATCGCAATTGGCGAAACGCAATGTGTCGTTCAACTTGTTCATTGTTTTCTAGACATTGTTTTCTTACGTATTACCCTCTCCTTCTTTAGTTTAATTTATCTTGAAATTTTTCATAGACTGCGGATATTTATGTATGTATGTAATGAATGGATGTAATGAATTTTTATGTTAATCCTGGTTCCTATAATGCAACGATAGGAAGAATACTTACGTATTACCCTCTCCCTTTTTAGTATTAATTTATCTTGAAATTTTTTATAGATGCGGATATTTATGCATTTATAAAGAAATTTCTTTGATGTAATACAAAACAGATTAGTCGTGTGAAATATAATATTATTTTTAATGCAACAAAGTCGTTAAGGGATGTAATGAATTTTTATGTTACTCCTGGTTCCGACGATCAGTATGTAACGTTTTTATGTTGCATAAAAATCCGCTGTCTAATCATTAAAATAACTGATTGATCATTGAACTGATAACAAGGCTAAACAACAGTCATTTTTACGTAGATTCCTCAGTGATTATTATTCTAATAAAAATTTCATAAAAAAAGTGAAACTAAAATAAATATTGAAAAATTAATAGAACATACACGACCCCAATATCAAAACTGAATATAACATTGCTTTACTTTTGAAAAGCAATACACAAACGCCGCGAGAAAAATTGAAAAGTGAGCTCCACAGGCTATATGGATCTGACACTGAAGATTAATAAGCCGAGTGAACTAGGTTGAATATTAAATAGCCGGTTTTTCAACGTACATGGTAAAAACCGTGAGATATGGCCTCGAGTCAGCAGGAGAAAACAAATGAAAACATTTTTCCAAGTACAATGTCGGTACGCGTACAATAACGCATAATAACATTTCGATTTAGGTCCGAGAATGAAAGTTATTCGAGTAACGAAAACTGGAACGCCGATCCTTATCTAATTATAAATGTTCGGTTTTCTTGCATGTTCAGCTTTCCGAAATTACGGCGTCGTTAAGTCGCCGAGCTCGTTAGGCTTTTCATTGTTCTAATTCGTGCGAGACGGATACAATTTAGTGGCATTCTCTTCTGCAAAATAGTCCTAAAGGCACGCGAAGAAAGAGTGCCCGGTTTCACGAAGTAGCTCGGCCAATGATGCCAGTTAATTGTGCCGGTCTTCAATTACAAAGCTGCTTAACGTTTCAATGTACTGGGCAACCGTTTAAAGTTTCACCCAGGCTTGTTAGACTGAAACACTGCTCGCCAAACTATAAACTATACTTGTTATACTTTTATACGTAACATAACTTGTCCCTCCGTTTAGTAAGATATTAATGTCTTCGGTATAAACGTCGACTCATTAAACTATCCTCCACTGAACATCAAAACAGAGTGGGTTATAATTTTTACATAATCGTGTAATACTTTTGGGACCAAAAATTTCGCAATTTTTTTTCTACAACCTTTGACTTTCAATTTTATACAATGTTTGCATAAAGTAATGAATTTTTGTAAAAGTTATGACGTCTGGACTCTTGCCAAATAAATATCGTTTCCAAAATAGTAGTTTAGTAAAACGATTACGAAACGAAAATAAATTAACCGCAATATATCATATTGTTTAAACAAGTTCCATCCATTGGATATATATATTTTTTGAATATTAGAAAAATATTTTTTGAGCCACACTTTTCCATATTAGATAAATATCAGATCTAATATTGTATACATGTTCAAGAAATGTAAATTGAATGTTTAGAAAATATAAGCTAAATATTCAGAGAATCTAAAATAGATATTTAACAAAATATTAGCCAAATATTCAGAGAATATAAAGTAGATATTTAAAAAATATAAAGTGAATATTTAAAAAGTGTGAACTTTGTTAAAATGTCAAATAAGTATTCTATGTATATTTGAATATTAAAAACAGATTGAATCTCTTTTGAATATTATATGAATATGGGATTGCTTGCCCTACAAATGTTTACAAATCTGTTTTACACAAAGTAGCTACCGTTGGACATTAAGAAAATGTTAATATTACGAAACATTAAGATTAATATTACAAAAGTAGAAAGATGGTAAATCAATTTCAAGACGAACAGTAGCTCCGAATTAATTAACGTCCCCCGTAAGGCGAGCGCTGCAGTTCCCGAAGGCGGCTGACGTCGAGATGACGTTAGCCGCGTTAACTAATAACTCAAATAAACCCTTCACAGTTTTTCGTGTCTGCTCAGCCCATTTTCATGGTTTAACGCGTTATGATATCTCATAGGCAGCCTCTAATTGGCCAGTAAAATATGAAATTCTATGTAAACACCTAGACAGGTGTGGGCCACGTGGCAAGCTGCTCAAACACAAATGGAACCGTGCAATCGTACACGAATGATTGACGGCGTCGCGACGGAATTTTTGCGACTTTCACTCGTCGAAACAAGACAATTAAGTCGATGCCGATGAATCATGTTTCTGGTTACGTGGGAGTGCAAACTCTGCGTCGGTTCCATGCCAATTTCCGTGGCCTCTTCCTAGTTCTTGTTTCACACGATAAATTGGACGGAAGAGTATTTAGAAATATTCTCGTCTATTTTTTTCTGGTGTTAATGGTCTTTACGAGCCACGTGCACAATGTAGGAAGCAAAGATGAAATAAAATGGTATACGCGAGCGGAACGTAAAAACGCAACTCTTTCTCGACCATTCATGTTTTCACGTGGGGATGCATTTTCTTTGGTGAAACGCGATGTAGAACATTACCGTAGAATATCATTTAGCACCCTATTAGGCTCCGTGAAAATTTCCCAGCATTATTTAACCAGCATTGATTCCAGTGAATTAGAAATCGAATGTAGTCGAATCTGTTTTAATCGACACTATAAATATTGAAGTTCTTACCGAGAGGAATATAATAATTATAATATCGTAGACATCAAAGTTGTCACTATTATAAACAATTAGCGAGACAAAACCTTTGAAGGAAAATTTGTGGAAATTTAGACTGGACAACGTCTGTCGAGTACCAAAACTAAAACCAAAAAAAAAATACACTGCGTTTTTATTATGTTAGAATTATCCACCTTTCCTCTCGCAATTTATTAAATAAATGTACTGGCGAAGTTCGCGAAAGGTGGAGGAGTGGAATTTGTTAAGCGATGTTCGAAAGGCCCGATAAAATTTTCATTGCGCCAGGAGGTGCAGAAATTCTGGTAATTCGCAGGCAATTAATAAGATCCTTTCGTTGAGGTTCGACGCCGCGCGAAAGGCATCCCAGATAAAAAAAGGTGGATAGCCGTGATTTCTTTGGAATTATCGTGTCGTATCGTCCGGAAATTAACGGATCGTCCGCCGAAATTGCCTCGTAAATCCAGACGATGCCCACCTCCCCCCCACCTTCTCACTGTCTCTCTTGCCTCCGGTGGGACATGACGAATGGCTGCGCGATTTTGCCGCGCGCTATCTAAACGAGCATCTGAAATTGTGCTTTGCGCAACGCGTTAAGACGCGAGCCTTTTGCCGATCCGTTCGACGTTTAATTGGCCGGCAAACACTGCTTGGACACAATCCACCCGGGAAACTCGAAAGACAAAACCCACCATCGACTTCGAATAAATTATTTATTTCCATTCGACAATTCTCTGGAGGTGTTACATCGGAATGAATCGAGTATCCCGATAATTATTCGACGAAATAAACATTTTCACACTGAATTGCAACAAACTTGAGCGAAATAGACATTTCTTTCTTTCTTAATTAATCTAGTTTAATTTTTAAAAGCTCTCTTAATGTTTTTAACGTTTAAAATTGCATTTATTTGAGTTTTGTCATAAATGCATTAAATCCCCTGCAATTATGATAAATTTTGTATATAATTATAATTTTTGTATGAGATTTAGAGTGCAGACGACATCGACGAAATATTTACTTGAACCAAGTTAAAATTAGAGGATATTTGTGCAATATGAAAATTTCCTAAGCAGAAAGTGGAAGCTAGATTAAAATTTACTTTACCTTCGTAGTAGTAATACCATTGCAAATATTCTCTCTTGGAGAAAGTGAAAATTGTAGATGTCATTAAAAAGATATATGAAATGTATTTATGGCGATGAATCACTTGCACTAATTCTTTTAAAAAGTTCTTTTGGAATTTTACTTTTGTCGTTTCAAACAGCCTGTAAATGAAATTCTAAGAAAGGCCGAGTTAATTAAATAGATGAAGTAAACGTTGAAAAATTTACTTTCTCGTAAAGTTAAATACCTCATTCCGTTTCAATTACTTCGGAGAATCTTAATCGAAAATTGTAATACTCGAAGCGAGACTGAAAATGTTTAATCTTCTGTGATTATATTTTTGAAATTTATTTCGCGGAATTATTCGGAGTACTGTAATAATCGGAGTGGCTAAATAAGCGGATCGACGGCCACGAGAGTTTGCGAAAACGATCGATGGTTTTTTTATCTCCGGTTCGCAAAAGTTCGATCGAAATACGATGACGGAGTAGGGCAGGAGAGGAATGGGAGGGGTGGAGCGAAAAAATAAAACGGACTACCGTCATCCCCTGCCGATAATGCTCGGCACTTAGCACTAAAATGGCAGCCTCCGGTGTCATTACGAATCGTCCACTTAGTCGGTAATAACATCGCAGAGTCCCAGACGAACGGAAAACGAACCGCGAGCAAAACGAGCGCCGCGCCATTGCAAATTGAAGATCTTGCGGAGGCAGAATCCTGTCGTCGATTCTCCATCGACCGATTTCACCACAATTTCGTATAGTTCCCGGTCGCCGTTCGAGACACTCGCGACACCGTAATTTCTCCGTTATAATAACTAATAATCACTTAAATTGAAAAACGCTGCGAGCTGATTGAAAAAGTATCAAAAGTTAATGCTGTGTCTTCGAAAGTTTACGGAGACCCAATTTTCTCGTAATTTTGTAATCTTCGTTCTTCAACTTCGGCTCTTTTAATTGAATAACCGTTACGATAATTTTGTACGAGGCACTCTGTTTATCCAAAATTTAATATAGAGAAAACTGAGGCATCTCCGTGAGAGGAGCAGTAACTTACGAGAAAAAAACAAAATTATAGATGTTTGTAGAAAAATGCGACATAAATTTTACAGATCCGTAAACGTTGAAATGTGTAAAATTTACTCGTGTTCCGTGTTAAGAGTGCTACTTTTCAAATCACCTTTTTAACTTTCACGGTGCGTACAATGGACACAGATGTAGAAAACGTATTTTTTAAATGTTCATGGTAGGCCCACATAAAAAAGTTATAAATGCATTTTTGTATTTTGTAAATGCATTTTACATTTTTAGTATTTTTTAAATTTTTATGATAGGCCCACATAAAAAAGTTGTAAATTCATTTTTGTATTTTGTGTGTGTGTAAATGCACTTTACATATTTAGTATTTTCTAAATTTTCATGATAGGCCCACATAAAAAAGTTGTAAATTCATTTTTATATTTTGTAAAGGCATTTTATATATTTAGTACAATATTTTTTAAATTTTCATGATAGGCCCACATAAAAAAATTATAAATGCATTTTAGTATTTTTTTCTACAATTGCGATCAATTGCAAGGACTCCAGGAATTTCAAAAAATTCTCACAAACAACGAATGCAAAAAAATCCGCAGTCTAGTGAAACGACGGTCTCGCTCGCGTAAAATAAAAAGCTATGCGCGGCTGAGGAAAGTGCCGGGGGCGTCAAAGGACGAGGAAAGAGTCCTCGTCGGGGTTAAAGAAAAGAAGTCGAGTAAATAAAGGTAACGACGTTCGTTGCTCGGTAGAGACAGAGTGGAATCGTCGGATTTGGGACCGGAACCATCAAATTCGAGCGCATTCGACCGCGGCAAATTCCCCGACTTCTTTTGGCACGAGCTCGAATTACTCGAGGCCCCCCTCCCCCTCCGTTGGAAAAAAGTAGAAGCGCAAGAAACGAAACCCGGGCCGGCGAAAAGGAACGCGACTTGAAGAGAACGAGAAGGAAACGGACGGGCTACAAGTGGAGAAAGAGCCAATGCCAGCCTGTTATTGGTGGCTCTTAGGCCAAGCAACACGCTTCGTCGCTCGCATTAACCGCTCGTCCGCTCCCGATATCGATGCTTTTTTGCGGAGCCGCGACTGCACCACCAAGTTTTTCCAGCCACCGCGAACACGGCCAATTGCGCTTCGTGAAACGCGGTCCGCGCGATCCCCGCTCGTTTCGCCGAAATCAGGCTAATTTTTTCGCGCCGGCTGATCGATCAATGTCATCGATGATGCGCTGATTGAAGCGCCTGTGTTCGAGGAAAATTGGACATTATTTATTATCGACATTATTTAAACCTCTTACTATTTTATTCTTTATTTTCTCTATATTATTTCTTTATTTTTATTTATCCCCTTTTTATTTTATCCACAAATGTCCCAAAAGCACCACCTTAAGTCGCCAAGAAATATGATACCATTGCTGCTCGGATATATCAGTGAGCTTGCCTAATCAGAATTTCCAACTTCTTTATTTTCCATTATTTTTTATGGGACTTTGATGACCATATTTGTGGCATTTTTCTAATTAAAATAATACCAAATATGATATAATTCCGATGATATTTACTTGTGTAATAGACAATTAAAGTTTCGGGCGCAAGGAACGACAGTCGCCGGCGAGCCTTTCTTTCTTTCGAAACTTTAATTGTCTATTACACAAGTAAATATCATCGGAATTATATGATATTTGGTATGATTTTAATTAGAAAAATACCACAAATGTGTTCATCGAAATCCCATAAAAAAATAATAGAAAATAAAGAAGTTGGAAATTTGAAAGGAAAACCAGCCTTTTTCTTTTATCTTCGTCGAGAAAAAAACTGAACAACTTTTCTTTAAGAATTTTTACAAAACCGTTTTTTCTCCAGCCAACAAATTATGCTGATCACCGTGTTGCAATTATTATGCAAGTTTATGCAGATCATTCCGTGTTCCCGTGAAGCAATTAACCGGTGCGTAAACAATTTATATAATTGCGGAGAAATTCGTCTCACGGTTTGATCGTTTTTAAATAGGGAAATGTTTGTTAAAAAAAGTGTGGTACGATGAAAAAACGAAGAGAGTCGAGCATAAATATTAATGGGCCGATACTTCGCTCATCAATGAAAGGAATACACGCAGCCTTACGCAACCCGTCGCGGAACATGCTCGGTCAGGATGCATCGACCTACATTTCCCTGTTCGCAGATTATAATATCTGCAGGCCACTCCCCTGCAGTGCGATCTCTCGACGATTGTGCACACCGCATGGCTCCCATGTCCTTGCGAGTTTGTCCCGTCGCACAGTGGTGCGGACGGGGAAAAAAATCGCACGTCAGGATATATAACTTGTTGCAAATTATGCAATACAATTTGAAGTACATATCCAACCAGGTTTTTCACTGCGAGTTCCGGCAAACCTGGCACTGAGACTATTTCCACCTATAGTCAGTTAAAGCAGAATAACTTCTTTAAACTTTCACAAAAAAAACTGAAAATTACTATTTATTATATTTATTTCTACAGCTCGGACTTCAGACCACTAGGACGGATGCTTATAACGGAAGTTATTGCTTCAATTGCAGCGAGTATTTGATAATAGCAACGTATTTATTAATAGCAATATATTTATTATAGAGCTATGCCCAACACGTGGTTAAACAGTAGAAACAGAAACGTTAAACTAAAAATTATGTTTTACAATCCTAACTCGATTTGTATAAACTAATTCACCTTTGTATAAAAAAACTTTTGATTGTAATGAACTTTTATGTGGTCACTAATGACCTAGCTGTTAATGCGACCACATTAAAATAAACAATAAATAAATAAGATTGACCGAAGCCATGAATTAAATCGGTTCTGGTTTCCCGGCAAAAAGAAAAACCGGCTACCGATCCGCGATGCTGGAAATTCGCACGTCGAAACAGGTCGTATGAATATCGAATGAACCGCGGGAAAGTGGCTGGGGGGGATGGTGTCGCAATTAACCGGACTTAACGAACGACGTGTGAAAATGTATCCGTTCGACCACTCCGGCTGGTTTTCCAGCTTTCGATTCTCGAAAGCAGCGACAATTACTTACGAGATCGTATCGGCGAGAACGGGTCTCGATCGCCTCGAAACTGAAATTGCAAAATCACATCCTCGCGGCCACTCATTTAGCGCTCCCAATCAACTCCATCGACCGTGAACACATTAGTAACTGAACCTATGAGGCGCTTCGCAAATATACTGGATTCAGTCTTGATGTGACGACTACATAATTATCACTGATCCTACCAAGCTCAAAACATATACAAGTGAAACACCGTGTAGAAGCGAGAGAAGGTTGAATTATCTGTAATTGGCATTATTTCGAAAATGTTTAAAAAAAAGGATGCGAGTTCCAACGACGTTCTTACAAGTTGTACATGGATTTTGGTTGGAATTTTTATTTTGCCACTGACAGCCTTCTTGCCACGTTTTTATTAGTACGCTTTCTTGTTTGTTTGTCTGTCTGTTCGTTGACAAACTTTACAATTGATTTTAAATTAACTTCCTGATGACTTGAAATTGGATGAACTGAGAACTGGATGACAATGCATTATTAAAAAAAAATTTGTAATATTTAAAGCGAAAAACGTGGGGTGCATACAATAGATAATTGATAGCTATTAAAAATTTACGTTCACAAATTTTCAGGACTATCTGTACGAGATTAGGAATCTGTATGGGACTAGAAAAAATTATTTTATACTTTTCAGTCCGTTTTTAAAAGCGTGGTATTTTTAAAAATTTATTTTTATTTAAATAATTTTAAATTCTTCCAGCAGCTGGGACCTTGCGAACGACCTCGACAATCCCGTGACCGAATCGAGACGGTCGAAACCGCATGGTCGACGAACAGAGAGGATGCGGCTTTCTCGAAAAAAGTGAAAAAGAAAGGGGCGGAACAAGGCTCGACCGATGTCGCGCGAAATAGATTCAGTTGGTGATTTTTCTGTGGAGGGCCTGGATCCAACCGCGATATCGCGAGAGCTCATCTCGCAGTTGGTCTCGCGAAATGATAGAGACGGACGGTTAGCGTCGTCAGCGCCACCACGGTGAGCCATCAGGCTCGGCATCACCACCCACCATCAATGGTCGCTCGACCGCCCGTGCTGGGTCCATTAGTGTGTCGGCTTGTAATTTGCCGCGCCGAATGTTAATGGACTGACTCTCTCCGGCGAACGTTTCTTTGGCCCCTCGAAAAATCTCTTCGCTCGTCCGGTTGGCCCCCGTCACCGTCTTGCGGTGGTTGCCATAACCGCGTCTCGACGCCGATGGCGCGCGGTGGACGTCGCGCGAAAAAATTGCCGAGAATGGCAAGAGAGAAAGAGTTCCGACGACGCACAGTGGGGCATTTTAATTAAAAAGGAGGCTAAAATCCAATTTTCAAAATTCGATCGATAATAGCAGTTGCTTTTTGTACCTAAATGGTTTGCGAATCAAAATACAACCGTATTTTTGCCACCGACCTTCGTGTCACCTTGCGGTGTGAGTCGAAAGGTATAGTTTACTTAAAGTGTTTTCTGCCGTTGTATTTTTTGAAATATATAAAAAAATGCAATTATTGTTGGGTGTCTCTTCCAGGATCTTCGGATGTCACGGTTATAACTCGAAGACATATATACATATATAAAAAACTGGAATATATGCAAAAATATCTTCTTAATAAGCATATTCTATCTATGGTAAAGCATAAAAAAATTCATATTTGAAAAAAACAATCATGATTCGCTCAATGGATCTATAACTCTTCCAATACTTATGAGAGGTTAGTGAAATATGATTCAATTATTTTTACATCTACATTGTACAAACATGAATTTATGGTTATTTAATTGTTTCCCGAACCTGCCGAAGAAAGTAATGACGAGAATTTTAAATAAAGTAAATTTATTGTATGTAAATACTGTTTCAATTTAGCAATACGCCTGGATATGTTCAAACAAAAGGAAAAATGTAATATTGTAAGAAAACAACACATAAAATAATTTTGGCCAGCTTTTTGGTCAAAATGCCCCACTATGTGTCGCGCGAAAAAATAGCTGAGAATGGCAAGAGAGAGAGAGAGAGAGGGAGAGAGTTCCGACGACAGTGCTCCCCCCTTGGGTCCTCGACGGAGATCTAGAAGCGTGTAATTAGCTCGGGACACTGATCGCAGCCGGCGCTCGTGAGGACCGCTAATTAAGAAACGGCACCGTAATACGGTCGTCGAATTAGCATCCATTAAGATCGAGAACGTCACCGACTGAAAACGGAGCCGTCCCTCGGGCAAGGTGTAGGAGGACTGCGATGCAAAGTCGCTCGAAGGGATTGCCCAGAGGGTGGCTCTCTGGCTAGTCAGGGTCAACGCTGGTTCGTCGAATAATTAAGGGTCAACGGACGCGATCAATTAAGGAACGGAGATAAGAATCCGAGGGAGCCGAAAGATGTCGCGATTCGATCGTGACCGACCGCTGACCAACGTGTAGGGATTGGCCCTTGCGAGCTGGCCAGCTGTCTTGATTGAGCAATCGACGCTGCGTGTTAATTGAACCGCGTCCCGTGCATACAGTATAGTAGCCTAATATCGGAGACATTTTTCCAAAAATTATATCATTACTCTATTTTTAGTAAGATTTATTTCTGTGTTCAAAGTAAATATGTGCTTTTTCGAAACCTACTGGAAACAAAGTAAATATGGTTCATTACTAATAAAATGGAAACGAACCTGGTAACAATACTAGCTGAGGTCTTTTATTAGGCCACTTTACATTGTACGCTTATTTTCCAGCAAGAACCATCGTCGAACTTTTATTATTAACACTTTGCACTCGGAGCTGTTTTAACTCGAAAATTAAACATTTCTTCCTAGCTAAAACAATTCCATTCTATATGATCTTTTTCATTTTATGGGTATGGAATTGATAGGATGTAGGATTTAAGTCGTAAATAGAATAACACATTTAACAAATACAATTAATACAATTGACAGAATTATCAAAAAACGGATAATATAAATTATGAAGAACATAAATAAATCAATAAATAAGAAATATCGAATGACATTCGATGGAAGTTACCATAAAGTATGAAAATAACGTTCACAGATACTAAAAATGACGAGCAATTAAAGTGATATTAAGGTACGACATTAATTACTAGGAAAGTGTCCGAGAGCAGCACGTGTCGTTCAATGATGAACTCATTAGGTGAACCTACGAGAAAAATAAAAGCGAGCGAGCGTCCTATTTCGTTGTCAGGATCGATGACCATTGGATATTCAAAGCAAGGACAATCGCGAGCCTCTTTAGGACGGGTGGATGGATAAGGCAGCGAAGAGCCTCTATGAATGAGAAGATGGCAAAGAGCGAGGCGAAGCTTCCCACGTGGATAGTATGACTGCGGGCTTGGGGGCTGCTCTCTTTCACGGGGTAAGCTGTAGTTCTACGAGCAACGCGGTGCTCGAGGAAAACCCTTGTTTGTCTGGATATCGAATTACCGGGGAGGCCAGTGAACCCTCATTAGCTCCTAATTAGATCGTGCCACCTGGACCACGAATATCCCTTTCGGCTTTCAAATAGGATTTCTTAATTCGACGATAAATCAATACCCTTGGACATTCAGGTGCATCGAGTAAAACCTTTTATCAACGCTTGCGCCAATAAACTTCGTTTTTTTCGTTAATATTTCCTCATTAGACTGCGGATGTTTAAGCAATTTATACACAAATTTTAAGACAGTGGAATACAATCCTGCTTTTTGGTTTTCTTCATGGGAACAACCTTTGTAGATGAAAATAACTGAAGAATCTCAAAAGAATTGAGACAAAAATGCTCATCGCTATTCCTCTTCATCATAAATACCCAAAATCTAATCATGACTGATTCGAAAAACAAACGATCCATCGTTATGATACGATGACTAACTTGTTAAACCGCAAACGCTTTATATCACAGTAGCGTCACTTAATAAAATTCACCTTCATCTGAAAACATAAGACGAAGGTGTCTCTCAGTGACAGAGAAATCCGCGGACGTCTTCTACAAGCTCTTCAACAAAGGCTCTAACCAAGGATCATCGGAATACTTTTGCACGGGGAGAAGATCGAATGCTAAACCAAATAAAGGGAAAACGAAACGTGTTCCCAGGAGCATGGAACGCCGCATCAGTGTGCTCTGCGGTTTTTGAAACGTAACACTCGTCCGCTGGCCCGTGCGATCGTCGATCGTAAACGCAAGTTCGACGTCGATGTCGCTCGTCGTCATCTCGAACGAGCTGATACGAGCAAAAAGAACAGTGCAGGGTGTACAGACTGGTACCCTTCTTTTTTTTCAAACACGCGACTTGCGGTGACGTCGCGGATCACCGCAGTTGCAGCGACCCTCGTCTCTTTTCGCAGCTGCAGCAGAAACCGTTGCATTCGCGTGCATCAACGCTCGGGAAAAATGGAAACGCTACGACGTAGGACCTGTCCGATCGAGATAACGCGATCGAAAATTATAATGTACTTGGCGTGTATGATAACGCTAGAGAACGCCTGGTTTACTCCGGCCGTGTGAACAAGGGTGGCGGATATCGAGCAGAAAGGATCGTTGCGAAATCTCCGGCACACGCAGGTGCTGTCACGTGCAATAGAGAACGGATTTTTTTGTAGTTTGTATATTGTACATTGTATCTTGTACATTGCACCTTGTACATTGCACCTTGTATTCCTTGCACATTGTGTTCCTTGCACATTGTGTTCCTTGTACCTTTTACATTGTACATTGTGTTCCTTGTACCTTGTACATTATACATTGTGTACCTTGTACCTTGTATACATTGTACATTGTACATTGTGTACCTTGTATCTTGTACATTGTGCATTGTGTACCTTGTACCTTGTACCTTGTACCTTGTACCTTGTACCTTGTACCTTATACCTTGTACCTTATACATTGTACATTGTGTACCTTGTGCTTGTACCTTGTACATTGTACATTATGTACCTTGTACATTGTGTACCTTGTACCTTGTACATTGTACATTGTGTACCTTGTACCTTGTACCTTGTACCTTGTACCTTGTACCTTGTACCTTGTACATTGTACATTGTGTGAACGAAGCCTGAAATTATTTCGACTCCTCACAAGTCCTCCTGGTTCCTCGTTCTGGTATCACTGGTTCCCACCGTAGCGTCCACTATCCCTTCCTATTAAAAGCTGTCACTGCTGAGAAACAGTGTCGAACAATTAATAAAGAAAAGATAATATTTACTTTATCCGAAGTATTTCAAAGTGGTTAACATTTGCTTTATATAGAAGACTATTTTAAACAAGTGCTCTATAAACAGGATGAGATTTGTGGAAGCAAGCGAACAAACACAAACAAAGTGGCAACGCAACACGTGATATAACGCGCTGTTTACTCCAGCAACAAACTTTCGACGGTGTCCTAAAGGACGTTACTATACGTTATACGCGATGTTTTGGATCATAGTACGAGAAGCGCGTGTTTTTGTCGGTCGTCCTTGGCGACGTCGTCGACGGCATTCGGAGCCGTATGTATCGCACGCCCAGCTTGGTCGCTTTTAACGGGGCTAAGTGTGAGAAGGTATGTAACACCGTGGAAAAAGGGGTCGGAGAAAGGTGGTGGTTCGGTTCACATCGAGTCGCACAGTTTATTTTCGTGCTCCCCCGTACTCAAGGGTTGCTCATTGATAAGCTAATGGGATCATGATACGTTGTTGAGCTTAACATTCTGAGAACGCGACGCGTCCCGTTGATGGATACACTGTAAAGAGGATTCTAATTGACGTAACGACATAAACGTGAGAGAGAAATTTCGTGTGAAAATTTCGGTGCACGTTGCTTCCTGTGCCTGGTGCACGTTCAACGGCCAGTAAATATGGCGATCGACAATTGCTCTTCCGTTCAATCAGTATCGTTTTCGCCTGCAGATCATCGCTTCAAGAGGATTTCATGAATTTATAACAAAAAACGCAGTATTCTTTAAATATTTGGTTTGGGGATATTGAATCGTCGTTCAATTCTGAACTATGTGGAAAGTTTCAAGTCTTTAGCTTGTTTCGGGAAGTTAGTTTAAAATCAATTGCAAGATTTGTACCGGACAGACAGACAAGAAAGTGAGCTAATACAAAACGTGGTAAATGAGTAGGTGTAATTAAATATATTAAGAAAGAAAATCTATTTCTATTTCATTCCAGTTGGTTGCAAATCAGGTTACAAATTGGTTAAAAAGTTGTAATATTTTGACAATGTTAATATTATATTAAAGGACAACACAAATAATGGAAAATATACACTTATACAAATGCTATTGAAAATTGAAGGCTGTCTACTGTCTTTTTTGTAATATTTAGAATTGTATCTTTTAACATTTTCTTGTGGTACAACAAGAAACGTAACAATAGTTTGAAGACTCGCTTAAAATTAAGAAAATATTTTTCGAACGTCTAGAATGTCCGAAAAAGGATTAGGTGCGTCCTGATTAAATTACGCCAATGTAGAATGATTCGAACGGACTTCCACGGAATAACCACAGGTGACTAACAATTGAGGAATCACCGAAGGGAGCGAGTAGACTGACTCAGGCTGAAAGCATGATCGAGCAACTTCTGAATAATAATTGACCTGCCGGCAAGCACAAAAGAATATAATGAAATTATTGAAGCTAAAAATTCACTGAAATCCGAAGCATTGCATAAACATCTGCAGTGCATCAGCTGTGCATCATGTGCACTTTGTAACCGTCTTCCGCATACATTATACCGACAGATTGCTTTCTAAATACGTTTAATGATAATAATAACGAAACATCTCGACATTAATAATAGTAATAACGAAAAATTTGGATAATACCCTCGGTCCAAACGGACTTCGCATCCGTTCTTCCACGGTTAATATACCCTTTTGTTTCATTTTTCCACAGATGATCCCTGATATTAGATAGTTTAACGTGGCCCACGTTCGGGATAAGTAGTTCCATTAATCGGGGGATGCGGGTCAAAATCCGGGGAATTACGGGAGCGAAGCGTCGAGCACAGGTGGGGGGTAAAAATTCGATCGACTGGGAGTTCGACTTCGAGACGGGAGGGATAATGATCGAAAAATAGTAGGGACAAAATCGATCGTCAAAAAATATATCCGAAACAACTTTGGGAGACCAATTAACCCTAGCCACTTGGTTTCGCCGTGATCTGGGACCAATGCTGGGACTGGCTCTGGATTCCGTCGGATCTAGAAATACAATCTCGCTACCAAATCTACGAAACGTCACTTCCGAATGAATCGCATAATTAATTTGATCGAACGCGATCTGCTACTTCCCGTGACACAGGAATTCAGCTGAAATATTTTTCGGTGTAAGAAATATTCAAACGCGTTGCGTTTTCTCGATGATTCGCATATCCTTTGTCTATAAAATTTAGTTTCGAAAATGAACATCATGAATTTTTATGACTAATTGGAAGTACAATTGGTAGGTTCTTTTTGGTCTTAACAATTTTTATTATATATTTGTCTATATATTTATATATTATATTTATATATTATGTATTTTTTATTATATATCAATGCTAGATTCACTTTATATAACATATATAATAAGATTATATATAGATATATTATTATATATAGATTATATGTAATAATAAATATGATAATAAATATATATGATATAGATTATATGTAACTATTTTTCTGAATAATGAAAACTGACTGGAAGGCAGCGATACGCTAACCCCATTAACTGAACCGATTAAATATATTGAGTTGTTGCGTTTCGAGGTGAATTCTGAAAGTGTAACCGAGGTGTTGACGACGTTGTCCGTGAACCTTCGAGTACATCAGAGTGAACGTCAATGTCGCTTGACGCAAACGCGACCAATTTGGCGCACAGATGTCTCGTTCGACGTACTACGAAAGGGGGCCGCCCGGCTAAAAAGTCAGTGCAGAGAAAAAGGGACCGACTGAAGAAGCTCCAGAAAAAGAAAGAAAGAGGGAAGGGTCTCGCTAGCAGGACACAGCTCATATCGCTGTCAGTTTACGACGCCTAGCGTTTGCGTAGCGCCATGTGGCTGCCTCCTTCGACTACTATCACCCTTTCTCCTCTGTCTGTCCCACAAAAAAATCTACTCTCGTCCCCTTCACGCCGGAACGTGGCAATGACATTTCCGTCTACCGCCGCTATCCGGCAAACAGGTCGTCGGACCTTTTTTTCTCTGACACCATCCTCCGTTTCTTCTTCCTTGCCGCCATTCATACGCGATCCCTACGACCCCTTAGTCTCCTTTTCACATAAATCTTCTTCCTTTTTTCTCAACGGCGACGAAAATATACGCGGTTGTAATACACCGGGATATCGAAGTGTGATTTTACGTGGCTTGCGGACAACTTCAGAATTCTACGCTGCTACTGAACTTTGTATACATGTAAAATATACAATTTACCGTGCACAGCATTTCTCTTGGTTCGCATCAAGACTTTCTTACGATCCTGTTGAAGTTTCAATAATAAAACAATATTTTCCAACGTGCTTTCGATACTAAACAAATATTTCTGCCCCTTAAACGTTAGCATACTGAAATATATTAAGATTCCATGTAAATTAATGTGTAATTAAAAATTATATTGAAAATTTCATGCTATTTTATTTATAAATTATTTTTAATGAATTATGCATGGAGATGGAAGAAATGGAAGAAATTCTGGATGAAAAGGGGAAAGGCGTAAAATGGGGTAGGAAACTAAAAGAAAAAAGAGAAAGGGTAGAGAAAAAAGAGAGGAGTGGGAGAATTAAATTAAAATAAATAGTATGGAAGTAATGAAGGACATGGAGGATAAGGAGGGAAAAGGATAAAATGTAGAAGGGATTAAAATAAGTAGGATTGTATATCGGGGTGTATGTATATGTATAATGTTAATATATGTATATATAAGTAGTGTAAATAATAGATTAAGATAGAAAGAAAAAAATGTAAATATTTAAGGAATGGAGAAAGGAAGAAAGGATAAAGATTATTATTATTAAAATGAATTACGAATCATTCACGTTTCCAAAAATTCTTGAAAAGCAGTTCGATTTAAACGACTGTTTCGTGCGAGCAGAGATTCGAATAAATAAATAATTGCAAAGTGCATTCTTAGTATGAAATGATACTTCTGTCGAGAGTTTGATTTATCTAAAAGGAAACCAATTTGCAGCTAGTCACGATTCCACACTTTAGACAATCCCATTGGCGATCCGTTATCCCAGCCTCCTGTTTCTTTTCCATGGCCGGGACGAAAAGTGACAGAAGAATATGCAAAAAGTTCGCGGCCGATCACGCCTCTTAATTTTCCGCTGGAAGAACGGCTCTTATTTGAAAATTGAATACGAACATCCGTTACAGAGGGGTTCGGTCACGCTTTAACGGAAAATACCGGGCAACGTGAAACCGCAGCGAGGAGATTACGCGGTGAGGCCGCTTATTCGCGTTTACGCCAATGCGAAACTCCCTCGAGCCAGTGATGGATGCTCAGGATCTATGTCCGACCGATTTGGATCAAGGTGGGACTCGATTTCCTCCTCTGTTCCCAGATCACTCTTCTAGGAACTGCTGGAACCGACAGTTTTGCCATCAGGTTTTTTACTTGATTTTATTACGGAACAATTGAGAATTGTCCGGATCTAGTAAAATGTTTTTCAGAATAATTTACTACCCAAAATAAAATAACACTTGACTAGAGGTCTGTACAGTACTGTCTCATGATTAGACAGATTATATATGCATTTATGACAAAAATTGGTAGGTGTGATTGAAAACGGAAGAAATATTAGCAGAATATAAAAATTCTATTATAATATTTTCAACCTGTTAAACATATTAAAAGGGAAAATAAATTTCTATTCGACTCCAGTTCGTTACGATTCAGGAAGAAAATTTTTATTTCCATTCAGAGTCAGGGGAAAAGTGACCCTCTCTCTCCCTGCTGATTTAGTCACGTGACCGGATGGAAGCATGGGGAGTAGCGTCGTATAAAGAGAAGGTAGACATGTATGTCCAACGAAAAAATTTAATCTTCCTCTTTAAATCGTTCCAAAGAAAATAAACCGATTGTTATTAATGCGAGGACTGAGCCAGTATATACTGTGTCATTAAAAAATATGACACCGACGAGCCGTAACTATAGTAGCGTACAGTACCAAGAAGGTCTGCGTTAGAAACAGAGTTACCGCTCGAAAACTTGGACTTCGTAAAAGAGTATTTTTGCACGGTTCGTTAAATGCGTTTTTTGTTAATGTCGCCAACCAACCACGTACGAATACCGTGCGTGCCTTTCTCGCAAATATAAGCGAACAACCGCGGGCAAAAGTTATGCTACTGCGGGCGGTGTAACTGTACAATCTTAGTCACCCTAGGATATTCGCATATTCGACTCACGACACGATAAATATCGCCAGTGACCTTACGCTCGCGAGAGAAATAGATACGCACGAATACTAATTACCAGTTGGCTGTGCCGGGAGAGCCGGCGCCGATATCATCTCCTGTAGGATCTTTATGAGCCAAGCCATTGTCGGAATTTTCATATTCGGTTGGAGCGGACGCGCGAGTATTGAAAGTTCCTCGAGGTCGACGTCGGCATTTTAATAGGAATTATATCGACATCCGAAGATTTCCTTCGTGAATGTGTTTTCCCCGAAGAACCGAATGGAAATATGACGGACGACACTCTGATAGAACGCTTTTCATTGACAGTTAATTATTACGGAAACCAGCAAAGAATATGAACAAATATTCTGTAATTATACAGAAATGGTCTGCGTACTTCGAGTTTGACGAAATTTTAATATGTTATGCAGGAACATATTCTGAACAACTTTTTCCTTTTCCAATATAGCGGGTCGCTTTTCGTTTTTCAGATATTTGCAAAAAACTGTATTGAAGGTTTCGTATTCCTGCATTCCTGTATTTTCACGCTGTCGAAAACTTCTTTTTAGAAACACTGGGTGGGTCTGTATGTGTTATTGTCGCTTCTCATCTCCACAACGTGTTTACAAAGAAAAAATAAACAGATGTGGCCCCGGAACAGGGTGTATGCGAGCACGACTACACTTGACAACTGAAAAGTATAAAATGTGAATACATTCATGTTGCTTATTACAATTTTTTTATTATGTAAATTTCGAAAAGCGGGAAGAATATGTTATTTCATTTTTGCGTATCGTTAGATTGATATTTGTACTAGCATCATTTTAAAAAAAACTTGATAATTGCAAAGTATAAAATGTTGTGAATGCATTCATGTTGCTTATTACTATATTTTTATTATGTAAATTTCGAAAAACGGGAAGAATATGTTATTTCATTTTTGCGTATCGTTAGATCGATATTTGTACTAGCATAATAAAAAAAAGTATAAATGATAGAGCTAGTGCTCGCGTTGTCTTGCGGTTTATTAGCAAGGTTATATATTATTTTTCGAGGGCAGTCGACCGGGCTTTCACGGACAGCTAGAGCGTAACCGTTCGATAGCTCGAACGGTGGCAAGAGCATAAAAGATATTTGCGCGTAAAAGTGGCAATATAATAGGCGAATAAACGTGGTAACAGCGGCGAAACAAGTACCCGACCCCGGCACGTGACCCCCTGGTAGAGCGATGCACATCGCCGCGTATATATACCCTCGATGCTCTCGAGGCGAGCCTCGGCCAAGTGAGTAAGTGAGTGGCAAAGTACGAAAGTAAGATCGGTGGGAATCGAACTCTGGTTGGCTGACCTCACGAGTGCGATGTCAACGAGCTTAACTCCTTGCTCTAGCGCAGGGGCTTCGCTCCGCGGCGCTGGTTCGTTTCCTCTTTCAGCGGTCCCAGCGCCGCCTGGAATCAATCCCATTGCTCACCGTCTCGTCAAAAACCCTACGTACACGATTATCGGATCACCGGAGGCCAGAACGCTTCGTCCACCGGCTAAAAATCACTGTTAACGAGCCGTGCTCTCCCGCGAGCGTCAGATGTCTCGGACAATGAAGCCTATTAAGGGGTAGCCCTTCTTCATTTATCGATACTGCCAAGATGAGATTTTGTCAGAAGTCAGAAGCCCTAGATAAGAGATATCGATCTAGACCGCAATTTTCATTATTCGGAATTATTTGCAAAGAAGCAAATCCGAATAAACCCGATTTAATCCTAATTGTATAATCGTATAATTTAATCCTAATAATTAAATTTAAATTATTTAAGGGTCACATGTAGGGCAACTTCATTTTTTTCAAATGGAAACCCATATTTTTTTATTTTATATTCTTATTTTACATCGGAAAATAATAGCATTCTGCTTGAGGCTGAATATTCATTCATTAACACGATTTAATCCTAAACTAAGGGTCACATGTAGGGCAACTTCATTTTTTAAAAATGGAAACCCATATTTTTTATTTCATATTCTTATTCTACATTCATTCATTCTATTCAGAATCGATGTTCACATCAGTGAAAAAACGTTTCATTTATATTTTTCTGCAAGGAATCGTTCGTCAACTAAAACGACAGAACGCTGTTTTTGCAACAACCGGTACACGCTGCAGAGGGAAGACGGCGCAAAGTGGTCGTCAAACGAGAAGAAAGAACCCGAGAAACGTCTAATATAATAATAGAGGGGGGACGCGAATGGAATTTGTCATTTTCTGCGAAGAAGACAGGTTGTCACGGGGTCTCGTGGCGAATCTCTGAACGGTGGGAGGGGAGGACCGGCTTGATAAGAGGGCGAGCGAAAGAGAAAAAGGAGTACCGAAAATTGGTGTGGAGCAGGGGCGAAGGGTTGCGATTGGGCAGCAGAGTAAATAAAGGACCGCGGATTCTATTAGCGACCGTCTTTCTTCTCCTACTAAAAGTATAAGATGACGAAGCCGAAGGAGAGAACGGCAGACCAGAAGAAACGAAACCCCCTAGGGAAAAAAGAGGATGGTACCGGCTCCTTCGAGCTGTCCGCTAATATTCTTTCATCTTATCCCTCCCCCTCCTCCCCCCGTTTGGTCATGCCGGATCGTGCTTTGTCTTTGCGGTTTCAGTTAGCCAGGCCGTTCCTCGCCGAAAGATATGCCCTTCCTGGTCTGATGAGTAATCACTAGGGTCGCTACTAGGACACTCGATTTCCAGGCAAGATTCATGTCATTTTCGTCTAAAATAATTCGATTAAAAATTATATGTATATATAATGTAATATATAATATGATATATAATGTAATATATAATTTAATATATATATATATAATGTAATAAATAATTTAATATATATAATATAATAATATGTAATATATAACGTAATATATTAAATTAAGTACCTTGTAAAACTCGAAATTAAATAATATGTTTAGCCCGAAAATGTGTGAACTCTGTAAATGTTTAACGCCAGTAAATTATTGTAGACTGTTGATTAAAAAATTGTTTTAAATTTATTACATTATATATAAAAAATTAAAATTTTAAAAATTGGCAGACCGATTTATTATATATTATATTTATATTACATTATACATAAAAAATTTAAATTTAAAAAATTGGCAGACGAATTATAGCCAGAGATGAGTTTCTAAATGATATTGTATAACAAGCGATACAAGCAATAAGATTTATCAGTGGAATAATATGCACAACTAACATATTCTCTTCTTATCCTTAAAATCCATTAACGATACGAATCGTGGCTCAAAGTATAGATCGGGAAGTACCTCTTAAAAAGTATAGTGCAAATGTTGAATATCGTACGATACACTGACGTTTGCGTAAGCAATCGAAAAGCTGATACATTTATCGGGGCAAGTACAACGCATTGCTTGTGCGGAAGGTGTTTACCGAACGTTTCCATAAAGTTTACAAATGCAACGGTTGCCTCGGCGAACTACCTATCTGGTAATCGTTCCGACCATGAGCTATTGACACTCTGACACATTCCGTGCGTGTGTGGTTCGGGAAGACGCGCAACACTACTTGCCGTTCGATTACAGCGTTCGACGCGATTCCCCGGTGCTGGTCGAAAGGCAAATGAGCACCTAGAGTGATGGAAAGTGGCTCAAACTGCGGTCCTTCTGCGCGGGCCCTCGCGAGCCTCGTCATTTATTCGCATAGCCATTCTGATGGCGAGTTGTCGATAATGACAGTGATCCTTTTCGTAGTCGCTGCATCGCTCGGGGAACAATATACCAGGCAAATGTGCAAATCGTGCCATCGCTTCGAATTTAATTCTGCGAATCCGCTAGGTATCCAGCTACGGGTTACCGCGAAAATGATCACCTATTGCGGACGGACTGCTGGGTACTCGAATTCGATGGACCTCTCAGAAGTGTCCGAAGGTTTTCTCTTTTGCCGAGCTAAATATCTTTTATTACGGTACTAGCTGGCCCGAACAGACATTGTCCAAATTTATACGATAATGTAAATTCGTAAATTCGAATAGAAACGAACTAACTGGCGAACGTTGACATGTCGGTAATATACAATAAAAAAATTATATATTGATTTTTTATATAAAATTTAATATTATTTGAAATCTATATTGAATTTTTATATTATTTGAAATTGCATATTCTTATTAAAATATTGATTAAAAGCTGCGACGTTCGTTTCTTGTTGTTTCATTGAAATATAATTCAAAAAGCACATTTATTTTTCCCAAAGTTTCCATTTTTCCAGGCACCTTTTCCAATTTTTCTTTCCCTTAAAAGGTAGCTAAATCGGTCCAACCGTTCTCAAGTAATGCGCTTACCAACGAACAGTTTTTCATTTTTATTTATATAGAAGATAGAAGTAGAAGTTAGAAGATTTTTTTTTTTGAAAATTGTCGCAAATTTTATTTTCACAGCGGAAACTATGAAGAAACCATAAAGATCATGGTTTTTCCCATTTATTTCCGTAAATAACGATAATTTTGAAAAACACTTGAGAAAAAAGTTGTAGACCTCATCAAAATAAATAATATATTTAATTTATATATATTTAATTTAATATAATAAAATAAATAGCGTAAAAAGATGCATATACGGAGAAGAAAACGATGGTTTTATAGAATATATCGAATAATTTGTTGCGAACAGTCTCCGGAAACTTTATCGAAGCGAAGCTCGATGTTAACCGATGTCTTTATTACACCGATGAACGTCCTCTTCACGTGACCTACGACAATAAGGTGAACGTTCGCCATGGAACATTACCATCGATGTTTATATCCGTGATACGCGGGCCTAAACGCAGCTTTGATTTACCGTCACGCGAACTCGTTATACCCGTACGAACAAACCTGCGTAAATATTGCTTGTATATCGTGTATCGAGGGACACTTGTTTATACCCAAGAGCGCGTACACACGTGGGCAGACTGATCGCCGAGACCTTAATGATCGAACATCCTCGCCGTAAATGAATTACAGGAAGCGCCTACTTCGATTCCTAATGTAGCGGAATGGATAACGACGCGATTTATGCGTTGCGTTTCAACGGGATTTCAAAACGATCGATAAACGAAACCCCGGTGATTACCGTGGAACGGTGTTACGCGTTTCGGTGCCGCGATACATATTATTGATAAACTACTCTCGTGGCCAGTTGTAACGGAATATCGGCTTTCAGACAAATTTGACGCACGGCTGATGACGCGCGTTTATTAAGACGTACAAGTGTAATCAACGTAACAGGTGTAAAACGGCGAGAGACGATCGGGATGGGTTAAATCGAATATGCAAGGAACGCGTTTGAGTGATTATTTGCATCGACATGGTACACGCGTATCGTTATAAGCAGAACGTGCAGGGCAGTGGTTGTTAACCTTTTTGTAGTCGGGGGCTGAACAATTCTATCGAGCAGCGTGCTCTGTTTAATTTAATTTTAAAAGAATTGGAGAATTTAATTTACAGGGATTCTTATAGCTTTTAGCTTGGAGCAATTTTGATAATAAATTAATTTTAAACTATAATATAAATATAAAATAAATAAATTAATTTAAAACTTCATTCGAGAGGGATTTTAAGGTTACTTTGCCGGATCAAGTGAGGAGGGCCCAGAAGCAGGGAGAGAAGAGAAGACAGGCTTGATTTAAATAGCAGTTTCCCACGATTTTTTATAATTTTAGTAATTTATAGCTGAATTGACTTCGATAAAACTTCATACGTGTATATGTCATTCAAACTGGGCTGTTACTTTTTAAACCAATGACCATGAAAGGTGTTAGGTATTGGACAAGTTTTAATAATTTATCCCTCCATGTAACTCTTTAAAAATTAAACGAACAAATATATAACGAACTTGTCCGTATTTTCTTTTATCTACAACATTTTTACGGCCATAGAAAACTCGGCTCCTGTTTACACAGGATGTTTTCCTTGGTATTTAGCTACAGCCGGAACAACGTGTTATCCGTGTAAGGATTAAACCAAGAAGAATCGCGAGGGCAAGTGGAGACACGAAGACGGTGCGCCGACCTTGGCAAAGAAAATCGCGGCGGCGAGAAGAGGAGCAAATGATCCGTGAAAAAGAAAGAAACAAAATTGAACAAAATGACAAATGGCGGATCGGTCCGGAAAAGCCTGACCGCAATAACGTCCACCGGTCGCAAAAACGGTCGGCCTGTCCAGGGACGAGCTCTGACCGCAATTTAGTTAATGTCATTAGAGCGACAAAAATCCGCGATTGGATTGCAGATGTGGCCTGCAGCTTAGCGAAATGCGCGCGCGCGCCCCCTCCCCCTTTTCCTCATAATGGCAGAAGCGGATTTTATGTTCGCGGAATCCAAGCCAGGCATGCGGTAGAACTCTACTTAATGGTTCGAACGGTTCTTCTGGCAAGCATCGGGTGCATGCGTGCGTGAAACACACGCAACCGCCATGGTCGTTGTCGTCGTTGTCGCGCAGACGGCGGCAATATCGCGAGGAGGAGAATTCTTGCTCGAACGCTTCCGCGACTTTAATGCTCACGAAAATTAGCGCGATCTATGGCGGCGAGACGGAAAACGCTCCGAGCGTGGAGAAAACGTTGAGCCGGGACCCCGCAAAGGACTCCTTCGATTTATCGAGTCACGCGTTTCGGTCCGGTGATGCATCGCGCCGATACCGTTGACAGAAACGTATGTTCACCGGTGCACTTTCATGCTCTAACGAGCGCAAAAATCATCGCCACGGATAGACACCTTACCGACCCTCTCAAAGGCGCCGAGAACAACCGTGAAATACTCGACGCGAAAATTTAACGACGCGCTCTCTCGCTGAATGCTCAATGAGATTCCGTGAGCGCACTCGAAATGTTACGGCTAATTGGTTTGCGCACCACTTACGGAACACTCTGGTACTCTCTTGTCACCTCAAACTGGAACACTCGAATCGATAGAAATAATTATCCACAATTTTGTGGAAAAATCATTTGAATCTTTAGGAATTTTGTATGTTTATCGAAGAAACTCTCTACGATTATTTTAATTCTTATTCTTTTCCAAACGATACCTAGTTCATCTAATTATTTCTATTAAATAATAAATCTATTAAATCGGTACTACATTTTCATGTTTTACGCGTAAAATCATTATATATTTATTATTATTTTACAATCATCATAATTTGTGTCTGAAATTATTCCGAAATTATTTTATTATGTCATAAATTATTATATTTATTTGATATTTATTAAGATTCAGCCAAGTTCGAAAAACAGCAAATTCAATACTTTTTCCGACTTCTGTATCGTTTTATTAAAAATTAGGAAGGGTGATTTGGCCAATATCCCTCGTGAGATCGGCCACATGGATCACTGGGATCATGCGAAGGGGGCGCAAGAACGTTTCTATTTACGACTCCGTATTAGCGCTCATCGAAGCCGTTCGGGTATCTATCTTAAATGTACACATCCGATCAGCATCGACAAACGTCGGGGGCTCGGTCGGAGGGGAGAAGTGCACGAGGGATACACTCTGGCTAGACACACAGTCAAAGGCCACAGGGAAGAGTTACACCCGCGTGTACGTGATTGAACGTGGGCCCGCGATTTACATCGCAATCGGAGTCGTAATCATCGTGAAGCAGCCACACGGTGTACACGGCTGGGAGAGAGACGGAGAGAAAGTGCAAAGGGCCGTGGACCCGTACAGGATAGCTTTTATATGTGGCCACGTACGAGATCGTTAGTAAGGGTGGAACAACGACTACGTGGACGACGGACTTAGAGGAAGAAGACGAGTATCTACCGACGATTTAGCGCGCCTTTGCATCTCCGACGAAAGTCCCCTCTCTCCTGCCCCCTTTACGCCTCCTACCCCCAATATCCTCTTCCCCTCTCGCTTCTGTTCTCCTCGCGTCTCTAATACCTACACGTCCGCGTTCATTCGTCTTCGCTGCCCGCTTGCCCGTTCGGCTCGTGTGAAGCTAGAAAGGATTTCTTCCTTGGAGACGTCCAGGGTGCATTGGACTCGCGAAATTCAATACTTTTTTGCTGAAATTTTCATGAAAATGTCATTCAACGACGATCCCCTTCTTCCCTGAATTTCTTATTTTGCTTTTGTGTCGTTGACGCAGAACATTTTTTATGAATATTTATTAACCCTCAGCACTTCAGTGCTGAAAAAATTGCTGTACCATTGTTTGAAATATTGTTTACATTATTAGATATGCCAGTATCTAACTAATTACTAAACATTTAAGTATTGTGTGAGGTATTATATCGATTTCATATCTACCAAACTTAAAAAATCATAGAGACTGGAGATATTCTATTTTAAAAGAAACATTTGATTTTCCAGATAAAATAGCTGCGAGTACAAAGGGTTCAGATTTACTTATGTGATCCGTTTCAAGTTATGGTTGGTGAAGAAAGTGAAGAGATGAACTAGGTATCACACACATTTCGTAAAGAATAAGAATTAAAATAATCGAAGGATATCGACGTATTATATTAGGTTGCCAACTAAATTCGCGACCTTTCGTTTCGTGATTCTTTTGTATCATTGCAAAAATAATATTAAAATAATCTTCCCTGCAGTGTTCCGATTGAAAGAAGAGTTTTCCAAGAAAATAATGCAATTTAACCAACACCTCCTACGTCGAAGCATGACAAATAAAAACTTTAAACGGCAAAGTCTCGAAAGTCAGAGTATGTTCCTGACAACCACAGACATACATTCTTCCAAAAATTTAATCAACGATTCACGAATGAAGTGCGCGCGTTTAAGTCTGATCCACTTTGACGAACTTGAGCAGCTGGAACATAGAAATCGTGCGAGGTAAAAATTCGGGAAGTAGTATTCCGGGACTTAAGACGCATTCGTGAACGCGCAGTCGGCGGTGCAAGAAACGGAGGACAAGTCCGGCTCGTCGAAGGTGCTGAAACGGTCGTTTCTTTCGGCGCAATCGAATCGTTAAGAGCCACCATACGTAAAATACCCGGTTAATCGTACCACGGTGTTCCCTCTGTCCGCGGCACCATGTATGTACATTGCGTTGGATTTTTCTGAAAAAGCTGCGATCGAAGCTTCCCCAGCAGGGTTCGAGGGGGCCCCGCGGAATCGAAGGTTTTTACGCGGGTCATAAAAGCTCGATCGATCCTTACGGAATCCCGGGGACATAACAAGACGTAATTTCACCTCGTTACTTCATCCACTTTTTTTCCAGCAATGTGTTCTCTCGAAGGCTGGTTCAAAGAACAGGTCCCCGGCCGTTTCTGCCCGTCGATGCACCGAGGTGCAACGCTGCACCGGGTAACCGGGCACCGGCTACGACCGCCGCGGCACGCCGATATACTGTTCTTGCACCGTGCTTTCCAGGTACCTTCCTGAGTCAGCCTACATAAGGCTACTTACTAGCTTCGTCTCGAGAGGATTCCACTTTTTGCGCAACTTCTCCATCATCGACGTACCGAACGAGAGGAGTTGCACGCTACTGGTTCCCGGAGCATGCTCTCTCGGTAGGATGTTCCAGTTTATCGTTTCCTGTCGTCTTACGGTTTCCTTTTGTCCGACCCTGCCCCTTCCCCTCCTCTCTTACTCGGCCTTTGTCTGTTATTCCGCTACCAAATGCCAAAAATGGCCGCCGCATCCGCGGAAGAACGCTAATCCATCGAAAACACCGGCCTTCCTCTTCCTGTTTATACTTTTTTTTCGAGTCATTCTCTTTGCAACTTTCCAGTTTTGTATGAAAGCTGATCCGCAGCAAAATCGTTGCCGTGAAAATTACCATAGAGAATAATTCAGATAATTATATAGAAAAGGTCTGCGTACTCTGATTTTAATTAAATTTTAATATGTTATCAATTTCGACGTTTTGGACAACTTTTTCCTTTTTCAATGTAGGAGGGTCGCTTTTAGTTTTCGAGATATTTGCAAAAGATTATGGTTAATACTGTATTGAACTTTTCGTATTCTTGCATGCTCCGCGGCAACGTAAACCTGTTCCAGGGCAGCATCTGTTTATTTTTTCTTTGTAACAGCGTGAAAATGTAAAGAATATATAATATATAAATGTAATTAAATATGACAAATTCAATACAGTATTCGCGATAGTTTTTTGCAAATATCTGAAAAACTAAAAGTAACCCCCCTATATTGGAAAAGAAGAAAGTTGTTCAGAATGTATTGCTGCATAACATATTAAAATTTCATGAAAATCAGAGTACGCAGACCTTTTTCTTTGTCAAACTAATGTTACGAACTATATAAACAAACATCTATATATATTTTTGTATTCCAGCCTTTTAAATATAAACATTGCAATGATCTGTCTCGATCGATTGCGAAGAATGTAACGTGTCCGTGTAAATACTTGGATCTTATATAATTTGTCGAGGCATGCGCCGCCTACATCAAGGTTGAAGTTTTCCAATGCGGAAGAGATTTCAGCCAATTATCGCGTTCGCAAAATACTTTCTTTTCGCGGGCCTAATGGTATAGAGAAGGTCCACGGCGCGGGCAGAAGTCAACTTTCATCGAATTATGTTGTTGCCGACGAGGCTGGGACTGAGATCCGCGTCGTGTTAGCAATTTCGTAATTAATAGGATATCTCGGCGATACGATCGTAAGATCGTTAATGATCAACCAGAACGCGTCCCTCCTTTCTGGATCCGCCCGGTGATCGACGCGAGTACGCTTTCACGGATCGAATTTACGCTTTGACGTTCGGAGGCATTTTCCGATTTGGCCGGCTCGAAAAGGGAAAACGGGACTGTCGACTGACGTTGACACGTCTGCTGAGCGACGTTAATAAACAGCTTGTCAACCGTGAAATTGCGACAACCTACATCGGATTCGAGGAAATTCCACCGAGCGAATGAAAAATGCGGAAAATTAATTAGTTACCGTCGTCTGGTTTTTCTTGATAATCAAGAGACAATTTAATTTCAGATAGATATTACAACGGTGTTGTAAATATCAGTTGACAAGCCAATCTGTTAAAATTGTTTGCAGTCAGAGGATCGTTACAATAAAATACACCGAACAAAATTATTCACTCTAAAACCATTAATATATTATTTATATGTTACGACTTATTCCATTTATAATAACGGACAATTTGTACACTAAATGATTGAATATCAATCGACACAACTTTTATATTATGTATTTCATATAATAACTTTTCTATCCTAGCCTCAACGGTAACTGTCTGCGCGAGGATTACGACAATAAAAAAATGGAAAAAGGGTCGAAGCATAAATTGTGCGATGATCGGCCGCGACCTTGAAAGATGTACAAGGTGTGCCCGCAACCTTTATGGCAGACAACGCGTTTCTATGGGATGTTGTAGGCGAGCGTGCCGACTATCGCCTAAGAAGGATCAAAAAAGGATTCTCGTCTAGACGAAGCCAGAGACGGGTGTCACAGAGCGATCAACCGGCGGAAATCACAGAAAGACACGTACCGCAACACCGGCATATGCAGTCGGGCTGAATACTGCAAAAAAATACGATTTACTTAAAGGAGTATGGTACACCCTGACCCTATTTTATTATTTCAGTGTAACCAACCTCTGAGCTAGAATGTGAGGGTGGTTTCTCGGTTTTTTATTTTTTCCCCTACTTTGGACGCTCATATTATTAGATAATAATATTATTAGATAACATAATCTCGTTAAATGATCTTTGAACCTTCCTCTTTAGAATGAGCCCTCACACAGCTCGTAACATGATCGTATAAGGGCAAACAACTATTTCCCGCAAACACTGTTTTCACTTGTTTTTCTAGTAATATTCTAGTAATATTCAGGGGGTGCCCTACCCCCTCAAACAATGATGCAACTGGAGAAGAAGAACAAGTTACGAAACAGCGAGACGTCGCGGCAAGTTCCGTTATGAATCCCGATCGAGATCGATATTTTCCTGGTAGTCTATCCGATCCGCGATCGTGGCAAGAGTCAACGTCGTCGAGGGATCGAGGAAAAAGACGATCGATCGCCTGCGACTGGCTCGAAGAAGCACGCGCAACCACGTTTCTCGGGAAATCGTGAAGCGTCTCGAACTGGCCCAGACGGCAAGTCGCTGCCAACAGCCGAGACAGCAGAAAAACACTGCTAAGGGAGTCGGAGCACGCGTGGGAAAGTCAGTGGTGGGAGACGCGTTGGTGTGTACTCGAGGATAAACAATACCAACTGCGTCTACCACGACTGGTATCGCTGCTGCATCGAGGGGCCAAAATGCAAATCAGCATCGATAAATACATTAACGTCGTGCCCGTCAACAAACTCAATTATTAAACAAGCTATAATTATCAATTCTGTGCAAAGAAAATATCTGTAAATTTATTTATTTATTTGTGAATTGTTCTTTGATTCTGAAGGTAGTCATTTTCTTTGACTAGCTTGCAAAAATGACAAGGCTCCATTTATTTCAATTTTGTGCAATTTTTTTATTCCAATATGTGCTTGGATAAAGAAGTTCATCCAATCAATCTCCATGTAAGCAATTTCAACTTAACCCTTCTCTTTAATATATCTGGTATGCAGTAAACTGAGAATGTGTTTCCTTGCTATGTTTATTTATGTTTATTTTTCTGAAAATGTTGTAATTGTTTATATATATATTTTTTCCCTTTAAATAAAACAAAAAAGCTGACTTTCTTCAAGTGTTTCATCCCAATTAGAAACATCATGCAGTGAAGGGTTAATGATTGAATAAATAATTTAGTAATTTCAATCATTGCAAGATGATTAACCTACGTATAATTTACATTTAAATATCAACAGTTCGGATAGCCGAGGTTCTACCGAATCATCAATTGAACAGGATCCGATTTGTAAAGATTTCGAATGATCGAGGATTGAATTGTGCTCAACAGAAAGCAGAAAGAAATGCGGAAATCCCAGCGAAATGTTAATGTAAAATAATGGGACTGAAAGTTAGATCCTGTTCGGTGGTAGAAAAAGAAAAAACTGTTCACGGGGCGATCCACGACGCAGAAGAAAATCAGTATCCCTCGATGCACACCGGCTGTGTAACTCTAATTAATAGTCAGCTAAAGGCCAAGCTACCGTTCAGCTGCCGATGTCCGCCCATTTAATTAATTATGTACTGGCCAGCCGGTGTTACAATCGCGGTTTTTGCAGACGAGCGACGCCGTCAGGAAGGCGTCGCGACTGCACCAATCGGCGACAAAGACAATAGGCTCGTTACGGATTCGTTGGTCATCTCTGGCCCACGAATTGCTCGTGCCACTGCTACCACCGTGATAGAAACCAGTTGGCAAAAGCAGTACGGAAAGTCCTACGAAGGATTCGTATGCTGAATGGAAGATGAGAACGTGCCGAACACGCTGCTTAATCACTGTTGTACTTTCCAGTTTTCACTCACTTCTATTTCCTACTGGCTGACCCGACCGACGTTATCCTGTCCAATGAATTTCTTTGCGATCGTTTTGTGAATTTGTGAAAAGCCATTGGAAATGTGTATATGTATATGGATATTGAATTTAATGAGGAGTATGTTCAGAAATCCCACAGGAAAAAGAATTTTTTCCTGAATTTCCACTTTTTCGGGCAAATTTTCCGATTTCTTCTTTCCGAATGTGAACCTTTCTCTTGAAAATGCATGTTGAAATATATATATATATTTTATGGTTATGAATCGAGCGTGTGAAATTCTGTCAAATCAAAAGTGAATTTGTGAAAAGTTATTGGATATTGGAAATGTGTAAAGAAAATAAAAATGAGAAAAGAAAGTATTTCTGGCCATAGATATTTAATTTAATAAGTACGTGCAGAAATCCCACAGAAAAAAGAATTTTTTCCTGAATTTTCCACTTTTCCGGGCAAATTTTCCAATTTCTTCTTTCCGAATGTGAACCGTTCCCTTGAAAATGCACGTTGAAATATATATATATTTTTTAAGGTTATAAATGGAGCGTGTGAAATCCTGTGAAACCGAAAGTGAACGTGTACAGAATGGCGTTTCGAGAACCGAGAAATCAAGATCGAAGATGACGCTTTCCGGGGATCCAGCGATCACGAGCTTCGCTAAATGCATGCAAGTGCGAACACCGGCTGTTTCAAGTTCAAGTTTCTCATTGACGCGGCGAATTCTATGCGAGCGCGCCGGATGCCGACGGCAGGCCCTTAATAAGCGGAAATTCCGACAACCTTGACGCCTACGCGATAATAACGAAGAAAACGAGCGGCCGTGCTAACTAACAAGGGTGTATATGCGAATCGGCAATTCTCGCACCCTCGCGGATGATCGCGGTACGCTCCGCAGGTATTCCAAGCGGTGCTAACAACATTATTCCCTCAGACATTCTAATCGTTCATCTACAATTAGCCAGACATACTGATCCGAGTACACGTTGTACATGTATGCGTGCGAGAACCAATATTCACGACGAAAACGTCTTTTCTCTTCAAATTAAGTTAAATCTCTTAAAAATAAAAATTGTGTGCATCGATTACAAGAAATATAAACTAAATTGATTTGCTATTTCTTCCCTTAGCGATGTTACTAGAGGAAAAAGCATATAATGACATCTTAAATTTTTAAAAATTTTCCAACAATTTTGAAACAAATTTATAACAAACCAGTAAAAGCATTTAAATAAATTCAAGTCACTGTTGTATTATTCTCAACTACAATTATTTAGACAAAAGAATAAACGTTTATGTTGTGCCTGCATCTTGCGATGAACAAAGTCAATAAAAGTAAAATTATATTACAAACTGCATTTCTGTTCTATTCCACTTTATCTTTAAGCATGTTCTTAATTATAAAAACAGAATTCGAATCTTCTAGAGAATAAATTCTTTTTCAATCGTTCCTTTGAACAAGTTTACCTAACAAAAATGTAATACATAATTAAAAGAATTATGGTATTTCCGAATGTACCTCCTCATTAAATTGAATATCCATGGCCAGAAATACATTCTTTTAATAATATAAAATATAATTATTATAATTACGATATAATAATTATAATTAGCATAATCCGTTCACAGTTCCTCATAGAGTTTCAACACATATGAAAACTCTGAGTCTGAATTTGAAAAAAGTTTGAGCTGACCTGAAGTAGTGCTCGCACGAAGGCTGGATTAAAGATTCGTTTCACTTACCTGAAAAGAGAAGAAAGAAAAATTAATATCTCAGCGTTAAAAACAATATTCGGGGAGGATATTGCAAAACTCTAATCTGCATATCCCAAAATGTCCAAGTGTCTGAATCGTTTCATCAAAGTGGAAACGAGTAATTAAATCCGTGCGATTAGCGATCACTGAATATGTACCGGCTATTCTGCAGGCTGAACTCGCGTGCGAAGGAAACTGGTGCAAGCCGCGGTTTCCCGACACTATTCGAGAGGAGAGAGAGAGGGCAGTATGGTACTGTCAACCGGTGTTCCATACATTAATGCATGAAGATAGTGGTATTCGTGCACCCCCTACCCCTAGCGTCTGATAAATAAAACCCTAGTATCACAAAATATTGTATACCCATTCATATAATATTAAAAAGATATTCAATCTTTTTTTAATATTTAAATATACATACAATATTTATTTTATATTAAGTAACAAATATTTCTTTTTAAATATGCAAGAACTATCTATTTTATATTATGAGAAAAATATTTTTTTCTAAATATAAAAAATGAATCTTTATTTAATATTAGAAATAGAATATTTTTCTCAATGTACAGATAGTATTTATTTCATATTATCAAAAAAATATTTTTTTCTTATTATAATATAAATGGAATATATAAAATGGAATATTCCCTCAAGCAGTGCACCGAAAGTAATAGATATTCATAGTTTCTAATTTTTGTTATAACTTTTTCTTAAATTTGAAAATTTTATTGAATGTTATTTAAATATTGAATTTATATTTTTCAAATATTGGATTCACATTTACTTTATATTTTTTAAATATCTAGTGTATATTCTCTGAATATTTAGCTTATATTTTTTAAAGATTCAATTTATATTTCTTGTACATGTATACAATATTCCGATCCAATATTTTTCTCATTAAAAAAAATGTGGCTCGAAAAATATTTTTCCAATATTTGAAAAAAATATTTATCTAATATTTTTGTGCTACTAGGGAGTGTACAGGCTTATCACACTTTGGTCCTTGCTTGTCGAAGACGAGTCGTATTCCCCCTTTGCATACTATGTCTCTGCACCTGGCTCTCTAACGCCAACTTAATTACCGGACAGATCTTTCCGTAATAGCTGCCCGCAGCTTCCATTTCCTCTGGGAGGAAGAATGCACCAAGGGATAATAAGCCACTGAAAATTTATTAAAAGCTCTCTGGAGAGAGATAGCTTTGTGTACCCCATTTCGAAATTTCAACGGGGTTCTTTTTGTACTTTCTACGCCGGTCGAGAGCTGTGTCCATATTTGACGTGTTTCGGGATGTGCTCTGTTGATTATCATTGATATATTTGAGAACCGAACACACCGGGCCGAAGGGAGAACGGGGGCGGGGGAGTATTCCTTTCGCTCGTGCGCGTCTCGAAAACGTGAGCAAACATTGTAATGGCGATCCGGCGTGGCTACCGACTGTTAATGTCTCTTGACCACTTCTCCTTCGGTGAGTGATCTCACCGTCTACCAACATTGCTCGTGTACACAGCCGACATTCGGCTCGGTGCATCCGTGCACCGGCGTTGAACGTAATTATGTTGGTTTACCCGCTCGATCAGTCTTCCCTTACAGCTTCTTATACAGGCTGCGTAGAAAACCACGCTATCGGCGGCCCATTAATAAATACTTCTGTACAATTGCTTGATCTATAAAAGTTTATAAATCAAGCTTGGACAAAATAATTATTATTGAACATTTAAAATATGATGTATAATAATATCAACTTTACGTGTAAATTAATTTCAACTATCTACATCTTCACCGACGCATGACACTCTATAAAAGTTTGTAAATCTAGCTTGGACAAAATAACTATTGTTGTACATTTAAAAAATGATGTATAATAATATCAACTTTACATGTAAATTAATTTCAGCTATCTACATCTTCACTATAAAATTTTGTAAATCTAGCTTGGACAAAATAACTATTGTTGGACATTTAAAAAATGATGCATGTACATTGACTTTAACTTTACGTGTAAATCAATTTCAGCTATGTAATTTATTATGAAAAATCCTAGCAGCGTGAGCACATTTTCTACAGAAGGATGCGGCCGCATAGATGTACAGTTAATTAAAGCGTTTTCCGCAAAACGCTCTATGCGTAATGTTTCAAGCGGTACCATATCTGATTAAAGAGGAACGAAAGCTTGACCATACAAAGCTTCACACGTAAGAAACATGTTGGGGCGAGGAAGAACATGCGGCCGCGACTTTCCAGAAGCTGGTAGAAAGGTACGAGAATGGTTAGAGGTCATCAGCATCGCAACACCATCGTGTTTCTGACCTCGTTGACTGGGCACGCTAGATGACTTGACAAACAGAAGCATATGCGACGACCATAGGTGTAACACTGAGATTCACATCCACGAATGTTTTCCGCTGATGTAGAAACAACAACTTTTCAAACGAAACAAATTCACTAGCTTCCAACTATGAAAGTAAATCTTTTTATTCATTACTTTAATATATTTATAATAAAATATATTTATATATATATATTTATTTTAAATATATATTTATAAACCAATAGGGGTCAAATACGAAACAGAGAAAATATTCCAGGTATTTAGAAATAGGCTCGTATTATTTCTAACTAATTAAAACTTATCGCAATTCGTAATATTATTGAATTGTATTACACATTACAGGATGAACATGTAAATAAAAATCAGAGAACTTCTGTAATATGTACTAGAATCGAAAGAGAAGTTCCATTGTGCTAAACGGGATGCAACGACACGTAGAATGGGTTAATAGAATAAGAAACTCGTTCGTTAATTAAGAAAATTACTTGGATGCAAGCTGCGAGTCATTCCTCTCGCTTCCGATTCCGTTCGGGTTCGCCGTTCTTGGCTGAAGGGCCTCGGCACTGATTTCCCTCGGAGTTACATACACGCCCTCCATTTTTTCCCCAGTTAGTATAATTACGTATAATAGCAGCTTATTCGCAGGCGCGAACGTAATAACGCTCTAATGAAACCTGCTCGTCTTTTACCGGCGCGATATCCCCCGAACAGGACTTAACGATCCGCGTATTTCTCACGTGTTACCGTTTACGGTTGCCCATTAGGAAGTCCTCTCCCCTGTTTCATTATTTACCGGCAGGAATGGTTTATAAATCGATCGGCTGTCGATTGCCTAATTGATTCGCCGGCTCGCGTAATACGGTTCCTTTAAATACAATCACCGCGCGCGGGAGGACAGTTCACGTTTCCCGAAGGACATATCTGGAAAATGTACTTATAAGGCGACTAGATCAGTCGCCAGATTAAGACTTGTGTCCCCACACTAGTTTCCCTCACGCCGGGCCGGTCACGTGACACGGTCAATGTCACACATGGCTGCTCGTAATCGATGCTTTTTTCCTAAGCTTTTTTTGTTTTGTCGTCTGTGTCAATGTATCGATCGACAAATCCACCTTTATTAGCATTTCGACGAAACTCCCTACTGTGTAATTCCCCTACCAAATGATGATATGAAGCGACGTAACAAAGATGTTCATACTTCATAAGACTTCATGGTTTTTCAGGTTGTTTTTCGTAGTTTTATTTGCGCCTCAGATCTATATTTTGTAAACCATTTGCAAATAAAAACTTTAAAAAAAAATTGAAAAATTTTTTTTTTTTTAAAGTACTGGCAGAGAGAGAGGGAAGGCAACTTCTTCCCCTCAAATCGAGTCAATTCCCCTGATCCGGCGACTCTAGACTACACGTTCGAAACTCTATAGTTTTTAAGGTTGTTTGTCGTAGTTTTATTTGCGCCTCAGATCTATACATTGCAAACCATTTGCAAATAAAAACTTAAAAAAATTTTTTTTTTTTAAGTACTGGCAGAGTACACGTTCAAAACTCTTATTTCATGCGTGCGCGCGTGTGCTCCGCGCACGTGAATCAGCTCGGCGTACGATCACTTCCTCGACCGAGTTTTTCGCCTTAGCAAGAAATAGATCACCGTTTAATTGACCGAGAGCTCGATCCCCGTGTGTATATCGATCGCGTTTTCGCGGTTGTAAAACGTCGACGCTCGACAGAGCATTTCTGAAAGATTAACAGCCGGTCACTCGCCGGAGAAAACTCGCTGCCAAACGCGGAGATACGAGAGCGTAGTCTGGTGTTCGAGTCTTGTAGATCCGATGGTGGTGAAAAACAAAATAGATCCACGAGAAAGTCAACGGTGCTCGCAATGGCGAGAAATATACGGAAACGGTTGTCCACTGATTTATATTTCTAGATTTAATAGACGCGAGACATTTAATTAGCTTCACAATGTAATTTTGTCATGGTTTTCTTTTTTGTCCACTGACTTTGCTAGCTGACTTAACCTTTTCCACTCGGAGCTATTTTAACTGGAAAATTAAGCATTTCTTCCAATCTAGAATAACTCCATTATATTAATACTTCTCTTTGTATGAATATAAAATTGATATATTACCTCGTACAATACTTAAATGTTTAGTAATTCATTAGATGCTAACAAATTTTAATAGAGTAAACAATATTTTGAATAATAGAATAACTCCATTATATTAATTCTTCTCTTTGTATGAATATAAAATTGATATAATACCTCATACAATACTTAAAGTATTAGTAGTTTAGTAATTGATTAGATGCTAACAAATTTTAATGGAGTAGACAATATTTTGAATAATGGTACAGCAATTTTTACTGGTGACTCTGAGTCACCTTTCTTTCGATTAATTCTTTTAATTTTTCTTCTATTGATTTCTACACAGTCAAATCTGTTGTAAAATTGTCGAATGTAGGAGTTTAACCCTCTGTTGCATGGATATTCACGATGAGTTGAAAACATATATATGGCTGTTAGTCTACTTAGAAATGAGTATGGTCGTGAAATGTCTAGATCAAGACCTGTTCCCCCACTCTACGTTCCCCTTCCACGACGTTATTCCCTACGCTTTCCCCTCAATTCTCGCTCCCTCTCCTCACCTGGTAATACTTCCCACACACCACAGGAGTCACGACCTGGTCTAGCATAATGCAGTAAAATGCATTCGCAAAAATTTGCATGGTTATCTCTTTGAGCCTTTGGTGTTTTGGCGATTAATGGTCGCGTCGAACAAATAAAAAATGCTTTTCTAAGATAGAATACAATTTCGCGACATAAATCTGTTGGTGAGTGGCAACAAGGGTTATAAAATCCCACGCGTTTCCTGCGTTCAAAGTAGATTTATAGCTCGAGTTTTAACGGTGTTTCGCAGTTTATCAGAAAACATGGTGACATCGTAACAGGCTGGAACCGGGTAACCAGTTATCCTTCGATAACGCGTTGAAATCTCTATCGGCTTGCAGTGAACTCGAATCGAACGGAAACACAACGAGGGGGGAAAAGCTGAGGCGGCGGCGCACCGTTCTCTTTCAATGAAACGGTGAGTCATATTAATCGGTCGCGGATTTACCGCGAGTGCGATTCCGACGGAAAGTTCACTCTACATATCCTCGATTCAACAACGGCCCGGCTCTAGCTAATGTCCGGCCGGCCGGGTTTCTCAAACTTTCACCGGCTCGCCCAAGTGGGCTCGATTATCGATAAGAACACGCAGCGAAGAAAATCGTGACTCCGGGGCCCAGATATATCGGGCCTGCAAACGCGGTTTTGCGAACCAGCCAAGCGCGAAGTGACATCAAACCGCTACACAGCGTTTCTCCGCGGTGCGCGATTACGTGCGATTAAACCGCGACCCGCGCCACTCACGAGTGTTCGACTTAATGAGAAAGGAACCGACTGTATATATATATTCGAGGCCCGAGTTGCCCCACGGACATGTGTACGCGAGAGCTCGTTCACGGAATTGCACAATGCAGTCAGAGGAAAAATTGCCGTTTCGTTACAGGATGCTGAGCACGCGATTTCCTTCAAGTAAGTCGTCTAATTACTTTCCAGTTGTAATTGTCGTGTTCACCACCTTGCCTCATCGATCCTCGTTTCTCTAACTTAATTATTCGATATTAATATCCTTTTGAAAATGTGCTAGAATTTTTTTTATTAGACCCAATTAATCACATGTCTGTATTAAAATATTTCTCTAATAACCACATTCTATTTTGTAATTTTTATATTCTGTTTAGTATGTGGTGTATTTCGGTTTTTTTTGTAATTATGTTGAAATAAATCTCATATGAGGTTCTCTAATAAAAAAAAAAAATAGGCAACATTAATTGGCAACATTATGTCCGAGTGCAACTATGTGCACAGTAACCATTGTTTGTTAAGAGTCAAGTTCCTATCGTGGTTCCTGAAGAAATCAGAAGACATAGCTGGACGAACTAGAAAAAATTGATGCAGTGGCTAAAGTGAGATTGACGAGCCATAAATAATGAAAAATAAAGATGGCAGTTAAAGCTGGAGATAAATTATATTAAATTTAATTATGATTGGTTGATCGATATCGAACCAGTACGATAAATTGTAGATAAATTGTTTGCTGCTGGAAAAAAGTATCCTGAAGGTTATATTAAAAGCAATATCAAGCTCGTTTACCATTCGAATGTAATTAAATGGCAAAGTCCGAGATTATACTTTCATGGAAACAAAGAAGAAGAGAATTTTCTTGAAAGAGGAGGAGAGGCAATAAACAAGCTGGAAGTCTGATTGGACAAGAGTATTCCTTAGAATCGACGGTCCAGCATAATCGCGGTTTGCTAAATATGGTAACCAGTATAGTAGCTCTATCGTATAATAAGGGACAAGGGTTTGAGTGCAGATACTTCTGGATAGATACCCTAATCGCCGCGGGGATTAATGGTGCACGTGACGCTAGTTTTTCAGGTGACTTCGTGCAACAGCCATTACAAAAGCGTGAGAAGGGTGAGTTGGTTACCAGGTAGCCCTTCGGACTAAGGGTTCGCGCTAATTACGTCATTATGCGGAACAGGGTGGATAGCTCTAACGAACCTGCAGCTCTCCGGACGTGCTCGTCCTATGAATAGTGATGAGTATATAACCCAGCCACCAATCACGCTGTATTGTAATACTAAACTCCTCCGCTGCTGATTTTGCATAGTAATTAAAAATTCTAAACGATGCGCCCTTTAAGAGAATCTTTCCTCGCTTCCTTGAAATTTTACCCTCTTCTCTCCTTTGAATTACCGTTCCAGAGGACCAGGTTTCGCCACAGTGGATTCCGCTGGACTCGAACACGAGCCTCACGAGTGCAAGTGAATACGTGATTGAATTTCTAAATACCTTCCTTCCTGCACAGTGCCTCGTAAAATCAATTACCGATAATGAACGATGGATTTTCAAGGCAGACCGCTCGGGGAACTTCGTAAAATCATGGCTAGATTTTGTTATGGACTTTTACCGAGTCCTAAGTGCAACACACTTTTCTTAATTCAACTATGGAAAGTACTCTATAAATGCCCAAAGACGATTATGTGTCTCTTACATGATTTCGATATTCAAGCATTTCTTGCAAAACTTTTCGTCAGGCTTAAAATTATAAAAATTTTCTATGGCAAATAGTATCCTGTGAAAATTAATATTGTACTTTTATTCGAAAGTGCTGGTTGAAATATTATAATTATTTTTTGTTTCTTTTTTTATTCTTATAGAAAAAATATGTTCGACAAACTACAGCAAATTTCTCTGCAGAAATAATATTCCGTTGAAATACTGCGCAATGTAAAATAAATATTGAATCTTTCGTGACTGGCGGTCCGCAAAGCCCCTCGCTCGCATTAGGGTTGCGTTTAGGGTTGTGGTGCAGGGTTGATGGGATTACAGTTTAAGGGGTTCCCTGAATTAACAAAAAAAAAGAGTGCATCAAAGGAACGGTTTATAGATTCTGTACGCGGATCTGTATCATTGTGGCAAGTTGCGATACGCGCAAACGTATCATTACCATAATCGGCAGCGATACGGCATATGGAAGATGGCAGACCGGGGGTGGAAGGCTCAGAAGGGGGCTTTAGAAAGGCACCGGGGGCTTAATCGTGATAATGGACCGGAATCGCCTCGTGACCGCAGAAACGGAAAACGTATCGATTCGAGATGGCAGATCGATCGATCAAACGCTTTTCAGTCCTGCCACGTATCGGCGGATTATTATCGGATACCAATCGTTGCCAGCTCAATTCTTGTCGAAAGGAAGTTGTTGGAGAGATTACAATAGAGAAAATGGAAACAAATCGTGGGGCACGTTTTCCAGAAAAGAAAAATGGAATTGCCTTGGACTTCGGAGCAATCAAACTAAAAGAACATTGACCTGTTTCCACGTAACAACGAAATCGACTAGGAATGAACATTTAGAAATCATTTTATAATATACCTTTAAATCGAAATGAAATTTATTCGCATACGATCAATGTTTAGCGCGTTCATTGTTTAAATTTTAAATGATGCAGTTAACAGATCTGGAAATTTGTTTAATTTAGTTATCGTTCACTTATATCCCCATGTATTAATTTCAAGTGCAGTTAGAACAATCGCGATTTATTTTACACATGTTTTAAATTAAAAAATTTTAAATATACATTAAGGTTCATTTTACACATATTTTAATTTAAAAAATTTTAAAATATGTGTAAAATAAATCGCGATTGTTCTAACTGCAGTAAAATTAATACAAGGTTGTAAATGAACGATAACCAAATTAAACAAATTTCTAGATCTGTTAACCACTTCAACGTGCAAATACAAGTGACCAGTTACAAACTGTAGACGAATGTTCATCGAATCCGTATCTCCTAAATCACGAGCAATCCCAGTGACGTGTCCGTTGCCGAGATTCGGCGAAAGGGCGAGGTGAAATTTGACAAGTCGGTCAGCCATCAATATCGTTACGAGAACGAGCCGAAAAGCAGTAATTAAAGTCTGAAAAGATATAAAGTAAAATTTCGCGTATGGGATTCTGCGCTGGAGGCTGAAGGGGTCCGAGGCCTCGCGAGGCGGCACGGAACGATACGGTAGGCGAAGAGGAGAAGCAAGAGGAAGGAAGAGGAGACCCTCCGGTTCTTTAATAACACGGCGGGGCCGCAGGTTCTTCTTCAGGTATGCGAGACAGAGCCCGAGGCGAGCAAATCGTCTACAGTCTCGAAAACCTGATTCTTTCTTGGCAATCTACGACATAACACCGTCCCTCTCGATACACTCTAGCCGATATACCGTCCAGACCTCTCTATGCACCGACACATTCCTAAACGCTTATGTGTTCCGATACGCGTACAATGCGTACGCGCGCGACTCTACGTGCTTTCCTATTCGCCTCGCGGAAAGAAAGGGAACGCGCATCGTTTGCAGAAATGCGACGGAAACGGACGCGAAGAAATTTCGATTTTTCTACTGAAAAATTAACCTGTGATTTTAAAAGGGATAGTCACGAGACCTTCACCCTGGATAAGGTAGAATCAGAACATTTCTTATATTTTTAACAATAGAAATACATGTACTTTCTTGCAAAATAATATGCAATTAAAAGTTGAAGAAGATACATATTTTTCGTTAATGTTAACGAATAAAAGCCAATGATAACACACTTTAGTTTTGAAATTTCCAAGAAAATTGTAATAAATTGTAAAAAAGTAATAGGACAAGAAAGACGCAGTCTATCCAGATCTACAGGTTTTGTCTAACATATGTTTCGACGCGATCAATAATTTAGAAGATGTTCGATAAAACTATTTTCTGAGCATTTAATTAATTTAACGTTTATGGGGCTTGAGGTGCATTCGAGATCGAGATCAAGCATTGCATAGATTTTATTTTGATTAATTGGAATATTTAAATATAATATTAATAATATTTTTTAAAATTGTTACTTAAAATGTTACTTAAAATATTTTCATAAATTGTTACTTAAAATGTTCCTTAAAATATTTTCATAAATTGTTACTTAAAATGTTACTTAAAATATTTTCATAAATTGTTACGTAAAAATGTTTAAATTTCTTCCCGGCAATGTTCGGAAGAAAGTCGACGCGGACTTGCAAGAGAGCTTGTTGGATTTGCAGAAGAGGGGTGTGATCGTGTAAACAATGTTCGATCGTAGATACGGATTATCTGGTGTCCCGATTTGTTTGACCGTGGTGGCGTCTAGTTTTATTTGCGCGACAGCTGATACGGCGACTAGTTCCATTTGCAAGGTGACCTATCCGGGCGCGAGGGGGGAAAATTAATTTACAACCGGCCGTACATGGTGCTGCATGGGAAAATGATAACCCCGTGTAATTACCCGCGTAGATACGGTGTAACGGCGCTAGTTATCAATGATTTAATGAACCAGCAGGATGAAACAATGACCAACAAAACCAGGCGCGCGCCGGTTTCGCGAGCCTTCCATTAATTTATACCTTCCGAGTGTAAATGAATAGCAGAACGAACTAGACGCAGCTTTTTGCCGAGGAAATTGAAACTGCAACCGATGGAGAAAAACGTGGTTTAAGAGGGGCTGCGCAGGTCGCCTCTGTGTTCTATATAGCCGAGGAGAAAAGCTGGTCTCTGCCAGGGGCGGAATAACAAATGGACTGCTTGGACCCTCGTCTACGATACTACACCGAAGAAAGTAACGCTCGAACCGGCTCCGACGGGCATACTAATCGTTTTATGAAGGCCAGACAGGGAGGAAAGAGGGACGATCCGACGGAGATGGAACCGCCAAGGGGTGGGACTATTGATACGACGTAGGGGGTCGGAAACGGGGGGAATTCCTGACAAGTTTTTATCTCTGACGCAATTGAAAATTTACTGCGTGTTACGCTGTGCAACTGTGACAATTGATAGCTCTTCGACCAGTTCGGACAACAGAGATCATACTCTACTGTGGTGAGATAAAAGATTGAAAGAAAATTCCGGTCATATATTTAATTGCACCCGTTAAAGTTTATCGCTTATTTAACGTTCGGCTATTTTGTCGTGCACAAGAGAGAGAGCAGGTTTGAGCAGGGCACAGGTGAAGGAAGAAACTGTCATGAAAAAATAATTGGCTGGCTAGTGAAAGGAATCGAGGGACAGGCGGTGGCCATCGAATAGGCAAAAACAACAGGATTGGGATATTGCAGGCTCGCAGGATCGGGAAGAAAGGAGACGGAGGAAGGGATCTGTAGATCGAACCTAATCATGGAAGGTGAGGGAGAAGAGAGAGAGAGACGTTTAACATGCAGACCGTAGCTGGAGGCGTTAGTGCCGTATAATCTGCGTTCCTCGGCTCTTAAACACCCAGCCGTGTGTGCCATGATGCTGATGTGCCATGTACGAGGAATACCAGCGCACAATGCGCGTTGATCCGTAAAGGTGGTGGATCCGATGATGGCCGATCGACGTTGGCATACATAGAAACCGGTGGATCCTGGTCCACCGGTCCTTGTCGTGTTCAAACGTTTGCCACTATGAAGGGCAATGCTACAGGGTGTCTGGAAATTCTTTCGACATTCGGAAATTCGAGATTTTAGATGTACGATCTCAGGAAAAACGAGGGAATTTTTCCCAATCTCCTACTGTCTCGAATCTAATGAATCAAATCGGAATAAAAACCTTTGGGTAATTCCTACAAAATAGCAATACACAGTGAGTAGAGTTGGATCGAACCTGTGCGCCGATAAAATCATTACTAGTTATTATCTCAAGACGATTGACATAACAAAAATACATTTACTCTTACTATATATTTGTTCTGAAGGTCTTGATCCCACATTGAGATCATTTCAAGCAACATTTTCCTTTGCAAAAATAACGTCCGCAGCTTTGGTCAGGAGTTATCATCGAAAAACACGGGGACCAATCAGAGCGCGACCTAGACGCGTGTTGGTACGTTTGTGTTTTTCGTTGATAACTCCTTAACGAAACAGCGGACGCTATTTTTGCAAAGGAAAATGTTGTTTAGAATTTGCTCAAGAACCTTCAATTTCCGCATGTTAAATTTTCACCGTGACAAAATTGACACCCTGTATACGGACCCTACCGGGTCTACACGTGCAGCTGGCCGGGGGACGACACCCTGCTCTCCTGGCAGCCAGTGTCAGGATATTACCGACGGAGAAAAAGAGATCGAGAGAAAGGAGCCCCACGGGAGGCTACAATTACATCGCAGGTGGTTGGTCGCGCAAGGACTTTCGGGCTACCTAACTGGAGCATCAACGCGAAGCACGTGGTGATTAGCGGAATCCTGGGTTTGCCCGATAAAGCATCATTCTCGTTGAGAAGATCGGTGTTCTTTATCGACCGTCGGTAATTATTACCCGTCGAGCGTCAACTGCATCCGATTCCCTATGATGTCGTCCTCCGAACCGCGGAACCCGTTCCCCCGAACTAATTATGTCTTGGATACAGGAACGCCTCGTTCGTTAAGCACCCGGAGCGCGGTGCCTAGGGCCGACGAAAATTTTAGGGCTCGCGGAGACAGGGTTAACAAAAATTTCAGAAGAATCCAGAGGAAAAAGTGAATCTCTTGCGATCAACTTGATACAGGCCTGACGAGGAACGATAGCGATGGCTTTATAATAAACGAATAATTGTCGGTGTTCTTCTCGAAGACAAGTAGAACAGAATGCAAATGGTCGACCATATCGAAACTTGGCCCACAATCATTCAAAAACGGTATGCAACGAGCCGGCTTGCGAAGATTTATCGAAGACGATGATCCACCGATAAGAGATGCATTCCGTAGCATATTTAGAAAGAAAGTCGAATAGAGGTCGAACCGGACCCAGACTTCGCGAGTCGTTAGAAGTGTCTGCTTTCTCCTGATCTCTATCTCCCAGGACGAAATAGTTGTATCGTTATCTCGTCGTACTAACAATCGTTAAATCCTAGCTATTTCAATTACCGAGGGAAACGACTATCATTTCATTAATTTATCCGAGTTACATTCCTAGCGAGACAATAAATTTTAAAATTATCTCTACGCATATTCTTCTTGTAACAACGCGAAGAATGACCGAGTCAATAGGATTATTCTAGTTCAGTTTCCCATTGCTTCAAGGTGTACCGCATTTTACCAGCGTGTGATTTGCAGTTTCCTTGATTAACTTTTTCTTACGAGCAATCGGTTCAGCCAAGAGTTTCGCAATGTCGCGCAATGCAAATTAACTTTCTGAGAAGTCTCGCCTAGCTTTTCACTCCAGCCCGATCACAAGTTGAGACTCGAGGCGTGTGACATGGATCTGTGTGATCAAGCGTAGTGGTCCGATCAAGATGTAGAGATCCGGCTGGCACGATCTTTCCGCGAGGAGGTCTAAGAAGGCTCATAAGTAGACAGCAGATTTGATGCATTTATGACGAAAATTAGTAGGGATAATTTCAAACGTTACCAACATTAGACGAATTTAAAAAATACTTTTATATCGTTCTCAAACAATTAAACATATCAAGATAGAAAATAAATTTCTATTTAAAATTATTATTATAAAAATTTTCATTTTATCTAAGTCTTTGTTCATTTTCTCTAAGAAGTCTCATAAGTAGACAGCAGATTTTATGCATTTATGATGCAAATTAGTAGGGATAATTTCAAACGTTACCAACATTAGACGAATTTAAAAATACTTTTATATCGTTCTCAAACAATTGAACATATCAAGAGAGAAAATAAATTTCTATTTATAATTATTATTATAAAAATTTTCATTTTGAATAAAGATCGGAAAACCCGTTGGAGATCCACCTATAGGAGATCGCATCTTTAGGAGTTCCTAGAATGAAGATCTTACCTTAAACGAATGGGTTAAAAGCGACGTAACCTAAGCCAGGAGCATACTTTGCGCGAGCATAAACCGTTTGTCGAATTGACCCGATAATCGTTGACGCGGATCGGGCGTTTGACTCTGGAATCGTGCGGTACCTAACAAGGAGAAGGTCATCGGGTCTAAGATTTTCTCGAAACTTTGCATACTAGTAAATTTCGCTCTCCTGTTTCTGAAATGTGGCATTATGGAGGTACATACACTCGATAACTATTTAGATATTTACGGAAGGTAACGTACTAGATTGATTACTGGGGAGGTCAGTATCATAAATAAACTGAAAAGTTGTTTGCCCACTTGACAGAGACTTAAACTAAAACTGTACTTGTCTGGTATATTGAAATTTCAATTATGAACATCTGAAAAGTATTGATTTTTTCATTGAATCTTTGCAAAACTTTCAAATGCAACTACGCAAGATTATATGATAATACCTATCGATTGTACCAGTATTATTTTGTTTTTCTTTGTCTTTGTGCGCATGTACCTTGTTTCTAATTAGCTAAGTAGTCTTGTATCTTTCTCTTTTTTTTTCTTTATAAATATTTATGTAAAAAGAGCTTCTGCCCGTCCATGATAAATAATAATAATAATAATAATAAGCAATAACAAACGAATACAATCATTTGCTATGTCCTACAACTTTTGTCTGACACGTCGTCTCATATCAGCTATAATGTTCGAGTAATGGAATTATAGTAATTTACAACATCTTTTCTTTGTATATACTTCTGTAAAAAGGGCTTCTGCCCATCGATAATAAATAATAATAATAATAATTGAAAAATTATTGACCATCTACCCCTGTAATGTTATATTTTTATAAACAGAAGATTAAAATCTGCCAGTACGAAAAGATTCGAGAAAATCTGAGAGACCCCGATGACCTTGCCTTCTCCATGTAAGTGGAGCTGATCCGGTGAGATGCCGAATGCCGGGTGCGGGTTGGCGCGCATCGGTATATCTCGACAGGAGTCGTTAATAGCGGCGGTGTATGCGAACGACGACAGGAATAAAATTTCGCGTGGCTCGCCAGAAAGGAGAGGCACTAGTTATTTTTCTCGTTCGGCTCGGCTGCACACGCACGATCGCGCCGATCGTAATTAAGAGAACCGATCGTTCGTCCCGCCGCCACGGCGAACCAACACACCGTGTCGCTCTCACCCGAGAGAATTCGCTGGAGCTCGCGCGCGTATCACTCGCGAATGCGCTCGAAAACCGTACGTCCGCGCAGTTGCAACGACGGTATGCGGCCTAAGGTAAAAAGCTTGTAAATACACGGCGACCACGTGTACGGCAGACGTATAACGGACGTTTCAAGATGTAGGGCGTGCAGATTTATAAAACGCGCGGCGGTAACGCTCGCTACCGGGGCCGCCGCGCGCACGGGATAACAGAGAAAGCGGGTGTGACTACAAGGATATACCCGGTGAAGAAATTTATCTCGGGGCACCGGTGCTTTCTTCTTCTGCCGAGAAATCATGTTCGCCGGCTACGAGTCTATGGTTCGACGCTAGGCAACGGGACTTCGGTCGACGGGGAATAAGCGGTTCAACTGGACGTTTCAATTACCTCGAATTAATTCCTAATCTTTCGACCGGGCGTGCCAGTTCTCTCGGCATGATTCGTTAAGCGGGAGACTCGTTTTTCCAGGATTCCAAGGATCCCGAGCGCGCCTTCTCATTTCTCGATGGTGCAAAGATTGCGTTTTATCAGTAATCGATAAACAATACATAAAAAAAACAATCTAAGACGTGATCGCCATCAGGAATCCTATTTTTAGTGTATATTTTTACTGTAGCTTTTTTTACATAAAATTTTTTTGTAATACAAAGTGGGCCTAGGGAATGTAAAAATAGAAAATTTGGGGCGGTTGCGTCTTAGATTGATCTGGAAAACCACCCCATCTTCGCAAAAGTACGCCTCGTAAACATAAAAATAGTAACTTTCGGGGCGATTGCGACCTAGGTGGATTATATTAATTATTTTATTGGGGTGACATTTAAATTAATATTTTAATAAAAATTCTTAGACAAATTACCTCAGGGGGATAACAGCATTATATTTTTAGGAAGATCGTACTTATAAAGACGTTTGTGACCTCGATGTTGAATTAAGATAAATTTTAAATGCACAAATTTAAATATTAAGTCTGTTCGACTTTTAAAATCTTACCTGATTTGATTTCAGATCGGTGTAAGCCAGATCGGTTTCTATCTTTAAGAAAATAAACTATTTTTATACGAAAGGACTAATTATTTTTAATATCCTATCTAGCTTCGACTACCTAGAAATCTCAACTTTGTATTACCTATAGGAATGAGTGGGCGGGTCCCTTATCCTTGTAATTCTGTAAACGAGTCTACCGTCTGAAATTCGGAACGGGTCGTAAGGTCGAGCCCGAGGAGAGGGAAGACTACACGGGCGAATCAGTATGCGCGAGGTGGTGCGTCGCGTGTTAATACCGCTGAAGCGAGATAAGTGCGAAGAGAGTCACGTTTTAGTGAACCGGACGGAATCGGTTATTCAACTCCATTGAATCGAACGACGGTGGTTGTGTATACGATCAGTCCAGGAAGACGAGGCCTCGCATCGGAAACACCGTGTTCGCTCGTACAATGGGTGAAAAAAACAAAAGGGGAAGGTATTACACACACACGGCCGCGCGGGGCCCGTTCGAATCGTTAGGCGCCCGTTTCTAATTGGCGCTAAATAATCATTTTTTCGACGGCCGGCTCCGGCGAGTCTCCTGTCGACGGGTTTCTTCGAACAGACCCATTACTGTACGACAATATTCGCACTGGCAATCAGCACGTCGGTGCGAGGGCACAACGGTTCCGTTTGCAGGAGCTTCATTATGTACCGCGTCGACGGAACGCGACGGAAGACGTCTCCTACGGGCCACTAACGAGGGGAAGACGCCTCTCTGACCGAGAACACTAACGTGTACCGTATATGTTCTGGCCACTAGTATGTCGGACGCTACCCACCGTGTTCCCAGCCACCAAACAACGGCTAGTAATAAACCAACTGCCTAGAGATTGCCATTTGCATACGCAGCTGCGAGAATGGAATACCTTTTCTATTATGCGAGGAAGAACCACGGCAATGTCTCTGACGTGAATGAGATGTGCACGATGGTTCTGAACAATTTTCCCCCACCACCACAGGGCGTAACTCTGCGAGGATTAGATGCTACCGGTCAGAACATAACGCTAATTCAATCAGACACCCGGTATCATGAGTTATTTATTTTTCTGATTAAATTCATACTGAACGCAATAACAATTGGATCATATTTACTTGGTTAATTCACGGTTAAATACTAGACGGTACTTGTAAAGAATATCTACATGCGAAATTGATCAGAATTAAGTAGAATCGAATATTATTCTTTGAAATATATTTTGAAAATTTTATTGTAATGGCCCAATTAAATTTACATTAAGTGGCCTAAATTTAATTTGGTTAATTCATGGTTAATACTAGACGGTATTTCTAAAAAATATCTACACGTGAAGTTGATAAGAATTAGATGGAATAGAGTATTATTCTATGATATATATTTTGAAAATTTTATTGTAATGGTCCAATTAAATTTACATTAAATGGCCCAAATTGAACTTGGTAAATTCACGGTTAAATACTAGACGGTACTTCTAAATAATATCTACATGTGAAATTGTTCAGAATTAGATGGAATCGAGTATTATTCTTTGAAATATATTTTGAAAATTTTCGCGACCTGTAATCTACTCGTAGCACAGTTTTACAGGGGTTAAAATAGCCAAAAGCATGTTTGCTGGGACAAGAAATCGTTCTGTGATAATATTAATCACCCGAACACCATTTGAAGATAAGTGGTGGAGCACCGAGACGAAGTGTGTTCGATTTGAAAGCATCGGATTTTCTGATGTTTGGATTCGACGACTGAAACGAGTCGGTGATCCGTGGCGATAAACGAGTCGAGCCGAACGAAAGCATCGTGAAGCAAAACCGGCCGGAGCACAAACAAATGACTGATACCCCGCAAAATAATAGCTCTACCTTCCGGCGGAACTAATGCTTCCGTGAACTCGAGAGCTGTGATCGTTTAATTGCCTCGCTTCTACTAAAACAAACAGAACCTTTCGAGGCAGCAGCGATTCGACACGAGGCAGCGATTCGAACGAACTTATCGGTTTATCGAGCTCTCCACGAGATCTTGTTACCCTCGGGTGGAAATAGTTGCCGGGCACCGTAAGCCCGACTTCTCACGAGAACGAGCGAAACACACCGTCTCCCGTAGGTATTCGCAAATAACACGTTCGGAAGGGTTCCCCGGGTTCTGCAAACATCCCAGCACCGCTCTCTCATTCTGCCCCTTCCCCTCCCTCCGACGTCTCTCGCGTTTCTTTCGGAATTACTTTTATGGACCACGCCTGCTCATTGAAATCTTTCCTGCAAATATTCCGTCCCTAGCTCCTGGAACGTTCGCGAAATCTTCTCGATTCTACGCTCCAGAACTGCACAACTCATCTCCAATTTTAACACCACTCTTCTCGGGTCTGCAGGACATTTCTTGGTCAGATTCGAAAACTACACATTTCTGCGATTTTTTATGCAAAATAAAATTTTTTGAAATCAATTGCAAAGAATAAGAGCTGTATAAACATTTATTTCTTCGTTTGATCATTTTATTAAACTACAGGCAATATAGGGTAACTGTACCAGTGAATTAACATTTAAGAAATTGTTCAGGAAGATATGTTATTTGAAAAAAATATGTGAATTAAAAGAATCTCATATATGCGAAATGGCTCCCTATAATTAATTTGTCAAAAATAAATGTACACAAATAAAATGAAATTATATAGGGGAAACTATAAACACGTAAAATCCAAGTTTTAGCGATATAGAACGTGAAAGCTGTACCAATTTCCATGACACGTGCAATAACAGTCGTTAATAGTCTACATGTGGAACCATAATAGAAGAGAACATCGGCCAATCACATTCAATTTATCGAAACTGAAACCACCTCGTAAACCTCGGATAATGTTTCACGTGTTTCTAATTTGTATAGCGTTAAGTACTTCAATCGTTTCAATTTATTCGCTTCAATTATATTAATTATTCCTGAAACTAAATCGCTTAACCCTTGTCCGCCCCTTGTGTCGATTCGACACAGTTTTTCCGAAATAATTAATAATTCGTGCCTTCAATTGTTTTAAATGCGAATACACGTAACCGAAAAACCTAAGATGTAAATGTTAACTCATCAGTTTTTGGCTAAAATAAAGATATCGAAGTTATCTAAAAGAAATCTAATCTAATCTAAATTAATTAAACCTAAATTAAAAATCCAATCTAAAAAAAATATCTGCTAACAAAATCCTATACAGGATGTCCTAAAAATGTTGCTATATATATTACGTTGATAACTTCAGAGCAAAATTAATTATTCGTTGATAACTTCTGAACAAAGACCGCGAAGAAGATAATCGCAAAGAGTCACTTCGAACCACTTCAGAAATCGCTCCTCATAAATGCAACATTTTTTTCTCGCACAAAGAAACGTAGACAACATCATATTAATAATAACAACATGCAAGATGGCCAAACTACTGGCCTTAAATGGCCGACTACCGGGACAATTATCCTAACGATCGGAAGGAGAACCTAGAACTCCGCTCGCTGCGCTCTTCAACAAAAAGCAATTGCACCGGAGTGCACAAAGCAGCGATGCACCGACGGCGTTTTTAACTCGGTGGAACTACATTGAAGAACGACGCTATTGTAAGTCGCTGGTCATTATGATAATGCTCATAGGCAGATAATTATTATTGCTACAGCCAGCAGCCGTGCGCTGGTAAGGTCTATCTATCGCCTCGTACGTTCCGAGAAACGCGTGGACGTCGAGAGTACTAACAGCGTAGCTTTTCCATAGGTGTTCCGCGAACCAATGAATCGATTAACTTCGCGTGGCCACCCACGGGAAAAAGGGGCAACAAGTAATCGGTTAGAAAACAGCAGCGCGGCGCGTTCAATCGGGGCCCGATGTCGCATAGGATCGTCGGCATCCGCTGACAAACAGGTCGAAGATAATTAGAGCAGCTTATTGCTAGGCGAAAGAAGTGGAAGGAGAAGGTGAAGCGCGGTTGGGCCGAGGGAGCGAGCGAGCGAGCGGGCCACCACCACCGGAGACAAGTGGTTTCCACCACTTGAAGCAGAATATTGTTCGCGGACGAGGTGTACGGAGAAAGAACGTGGTGGAGAGAAAGAACGGCAGACGTCCGCACTTGAATCTATGCGGATATCTGGAGGCAAGGGGTCCCCCCACCCCTGTCCCCCGTCAGTCGATGGGCCGGGGAGGAGCGGAGACAGAGAGCGAGGAGGAGGAGGAGGAAGAAAGCGAAACGAGGAACAAAGTCAGAAGAACCGACGCGGGAGAAGAAGTTACGTGGCGAGAGAGAGAGAGATGAGGAGGGTGAAACGTCGACGTCCCCTCGAGAGAGAGAGAGAGAGAGAGAGAGGAGTGGAAGTGCAAGAGAACCGATTACTCGCGGAGGGAGCCGAGGGGTCCACGAGGGGCCAGGCTACTCGGCGCATGCGCGGCGGGCGTGGGAAAGCGCGCTCACGTTCAGACGGTGTGTTCCCCTCCTTCTCTTTCGCTCCATTCGCTCAGCCCTTCTCTCCATTGAGCGCCTCTCTCGCTCCACTCCCCGTCGATTCTAGTCGGTTCTCTCGCTCCGACGGGGCCCCCCGAGTCTCTCTCGCTCCGTCTGGCTACGTCTGGACGAGGATCGCCGATCACGGCCGAGTGGCCACGAGATCCAAGGCCCCGCGGGCATCAAGTTAGTTATTCGTCCAGGGGTGCTCAATATCTGGGTGATCGGTAATGCAAATGGGGAGAGGAGTTCGGCTCCCGCCGAGGGCCGCGCAGTGGGGAAAACTGACTTTTATCGATTCAAAAAGAAATAACTTTCGATACAAATGAGGTAGAGCGATGAAGTTTTTTTTTAATGAAAGATGAATCTTTGCAGAATATAGGAAAAAAAATAGGGAGATTACGGTAAGAACGGTTTTTAACCTTGAGAAAATTCGTCGAAGTTGCATAATTTCACGAAAAAGTCGTTTCTACGTTACCACGAGAAGAAAACAATTTTTCTTTAACATACTATGTATTACTTTCTGTAGATTTTTTCACGCTGATTTCAAATCTGGTCTTAAAATTTGTGTATACCACCTCAGAACTTAAAAAAAAATCGAATTATAGTTAAACTTTTATTTTTTCAAGGTTAAAAACATCCGTACCATGGTCTCCCTATTTTTCCCATATTCTCTACCTCATGTCTATCGAAAGTTATTTTTTTTTTTTAATAAAGAAAGGTCAGTTTTCCCCACTGTGGGCCGCGAAATGGTCCTGCGTGTGTGCAAACGTACAGGCTGTCTCCGATGATCCGACTGGCTAGAGCTCGGGGGGTTCCCGTTGGAACGATTCCGACTTGCGTAGAGTCAGCGATAGATAAGTTGGGAATAGACGGGGCCCGTGGTAATTGGGAAATAAATTAGACGCCATGATGCGTATCGGGCCCGCGCCATTAATGCGCGTCGATCTTCGCGGCGAAGCGGGAAAAACTGGGAGTACCCGGTAGCCGATGCACTCCGGCGATAGGGCGTCGTTGCATCCGCGGCGCGAGTAAATTGCACGTAACTTGCACGCGTATTGTTTCCCGCCGGAATGTGGATGCGTGGCGTGCACACGCATCGGAACTCCAGGGGTATTAGTCTATAACTTAAAAAACGGAATTTGACATTAGATGCCAACACTTGTGTATGCGCTGTAGCAAATCATTGACATACACGTAATTTCGAAGCTCTATTCATAACCTGCAAAATCAGTCAACAGTGTTTTTTTTTCAATCATGGAAAATTTTGAAAATTGGTGAAAGAAACAGCATTCGCGGGAATTTTTACTGAATCACTTCTTTGACATCAAAGAGAAAGAGCGGCCTAGACAGTCGAAAAAATTTGAAGATGAAGAATTGGAAGCGTTACTCGATCAAAACTCGTGTCAAACACAAGAAGAACTTGCGGAATCAATCACCGAAAACAACTGATTCGCATTAAGAGAGCATTGAAGGAAAAATGGCCAGAATGGGAGATCAGACACGAGACATTGCTTTTCCAACACGACCCCGTTCAAAACTATTTGGAAAATAGCGGATGGGAAGTTCTGCCCCACCCACTTTATAGTCCAGACTTGGCGCCTTCGGACTACCATTTGTTTCGGTCGATGCAGAATGCACTTTCCGGAATACGCTTTACATCAGTCCAAGGCATCAATGGCATCCACAAACTGTCAGAAAGATGGGGAAATGTTGTAACTTCCGATGGACAATACTTTGAATAACAGAATTATTCAAGATTTTCTTTCATAGACGTTCAAATTTCCTAAAACAAATTCTGGTTTTTAAGTTATAGACCCAATACAACAAAAACACCGAGGTGTACCCCTGAAGCGCCACGATAACGGACGATGACGCGATCGCCGCGGGGTGCACGTCCAGGAAAATAAAAAAAAAGAACCACGGTATTTTGACAGCGCCCCGGCAACCTTCGTCATCCACTGTCGATCGGTTCCTGTCTCCTCCCGGGTCCATTCACTCGTGGAACAAAGGCCTCGCGGTCTGACTTTATGATTTATCTTCGCACAATAAGAGTGTTCCTCTAATTCCAGCCCCGTGGCTGGCTCAAGGCTGATCAAACTTCTGCTCTCGCGAATAGCCCGTTTGTAAAGGACGATAAGAGCGCCGTCCGCGAAAGACCGCGTAGTCTATCTAAATCATTCGATGTAACGCGCGTCAGACAGATAAGTTCGCAGAACGAGCGTAGAAACATTTCCCGACAGAACAGATGGCAATGATTGCTACTAATGGTACCCATCAATTCGCGGCGTGTTCCACCACTTGGACACGCCGCGGCTGCACGAACCAATGCCAGGAACCAAGGGAGTATTCTCTCTGTGACATTGAGAGAAGACAGAACCAAGCTCTGCCGGTGATTGTCGCTCCGGAGGGTGACTCTACACATGGTTACAACTAGCTGATAAACATTTACAGGTCGGATTCGTGTCGCTTTTCGATCTTACATTGTGCTTCTTTATCTCGCGGCTACCGATCATCAACCTTTCGAGTCTCTGTAGAATTTTTCGAGTCGAGAAGACGTAGAAGCTGACTGTAATAGATAAATTGAAAGTTTCAATGAAAATGATTGATGTATTAATTAACACTTCACCCAGATGAATTTATCAAGACCAACAAATTAAATAATATGATTGAACAACATACCCCGAGATTGTTATTTAACGAAAGGTAGTTGAGCTTGTTTTAGATATAGCCATTAAAAAGATTATTAATATAAAATTTAGTGGATGTTACGTCAAATGTCCATAGATTGTTATACAAAATATTGTATACACATTCATATAATATTAAAAAGCGATTTAATCTTTTTTTAATATTCAAATGTACATAGAATATTCTATATTAAGTAACAATTTTTTTTAAATAGGCAGAAAATATCTATTTTATGTTACGAGAAAAATATTTTTTCTTCTTTTCAATTGAGTGTCATTTAAATATTGAATTTATATTTTTAAAATATTGATTTCACATTTTTTGTAATATTTACTTTATATTTTTTAAATATCTAGTTTATATTCTCTGAATGTTTAGCTTACATTTTCTAAACATTCAATTCACAATATTTGAAAAAAATATTTATCCAATATTTTTGTGCTACTAGGGGTGTATTCTTTCGACCAACAAATTTCGATAGATAATTGCATTTAAAATCAGGCTGGCTTGTGGTTAAGGGATCGAATATCGTAGAGCCCGGAGTTATCATTAATTTTCACCGCATCGCGGCGCAATACATTGTTAATGAATGCAACCATTCGTGCAGTCCGTTTTTCAATAAAGAGAAACACGTTTGGCAAGGGAAGACCGTCCCCAACAACACGGTCGGCTCTTTAAGATGCAACGGCCATACCTGCGGGGAACATAAATCACCCGGTATAATTAGTCTCATGTCTACATCGTTGACCACACCCCTTCGCGCCGGGTCACATGCTGCACAATATGCAAACGAACGACAATTGTAACTAGAGTCCGACACGGATTTCATCGGCGCTCGAAACAACCCTTTTTAGCCATTCGGAATTTAAGCTATTTCCTCAAAGGAACCGTCAACCCGTGCACGATCCAAAATACAAACCGTACACGCCCGTTCGAGAAGCACCCCGTGACTCGCACAGGGGATGCGTTCGCAAGCCGTCATCCATCACCGTGCATATGTTCCTCCTGTTCGACGAACCCTTCTTCCTCGTGTGCGCGACACAGGTCGAGCTAGTGCGACGAAAAAATTCCCGGGGTTAACGGTCGCAGCTGCGCATTCAAAGCCGGAACTTCATTAATCGATTTACCAAAAGTTTAACCCCCGGCCAAATAAAAAACGTAGAAACCGAAAAAAGTTCCCCCGTGTTTTTGTAACCGAGGTCCGTAAATCTCGTCTGCGCCGCGGTGTCGTAAAACCTCTCGGCCAAGTAAAAAGTACCAAGAGTGAGGAAACAGTTACGGTGAATCATGACCGAAAGGTGGACTAAAGAATGAAGCCTGGACGCACGAAAACCACTCATCGTTATCTTTATAACCAGGAAGGGCGACTACATGTTCCGGGGCTCGAGTACAAAAAACGTGGATCCGAAGTTGTAGTCACTGTGAAACTCATGTGAGACTACAATTGTTATGATTAATTACATTTGAATATGTGAAAATATGTAAATATATCATTGGTTGTGGATTTATATATCATTATTATTTTTTTTCATTATTAGGAAATTTATGGATTTAATAATATTGTGAGAAAAACAAAATTGAGTTAGCGAAATTGATAATTTCAGGAAGATTTACGAGATTTAATAATTTTCAAACTATATAGAAATATAGAATAATATAGAAATCCACAACCAATGATATATTTATATATTTTCACATTTTCAAATGTGATTCCATCCATAGAAGATTTCCTAATAATGAAAAAAAAATAATATAGAAATCCACAACCAATGATATAGTAACAAAATTCAACATATTTTCACATTTTCAAAAGCAATTCATCATTTCCAGTCCATCCTAAATGATTAAATTGTTAAAATCTCTTGTAAAAGCAGGATATACTATTTTTCATGATAATATTTTGCAAGTTTGTGAACGAAAGAAATATTCGCTCGACAAGATCGATAGCTGTAGTCGGAAGGGGGAGAAACATCGAAATGGAAAAACAATATTATTTCTCCGGACAAGCGAACCCTTCCGAGGCTGTCGGAGCTCCGATGCAAACGTCCATGGGGGTCACGTGCCAGCACACGTGACCTGTCCACACGCGATGCATTTGAACGCACGCGTTAGCGCATCCACGTAAACATGTAACTGTGCAAGTGCGGATCCATTGTGCCAGCAGATCTATGCGATCGCTGTGCCGCAGGGGCACGTGTGTATCCTCACTATCGTCGCGGAACCTACGGCCCCATGAATGTGCGAGTGCACACGTGATCGCATGGGGGATGGTTTCCACTCCATTGTGCCGGATCCTCCATCCGTTAGCGGCAACTTTAACTCACCATATTGTCAAGTGGCACTAGCCAAATTTGTTATTGTGTCGGATCATCGCCATTTTGCGCGGAAGCTATGTAAAGCGATCGGGGATTGCCACGATTGGAACTACAGATTCGATGGAACAATGGAGGGATATTATTCCTACAAGCATTTTACTATTGTTATTCTATTCTATTTTATTAAACGATTAATGGAATTCCAATATTTACAATTTTTTGTTATTGTAACGGATCATTGCTATTTGGTCGCGGAATATTATTCATAGAAGCATTTTACTATTATTATTCAATTCTATTTTATTCGATTCATAGCTAGTTAAACAATTACTGGAATTCCAATATTTATAAATTTCTTATTGTGAAGGATCATTGCTTGGTGCGAAATATTATTCATAGAAGCATTTTACTATTATTATTGAATTCTCTTTTATTTCGATTCATAGCCAGTTAAACGATTAATGGAATTCCAATATTCCGCGAGATATTTAAAAGCAATAATAAATTTAACATAGCATGGGAAATTAGTTTCGAATTATCGTGATTGACGACTGAAATTTTCATTGAGCGTTTGAGATTCGTATCCCTAACTCGGCAATGGGTTTACACGCGTGCTGAATTGCAACAGTTCGCCGCGATTAGTACCCGTCAAATTACACGTACCCAGAATTGCTTTGAAAAGCATACCGTTGCTGCGCGAGATTAGTGCTGTTTCGCATTCGCAACGAGATGAATTAGTCCTCGCAGAATGCGGCCTCCTAGTAAGGTGGTGGTATCGCCGGTCCCGGCCGGCGAGCAAGATAAGAGTAGTATAATCAAAAGAAAGATGAAACAAGAAGAAAATAGAAGTGGGAAACACGGTGACTAAAAATTCAACCCCCGAGGTCACGAGCGCGTAGCGTCATTATCTCCGACTCGCAATTAAACCTAGTATCTAAAGGTTGCCGTAGATTCATCCTGCACCATAATCGAGATTCTACTGTGTAGTTCGTTCTCCTTCTGTGTTACTATCATTCTTCTTCTTCGGTATCTTCTGCGATATTTTACTAAATTAGAGCACCAAATAAGAGTATCTTTTACTTCTCACTTTATTTTATTGAAATATTTGCTTTCTCTTGCCATTTTGTTTTTTACAGATAATCTCATGAGAGATTTATTTCAGTAATATGCACAGTTTAATGTGAGAATAAGAAACAAGGGATTTGCACCAGTGTATTAGTCCTTCACTCCCAAAATTCCTTCTACACTCAGAAGTTTTTTTTTTTTTTTTTGAATTTAATACTCAAAGCGATATTAAAACACGTGAATATTGAAATGTCTACATTTTGTCGAATTTACAATTGTGTGAGAAAGCTTGCCTCATTGACTAAAATGAAAATTCACAGGGCAATTTGTAACCATAAATGATTCATAAATTAGCCGAGAATCTGACTGATATTTCCCGCTGTGTGGTCCTCTGGGACTATAAATTTTCTTGTACGAGAATCGAATGCAAGGCGAGGTAGCTTCGACGTGGCATCACCGATTCCCAAATTCACCGCAACTGCTACCATTTGCATACCCGTGGGCTGTGTAATAAGAGGGTCAACAACGGATCAACGGAGGTGTCGAGCTGACTGATACAAAAGTGAAACCCACGAGGGTTCGAGATAAAGGTAATTTAGATGCGTTGCTGGGTCACGACTGACAACTATTACAGCTATTACCGGATCCCGGCCCATCGCGTTCCATCTCATTCTATACCATCCCACGCCATTGCTGTTGGGATTATGTTCTATCGATGCGAGTCCGAGCGTCATTTCGCGCGATCGAATCGTGCGGTCAATCCCGACCGGGGACACACTGATCTCCCTTTCGGAAAAGAACTCGATGATTGCTAAACAGTCCCTCGTGCAACCTTAATTATATCTCACCGATTTTACTAAAATATATATGGTGTATCCGAAAAAATTATGGAAAATCTTGAAGGGGTTGATTTTCGAGGTCATTTGAAGTCTTTCCTCAACCGTATCACAATTTCTCATGTAGCAAACTGCCAGTGAACATAAAATAGAACTATATCGCCCCTAATTTGTCGTCTAATTGCAATAAATAATGGTGAAAACAAAATAAAAATATCGGAAAATCTTGAAGGGTTTGATTTCCGAGGTCATTTCAAGTCTTCCCTCAACCATACCTCAAAATGCCAGTGAAAATAAAATAGAACTGTATCACCCCTAATTTGTCGTCTACTTGCAATAAACAGCGGTGAAACTAAAATAAAAATGTGGATCTTTACCGTTTTATATTACAGCTACCGATTTTCGTGATAAACGCTGACTAATAACGACTAATTTTTCAGACGGGCTCTAGCTCGAGCAGAAAAATGAGACAAGATAAAAGGTGGATTAATCTCGATTAAAGTGTTTTCAAATGCATCTATCTTCCTGACTCCCATTCTTCACGACATCCCTTTTCCTGGTGTTTCCTCTGTTTCTCGTCTTTTCCGCGTGGGACGCAACGAGACGTCCGGTTCTCTTGCCCTCTCTTTCTTCCCCGCCACCTTACACTCCCCGGTGCGCCCTCGAGTGCGCGTTATCTTTAGTTCCCTCTTTTGCACGTTCTTTCTCATTCTATTCCTTCGAGACACTCGCCAATCGCGAAGAAGACGAACTCAACGGTTTCGCGCACGATCGTTTGACACGCGCGTCAAACGACGCTTAAGGTCGCATAGGGCTGGGCTATGACAACGCGCTATTATAATAATTGAAACGGTGAAATATATGCACTCACTTGCAATGCGACTCGCTGCGCGGCGATGACACGCACACTCCTCCGTTTTTGCAGGGGCTCGGCGAACACGAGACAAAACCTGAAACAATCAAAGAAACTCAATCAGTTACGTATGCATAAGGTGGAGAACGATTTTCTCATGGAAATCGACGATTCTCCATTTTTTACAGAATACATAATAGATAGCGGATAATATTTGAGAAAAATATTTATCCAATATTGTTGTGCTACTAGGGTTTTGTATCCGCAGCCTAATCATCACTGAGTATACCCTAGTAGCACAAAAATATTGGATCTGAATACTGTATACATGTACAAGAAATACAAATTGAATGTTTAAAAAATATAAGCTAAATATTCAGAGAATATAAACTAGATATTTAAAAAATATAAAGTAAATGTGACTCCAATACTTGAAAAATATAAATTCAATATTTAAATAACATTCAGTAAAATTTTCAAATGTAAGAAAAAGTTATAACAAAAATTAGAAACTATGAATATCCATTACTTTCTGTGCACTGCTTGAGGGAATATTCTATTTTATCTTCCAAAGGACCTTATTACAATTAAGAAATTTTTATATTATATTATATAATTAAAAAATATTCTATTTCTAATATTAAATAAAGATTCATTTTGTATTTAGAAAAAAATATTTTTCTCGTAACATGAAATAGATATTCCCTGCATATTTAAAAAGAAATATTTGTTACTGAATATAAAATAAATATTGTATGTATATTTAAATATTAAGATGAGATTGAATCTCTTTTTAATATTATACGAATGTGTATATAATATTTTGTGCTACTAGGGTACATTTCTTCTGAAATTGTCCGCATTCGGATCACCTTTCCTCACAGCTTCGAGCAATCACAACGAAAGTGAGACTCGCGAGGAAAAGGAAGGTTAATACCTCCTTTCACCGCGCAAATAGTCCGGTTGTCGAAAACGCAGAATATCGGCTCGCTAGGCTGTTCAGTTGGAAAAAGAAGAGGAGTCGCAAACCTGACGTCCGTTTATCGTGTTAGCAATTAAAGCCCAGTTGGAGAACGGTGAACGCGGGTTACGGCGCGGCGGATCCACGCGGAGGGGAAACCTTTGACACGCCGTGCAAAGTGAACTTTCGTGTATCCCCCCTCGAAGAATACGGCGAGATAAGGATAGACCGAGGAACGGAAAAAGGAGGCACCTTTAAGGGAGCGAAAATATCGGAGACCCTTACCCGCTTCGGGTGTAAAACGCGACCGAACTAGAGAACCGGGTCCGGGCGCAAACCCACCCGTGCACATCCTGCTCAACCATTTGCCGGAACCGGCGTCCTGAATAATTTCACACGAGCTGGAGGAACGCGACCGCACACGTGCGTCACTTGCATAAAACAGGAGACCTTTTACTAATAAAACAAACCTCGACCGAAGAGAGCCGATGGCTTTCCGCCGACTCTACACAATAACCACATTTGTTTTCATCTCTACTCCCTATCTCGTCTTCCACGTTATCAGCCGGCCTGTGTTACGTGCTGGTTTATAAGCGCGACTCGAAAGGTCTTCTCTCTCGGATACGCAACGCTGTTTCGCAGACGAACTTTCAAGTCGTGACACTAGACTAGCAATGGACAAAAATGATGGACAAAAATCAATATAATCATGGTTCGATTCTAATTTAACTATCCAAGAAAATCATAAGTGTTAAGTAAGGAATATATATTTAAAAAGTACCCTAATAGCACAAAATATTGTATACGCATTCACATAATATCAAAAAGAGATTCAATCTTTTTTTAATATTCAAATATACATACAATACTTATTTTATACTAAGTAACAAATATTTTTAAATATGCAGGAAATATATATTTCATGTTACGAGAATCTATTTGGTCGTTATCTCTACTGATTGTGAGTCGACAGATGAGGGAAAGGAGCACTCTCTCTCGATCCTGATTTTTCGCAGAGCCCACTATGTGGTAATTACGACAGAAGAACCGAAGTTTCTTATCCGGTGACGTTAAAATATTTTAAACTGTCGTCACCTAAAGTTCTGCCTCGAAAGAAAGATTTTCCGCTAATTGCATGAATTAATAATAATTGGGAAGTGAAACCAGAAGCGGCCGAGACCGTCCCCATTACATAATTCTAATTAATGTATTTCAGTACTTTGTATGCATTTGCTGCAACGAGAGGGAACCTCCGGCGAGGCTCGATTCCGCATACATTTGTATATCTCACCGTTAATGTATTCGTTTTCGTTGGAATCATTAATGTCGATTCTCAAACAACATTCGTGCTCAATCACACACTCGGCCTTAGCGTGTACTTAAAGTTCGATTAACGTGCCCTGCGCAGCGTAAAGTACACCGAGCAACTAATGCAGAGAATACACACACACACATACGCGCGTACAGTCACGAGCATAACAACGTAGCAAATAACTGTTTAACATAGATGGCGAGGAAACCAACAAGACCAGCTCTCCGGTGTATGTACTTATGTTTTATCACAGAACGCGGAGGCCTCACGGATTCGCGTTATCCTACGTGACCTTTCGTTTCAGAACTCCACATGATGCAAAGACGCGCTCTCCTCGTCCTTCCTGTAATATTCCCCCATGTTCAGGCAGATTTAATGATTCAACTCGAAATAATAAGTAACGATCTTGAACTTCGTAATTCAGCAATGTGGATCGCGCGTGGCGTAACATGAAATAGATATTTCTTGCATATTTAAAACGAAATATTTTTTACTTAGTATAAAATAAATATTGTATGTATATTTGAATATGAAAAAAAGATTGAATCTCTTTTTAATATTATATGAATGCGTGTACAATATTTTGTGCTATTAGGGCTGTAATCGTTGTACAATTGCTGATCCAATAAAACAATCGAATCAGATATATATTTTAGGAATTTCTTTGTGACAAATAATATATTTTTACGAAATTTTAACGACGTATTCGTACACGTTAAAAATGCATTCTAGAACTTATCCAACATTGGTATCATGGGAACTGCAGTAATTATTTGTTGAAGGTGTGAGTGGATTTATAAACATTTTGCTGAAATCAAATAGATATATGGCTAGCCTGCGGATGTTTATGCAAATTCTCACTTAACGATAATTAAATTTCGTATCAAACGAACCGGTTGCTCTAATATGCAAATGGTACGCGACGCGAATATTACATTCGTTGATTATTTCTTCGCTAATTACACGGTGATTATTAAGCGAGTCATTGTACGTGTCGCAACGATGAATGGAAGACAAGGATATATCGATCTGCGTGATGCTCCGCAATTAATATCAGCACGCGGAAAATAAAAAAAAAAAGGATGTTAATAGAATAAAGCACGTGACGTAACAATCAGGACTCTTTGATGGTGACGCGTGGGACGCAGAAAGTGGTTCTAACGTTTGTAAATGTCATCTTAATGGCACACATTTCTTGACTTGGACACGTCCACACGCAACGGCGAACCGTGACACTTATGACACGCGTGAGTTCACCGAGTTTCACGCGTATCGAACACATATGTACTTTAGAACGAGAGTTATGGTTCGACGTTCAAGCAGGACCGAAGGTAAGTAAATTTTAAGTGAACTTTTAAGTGTCCGAAATTGTTATAATTGATTCGTTCGTGCCAACTCTATAATCAAAATGAAAATTCTCTTTCAAGTTCCCATCTAATAAACACTATAAAACAATTTTACAAATTAATTTAAACTTTCAACGTTTCGATCCTTGTGTGGATCATTTTCAAGGAAAGAGAAAAACTGCGTCTGTAAATTCTGTATTTTAATACTCACAAAATTATTAATATGTTTTCTCGTATAGAATAAATGTTTAAATATCTAAAAAGATTGTTTTACGCTTTAAAGGACTCGTTACTGTGCATTCCTCTCTTACTAACTATACAGTTAGCGTAACCTTGAAACCGCTAGTATTTGTTCGAGTGTAACAGACTAAGTATGGTGGTCACAGTCGAATATTAAAAGTATGAGGCCCCTTCGAATCGACGAGACGATTCAATTCACTTTGAAAAAGACGGGGGTGAGGGGTGAATATCAAGCTGTCGCTTACAATGAAAGTCGGGCAACGTTGTCGTCGAGACAACGAACGAAGACAGCTGCCAGAACGTAGCAACGTCCGCGACAAGACGGATGAGATCAGTTAAACCAAACTGCCTTCGTGACAAATCCTCCGTTTCCTCTGTCGGTTCGCGACTCCGTTTTACTGTCGTTGACGCAGTTGCGTGTACACTAGCACACGCACGCCTTGACACGGGCTATCGTGGTAATTTCTATGTAGGACGACTGGCTTTAGTGTGATTCCTCAGGATTTCCGTTTACGACTTGGATCGGTCTGATTGGTAGCAAAGCTGCAATAATCTACTAAATAAACTCTTCCTAAATAACTATCCAACCATTCTGTACATAGACCGTAGAACAAATAAAGTCTTCTTTTCATGAAATTACAGAAACGCGAACGAGTAGCCTAGTAACGATTCTCCAATTCTTTTAATACGGCTCAGAGTTGACGTTAATCGATTAAACTATTGACCAAGATTCATTGATGACTGTGTTACGATTAAGAAAGTAATACTTATTGAGTTAATGTTTTCGGCGCAACGGTTTCGATGAATTTTCAAATAAATAGCTGTTATACAAATATGCCTGACGTTTCGGTTCCCGTTTGAACTTTTGTCGAAGGTAAATTGCATCTTAAAACTATACAAAATAAAGTTGGCTTGAGAGAGAGATTTTACACATGAAATTCAAAGTGATTCGAAGTTGAACTTCCTTGACATTAATATAATTAGAGTAGGAGACAAATTAAAAACCAATTGGGGTATGTAATGTAAATGGATTGAAAAAGAAGAAGATATTAATACGTAATTTCTATTAAATTTACTAATGTAACTCAAACATTGCACTGATTTCATTTGAATCGTGCGAGACACTGAACATTGAGAATAAGAAAGTAATCATTGAAAAATCGACGATTTATTTAATCGACTGATTAATCGTTGATTACAAAAAGAAATCATCGAAAAATCGAAGACTGATTCAATCAGTTGCTAAAGTGATGCATTTACTAGCGAATTTAATTTTTATTTATATAGATAGCGACAACGAGTAAGAAAGTGTCTCTGAAAAGTTTGAAAAGTGACCCACCGCAGGAAAATAAATGATGTTCGTAAAACCGTATGATTCAAGCATGTGCATAGAAGAAAGGAGGAAACGGTTCGCGACGTGGAAGGGGATTTCGACAATGCGCGGAAATGAAATGTTCCGTAAATAAGTCCTGGTAAAATCCAGTGGCAGTTCAGTCATCAGGGTGTCGTAACCAGTCAGGCATTTCCTTTTCTGGAGGGAAACCGAACCGGCTGAGCAAACACTCGCACAGTAATCTGCATCACTTGCTGGAAAAAATGGTTCTAATTGTTTCAATTTCGGAGTAAATTGCAACGCCAGTAGAAAGCCACTGCTGAATTACCGCCTTCCTTCCTGCTCGTCCGCGAAATTAATTCGCGCGCGCCCGCGCTAATAATGGAAACCCCGTGCAAATTGTCGCAGAAGCAAAGAGAGAATTAACAACGGTCTTGCGTCATCAGCGAATCGTAAGACCATTAAAAGGAGCGCGTCACACGTTCACTTTCTATTTCCGTATCGTACCTCGCATATATCTACTCCTGTTTCTACAAAATCGCTCTACGAAATTATTTATTACGAATAAGAATGTTCCTATAATTACCACTTCAGATAGTAATTCAGATAAAAATTTTTTATTGTACATAAACATCGTACCTAGCATATATGTACTCCTGTTTCCACAAAATCGCTCTACAAAATTATTTATTACGAATAAGAATGTTCCTATAATTACCACTTCAGATAGTGATTCAGATAAAAAATTTTTATTATACATTAACATCCGTTGTCCACTTATAACAGTACAAAATAATCTTCCGATAACATAGAAACTCGTGAACGATGACTCGGAAAATTGCATTCGATCCAACATATACGAAATTAATGTTAAATCTATGAAATGCAATTCATCGTTGCAGCTTGCACCGCTGCGCAGCCATAAATCGAAATTGGAAAAGAATATTGGTGAACACGATTCACCGTAGGAAATCAAAATCTAATACTACAGTGATTTATTATATTTATTGGCTGACACTCCTAATGCTTATTTAATACATTTATAATTATTTATTATATCGAGTTCGTGTGTTTCAACTGTAAACGATAAATCATTCAAGTTTACGATTTCATGCTTGTAATCGACAAAGAAATCGATTGAGAATCGTAGTTGCGAATGAAATCTTCAAGACTTATGTAGAACATTATCGAATGCAGAATCAATGAACCGTGGTCGATCAAGGTAGGGTAACTGCACCAGTGAATGAACATTTAAGAAATTGTTCAGGAAGATATTTTATTAAAAAAAAATATGTGAATTTAATTCATTTGTCAAAAATAAATGAACACAAATAAAATGAAATTATTATTATTTTTCTTTATTAAACGTGAAATAAAAAATATAAAAAAATACCAGTCGATGGACACTACATTCTACTAATTATTGGTAATAATTATTATTATTGATATTTATTCATTATTACTATTATTACTATTTATTACTATTTCTCTTAACCCCTTTTTATTAGGTTCCAATTAAATTCTGCTATGTAATCAATGTTGAAGCATGAAATTAATTTAACCCTTCCCTGCATGATTTTTTTAATTGGGATGAAAAAGTTAAAAGAAGGTCGGTTTTTCTGTTTCGTTTAAGAGAAATACGTTTGAAAAAATTCAAAAAATAATAAACAATTAATAATAATTATTGACCCAAGAGTCATTATCGCTAGTATGCCTTGCGGCTTAAAATTGGTTGAAATATACAAAAGCGTTAATTTACTGGTGCCCGTTTATTCACTGGTGCAGTTACCCTACATCTGTTCAGCACCCACGGATTGCTCTCCGAATTGCCTAACAGCGCTCCAGCAAACGTAGCTTTAATTTCCACTAATGACAGTTTAATTTTATTCACGATCATTGACAACGAGGAAGTGAGATTCGAAAGCAATACAAGAAAAATATGTGCGAGTCAGATCTATCCGAAGCCGATCCATCTCGCGGTCGACCGACCGATCCGCGCAGCTCAACGACTCATTAATGACTAGTCCGGCCGATTATCATCGCGGCGGTGCGCTTGAATGATTGCACGGCGTCGAAACGCAACGGAGTTGCACTATGCCGCGGCGATAACGCGATAATGAACGTACGGTGCACACAATCGGAGATTCGAATCGGCTGCGTGCGGGTGCATGCCATCACGCCTCTTGTCGGAATTGCGTGTAGTTATGTTGCAGCGGCACCGACGTTTCTGTGGACCTTGCGACTCCATTGACAGCGAACATACGGAAAGATTCATTGATTTCTGTTCATCCGATTGGCCGGGTGAACGCGAGTGAACGATACGCTTGGTGAAACTTTGTCGTGTTCATTCATTTTGTAATTGTTGGAAAGAGCAAAGAGTCTGTCTTGGCCAGAAGTTTCTTACACTTGAAACGTTTCTGTTCCTTTATAAGTTAGGATGTAAGTTATCGATAACTTATATGTTAGGATGTAAATGTTCCCTTATAAGTTAGAAATTAATAGCTATTGTAAATAAGAGTGTTTTCTTTCTCTCTACGTAGGTTACCTAGGTTTAAATATAGGTTAAGTTAACTAAGTTATTATATAAGATAATTATAAAGGAATATTATAATTGCGGTGAATATAAAAGAGGAAAAGTTTCAAGGATTTGTAACCCTAAGGGGAATCAAATAAAGTATATATACTTTGTTAAAAAAAAACTAATAATTTTAGTGAAGCAGAACTAGCCCAGAGCTTGTAAAATTCGAAGTTGATATTTTACTTTGCATAGACTTTCAGAGCCGCAAACGCCTTCGGCAGTCTACTCGTTGACCTTCGATCTTAGAGAATGTCCTGGCTTTTCCAAGTACAGCGAGGAATCGTTTGAAAAGTACTTCTTAGTGGGTTGTAGCTAATTGAAATCCCGAATTGAATCTCGTGTGCGATGTATCCGAGGAGGACAACGACGGTGTCAATGCCGCGAGAGACCGGTACGCTGCCTCGAGTTCTCTCGAGACGCCGCGCCGGTATAATACGAAGAAATATATTTTCTTCTCTTTCTGTCGTTGGGGCCGGTGTTTCCTATGCCCTCGTCGAGAATGAACTTCGACAAAGAAGGATGTACTCTCAATCAGCGTGGGCGACGATTTCTCGCTACGGCGAGCCGCGCGATACATCGCGAACTCGACTCGAACCGCCCACGCATAAATCAGAAGCGATGCGGGCGTGCCGAGACCGAGCTATTCTCAGAGCTAGACGACTTCGCTGTTCGTCCCTCGACTTTATATGCATCGATATCAGTTACATCGTTGTCGGATCAACCGGACGCAACAATGAACCGTTCAATGAATTATGAGCAACGCTAAATCGACTTTGATGTTTAGTGCGATTTTACGGGGCGAAACGGTGCGTGTTCCTGGATTTATCGCGACTTCTGTCGCGGCAAGTAGTGGATCAATGGTTAGGTAAACCGTCGTTTAGCTTTTCTGTGATAGGAGTACATTGTTGCGAACTTGTTGGCATGTAGGATGACTCCTATTAATATTTGGACACGCTTAAAAGGACGATAACTTTTTTAATATTATAAAATTATAATAATTATTATAATTTAATATTATACTATACGATTTGAATTTTTTTGGGAAGCAATTAGCTTGCTACAGGGTATGAAAAAAAATTTTGTCAGAAATTGCACTAGATCGGAATTGTAGGAAAAAAATACTAAAAGTTGCATTAAACTAAACAATAGGAAGTAGCGAAGGACATAGAGGATAAGGAGAGAAAAGGACAAAATTTATAGGGGAATAAAGTAAGAAGGATTGTATATTGGGGTGTATGTATATAATATATATATTTATAAGTAGTGTAAATAATAGATTAAGATAGAGAGAAGAAAATGTAAATATTTAAGGAATAGAGAAAGAAAGGAAGGAGAGAGAGAAATGTAACGCCGAGAAGCACATATTTATGAATAAAGATTATTTAGTAAAAGTTGCATTTTACAACTTTTTTATGAGAGCCTGCATTGAAAATTTAAATACTACGTTTCGGACATCTGTATCGATCATATGCACTGCGCAAGAGGGGATCTTTGAAAATTCTATATAAGTGGGTCAAGTTAGTGAATACATTTACTTTTGCTACAGAGTGTGAAAAAAAAATTTGTCAGAATTGCACTAGAATATATATACTTTTGCAGCGAATGTTTCGGCAAAATGATTTCTGAGCCAACAGCGTTTTCCGTTGAACCAGTTGAACGACACGAGCACGGTTGCTCTGTTCACGTCGCTACACGTAGATCTGGCGCAGTGTGTGCATTAATGGAGGTAGGTAGTGCAAGTCGTGACCTCGTGGATTACGTAATCGGTTGCAACGTGTGCGCGTATCAGAACACCGATACGATACCTCCCCGATTTACACAGATTTGCCTCCGCCAGTTTTGCAACAGTATGGACGACCCTTCCTCGTGTACGAATCTACTGTTCCCGCGATAGCTACCCTCGACAAGTGGAGGATCCACTTTGCTAATCGTGATTTATCAGCGAGAAAAATCCCATGGTCCCTAAGCCTATCCATAGTTGTACATTCACATAAATCTCTTTGTCGTTACAATCACAGAATTAATTGGGCAACAGGAACTACGTGAAAAGCAATAACCAATAAACATAGAAGTAATCGTTGAAGCTTTTTTTAGTGAAATTACATATTTTTCTTTTATATTTATCAATGATGTATTCAATTTATATATATATATATATATATATATATATATATATATATATATATTGATTTTTTATAGAAAATTTTATATTATTGAGGTTAATCTTAAATTTTCATATAAAAAAATTATATATTGATTTTTTATAAAAAATTTTATATAAATTGAAATATTAAATATTCATTGTTGATAAATATTTACTGTTCCAATTCATCATTCCCAAGACAATATTCGAGGATATGTATTAATTTCAAGATCTTTGCTAAATATCTCGATATTACGAAGCAAGGATAAAAGGTGTATCGAACTAGACGGACCGGTCGATTTTGTTCGATCAGTCGACTGGAAACATCAGGATGAAACGAGTGAAATGTTAAACGCGGCGATCGCGGAACTAAATTCCGGTGTTTTAGAGTTCGCGTTACCGTCGAAACAAAACGGCGCCGAGTGGAATCGAGTTTTCGACCGTGGAAGCAGCGAGAGGATGTCGCCTACCATTGCGATTGGTATGCGTTCCCGGAACAGACACGCGATATGGAGAGAGAGAAAAGTTTCTCAGACTAGTTCTCCTAACTAGCCTGCCTCTCGCATTCCCTGCGAAACAAGATTCGCTCCTCACCGAGACACCGTTTGAACTTTCGCATCATTGATACCGCGCGCTCGATCTGGTTAATTCACGGTGCGCTGGAAACATGAATGGAACTGACAAGAGATTGGCGCCAAGGTTGCGCAGACGTGCAGCTTAAATGCCAGAGATTTTATGTTCACTTTCGAAAGGTAAGCATAATTGCACAAACGGCACTTCGTTAGAATAATTTACGCTCCTTGTTGCTCGCGATAAACTCTCTCGTCGAACGATCAGCTGGAAGAATGGTGAAGTTTGCTTCTCGATCGGAAAGTGAATATGAATTTATGATATATTGCGTCTAAAAATAATGCAAAAGAATTATAATACGGCAAATAAAATGAAAAACACAGCCAGGTCAATCAACATTGTTGATTCTGTTGATATGTTCTTTATGAAAATGATCCACATAGGGATCGAAACGTCAAGATACATTTATAAATAATTCCACATTTGCTGCTTGTGTAAAATTGATCGAACCTTGCGCCGATATCATAAATTCATAAGCTGGAAGAATTATGGTTCTAGGAACCGAGCCTGTTAATAATAAATCGTCGAATGCTAACAACTTGTTGAAGCAACGAATTAAAAAAAACATGGGCTATATTTAGTTTATTTGCAATAAGAAGTGCAAGGCAAAAACTGAATCGAATGATTATTGTTGCATGCATCACATTCCCAGCAACAAACAGCAATAAAGCTTCTCGCATCGCATAAGCAACTTAACTCGATACATAATTGATCAGCCACTGCATATTCAGCAGTATAGTGTACGGACATAGCATTGGATACTTGAAAACACATTTATTACTAAGTTTTAATTCGCCATCTGTTCAATCTATGGCCTACGAACTCTGCGGGCAATTTCTGCGCGAAACGGTCCCGGTACGACTGGAAACTAATCTCCGAGACACTATTATTCAAGACGGTTTTTCAGCGAGCCAACAATTTTTCCGAGTTCACCGCACCGGCTCGATAGAGTAATTTCAATGAGCTCTCATTACACAGGCAGTTTAATAGAGATGAATGAAATGTAGCAGATGCGGCGGTCCGTTGCCGCTCGTAAACTGGTCTAAAGTAACGTTAACTGATTTACGGCGTTCTGTTACCTCGGCGAATAGGACAGCAATCGGTAATGTCCGCTCGAAATGATGATAAATCATTAATCCGTTATCCAGCAATCTCCGGGAATTATTTCAGGCTTAATCAGCCGGGTACACCGGGGGTAGGTGAGTTAACGCGGTGTGCATTATCATTTGCCAAGTGTGCCCGTCCTGTAAGCAAGTGTGTGTCCACATGCCAGCTTTTTCCCGTGCTAAATTATTCATAGCTGCCTACGCGAGTCGCGAAATGATCGTAAATTAACGGATGCTTCGCGGCTCTTGCACCTTGTCGCTCTTCCATTCGGTAGAAACCTATAAAACATGGAAAACTTAGGCTGTACGGAGTTGCCGGATTAAGACTTGTCTCCCCACTCTACCTACCCCCCACGCTTTCGCCACGCGGTCGGGTCACGTGTCACCTCTGTTGATGGCTTAGACCATACCCTAATAGCACAAAATATTGTATACGCATTCATATAATATTAAAAAGAAATTCAATCTTTTTATTAATATTCAAATATACATACAATATTTATTTTTAAATATGCAGGAAATATCTATTTCATAT